>PVKB01000644.1:0-641177 GCA_004027205.1 Ctenodactylus gundi | reverse complement strand
TGGAGACTGATCCTGCTCCTCCAGCTGCTGTGGATGCTACCGGGGATCCAAGCGGAACACAGATGGGGGATCCTGTCGATATTCCCCAGACCAATGCCTGTGAGGCATGATGCCAGATTGTTTCCCCGACTTTTTAGTACAAACTGGACCGGAGAGTTTGACACCTTGATGGAACAACTTCGAGTGTCGATTGTACAAATCAATTCCACCCGCGTGGATCTCTCCGTGGCAAAAGGATTGTCATCTTGGATTTCTTCGGCCTTTTCCCTTTTCAAAGAATGGGTGGGGGCGTGTTTTTGACCCTCTGGTTGTTTTGCAGACTCAAAAATCAACATAATCATGACAAGGTGATCATTGCACAAGCGCTTGCTGCAATAGAGCAAGGCTCTTCCCCCGAGGTGTGGCTTTCTATGCTGCACAAATGAGCACGTGATAGCCCTTGCACTCCCAGGAGATTGCTCCATTGCACGGGGAGGGTATCGCCGTGGCTTATGCATTTCTTTGTCATACTCGGTCTGTCAGGCGAGGCACTGCACGGAGACTCTCAAAGCACCCTGACTGGGAGCTCTCTGAAGGGCATGTTTGATTGCATGAGGGTTGTGTCTAAATATTGCCCTCCCCTGGGAAAAAGGGACACTGGCCGTGTCGGGACGGTCAATGAGTGAAGGCTCAAAGACTGTGCCTTTGTACATGTGCCATCTGTACCAGGGATCAAACCTCTACCCTTGGCCGTAGTGTCTTAATAAAATAAAAAGGGGGAGATGTAGAGAGCCTGTAAACGCCATTAAAAGATGGCGCCGGCATCCGGCCGGCTAACCGGTAAACAACCTTATTGAGCATGCGCTTGGGCAATGGGCGAGCACAGGAGTCATACAGTTCAGGCACGTCATATGGCCTGACCGGCCTTGGCGAATCGGGAACCAACACGCCACCCAGATGCAGCCTAGAGGGTATATAAACTGTGCCATTTTGGGGCTTGGGGTCTTCCTCTCATCACTGTTACAATAAACGCTTGCTGCAGAAGGATCCTGGTGCCCGCGTGTGTTCTTGCTGGCGAGACGATTGCGCGGGTCACAGACAACCCCATGACAAGAAGGTGACTTGGAGGAAGGCTAGAGCAGATCAGGATGCTTGTGATACAGGCATTTCTGGAAATACTTTGTGCACTAATGGGACATTGTGAATCCTCTTTGACTAAGTGTAGTTAGCATTAGAGTGTGATTGTGGCAGCGATCGGTCTGGGCTTCTGAGAAGAGTAAACCTCCGGATCCACTGAGCCTCAGTCCTCCTTTCCAATCTGCCTGGGTGCTATGGGCTCCTAGAAGCTTCCTGAGTTCTGATTCTCAATTTTCCTATCTGCCTCCTTCAAGGCAGGATTCCTACTTCCCTGCCCCACCTGCAGTGAGCATCCAAAACTCAAACGGCACAGAGCCATCCTTTCTCATAGGCCACACAGAGGCTTCCAGTGATGGATAACAAAGGTTGATGTCTTCCGCTTCCACTGTATACAGCCCTGCAGAGCCTTTGTGCTTCACCTACCTATAATAAACTGCTTGGGTTCTCCTCTTCTCTTGCATTTTCTGGTCTAGTTATCAGATTTTCTGACCAACCAGGGTATTTTTGGTCTCTTATTTATTGCTTCTTCCCTCCGCAGAGTCATTTCCTCTTTTGTCTGTGCTGCATTGGTATTTTTTCCACATGTCCTCTCAAGTTTAAGCTCTTTATTGGTCAATTCACTAGCTCGCAAGACCCCCTGGCAATACTCACATCCATTATTGCACCTGTTACAGTGACTTGTGTTTATTTGTTCCCTTGACTGTCTTTCTTTGCCCAAAAGGACAACAATGACTCTGCCAGTCTTTGTAGGATCTAATAAGTTAGGTGTCTGTCACGGGGTAGGCTCTCCCTTAATTGGAAAAATAAGACAAGTATTTAGGAAACACTTATTGGCCTGTTGCCCTGGAAGATGAATTTTTCTTTCCCTCAGTGCACATGGGTAATTCTGAGATGAGAAAATTATAGAGCAAAATAACTCCTGCCTGGTCTGTCTACAGGGTGGAGGAGGCAGAGTGTGGAGTATGAGGAGTGTGAGTAAGATGGGAAAGGGATTGGAGTATAACATGGAGGAATGAAGAGCCTTGAGGTGCTTGGTTAGAGCTGAGGACACAGAGGGAAAACAGCAGAGCCTTGGACTGGAGATGAATTTTAAATAAATATCCCAGGAGGACATTGTTTTAGACTAGTCTCCTCAGCAGACCAGACTAACTCAAAATGAACTTGCTTATGCTAAAATCTTACATCACCAAGCTGAAATTAAATTGTTCTCTAACTTAAGAATCAAAAGAGAGGGATAATAGTCAGATTTCACATATGAATTGATTTTAATAGAAGTGACAATGAAACTCTCTGTGCGCAGTTCACACCAAGGATGTATTCTACAGCAACTTGAGCTCCAGTCAAGATGGTAGCTGAGTAACTGAGCTATACAATAACTCCCTGTGCGTGCACTTAAAAAATTGAGACTATAATTAAAAATTGCCTGTTCAACATGGCTAGGAGAGGAAGGAGCACCCCAACAATTGAAAGGAGGCCACAGAAAGATCAGAAATCCTGAAAACACATTAGAATCAGGGGGAAATGGTAGCCTAGGGAATGGTCTTGAGCTGCCGGTATTTACAGAGGAA
This sequence comes from Ctenodactylus gundi, assembly GCA_004027205.1. Taxonomy (NCBI): domain Eukaryota; kingdom Metazoa; phylum Chordata; class Mammalia; order Rodentia; family Ctenodactylidae; genus Ctenodactylus; species Ctenodactylus gundi. The sequence continues at coordinate 638,493 of PVKB01000644.1, read as the reverse complement.
AGCCAGAAGCCTCTGACCGAAGTAGGCCCACATCTGGGAGAAGCAGGAATTGACGGCAGCCGGTAGGCCCAGCCTCCCAAAACAAGCCTGCTGGTAGTACAATCTGCAAATGTAATGCAAGTTTACTCTAGGAAAGGTCTCCTGGAGCTCAGAAGCAGCACTTGCCAGCCGTAAGAGGCTGTGATGTAAGCAGGAGTCATTAAAAAAAAAAATCCCTGGACTGAACTCCTTAGAGTAAAAAAGTCTCAGAAGAGCACACAGGTTTTGGAGGGTCACTCTTAAATAGTCCCTAAAAAAGGGCACAAGAGAGAGTTGTGAAAAGGAGAGAAAGACCACTGACTCCCTGAAAGGTTCAGGTGATAGTGGGAGCACCTCTGAGGGTGGAGAGCCCCACCGTTGGGGGAGAGAAACCATGACAGGTGGAAGAGCTTTGCTGAAGGGGGATGGGGTGAGCATGACATCTCAGAGGCCATCTGGCTGTTAAGTCCTACCTCACTGCCTACTCCCAGCACAGAACTCAGAAAAATTTTTGCTTCCCTCAGATACCCTCATATCAATTCAAAGAAAGATCTTAGCTAGGGCTTTAAAGTAAAGTTCCTCAACAATAGAAACATGGGAAGAATGCACGGCCACAGGATACCCACAGAAATGTCTGAGACCCCAGAAACTAATGTCACAGGCCCTGAAATACTAGAACTCATAGGGAAGAAAGTCAAAAAGCAAACAAGTGAGTCACACAGCCAGTTCAAGCAAGATATCCCCAAAGAAATGCAGACAATGATGAGCAGGGTCAAACAGGAACTTGCTAAACAAATCTGGTACAACCATTATAGAAAGCAGTCTGGAAATTCCTTAGAAAGCTGAGAATAAAAATTCCAATCAATCCAGCTGCTGCTCTCCTGGGCATCCACCTCCCCCCAAACACACACATACACACACACACACACACACACACACACACACACACACACACACACACACACAAACACACACACACACACACAATTAACATACCAAAAAGACATGCATTTCCATGTTTATAGTAGCACAATTCATAATAGCCAAATCCTGGAGACAACCTATACACGATGGAATACTAGGCAGCCATGAAGAAAGATAGATATGAAACTTTTGAACAGAAAGGGGGCCACCTTGATTCAGTAATTCTCAGTGAAATGGACCAAACACAAAAGATGTACTTTTGATGGATGCCCTTCTTATGAAATGCACAAAAATAATGACATAAAAACATCCCAACATGAATGACAGTGTAGAAAGAGAGGCAATGGTTAGTTAGAAAAGGGGTGAACCTCTGAGAAAGGGGTGGGCATAGGCATTCACTGATTTCCCAAACTCCATGTGTCTAATGTGTTATGGAATTTGGAATTCATGTATTTACAAAAAGATAAATACATTTTTAAAAATCTAAGACAAAAAAGAGGAACTTATTAAACCAACAGTGGTTCTAATGGATAATACAAAGCTTACTGAGCAAACAGAAGCCACAAATGAAAAGATGGTTGAGGTAAACAAGTAAATGCAAGATATAAAGAAACATTTTCATAGAGAAGTGAAAATTTTGACATGAAATCTGGCTGAAATTCAGGATATAAAAAATACATTTGAAATCAGGGGAAGTTGACTTAAGCATTATAAAGGCACAACTTCAGACTTTTAAGACAAGGCTGAGGAAACAAATGCTATAATAGCACAAGTCCAAAATTAGAAATGAGCAAAGAAACTGGATATAACAGTTGATGAACGATTCAAAGAGAACCAGTCTCAGAATTCTGGGTGTGGGAGAAAGAGCAGAAGACAGCACTGAAGGCATGAAGAATTTATGCACTAAAATCATTCATGAAAGTTTTCTAAAGAAAAGAAATTAATTTTCAGTACAAGAAGCTTGTAGAATACCATGTAACCTCAACCAGCAATGAAACTCATCACGACATATTATAATGAAAATCGCAGAAATACAATATAAAAAGGGAATATTAAAAGCAGCAAGAGAAAAATAGACATTATTCCATTGTACCAAAGCAAGCCTATTTGAATTACTGCAGGTTTCTCAGCGTAACTTGTAAAGGCCAGGAGAGCCTGGAGCAAAATCTTTCAAGCTTTAAAAGCCAACCTACGTTGTTGTATGCAGAAAAATATCCCTGAAAATTCAAGGAGAAGTAAAAATTTTTCATGAATAAGAATCCCTAAAGAAATTTGCAACCACTAGACCAGAATTGCAGAAAATACTAGAGTGAGAGACAGAGAGACAAGCAGCACCAAAGAACATAGAGGAAAGGAAACACCCAAAGAGAGAGTGTCACAACAAAAACAATAGACACCAGTGATTTGATTGGTATCCCACTAAAACAGTGCCCACTTTCTCAGAAAATGTGTGAAACTTCCTCCCATAATTATTATTTTTATTAATATATAAGCTTGTAAAAACATATGAATTACATTCAACATGGGGAATTTGTATAGAATCTTAATCTGTTAATTTTAGCTGGGGATGGAGTGGCAGATGGCAGTGATTTTGATCTGAGGTATTATTGGTAAGAGTTAGTAAATAAATGGTTCTTGGAGTCGTTTCCCTGAAGCTGTCATTGAATGGTAAAGATAAAAAAATTATATAGCCTTAATTCATTGGCTAAGAACTCAGTCAGTTATTCAACCTGTGACTCTTGAATTTTACATTTCAATTTCATGCTCTGTAACTAAATTTGTAATAATGATCTTACTCATTTCTTCCCCCTCCTCTTTGGGAAAGAACTCTTTAAAAATTCTGAAATAACTAAGTATGCTGTTATATCTGTTGCTTTGTGTGTAATATACTTTTGTGAGATAGACTTAAATTCATTTAATGTAGCAAATCATTTATTCAGTCTTTGATTTAAGTTTCGCCTCAGAAATCTGATGGATATAATGATAACCTGAATATCTTTTGTATACCAGCACAACTGATAATAGCCTAATCTTGGAAGAAGCCAATACACCTGAGTACAGATGACTGGAGAAAGAAGATGTTATATATATATATACACAATGGAGTATTACTCTGTGTATTAGTTTAGGTTATTTCAAAAGACAGAATTTACAGACTTTATCACAAAAGAATCTACTTGTAAGGCTTAGAAATCCAAGAATAGATAGTCCAAGAAGGCAGCTCAGTCGTGAAGTAGATCTCCCATCTGGGACTGCACAACAGCCAGTGAGGTGAGAGTCTGTTGTAGATCTCAGGTGAAGACAAAAGCCTGAAAATCGGTGACTAAAGAGCAGCAACTGGCAGGCAGGCACAAGTCGAGACTGGAAGGAATCTGTGCTGACGATATGTGATGTGCAGCAAATCGGCGTCCACAGGCAATTACGAAGGTGAGAGCTTTCCCTGAGGAAGAAGCTGTGTCAAATTTCCCTCTTCCTTCCTTTTATACCCTTGGAGTTCCAGTTGGCCCTCCCAAATGTGGGTGGGTGTCCTTCTCTCATTGGCCAACCCACAAATCACTCACACTCTAATTCAGACCACTTCCTGATCCCCAATCTAGGATGGTTAACGTTACTAACTAGGATTACTAATCCTAATGGAGTACGGTTTCCCTCAAATTGACGTAACCCCTTCAACGGACACAGTCTGCTATTAGGAGTGACAGATTTGAACCATTTTTAGGGAAATGGATACACTATGAGAACTTTACGCTCAGGAAAATGAAGCATTCCCCAAAAGTTAAATATTATATGGTTTATCTAATATGAGAAAAACAAATCATAAAAATGTAGGAGATAAAGAAGAAAAAAATGCAACAGGCGGTGCAGCTAGTGGGTGACTGAGCTGTGATTCACACACCATGGGTCTGTCCCAGAGTCCCCTCTGCTACCACATGTTCTCTCTAGATATATGTTTATGCTCTTAAATTATTATTTCATACAACTTGAATAGAAGGGAGCTCAGGACTCCTGAAGGGACTCAACTCTAAAACGCGTCTCTCATAGCTACGGGACAAGATTTCTCTAGATTCTCTACCAGTCCCAGGAACCTTTTCTTTCTGGGTCTTGTTTTCCTTACCGGACTGCGCTGAGCTGGGAACTGTCCCGCAGCTGCCACGGTTGGCCGCAGTCGGTCGGCCACAGCCCGGTGTCTCTCTGGGACGTGTGCTGTGAGCCCCTTGTTCTTGTAGTAAAGGAGATCGGGAAAGGTGTTGCTGACTGGATTTCGCAGATTTACAGCTGGCATATGATGCTGAAATTACATTTACTGATAATTGTTAGATTTTAAAAAGAGAAATGCAATGAAACAGGCAAAATGTTAAAAATGTAAAACATTTTTATTTTTATTCTCATTGGGTTGTGGTATAATAAGAGTTGGGCTTTTATGAAATTTGGCTTTACTTGGAGAACAAAAACTTCAATAAAGTACATAAGAAATCCTTTTAATATAAGCCCACCCTAGACTAGAGCTGTGCAGGGCAGACATTTCCCAAGAAGGCCCCAAAGCATCGTGGCCATTGTCTAATGGAGTGAGCAGAGGACATTAACTCTCTTTGAGAAGCTTCTGCTACATGTTTCCTTCACGCCAGGCCCACTGCTCAAAACCCTCATGTGTGCTTTTACATTTAGTCCTCACAATACCATCTTAGTGCCTGGACTGACCACTTACTGTTATTAGTATTAAAATGTTAGTGTTGGCCTGGAAGTGTCCCTAATGATTTAGCATGCAATCTGGGTTTCTGCCTTCTCACAACTTTTGCAAAGCCAAGAGACAGACCATCTGCTCAAGGTCCTAGCTCAACTGGGAAATAAGCCAAGTTCTCAAGGACTTAGAGCCTAACACAGCCCTCTGTCTTCCTCGCTCCCTAGCCCCAGCCCCACCCTCCCTGCCAGCTTAGATACTGACACATCACTCTTTTGGCAGACTAAAGTCTTCTGACCCTCTATCATACTGATAAATAAAATCTTGGTCTTCTTTCTTAATTGGTCCTCTCCTGGTCTTGACTCCACTTGTGGGGTCCATCACTGCTGTCCTGTCTCACCCACACACCACTTCACATATTTATGATTGTTTCTGAAAAGAAAGCAAGGCTTGAAAGAGGTAAGGACATGCTCAAGGTCAAAGCTGTGACAATGGTGTGGAGCCTGAGGGTGAATCGGTGCTACTGATCGTAAGGTGCTATCCAGGCTCCAGCAGAAGATGCGCTGCTTGCACCCAGCTGTCCTTAGCTCTAAAAGGACTCTTTCCTTTTCCCATTCTTTGTGTACCAACTGATTCAAACCACACACAGGCCCCCATATCTCTGTAAATTCTATGATGGCCTCTCTTGCGGTGCTTGGCTCTAGCCCCTTTCTTCTGGGTTCAAGAAGAAACCCAGCCTAATACACAGTGAATCACCAGTCTTTCTCCAGGAGAGTGTGAACCCACTTTCTCTGAATCCTCAGGGTTTGGGAAACAATCTATACTTACCAGAGGCACAAGGAATAAATACTTGAATGAATCAACATAAGCACCAGAATTTATGACTGGAAAAATACTGATTATAAGGATTTTGAGGGTTTGTGTTCGCAAGTGATGTTTCCATGATTTTTGTATAGAAGGTTCCTGAGAACATTTTAGAATAGCTAAATTAACTAAGCTTCCAAAACAACACAGTCAAAAAGAGAACTGGCTAATACAAGTGCTGCACTTCTCATACTTTGGAGATTTGGTTGGCCTGGAATGACCTGCATCAGCCAATAGCAACTCCCTGGGTGCCGGGGGGTTGTACATTTGGGGCCTGGTTATGTTCACCCAAGAGAGAATCTCTAGCTTGCTTTCTTTCCCAGAGGATGGACAGCAGGATGGCCTGGGCCACGGGTCTAGAATTTGAACCTAACATGCATGTGCATCTCAAGCACTTAGCAAAGACCCTTTCACACAATGGCCTGGGAGAGTCAAGTGAAGATGGCTCCAAGGAGCCTCAGCATGGCTGGAGATTGGACACTCACGGGGTTCACCTGGGTGCTGGATGCCTGGAATCTCAGTTACTATAAAGCATGCATAATTGAATATAATATGAATATATATGTATGTATCCAATTTAGTCTCAAAAAAATAGAAGAAGACAGCATTTAGAGTCAGGAAATCTCTTGAGTCTGTGATTAGATAGTTACTAAGTATGGAAAAATCATTTTCCATCTCTGTCCCTCATTTTTCTCTTCTGTAAAAATAAACAAATTGACAATATACATCAAGAATATTAAAAAGACACGCATTATATGTCTTGCAAATTCTAGTTTTTTTAATCTTACATAAAGAATAACCAGAAATAGATACGTAAGATGTTCTGTGTCACAGTATTATTTACAAAGTGGACAAACTGAAAGGTAGCTAAAATTCCATTGTCAGGGTCAAGTGAACTGTGTCATACTTCACTGAACGAAACAGAAAACATCTATTAAAAATGAAGGATTAGGAAACACACATGGTAATAGTCATGTTTATGTTATATCAATGTCCTCCAACCAAAGCTGCCAAAAACATACCTGTAGTTGAAGAAGTTCATTTATTCCTTATTTTTGGAAGGAGAATGCACACCACAAAGAACTGTGTAGGATCTCAGTAAGAAGGCATCAGAAAGGACTTAGGGAGTTTGGACTGTGAAGAACATCACACAGAGGATTTCGGAGACTAGGGCTATGCTCAGAAGCGGATGCAACAAGAAGTGAAGGAAATCCTATGACTAGCATCTTCCTAAATTCTGTCTAGGAAAGAAGACTAGACTGAGAGTGAAGATGTGACCAGTAGAGGAACAACTGTCACTCACATTAGCAAGATGGGATGTTGTTTGGTTGTTGCCACGGTTTGGATCTGGAGCATTCCCCAAAATCCTCACGTTTCTATGGACACTGTGTAATGTTGGGAGGTGGGGTCTGGCTAGCAGGGGTGGATGCTTGGAGCTTAACCCAGAGGGGCACGTGCTGGTCCCACCCTTTCTCCCAGACTGGTCTCTGTTCTGCCATGCTGCTATGAGGACCTCTGTCTCCCAGAGCACTGGCTCTGGCTCCGCTTCTAGCTGTGGCTCCACCATATGATTCCACCATTTTCCAGCTGCCCACTTATGAATGGACTGAAATCTACTGAAACTGTGAGCTACAATACATCTTTCCTCCCTAGGTTGTGGACGTTGGGTCATGAGTCACAGTGTTGAAAAAGTAACTAAAACAGTTGTTTTGTGGTACAAAATGTTGCAAGTTTTATCTGCGGACAGGACTATGGGTGGTTTTGATATTGTTTGCAGTCATCAAGGTTGCAGAGTATCTGTGCTTCCACAGGGTGATAGCAGTGCCTGGCTGGGAAGCGCCAGGCCAGCTCTACGACACTGTGAATTGCCCCTTTCTTTCTTACTTGCTAATTCTAAAGCATAGTGCAAAACTAAACATCCCAGCTTCAATATTGATTCTTTTTGCTTTTAACTTTATGATGTTCAAAAGAAGGATCTAATGTGGTTTCTAAAACATATAGTCTGCTAAGTGAGGATATTTAGATATCTTCCAAGTTAAAAACTCATCGTTTCTATGAACTCATTCGGAATAACCACTTGGATGGTTGACTTGACATCCAACCATAGACTCCCAAATTAGGTATCTTAATATTTCAATTTTTTGCTGTGCGGTACAGTAGCTGAGACTCACACATGTCCATTTAAGTTTAAATTTATTAATGTTAGATAAAATTCTGCCTTGAGTTTGTCAGTCTCACTAGGCACAATTTGAGCACTCAAGTATCCTCATACTGCTACTGCCAGTTGTACTGGATTGCATGGATTGACAATATTTCTGTCCATGTAGAGGGTTCTGTTGGTCAAAGCTGTTTTAAATCATCAGATACCATTTGATAACTTAAACACCCTGATAACAGACATCTTGTTAATGAAAGCCAGTCATCTCCGTAATGATGAACATAATCTCTGTTCTAAAATTTTCTTCCTGTTGACTTATTCCCCTGGGTCTTTTGAACAAAGCTGAATTTGAGATGAAACAGACCCAGCATGTTCTCTCTTTTGCCAAGAATTATGCTCTCAACACTGACTGAAAAGAATTTTGAGGGTGAAATATATGTGCTTTCACTCATACGCAAAGAAAATCATGCAATCGAGGGTTTGGTGATGGAGCCTACGTCCTCAAACCTTTTCGCGGCAAATCAAGTATATTCTTGGTTTTTTTTTTTTCTCTAGAATTATCTAAGAGGCTGATAAAATTTCATTTCAGAGACAGGATTTTGCAAAGTCAAGCAATGACTCTTTGTAAGGAAGGTGATTTTTTAAGGGAGTAAAAAGTAAATATTTGTACTCATGGCAAACATGCATTGCTCTTTCACCAAATACCCAAATGGAGAAAAAAATAAAATAAAAACTTCCTTTCTGTTTTAGGTCGTTAGAGCAGAGCTCTAGGAGGGGATTTATAACTACACAGTTACAAATTATGAATGTGCATTTGTTCAAGAACTACACCCCATTGATTTGCTATTTAGTTTTTTTATTGCCGGCTTTTCACATCGCTCCGTGGGAGACCGGCTGCCGATTTGGCTGCTGCTCCGAGTGAGGAGTCGCCAGGGAAGTGTTTCTATTCAGAATTGCACAGGGTATATCAAAGACAGAGACCGCACGCTTGAATATTAAAATCCATCCATTACCCATGCAATGAAAACCCTCATCCCACTCTACATGGGAGGCTTGGGGCTGTGTGGGAACCAAGGATATTCACGTTGGAGGCAGCTGAAGGAAATCTTGGCGCTGCCTAGGTAACTGGTGTGGTGCCTTCTGACCAGGCTCTGTAAAGTTGTAGAGGTTCTTTAAAGGCCAATGGATGAAGTGGATGTGGGAAGCAAAGGGAGGAGCAGGTTTGGGGCTGTCCACGTGCCTCCAAATTGTCACTTCTGCTTTTGCATGTTCTGCAGTTAAACTTCTAAATGTGATTTCCTTTGAACAGAAAGATAAAGTTTCACATTTATGTCCCGCAGCCCATTGACTGGCTTCCAATTCACACTGAAAGGCTCCGTCCTGTCATAATGTCAGCCTAAAATAAGAGCATAGAGCGTAGACACACATGGGCTTAGTTTGCCAGGCTCTGATGCTCATTCTGACAGACCCACAGACAAGGCACCTGAAGTCTGGACACTTGGACTCAAAAATTCTCCAGATGTGGTTGAGCAATTATCCCCTAACACCAGAAAGAAGGTGAAATGGGTCTCCCAGGTATTCGCTTATCTGGAAGTCACAAAATTGGTTTCGTATTCCCCGAGAGTATAAGAGCTAGACAGGAGAACTCACAGTAGGCCAAGCTAGGAAACAAGGAACTGCCAACAAGGTAACAGGAGGAAGAAGGCCTGAGGCGGTGCCATGGCTGGACCATTTGATTAAGGGAAGCCTGCATGGAAGAGTTAGAATTCTCCCAGGCCATTTGTGTGCCTCAGATAAACACAGATAAAAATTCACAGAGGTTAAAAAGTAACAAAGAAGAAGAGAGAACAGCACAAAAGAAGTCCCTGCTCAATACAAAAGCTGAACTCTGAAACAGCTAGAACTTTTTCTGTCCAGACCCCTTCCCCCTTCTCAGCTTCCTGAGAGCTTCCTAGTTTTGCTTCTGCACCTGAAGAAAGTTCACTTCTGTTTGTTATTCATTGATTGGACTCCAGTTCCTCTCCCTCTCTCTCTCTCTCTCTCTCTCTCTCTCTCTCTCTCTCTCTCTCTCTCTGTGTGTGTGTGTGTGTGTGTGTGTTTAAATTAGTATGAGAGAGTCTGGAAACTGGGGACTAATGAATGTTTTGATTACAAAAGGCTGGGAGAAGAGAGCATAAGTTATTCATTGTTCACATGAAATACAGATAAGGGGATAGAATAATGTGAAGTGGGGAAAGTCTGGGGACAGAGGGACAGGCTACTCATCAGGAGGACTAATATTTGCTCTGGGTTGCTTGAAGCTGTTGTGACAGTGTACTAAGAATCCAACATTAGGGATGCTTTTGTAATCTTGTAACTTTCTGTAACCATGTTGTAAAATGGTATAACTCAGACTGCCAATGTACTCCAGTGACTCCATTTTGTGGTGATTATGCTATTCAAGTTACGTGTTTGCTGTGTGAGTTATTTTACTGTGTAAGTCACAATTTGTAAGTCAGTTTGCTGTGAGCTCATCTTGGGAGGCCTGCCTGCCTCACCTTGGAGTCTTGCCTGTGAACTTATCGGGATGGCTCCGGAATCTTGTGATAAGGACAGAGGCTTAACCTCTACGCCCTCCCTTGCCTCCATGGCCGCCTGCTGAGAGTCACATATTTTGCAAGAATCACATATTTCAGGGGAGTCACATATTTTGCAAGAGTCACATATTTCATGCCAGGGACAGTCAGCCAAGAAAGATGGCTAGATGCCGGGTTATGATAGTTGACTATGTATAATGTATGTAATGATGTAGAATCCTCTGTATAACCGTTGTGTAAAACTTGCTTGGGACTCCTCTCTGAAGACTCACCCAGAGTCCAGGGACAGTCCAGGGACCACCAGTCATGATAACATGTTTGCTGTTAATAAAGATCCTTACCTTGCCTTAACTGGTGTGTGGTGGGTTTTTAAATTGGCGTTTGGTGGTCTCTTCATTCTGACCTACAACACTGTGAGCAGCACAGAGTGACAGCTGGTAATCCACAGTCTGGGACTAGGGTCAAAGTTTTCACAGGTTCACAGATGTGGCATAGTTCTTTTGCTGGTTTGGCAGGCAGCTGTTAACTAAGTTCCTTATCTCTCCCTCCATCTTCCTGCTTTCTCGTACCTGAGAAGAGGTAGAGAGGACTGAGGACAGGGCTGGTGAAGAAATTTACCAAAATTAGGATAAAAGATAAGAATTTATTCAGACTGGAGTACTCAAGGTGACAGCAGAGAGCTTCCAAGATAGCAAATGTGACCTCAGGGTGAGAGAGCAGAGTCTCTCTATGAGAGTTTGCGGAATTAGGAAAAGGGTCTAGACAGCAACTGCAACTCTTTTGAATGCCTTTTCTGAGATCCTTGGGCTCCTGATGATCTTCTGGGAGCACATGCCCTGTGTCTGAAGTTGTACATTCAAAGCTGTAATTTGATAGGGCCACTTCCTGTGGTCTCACAGAAAACCTTTTAGCCTTAGATAAAGGTATTTATAAATATTAATTTTTAGAGAAGATGGGTCAAGATTCATTGGGAGGAAAAAAAATGAGTCTTAGATCAAAGATATTTTTCTTTTAATTTGGTGTAGACTGGTCAGTGTTGCCTTTTTGCCTCCTGTTGCCTCAGTACATCCTGGACAGAACGGCTTCAACAGAGGCCTTGCTGCTAAGTCTTCTGGCCTTTTTGGTACAGGTGGGTAATCCTAGTACTGCTGAGGAGGACTTTCTTATCTATCCATTTCCTGTGCATTCACTCACTGCCTTGGGGAGTTTTCTGAGTAACACTTTCACACCTACAAATTACAAGTGGCAAGGAAGCCTCATTTGCACAGGATGACAAAGATTCTATAAAATCCATCATCTAACTAGCCTCTTAATCTCAGCTGGCAAAGATAATTGCTTTGCTAACTTATTTTCACAACCACATGCTCTCTTGGTCTCTAAAGAAGACAACCTGGACAAGGCTGGTTAGGGAGGGAAAACTGCACTTAATTGCATTTAAAAGGAAACCCTGCTTGAGTCCTTTATGGGCCTGTTCAGATCCTTCTCACCAACTTCTAGCTCTCTAAGTGATAATTAGGTATCAGAAGCTGGCTGTGTGATCTCTACCAACAGCTTTAAAGGCTGCTTGGATTAAAGAAAGGCCCTGTGCCGGGCTTCTGAAGGAGAGTGAGTCTCTCACATCTAGTGCATCCTCATCTCCCTAGGCCGGTTTCCCATCAGTGCCTTCAGAATGAGCAAATGGCCAACTGCCTTTCTGCTGTGGTTTGGGAACCTTTAATTTGAGCCTCCTTTTGGAATGGGTATCATGTGATGCTTCTGATTTCTCAAAGGAGCTGTTACTTAGTTGGAGGGAAGTGGTTCACCATATACTAAGAACTATTTTAATTGAAATATTGGCCTAACAACTAAACTTCTACTTTATTGGCCCAAGAAATGGCCACGTAGGACAAAGACATGCGGGGTGTTTGGCTTTGACCCAAATCACTCCCCTGATGTTATCAAAGAATCAGGTTGCTGTCTCATGATATTACAGAATGAAATCATGGATGGAGGAGGCAAGTTGCAAAGCAGATAGCTGACGTGAATGATAAGAAAAGAGGAGGAATAAGCTCCTGCTATTGTGTGCAGACCATGTGCTGTGCCATAGGCTTTTTTTTTTTTTTTAAGCAAGGTCTTGCTCTGTAGCCCAGGCTGGTCCTGAACTCACTCTACAGCCCAAGCTGGCCTTGGACTCATGGCAATCAACCTGCCTCAGCCTCCCGAGTGTTGAGATTACAGGCATGTGCCACTCTGCCCAGCTTATGTGGTGCTGGGAGTGGAACACAGAGTGTTGCGTTTTAACCGCTGTTCCCTTCCTCCAGCACCCCATGGACTTTTGACTTGCCACAGGAATGGTCATGTGTTATCAAGCAGAGCTGGGGCACCTGCACGTAGTCCTGCAGGGGTGTCTTCTTATCTTTCTGAAACACCTAGGCCTGGTCTTCCCTTCCCTCTTTTCTCTCACTGCTTGTTTTTGCCTTGACTGTAGAATCACCATTTTGTTTGGTAGACTCCAGTCCCTTCCTACCTACTTAGACCCTCCGATACTGGCAGAGCTTTTAAAATATATTTTGCAAAAAGTGGGACAATTTCTCCCCCCTCCTTTCCCTTGGAAACAGCAAATCTCTTCTTGGTGCCTAATAATCCAATCCAGTCTGATCAGGGACGGAGGGATTTCAGGCGTCAGCCAAGAAAAAAGGACAACTTCAGGGTGAAGATCTCCTCCCCTTAACGGCCAAGCTAGGAGGACGCAAAAGCTGACTAGCAACAGAGAGGTCCCACCACTGATTATAAACTTCCTTTTATTTTGTAAACTTAAACCTGTGATCTAAGGCAGGTCCAATTAGAGGAGATACGCAAATTAGATTCATTCTTATCTCAGGGTTAGAAATTTTGTAAAAAAAAAAAAAAGACTCTGTATCCTGTACACATACACACACACACACACACACACACACACACACTAAAGACCTTTGTTCACCTAAGATGCATGAAGATAATGATTTGACGTTTGTGACTCCCTCATTTCCCTGAAATTAGCTTTTGAATAAATTCTTTCTTATTTACCTAAATGAGTGATTTTTTCTTTTTGATTTAGTAAGTGGTCAGTAGGCAGGCCTGAGCAGGCGGTAAGACCTTCACTGTCCATCTTACTAATGCCTAGAGTTGCCTCTACTTTGGCCGGCTTTGCCTCTCGCCATCCTGAATGTGCTCTATTGGGGCTGGGGCTCTGTCTCAAAGGCATCTTCCAGCAAGGGCTGACTTGTCAGTGAAGGCTATGTAGCTGACAGGGTCTCTGGTCTCTTGAAATCCTTCTTTACATACTGCAAGTCGATTCTATGTAATTGCTACCCACTCAACATCCAGGCACTGGGAATTTGGCCAAAGAAGAGGCACAGACCGTGTTCTGAAAATATTTTCAAATTGTCCTATGCTGTGGTTGGGCAGGTGTTTAGTTTATAAAACCTCTTGTCACGTATTGTCTCATTTAATTCTTGCATGAGGACAAAGGCAAAGTAAAGGTGACTATCTCTGTTTTTAAGATGAAGAGCCAGACTGGAAGTTCCAGAAAGTTCCAGGGATTTGCTTGGAGTGCCCACAGCTGGAGCTGAAACCTAAAACCTTGATTCTAAAAAGCCAGTCTGCTTCTACCCCACCCAGAAAGTCAGGAAGAGTGGGGACTTTTCTGAGCACAGCCTCTGGGCATGGCTGCATATTTAAACTGAATCTGCACAGCAAATCTGATAGGATGAGAGTACCTCTGTGCTTTCTGAGTAAGAATGCCTCAGCAAAAATTGCTCTTGGTAATGGTATAATCATATTAATCCCTTACCTCTCACTCCTTGTGACTTCTTAAAGGCTTTATTGTGGCCTGTTTTACTCTTTATGCGTACCAGCAACCTGCCCACTATCTTGTTCTTTCTCCCCGCCCCCCTCCCCGCCCAGACTGTGTTTGAGACCATCAGAATGGGAGTGGGGTCCTGGAATCAAAAGGTAGAGAATATAGGATGGTTGTAGCACTCTGGGTGCTCGAAACTCAAACGCAAAGCCTGGAGGGTGGAGTCAGTTGGGGTGGGGTGGGTGGCAAACTGGGGAATAGGTGCTAGTGTGCTCTTTCTAGCAGGGTGTGGAGTAGTAACTCCAGCTAAGAGTTGCCATGTCTCAAACCAGACCCAATGTTGCCTGCCCTTGAGTGTTTTCTAAGAGAGTCTAGAAATCCAGAATTGTATCTGCGTTCTCATAGTTGGATTGTTAACATTAACACTTAGCTCAAATATTTTTAAGCCTCTGTAGGCCACATAAGAATAAAAGCTGAACAAAACCTCTTGGGTCTCATTTGCAGCCTCTGCTCTTTATAATTATAAGTAAATAGGGCATTTTCAGGAGAAATGCACAAAGGCATAGAGCGGTGGATAGAGGAACCTTTATTTCTATAGGATCTTTCATCTTTGCTATGTTTATGAGGGGCACAGGAAGACAAAAGGATTAATAAACTATCACGACTAGGTATATACAGAGATAAATTGTGTAATAATATCATTCTTAGGCATGCTGACTTGAATCTCTATTTTTCTTCCTTTTAGTAATAGTTGTCACCTTTCTTCCTGCCTGCTGCCTGATCGGCAAGGTGTATTTACCCACCACCTCCTTCAGGTACCCACAATTGTAGGCTAGGACATGGACTGAATAGAGACCCCTGATTCCTGGGTATCATTACACTTTTCCCTTGACTGAATAGAGACCTCTGATTCCTGGGTGACATTACACTTTCCCCTTCTTTCCAAGAAAGTATATTGGAGTCTAAAATCTAAATTTATCAAAACATAGTATTTTACCTATCACGAGGAATGAGTCACTTGTGACACACTTCATAAATGTCAGGGCAACATGGTTAAGAACTGTTGTTTTTAAAAATAAATCCCAGATATCAGCAGTAGCTGCTGCTGCTGCTGCTGGTATTTTTAGCCACAGCCTGATGGATTGGGTTAACTCAGTTTACAAATTCACTTTAACAGCTTCTAGGAAGGTGGCCAGAGAGGACACTCAAGATAGATAGAAGAAATAAAAGACCGTCTTTGCCAAAGCAATTGGTAAGTCAGAACACACATGTTTTCACTTCTCTGAGTGGCCAGAAAGAGCCCTGACTTGGGTTGGTGCACGGATGATGTTTGGCCACATTCTGCCCAGCAGATAAGCCAAGGAATAAAGATCTGCATGCTGTCCATCTTCTCTGCTCCACAAGTTGGCCCAGGAGAGGCAGAACTGAACACCGGCGCTGTTACCTCCTAGTTTGGGAGGCTCTGTTTCTTCTTCTGTACATCAGAAAATGAAAATCCAAGATGTGGGAATAAAAAGCAAACTCAAGGAAGAAGAGACAAAGAGGAGAGTGGCAGTTTATCTCCTGGGGAAGAAATATCTAGATCTTAAAGTCAGAGTAGGACAAACTGAGAACAGGAAGGAGCCTATTTTGTCTCTAGGTCACCACGGGGAGCCAATTTAACCTATTTACATGTGGTTTCAGGGGAGATGCCTTTAAATAGCGATCTTGTCACCATCCTTCTCATCATCTTCCATGATCACTTTGGGTCTCTCCTCCCTGAGCAGTGTCACGCCTGCAAAACAAAGCACAGGCTGCAATTACTTGCCTCTAATTAAAATATTAGTCTCCTGGCACGGGCACAGTGCACGCACGAGCACGTGGCAACCCAGAAATGTCTTTCATCTGCATTGAGAGAGAGGGAGCGGGGTGGCCTGATTTGGCCTTTCCAGAGGCTCAATGAGGCCACCACTCTGTGCAGGAGGGGATGCATCGCCTGGGCGTAAGAGGCAACCTTCACCTTTGCTCCCTGAGCTTTGCCCCTAAGCATACAGTAGAGTAGGAAGGAAAGCATAGGGACTTCAGGGCCTACAGGTTTAGGCTCTGCCTTCAGCCTCTCTCTTAATCTGTATTGGGCCAGCTAACAGCTTCCACTCTCAGAGCTACTTACAAAGAGTTACTGAAAATGTCAGTTGAGCTAGGTGCCATTAAGTTCCAGTTTTTTTTTTTCTTTTCTTTTCACCGTTTGTCAATTTAACTCCCTTTTGTAAGGAATTGGTAAGTCTTTTAAAGTCATTTAACCAGTATGTGGGGGAAATAGCGTGCCGAGGCTTTGGATGTGCTGTTTCCAAATGTCAGACTTGACCGATGGTCAAGTTCAAAGAGCTCAGAGCAAAGTGAGAAAGCAAGGTACATATACATTGTGTGAGTTTTTCACATAATCTAAATAGGGTTCTTTAAGATGATTTTTTTCTTGCGTTTGCTTTTTCTTAAGACAGGATCTTGGTCTGTGGCCTAGGCGGTCCAGAAGGCACACCAATCCTCTTGTCTCAGCCCCCCACAAGGGCTGGGATTACAGGTGTGCACCACCACACCCAGCTTATCTTTTCTTGCTTTTGAAGATAACGTAAGCTTCCTCTTAAGAAATTTTAAAGACATTAGATAGTTGTTCTTGCACATTCTTACTAGGCAAATTAAAAGGTTACTCCATCTATGTTAGGCTCCACCATATTTTGTTTTTAAAACAAATCAGAAATTCAAGAATCGGAATTTCCTTTTTGAGTATAATTTTTTGTATAGATTAGCCCCCCCCCCCAAAAAAAAAAAAAAAAAAAGCCACCCAAGGAAGTCTGATCGGCTGCCAAATGTAAGGGGTGAAGCAGTTTGTTTGCTTGAGACAGTCTCCCTCTGTAGTCCACTCTGGTCCTGAACTCACTATGTCGCCCAGGCTGGCCTGGAACTCATGGCAATCGCCCTGCTTCAGCCTTCTGGGTGCTGGCCTTATAGGCACATATCACCATGCCAGCGAAGGGGGAACAGTTTAATGAAAGAACAGAGGAAGCTGTGACTCCGGGTCAGTCTTGCAGGGTTCCTGTCGCCCCGCTGCAGCCCCCAGTTTTGCTTCATCACCACCGCCTTGCACCTCCTACTCTTATCCTGGCCTAAGGAGGCGCGTTCAGTCCAGGAAGCACTTCACACAGATCCAGGCTCGAGAGAGGAAGCTGCACACCGCCAAGAGGCCTTTCTGTAGTCCTGGCCTCTGATCAACAGCAGCACATGAGGGGAAACTATGCGCTGATCTTAATGACGGCTCCTTGGATTCAGTACCGAGTTTGTTCTGATGTGCTCTTTACCAATTAGCTAGTGTTTATTGGAAGAGCAAAACAATTTAAACAGTTTGGCTGAACCTAAGGCTTTACATAAATCACTTTTGAAGCACAGTGGGAGATTATTTTTTCTCACACTAAGTGCACGGAAGTTTAAATTTTTATTAGGAATTAAAGCAGCAAGAGCCTCCTTGTAGGTCAGAGAACACAGAGGAAGCTATGTTGAGCTCCTTCCCCCCACTTTATCCTTTCTGCATCTTTCTCCATTTAGCCAAATTCAGGTTAATCCAAAACAGTTTACCTCCTGCAAGTGATGTTTCAAGATAGACTTAGGCCCACATTCTTTCAGTGATGGGAACACCTTGTACATCCTTTGTCAAAGTCCCTTTTGCTTTGTAAAAACCACTGGACAGTGCTTCTATCTTCCCCTCTGATTTTTGAAGGACAGTTTACCATCTGGTACAAGACTTGGAATATAGCAGGGAATCAGTGAATTTCAGCTCCTTCCTCTTTTTAGGAGAGTTTCGGGTACTTGACTGCTTATAGGACCTTATTGTGTTTTAAGGTCAAACCTGCTGGTCCTAGCTCTCCGAGGGGCAATCGCCCTTGCAGAAAGCTGTGTTTGAGTGGGATCCACCTACGGCAGCCTATAAAATGGGTCATCCACATTTTAAATATTTGCCTACAATATGCCTTTGGTCTGGGAGAGCCAGGGAAAAGTACGGCAGCCCATCCTAATAAACCACACTGGAGAGAATGCAGGATAGATGGCGTTGTCACGGTAGGCCCTCTTCCCCACTCAAGTACAGTTTATTCATCTTTGATCCCTCAGACTGCCCAAATGTTAACAACTCACAGTCCAGTTTTCCAGCGAGCTTCTCTTTGCCCCTTCCAGCCATACTGTTCTTTGTTCGGGTCTTTTTGCCACAGATGTCACCTTCTTTAAGCGTTCCTTGGCTCTTCAGATTTGAGCAATCATGAGCAACCTCCCTGTCATGCAATTACCAAGATGAGGGTCTGGCAACTGTGGACCAAGTTGGGAGTAAGCCTAAGGCTGGCAAGAAAGCCTGAGGTGACTCCGCATTGAGAGGCTATTCTGGCAGTCGGAAACTATCAAACAAGCTCATTAACTTTGGGGAATGAAGTTAGTTAACAAGAGATTTAGAAAAGTGAGCAAATTCTTGTCCAGTCCTCTCTTGCCAAGGGCTAACGAGGGGAGATATCTCGAGAGTGCACTTGTCTGTGTGCACCCTTATTAGAACCAATGGGAGCCTGTCTGAACATCTGCCGAAGGCGCTATCCTTATCAGCTTAACTAGCATTTTGATTACTGCCAATTCTTTAGATACTAAAAGCCTCTTCAAAAGTAAAGTGCTTCGGCTAATATGCTAATAAAAGCTAGAATCATTCAACAATATCCATAATCGCGCATACTCATAATATAGAGATTTGCTGACTCGAGGAATCGCATGATGCCTTTAGAGACTATAGATATACAGTGCTCCTCCAACGCTTGCATATACTGCAGTGTTTGACAAATGTTTTTGATCCAACAACTGAGCTGTCCTTGTAGGATTAGGTAGTGGGATGTGGGCACCATCCATTGCCAAATGATTGGAGCTCAGGACTTTAGGAAGTTCCTTAAATTAGCAGGTTTATATGAAGAAGTAGAAGAATTCTCATCTTCAGAAATTATGTGACTTAACTCAAAGACTATAAGAACAAATAGAGAATGGAAGGGAAATAACATGTATTGAAGACTTTCCATGTGCTCCAAACTCTGCAAAGTGACTTGTACAATTCATTTACTTGTGGTTGTGTTAGCAACTCTTTGAGATGGATTTTCTGTTCCCTTCCGGGTTATGGGAGATGAAGGATGCTCTTGCAGTTTAAATGGTTTTCCTAGGGCTGTGAAGGTGTGAGCGATAAGAATCAAAGATGATTTCTGGCTCTAAACCCCAGCTTAACTTCATGTCCTTACCTATAAATATTTTCCTCTCTCTACAAAATAAATGCACGAGTGGACAGAAAATACCTACTTTGAGTTCTACAGAATTGTGGTGGCCAGAAAAAATATTGTCAGTAGATACATGCTGAGTGTTATGTGGAGAGCGTTGGACTAGATATCAAGCCACTATCAGAAGTTACGCAACCACAGCTCAGTCTTCACAAATTCATCAGGCAAGTTACTGATGTAAGTCGATTTAAATAACAATGACAATAACAAGGAGAAGACCGATACAGACCTACTAAACAAACGACAGTGTCTTGGGCATTTGTATGCCCATATATAATGCAGGTCAGTTCAGAGTAGAGGAAAATGATTTTGGAATTGAAGGGATCTGTTTACAGGAGCTTCCGGCTACCTTTCTCTTGGATGGTAACTCGGACTTGGAGAGAGGTAGAGCTTGGGGAAAACGTGAGATCAGGGACCTATGTAAACAGAAATGTCAGCAACTTTTGAGAGGTGAGGCTGATGCAGAGTCAGACCCTCCCATTTGTCCATGATTCATTGTTCTTGCCACCTTGCCTGGCTCTGCTCTTTTTTTGAAATATCTATCTGATTGTTGACTTTAATTCATACAATCTTACCACTGCTTTTTTTTTCTTTCTCACTTGACATGGCTACAGAATATTTGACAGATGCAAAAGAGACAGAACAAAACTTTTATTTTTATATGTAATGCTAAGCAGAAGTTTCCAGATTTTAGCATAATATATAGAACAAGCAGACTAACAGGCAAAAAAAAAAGTTCTAGGTCAGAGTCTGTTGATCTAGATTAGATGAAGTCAAAGTAATTATTTTGCTACAATACTCATCAGATATGTTATTTATTCTCTCATCATGGTAGACTTCTATTATTGAAATATCACCATGGAAAAATTCCTTATTCTCTTGGCAAACAGAATTGTAAATTTGATTATTGACTATTGTTTTTAAGACAGTTAAGTCAAGATTTCTGGATCCCTTTTCTAAATGCAAAATTGGTGTGAGAAAAAGAGAAAAAAACTGCCAAAACAATGTGCGGAAGCCTCACTCCTTGGTGGATGGTCCAGGTTGCTCCTTAACATTTGTTAGAAGCTAGAGCAGCTTTGTCCTTCAAGTCTTATGAGGGGGAGAGTGCTATGCCTGACGTCTCCGCAGACTCCCCTGGCAGGGAGGTAAATGCTAATGCAGGACTTGTAAATGCTAAATTGGACTTGTCCCTTTGGTTAAAATATTCCTCACTTATTTTTAAAGATCCTTCCCGCATTTCCTTTAGGCCTGTACTCGAATGTCCCTTTCTCAGAGAAGTCTTACCACACTCCCAGGTAAAGAGGTGACCTTCAGTTCCCTTCCTCTTTCCCTACCCAGTTTACTTTTCTTCACTGTATTTGTCCCTGGCAGATGTCTTGTTATCTGTGTGATCCTTGACTTTAATTCGGTATCAGTACCTAGAACATAACAGGTGCTCAATAAATACTTGCACACAATGAAGCCAGCTTCAGGGTTAGACTTGCATATGCCCCAAGCTTCTTGCATTGTGCACACGTTTTGGGGCTCTCAGAAGGTTGTTTGGAGTCAGAGCTGAGAATGACAGGTCCGTGGGTGTGGGAGGATGGGGAGGGGAGGGAAGGGGACCAAGCTAAGCACATAACCACTGCCCACGTGGTACACAGGTGCGTGGTGAGGGTAGGTGGGAGTGAAAGGAAGTGGAAAGAGAAAAGAGGGAGGAGCAGAAGAAGGGCAGAGGCAAATCCCATGGATCTTGGGATGAGGCCTGGGCAGGGCTGAGGATCTCAGCTGCCTGACCGCTGTGTTCGTGATGTCTTGTGAGCTGCGAGCTGCATTTTGATTCACTTCTGTTATCAAATGAAATGTGAAAAATATGGTTTTATAATAGCAAAAGCATAACACTTTCACCATCTGTCTGTTTCTTTCTTTCTTTACTTCTTCCTCTCCTCTTTCTCATTGCTGTACTGGATTGAGCCCAGGACTTTTTCACTAAGCTGCACTTTCAGCCTTTTTTATTCATTTATTTATTTTTGTGTTTTAAGTTTTGAAGCAGGGTCTCACTAATTCACCAAGATGTCTGGGCTGGGGTTGAACTTTTGATTCTCTCACCACAGGTCCCCAGAGTCCAAAAGTGTCACTTCTGAGTTGCTGTAATGCTAAAAGTGTGAACCACCGCACAGTAAATTGACAGACTGCCCAAAGAGGTAGAGGCCAGGATTTGAGCTTCAGCTCTTCGTGTAAGAGTGTCTGACCCTGAGGCCCTGATGTCCCGTCATCAGTCGGTCAGTCAGTCATCCACCAGTCCTTTAACGTGTCTTTCTCTAACATGATTTTTAAACACCTCTGAGTAAATGAATTAAAAGGGATTTAAATTCTCTCTGGGGTTCTTCCTCTGTAAAGGGAGATCATAACTACCTTATTTAGTGTTATTCAGATGATTTCTAAAAGTTCACAATACATGCCACACCTCACACTTAGAACGCTTGCAATAAATATTTGTACATTTCCCCCTTCTCATCACTCTTTCTACTTTTCTCCCTCTCCCTCACACTTCTCTCTCTCTCTCTACCTCTCTCTCTTCCTGGTTTATATTGAGATTTCAGCCAATCGCTCCATGCAACTTTGGAGAACGAGTCGCTTATCACAAGATGCACAGTCCATGCAGGACCCGGGTGGCAGGGAGGGGGTTTGCCTCGTCTCAAGGACCTGCTCACATTTTTTCCCCTGGCTCAGTGCATCCAAGCACCAAGCAGCTGTGCTGATGCGTGACCACCCCTGAGCCTCCCCTGGGCCTGGCCAGCCCCGGGGTGGGGGGTTGGGTACCCATGGAAAGGAACCTGAAAGACAGGAACAACTTCCGCTTCTCCCGGCACTGGAGCGTGACCCCCATGCTGGGCCAGGACAAAGGCCCTCCAGGTGGTGAGGCTCCTGGCCTGCCCTACCCCCTCCTGTAAATGCCCTTTCCCAGCTCTTTTACCTGCCGCGAAGGGGGGCACATGCAGGGCAGGTGTGTCTTTTCTCCTTGGCTTTTTCTGTTCGAGGTCAGTGTTATGAAGAGTAGGACTCATTTTGCCCTTTGGATGTCTCTCTTGAACGTCGTATCTTTTAATTAAATGTTCTGAAATCACCCCTGCATGGTTAAAAGGGAGAGACATGCGTTCAAACCTATATGTTCTAACATAGGAAGAATACACACACACACACACATATGCCCACGTGCACCCAGTGAAGATGCACAATGTAGCTTTTCAAATTTATTTTAGTCAAAGCTACTTCCTTATAATAGAAATAGTATTTACCAAAGCTATGCTAGGAATATTCTTTATACAGAAGACTTTCATGACTGATTTTCATTTTAGCCATTCTATCATAAAGCCCCAATGTTACTACCATTATCGCCGACTGAAGAAAGTGAAGTAAAGAAGTGCCTAATTTATTATGGACGATAGGTGTCAGACAGATTCGGGTTAGAGTGGTCGGCCCCCAGACCCCACCTTCCTGAGCTGGAGCAGCGTGGTGGCTGCTCCTCCAGCGGCTTGACTCTTCTTCTGGAGAAGCCGGAGTCCCTTTCCTGCCTCCCCTGCGGTTGGGTAGGACCTGGCCCATGAGAATCTCCCCATCACCCCTCCATGGGGGTGGGGACCTGCTCCATGCGAATCTCCCAGTCAGCCCTCCATCTATCTGCCTCTCGGGCCTCTAGATGTCGATACTCACTGTGACTTTAGAAGCATGTGGTGACTTTGCTCACCATGTGTAGATGATGCCACAGCTCATCAGCCTGGACATTAGAATGACTACTTGGATACTGAGTGAATTTGTACCTCCTTGCCCCCAACTTCCACCATCAAAGAAAGAAAGAAAAAACCTTACTGCATTATATCGGAAAGATGGCATTGTGTTAACTCACTAACATTTTAGAATTTGAGTGTCCAAATATCTCAAGATAAATTTCCTGAGACCAGTATAATCTAGAGACAAATGACTCCCCTTGATAGTTTTGCAAGCCAATTTCTTCTTCTGTGAGTTACCTGGGATAAAAGGTGGGATGTGCAATGCAGGTGTGTCTTTCCTCCTTGGCTTCTTCTGGTCTAACTCAACATTAAGCGTGGTTTGTGTATTTTTTCCCTTTCTTGGTTTCTTTTTGAGGTCACAATCTTTAATGAACTGATCTGAAAGATCATCTGATTTTGACAGATATGAAGAAAAAAGAAAACATTATATGAGTAAGGTCCCATGCACACATTTATTTCTCCTTTTCTTTCTACCTATCTTTCCTTCTCTCTCTCTCTCTCTCTCTCTCTCTCTCTCTCTCTCTCTCTCTCTCTCTCTCACTCTCTCTTTCTTTGAAAAAGGGTCTCACTCTGTAATGTACTCTGGTCCTGAATTCACTATATAGCCCAGGCTGGCCTAGGACTGACAACAATCCTACTTCCTACTGTCTCAGCCTCCCAAGTGATGGGATTACAGGCATGTGCCACCTTACCTAGGAGTGTGTGGTGCTGGGGGATCGAACCCATACTTGCCTCCTACTTACTAGGCAAGTGGTCTAATCACTGAGTTACGTGCCGGGCCCCCAGACTAGTTCATGTCTGCCCACTTTATCATAGGGGCAGAAGTTATTTGTTCTGAAAAAGAACAAGAGGATTCAAGTAGCTTTGCATGCAACTTACACAACACATGTATACATACATACATATGCATATACAATATACATGTATACTCATGTATGAAAACAATGCCACAAATTTCCAAATTAATAGACCTTGTATATTTGTCAAGACAAAGAGTAACTTAAACATACAGCCGGGCAAGTCACAGGGTAGGTTCAAATGAAGCTTCTGCTGAAGCAATAGGGTTTCTGCTCAGTGCTCAATTCCTTCCGTTGTCTTTGGAGACACCAAGGACCAGCAAGCAACAAAAGCTCCCTCAGCCTCAGAAAGCTCCAGTAGGGCTCGCAGGAAGTTCCTCGCTATCCTCCTCTTGAGGGTCAGCTAAGTCCTCCTGGGCTCACACCTGGGCTTCATCGTCTGTCTCCACTGTTCCCAGCGGTGCTGCTCCCCTCCTGGCCTGTCAACAGCCAATCCTGTTGCCTTCTTTTTCAGCTTTTCACTTTCACAGTCACCTGCCTGACCTCACCAGAGCCTTTGAAGACATGCGTCTGTCTCCGGTCCATAAGAAATGATCAGCGGTATGAATTCAGGCTAACTGGTCCTTGTGCCGGGCAGTTTCTCTGCTGCGCCTTCTATCCTGATGCTTTAGACTGCACAGTACTCCTTTGTGTTTCCCTCTCCTTGTTCTAGTCCTTATTCTTTATTTCATATCATTATATACCATTTCAGACAGTCCTCCTGGAGATTAAGAATGATATCTTTTCTAGTCATTTTATTCTTAATTATCTCTCCTCCAATAAATGCTAAATGAATGAGAGTGAAATCTTGAGTTCAAATTCTGCCTCTCTGATTTGCTGACTATGAGAATTTGGGCCTTAATTTTTAGGAAATTCAAGAACCACTCAACATTTAAATGGAGATAATATTATTACCTCAACAGCAAAAAATAAATATATATTCAATGTATGCTTGAATGAAGAAACTCAAATAACTTAATCTAAGGAGTTGTTCTCTGAGGATTTTAAAAAGAAACAAAATGATGATGTCATTTTTCTTCTCTAGAAACTATTAACTATAAGACCTGGTTACGGTCTGGCTATTTCTCCAAGCAGGAAAGAATATGGGAAAATTCAAAGATGAACTGGAGCTTTCATTTCCCTCCCTCTGTCCTTCCTTCCTTCCTTCCTTCCTTTCTTCCTTCCTTCCTTCCTTCCTTCCTTCTTTCCTTTCTTTCTTCCTTGCTTCCTCTTTCCTTTCCTTCACTTTCCTTTCAGTTTTTCCTTCTTTCTTTCAGTTTTCCTTTCTTTTCAAAGGTAAGTATTCAGAGAATATTCAGTGAAATGTCTTGACATCACTGAGGACTAAATGTGTCAAACTTGCACTTTTGCGGATCCAGATGTAACTGGGTCACTTATTCATTATTAGGTCAATTAAGATCCTGGTGTATTCTTGACCCTCTGCTGGATTCTAGGTATACAGAGACAAGTAAGACATTGTTCTTGCCTTCAAGTTACTAATGGGCTTTGCAGATTTGGAATATCTTTTGTTTTAGAAAATTCCATATTCATAAGGAGCAAAGAATAAGTAGTAAGCATAATCATTATGCTCATGTCATCAAAAGATCACTCTATAGAACAGCAGCAGCAGCAGCAGCAGCAGCAAATGATGTCATTCTCTGATTCTCTTCAGTGATGTTTCTTAGTAATAACTATTTTCTTTCCCTAAAAGGTTTTGATATTCCTACCCAGTCATCGCAGTTGCATAAACATGTACTGAGATTGTACCATGTGTAGGGTGCTGGGCTATACAATATAAAACTGACACATGCAACCACAAAGGTGACAGGAGACTTACTGAGCACCACTGTGTTCTAGGTGGTCCACATCGACCCAGCGCCCGGGATGGGCCAATACCTTTTCTGTTCATCAATACCTGTGCTTCACTGGTTGTTAAGTTTTAATATCATTATCTCCTCTAGTTCCCACACAAAGTCTACAACAATAGTACACTATTATCGTCAGCCTGCAGACAAGGCTGGCTATGGGATCAGAATGATTCTTCAGTTCTTGAAGCAATAGCTCCTAACGCCTGATTGACAAAGCAATTCTTAAAAATGTGTCACCCCACTGCCTCATTAATTTTCTCCCATGTGACACATACCACAAACACATATTGAGCTAATGAGTGCTGGTTAGAATGGGTACTTCTCAGCTGTCGTACCCTGCAGGCACCGTCTGGATTTGGCGTGTCAGGGGTGAGTCCCCATTTGACTCTAAGGCCAGCGCTACTCTGCACAGAGCACAGAGAGCAAAACATTTGCTTCCATTTCAACTTTTACTTCCATCTCACTTTTCCCATTTTTGAGAAATCTTGAACATAAAATATCTTGATGGGGAAGAGGAGAATGGAGAGGAAGTCATAGAAGGCAAGGAATAAACAGGCGATGCATATGCAAAAGGGCCATCTATCAAAAGTCAGAGAGTTTCATTTTTAGAAATGGGTAGAGGCAGAAGTGTTTCTGGTATTTTCATTACAAAGGTTATGCAAAAAGTCAGATCTGAAAGGAAACAGATTGACAATAAAGCAGAAAAGGGCTATTTAAAATTCTGTCTTGATAGGCAAAGAGAGTTATTTGAAATATTTTATTGGCACTGCACATGGGTGTAAGTGCGCCGCGAAACACTGGAAGCAAGCTGTACCGCCACACACCACTCAAAAACGCTCCGCCTGGGATCCTGCCAGATCCAAAAACAAGACAATGCCTCCTCTTGTTCTCTCTGTCCCTCTAACTTTAATGAACTCTCCAGTGCCTTGGCTAATATTTACGTGGCAGACCCCACAGTCCTACAGCTATTTGCTTACCCATCTGGTGTTGGCGGCACCAGAAGGCACAGACTATCAGGTTTCAGGAGGCCTCTCAACACTGCCTACAGACCTTATGGCAGAGACACCCCCTTTCTGACTTCCATGACTGACATTCCCCATGACGTGTGTACCTAAGTGGCTGCCATGAGGGTCCAGCTTCTCCAGTCTGTCTTCTGACAGCTCCAGGGGCTGCATTTGCTCAGTGGACGTCATCAAAACAGAGAGGACGTGTGCGGCTCTTCTCCAGCACTATCAAAGTGTAGGAAACAATCTATAAGCATGACTTCCGGTCATTCACTCACTTACTTATGTAATAGCTATGTATTGAACATTTCCTATTGTGTTCTCAATTCAGTCTTGTTTTTCAAGGCTGCTTCTTACACTTAGTTACTAAATTCAAAATTGAAACCAGACTCAAATGAGTAACACTCACATTTATCTGTAATTGCACTGCATGAAATGTTCAGTATTTGCCTATTTTAAGGGTTTCATCTTATGAAATGTGAATGAGAAATTGGCAGAAAACATTGATCAATCCTCACCTATGTTTTCTCTATTGAGTCCTGTGAGGTAGGATTATGTCCACTTCATGGAGTAAGAGACTGTGGCTTACAAGACGTATTTAATTTATTTCATCTTACATCTACTAAGTGGCCAAACCTAAATTCAAATCTAGTTTTCCAGACTTCCACTATATACTGAAGTCTCTTAACAACAAAGTGAATGCTTTGAATCCCAATTTAACCAGGCTACTGGCTTTTATATCTTATAACTATAAAGTAGTAGTTTGGCATCCTTAGCTTAGTATTAAGAGGGAGGCAGACACATGGTAACAGAAAACTTAGCTCTTGCAAGGATTTTTATGTTTTCCATAGGAATTTCTGGCATGAAAACAAGTCTGTTTCCCTTTCCTAACTCCCCATCTTTCTTGGACCAAAAGTCTATTGGACCTTTCCAGGCCTACCTGATATGACCATTGTCTAGGAGGAAAGGAAATCAAGAATGAACCTGTGTTAAGTCCAAATGAGAAACGCATTACTGAGATTTGTAGAAAATCTTAATAGGCTGCTCAGATTCTGTTTCTTGAATCCCCTTTCAATACTATATTAGGCGTGTTCTACAATTGCAAGAATGGGAGGAGAAGGATGAATAAAGTTAGAAAGACCCAGGTGATCCTCTTCTCTTGAGATCCCTGGTCCTGTAGCATGTAGAGGACACACAGACAATTATGCTAGTACCTCCGGTCTTAGAATGAACTCAGCTAAGCTGAGGAATAAGCTGGTGTTTTCATGAAAGACTGGAGAGCCTCTCCCATCGTAAGCTGACAGCCCGGCACAGCAGATGGAGTTATTAACTGATTACTTGAGCCCAGCTTTCCATGTCACTTGGAGAGGACTGATAGTACTGACTTCAGCAGACGTCAATTCAGACCACTTTTCTTTGCGTATGTATAGAGATCACCAATTCTCTGGGACCAGGAGGTGAACATTCCTTGGGAAAAGAGGAACTATGGGAAGTCACTGGAAAGCAGGCTCAATACTGAGGTCTCCAGGCAAAGCAATGACCACAAATGTGGCTGTTTTGCACCTATTTAATCAATCTTCTCTCTCCGGAAAGTTCTGGTCAAAGCACAGATGTTGTGCTGATAATTAGCCCGTGGGAGATCTGCTCAAAATATGCATTTTCCAGAAGAAGAAACTGAGACTACTCTGGAGCTACTAGTCGTTGTATGCTCATGGTCAGAATCGGTATTTGAACTTGACCCTTACTGTCTACGACCGGTCCTCTCCGAAAGCAGTGTCCCCTCCAGCTCCCCAACCTTCAGTAAACTGTTCTTTGCACTTGGATCATATGACTGCTCCCGTGTACCAATAATTGGTTATTTAATTTGAACCTAGGTTTTTGAGTTAAATAGGTTAAATCTTAGCTCTTTAAAAACCACATAGTTGAGGCACTGCTAAATCTTAACAGTGTTGTAGTGAGGTTAAAAGGAACCTACGTACAATATAATTATTTTGCCCTCTCTCTCTAGCAGCTATTGTTCATATGACAAAATCCGCAAAGGCTAGCTTCTTTGGTGACCTGACAGACTGACATCCAGGGACACATGGTTCTCTCTGTTTCCTATGCTACCTTCGGTTTTCTTATTTTGTAAATAGCACTAATAATTTCTACCTCATAAAGTTCATAAAGGACATGCTTGTACATTGTGGGCACTGTTCATGTGACAGACGCTGGTATGTATTGTCATATCACACTAGAAAATTCAAAGAAATGATTAAATCTTTTGTTTTCATCCAAATGCTGACCCTGGGAGGACCAGCCTTCATCTGAATAAAGCAGCTGTGGCAGCACTGGACCAGAGAAAGAGACGCCTGCCCTCGGCCAATCAATTGTGGGTGGACAGGTTCAACGTGTCAGAGGCCCCAGGACAAGCCAGGGCAACTAGAGATTGTGAGGACAAGACTAGGCAGGCTTCCTTTCAGAGCTACTCACGGTGTCCCTGGGGGAGACCACACTGTTTTAAAGTAGTGGGATTCAAAGAACAATGATGAACCAGCAAGATTTGCTTGCCAGGAGGCTGAGAGATGACTTCTAGGTTTGAGATTTTATATTATAAAAAATATCTCCTGTTGGGCAGAGATATGCTTTGCCCAGTGAGTTATAAGATGCTTTAGCCTTATATGATACCATTATTTCTTCCCAGTCAGAAAATCTTCAAATCGAGAGAAGAGTAAGAAAATAAAGGGAAAGCTATTGGTCATTGTCAGAGCACCTGCCTGTTGAATGTGAGAGGACCCCATGTGCTGCCCCATCCTCCGCTCCAGTATTCAGAGACAAGGGTGCCCCTCACAGACAAATCGTTGCAAAGATGTGAATTAATTTTTGAAATAAGAAATGGGATGTTTCCACTTCCTATTTGTAACTCAGCTCACGCCTCCTTCTTAAAATTCAGTCTCCATTCCAAGTGCACATGGCAAAGGGGAACTGCCCTTGTCCTGCTGCCAGGGGAGAGCTCACCCTCTCCTCCAGCTGCTCCCTGATAATTTGGGGGCTGGTGTTGGAAGAAGCAGCTCTTCCTTTCATACTTAAATAGTTGGTCCTCTGGGTCTTCACATTCTACTAAAAAAGCTAAGGACTGTCAGGAGTGCTTATGAAGAGAGACTTTACTAGTTACTTCACAAACTATCTGTCTTACAAAGACTTGTCACCTGGTCAAAGTTCTCTTATCACTTCCTAGTTCTATGTAGTCCTGCATTTTAATAGGGTGACTGAGATTGCTTTGTAATGGCTGCTATTGGCCCACTCGTCCCACCTGAGGAGCCCAAAGCCAGATGCACCCTGGGAATCAGGACAGTTCCCTTACATAATAACCCCTGGAGAGTCTCAAGAACTACCAAGGATCACATGCATTGCTTCTAACACCAAACTGTGAGTACCTACTCTAAATGAAGTAAGAACAGACCCTCACAGCAACCACAGCCACAAACCTCTTGGTTTGCAGAATTTTTCAGGCTTCTTAAGAGAAGAATCAAAACAAAAATTTGAACTATGTTTCTGGTGACCAGTTGCAAGAAGGCCAAGAAAGCCTTCACAGGAGAGATGAGCTATGATTTCAGGTGGAAGGGGGCTTTCAAGACTCCAGGAGCCAAATTATCAAAGTTCTTACTAATACTTTTTACAAGGGACAAAACCCTTTCTTTTCACAAAGAAATTTGTAAATGTGAATACCATTGAGAGAGAGCTATAAACTGATATCACAATAAACAGAAAGTCACCGGATCTTTTGAGAACAGAAACTGAAAAAACTAAGGAATTGTGTACTAGGAAGTGACCCCACTGAGCTGTGGAGGGTTCTGTGCACCTCTCAGCCCGCACACATGCTTTGTAGAGGCCAGCAGCCACTACTGAGACTAGCCTCCACTAGCTCAGACTATTAACAATTCAAGTTTGAATCGTTGTCAAAATCTGGTCCAGGTACTTAGTCTCTTCTCTTTACCACTTAATAAGAGCCAGACCTAGTGGTACAGGTCTGTAACCCAAACACTGGGAGGTTGAGGCACAAGAGTCACAAATTCAAGGCCAGTCTGGGTAACTTAATGATGAGGTAAGACTTTGTCTCAAAATCAAAAATAAAAGTGGGGACATAGCTCAGTGTGAAGAGCTTGGGCTTGATTTCCAGTACCAAACACACACGCGCGCGCGCGCGCGCACACACACACACACACACACACACACACACACACACACACACACGAAAGAAAAAAAATACCCTAAGTATCCCAGTTGGAGGTGTAGCATAGCCCAGGGGTAGAACATTCCTCACTCACTCAATGTAAGCTCCCGGTGCTGTAAGCAGTGTGAGACAGAAGCAGGTGCTGATAGCTTGTTAGAAATTTAGCTTCCTTACCTCTGAAACAGATGCTAGTGGCTGTTCTCCAAGGCTGTTGTGACTGTTCATGATACAACGTGTGCACAGCATCCATCCCAGGACTTAGCTATGCGAACCCTAATATATGTGAGTGGCCTTTGCTTCTCTCAGACGTTATGCATACTGTGGCTACATCACAACAGATCAGCATTGTTGTTCATGGCCAACCCCTCCCTGTCTCTGGCCTCCTTGAAAGTGGATAATGAGATTAGAACAACCCAAGGTGCAAACCAACTGCAGAACATCTATTTCCAGGTCTTGGGAACAAGTAATGTGCATTCTCAGGAGTGAGTCAACTCTTGGCATAGCCGTGCAGTATTCCAAACAATATCCTCAAAGTAATCAGCCAGGATTTGCTTGATGTAATAAAATGTAAAATGAAAATTACTTCCACAAGCTAATGTAGTGTCTCACTAATGCACCTCTGGCTAAGTACAGTTTATACCCTTTATTGAATTCCTTTTAACCTGAGGATTGAATTTAGGCAAAAGCATGTTTTTAGATCAAATTATTCCTTTGTAAGATGTACATTTGCAAGATTTCTCAAGGAGTGACTGTAACTTGACGTATGGCATGGGGATGATTTTTGAGGAGCCTCCTTTCTCCAGAGTTTCCCCGCTTTGGGAGTACTCAGGCACACCAGTGGCGTTCAGCCTGAAACTCTGCAATTTAGTTTGTGGGGACACAGACCCCCAACTGCCTCAGAAAGATAATGGGAAAGTGGCACTTTTCTCTGCTCTCCACTTAGCCTCAGCTCAGCCATGCTCCATGACGCCCAGCCTTAGTGCCATCAGCCAACCTCCCTCTTCTCTCTGTCCCAGAAACAACAAAGAAGCTGTAACTTGATCATAAACTTGCTTTTCTCCCTACAAAAGTTTGCAAAGAAAAAAATTCAAAGCACTTACCAACCAGAGCAGGTGCTGTGACAGGCGAGAGCCTGCTGGGGGGCACTTACTGACTGGGCTGGGCTGCTCCTGTGTGCAGTGCTGCCGGCTCAGGCTCCACCTCGGCTGGGCTCCTCTTATCTAGGGACCAGCTGCTGCTGTTGCCATGGGGATGTTCTGTTTCTCAGGCACCAGGGCAAGGGGGATGGACAGGAAGAGGAACTAACCTTTCCACCTCTGCTCCCCACGGCAATAGCTGACTATTATAAATTATAACTCAGACTCTTCTTTGAGTTTCTACTGTTTGCCCGAGAAACTCAGAAACAGCAACTACATCTTTGAATCCCCCTAGCAACCCAGAGAATTTGTGTGTGTCCTGACACTACAAATACGGAAGCTGAGGTGCAGAGTGGTTACATGACTTGCCCTACAGGTACCAAAACAAATGTTGTCCCTTAAATCAATTTGGGCTTAATTTCAGAGCACTCCCACCCCTCCCCCACTGTCTTTCAGAGTAATGTCTGAAGAGGAAAAGAATATTGACAGTAGTAATTGCTAATGTTTACATAATGCTGTCCTTCCCAGGAGCCACACATTCTCCAGACACGTCATACACACTGATTTATTTAATCCTCATGACCATCTTGCAAGATGCACAGTTGTCATTATTCCCTTGGTTCAGAGTGGTCCTACGGTCTTCCCAAGTCCTCACCACTAGCACTTAGCCAGGCTAGGGGCTGAACTGGCAATTGAATGCTGGAGTCCATGCTCCCAACCAGCCTCGCCATAGAACCATGCACTAAAGGATATTCAAACCAGCACATAGCAAAGACAGCAGTCCCTGACTGTACAAGTCAGAGTCCAGAGGCCAGGGAAGATTTGCTCCCTCGCAGGAACCAAAGCAAATGTTCCAATATTTGGAGTACTTCTGCACTCCATGGGAAGGTTGGGTCTGCTGGGCATCTAAGCAAGGCGAGGGGTGATGTGCTGTTAAAGGCACTGAATGGATCTGTGTCTAAGCTCCCTGTGAGCTCATGGTGGTATTCAAAAGAATGGCGCATTGTGGCCGTGGGTCTGAGCACTAAGAACAGAGGGATCAGAGATCAGGTGGAGCCCAGGATTGACTGGAGGGACTTGAGGTCTCTCATGGCAGCCCAGAGGTCATTCAGAGATGCCCAAGAGAAAAGGCACGTTCCTTTTCCTTTGGGAGGTCACATGCAGGACTGGTCCTGGGTAGCTCCTTTTGGGCTTCATTGTCCTGCTAGTTACTGGTAATGGCTTGGTTGATGCCATTTGCCAGCACCGTAATAAGCTCATCCTGACTTTCACTCCTAGGGTTAGAGTTTCTTGGGAGGACACGGCAACGAATCAGCAAGGAGTGGACTTCTTTGTCTGACTGACCTTGCTGTGGTTCTCTTTGGTATCTTTGAAAAGAGACGGAGGCTGCCGCAAGATTCTGCTCTGGGCAGGAGGAACCCCAGACAGTTCCTAGAAGCAGCTGTCTGCTCCCCGAGACCTCATTATACCCGTGGCCTTGCCACTCACTGTATGAGCAGCATCTTCGCTCCACACACGAATCATGAATATTTTCTTCCTAAACTTTTATATTCTTTTAAAGTGAAACCTGCTCGACACTTGTAGGTCCACACAGTTATTAGAACATAGGACAGGCTGAACCCTTAAGGAATTTTGCCCAGTGGTAACATCTTAGAAAACTACGGTATGCTATAAAAACCATTATATTAATATCCATAGGGTCACTTGCCGACCTCCCCCGCCGCAGGTCTCCTCACATGACCTGTAGTGTGTGCCTCCGTTTCTTCCTCCCCCCTTTGCCCCACCCAATCTTTACCGTTTAGTCACCACTAATCTCTACTTCTTTCATCTTGTCATTTCGAAATGTTATAAAAATGCAACCACAGAGCCTAGAACTTTGGGGAGTTGACTTTCTTCTCTCAGCATTCTTCCCTGGAGATCCCCACAGTCGTTGCCAGCATCAACAGATCGTTCCTATTTGTCGCTGAGGGGCCTTCTGTGGCATGGACTAGCTGCGTAACTGTTCTCCGGCTGAAGAACATCAGGGTTACTTTCAAAGTTAGGCTAAGACAAATAAAGGTGCTATGAACACTTGCATAGAGACTTTATATGAGCAAAGCTTGCTGTTTCTCTGGGATGAATGGCCCAAAGTACAACTTAGGGCAATTGTGTGCCTGATCTTGCGATACCATCAGAGTGGCTGCTACCATTTCTCATTCCCGCCAGCACTGTGTGGACACGCTAGCTGTCATATTTTTAACAGCGGTACTGTTGTCGTTATTTTTAGAGTGTCATTTTCATAGGTGTTTAATATCACATTGTGGTCTTAATCTGCATTTCCTGGATGGCTAAGACGTTTAAATACATTTCATGCATTTATTCATCATCTTTATATTTCTTTTCGAAGTGTCTCTTTACAACTTTGACTCACTTGTTAGCTTGATTACTTTTGTGCCAAATTTTTTCAATGTTCGTTATATATTTTAGATAAGAGTAAGTCCTTTATCAGAAATGCAGTTGCAAATATTTACTCTTAATCTGTAACTTGCCTCTTCCACCTATTAATGGTCTTTCAAAAAACAAAGACTTTTAATTCTTGTGAAGTCAATTTATCAATAAATCAATTTTAATTTATATATAGTTGAGATATCTCAGAGGCTTTTCAGGATCGATAGATATCCTAGCCTGTGGACTTTGTAATAAACTATTTTGTCATTAAGGTTTCCACCGTTCGGAGGTAGAACATTTCCAGAGTGGAGAACACAACTTCCTCATTTTCATTTCCCTTTTTGGGTGGGCATGAGCACTTCTCTCAAGTTCAGGTTTTGCTGTTGTTGATTTTTTTTTTCAGGGCTTTCTGCACTCACTTTAATTGATCATGCCCCCTCCTCCTTTTAAGGCAGATGTAAACAGCAACTGTGATGGCAGATGGTAATGTAAATCTATACCTTGGAGAGCTCTAAATAACAGCCGTATGTGTGCAGTGCTGAAGTCATACACCCATGGACAACAGCGCTCTCAGAGTAAGTGCAAGGAGCCATCGTGTCCATGACGTGATTTGTAGGTCCTGCCTCTGATGTGGCTGAAGTGGCTTCTGGCTTCATTCCTGATGGAATATATATTTTCATTTTATCATAAATATGCCACCCTTGTAAAAAAAGACTGATCAGAGTCATAAACATTTTAAGATGATTTATTTTAATCAATAATCTATAAAACGTCCTCTTGAAAGATTTACCTTTGTAAATCAATCTTTGAAAGTTATTGTGTTGGTGGATAATAGCATTCCAACACTGAGAGTGAGATATGTGTGTGTGTGTGTGTGTGTGTGTGTGTGTGTGTGTGTGTGTGTGTGTGTATGAGAGAGAGAGAGCGAGCAAGGGAGAGAGAACGCCAGCTGGATTTATCCTAGAAATCTTCTGGGATCTCTTTGATTATGTCCATCAGCTTCTTAGAGACAGAATTAGCTGTCTCAGATCAATATCTTCTGGTAAGTAAGTATCTATGTGTTTGTATTGGGCTGCTTTAAACATATTTTAACTCTTGATAAGATTAATCTATAAGAAAATCTAGTATCATCACCTATCATTTCTTTGAAATAATAGCACAGGACACATTTAGTCTTTCAGGTGTTAATTGGCAAATATTGATAACTACTTAAAAATAAGAACTGAATGGTTGTCTTTCCTACTTTGTTTCCATTGAAAATTTTAGTAACAGATTTAATTTTAATAATAGATTTCCATGCAGTTATAAGAAACAATACAGGGACATTGATCCCTTGTATTTTGTGCTCAGTTTCCCACAATAGTGATACTTTGTGAAACCATAGGCAAATATCACAATGTCTCAATTAGGATGTTGATATGGATCTGGTCCACCTGTTCCATTTGTATTTTCCCAGATGTGTGAGTGATCCAGGCTCTTCCTACCTTCGCCGTTGTTTGACATCCTTGCTTTTTTGTTTCAGCCATTCTGTTGGCTGTGAAGTGACGTCTCACTGAGTTCTTTACTCCCATTTCTTTGATGGCTAATGATATTGCTCATACGCTTGCATACAGCCTCTGTATCAAATATCCTTTCATGTCACTTACCTGTTTTCATGTCTAGACAATGGCTTCCTATTTTCCTTTTTATATTTAAAAAATGAAAAATTATCAACAAAAGGTTCAGCGTTTTTTCAATGACGATAATAGACCAGATGTTTGCTTTAAGCACTCTTCCATAACTGTTCTCAACAATCTTTTGAGGGAGTTACTACCATTGTCTTCCCTGT
Source organism: Ctenodactylus gundi (assembly GCA_004027205.1). Classification (NCBI taxonomy): domain Eukaryota; kingdom Metazoa; phylum Chordata; class Mammalia; order Rodentia; family Ctenodactylidae; genus Ctenodactylus; species Ctenodactylus gundi. The sequence goes on along the minus strand of PVKB01000644.1, from coordinate 602,054 downwards.
GTATGTGAAGAAAGTAAGGCTTGGGGAGGTAAAGGACACGGCTAGGAAGTAGCGGAGACAAAACAAAACTCCATTCTGGTCTGGCTCCACAATCTGTGTGCTAAGCCACGGACCAGATTATAAAACACACATGGGCTGAAAGAGAAAGAATGGAGATTCACTTCTGGGATGCTTACTTTCAAAGACACAAGATAACATTTAACTTAAAATACAACTTGTCATTATTGTGCTTTTACTCGATAGGTGGATAAAATCAAAACACACCAATATGTGAGTGTTTCTGTTAACCTCTGAAACATTTACCTTGAGTTAGATAAATTGGCAGTAGATTTTTGGCCCTAAAAGAACTGAAGGGGTTGATTTCTCACACAAGAAGAGAGAGTTTATTCGTTTATTGTTTATTCAAGATTAGCTTGGTGCTGTTGTTGGCCTTCCAGTTAATATAGGGAAGATGTGATACTCTGATGTAGGAGTTCAGAGTCTGGAAGAAGGTAAAAGGACGCAGATACAGAAAGTCATAATAAAATCCACTGAGAAATAACAGGCAAATGTTTTGAAAGAACAAAGCAAGAAGCAAGAATCTGTTTCTGGAGAGATGAACTGGACAGCTGAAAAAAGGAGGCACAGCTTGGCTTGCAGAATAAGAAAGATAATCTCAGCCAAGAGTAACATGATTGAATCTATCCATTCATTCATCCAACCATCCATCCATCCAACCGAATGCGGAGGAATTGCGTGTGACTGTGTGTTAGGTACTTGCAGATTCTGTGATGCATGGGTATGGTATCAGCATCAAGTTCCTCTGTGTAAAGGTGACAGAAGGAGATGGCCAAGTCCAACAAGTCCCTGAAGGTCAAAAGTATGCAGCAACCATTTTTCTACCTTTCTGAGAAAAAAAGAAGATGGACACGACAGTATGACTTTGAGAACCATAACATTTTATGTAACCTTTGGATTGTTTTTGATATTTTTGTCTCAATGACAATACTTCCTCAGGAATATGGGAAAATTTTCAAATGGCTGGTCCTTACTTACTGATATCAGTTGCTGGCCAGATTATCTCAAAGGCTGGACCACCCCCAAGTCAGGATCTGATGCTGAAGTTTTCTAATGCTTGACTGGGCACCTGATTGGCAAAATGTATTCCTTTTTCAGCCTTCCTCTCTCCCCATTCTTCCTCTCCTTTCTGCCTTGGTTTCCTCTCATGCCCTTTCACTGATGCAAACCCAAGTCTTGCTCCTCTTAGATGCATGTCTGTGTCGTCTCCAGGTCCTGGCCTGTTTGGTTGGTTTTACTCAATGGAGTTCTAGTTCCCTGAGCATCATTGCGACCAAGGGAGCCATTGCTACACTGACGAGGAGCACTATTCTGACCAAAGGGCTTATAGTCACCCTGACACTGATGCCTTTTGTGAAGTTTTTGCTCCAATTTTCTAACTATACACCAGTGAATAATTACCACAGCTCCATGAAGTATGTGTTTTTACATTGTGTTGCAAGTGTGAAACCTAATTTTTAGAGACCTAGATCACTGGCCAATGCCACGTGACTACCAAGAGCAGAGGGGTGACTTGAACCGAGGTCTTTGTTCTCCGGAGTCACGTTTCCTCTTCACCGCCTTCTGGGAGAAGCGTGGCATTTTCCCTGGCTCCCACTAGGCTGCCGTCTCCTCACACCGCATGCTGTTCTGTCCTCTCGTATCCACGCTGTGGGTCTGGGCCGTCATTTGCTCAGACTCATCATCAAATCCAAGCTGATCCGGGGAGTGGGTACCATGTTCTAAAGTGGGACATCTGGCTTTTGGATAACCTGGTAGTCAAATGCAGTGGAACACTGAAGGAGACATGTGGCTTTTATTCAGTTACTAATCCAAAGCTTTGCTTGAATATTAGTTCTACAGCAGCTTCTCTGAAGCTCAATTATGTAAATATGCCAAAAATGAGAAACACGCTGAAGCTGTGCTGACCACGTCACTGGGGAGGGACAGCCAGGACCCTGTGACCACTGCTTTTACGTCTTCCCAACGCAAGAGAACACACGGGCCAGCAGAGAATGAGTTGGTTGCCCTCTTCTCTTGCTCACCTCTTTGTATAGAAGCTATCAGAATATTCCAGATCTGAAGATGGCTTGGACTCTGAGAAATCTCCACCAGTGGGGCAGCCCAATAAAGGAGGCAAGCCCGATTCTCACTGTGTCACCAGAGCCTGTGGAGCATTACCACAGCACTCAGATGAGGCTGCCTTATGGGGAAAATCAGCAAGGGAACTAAAATCTGCTACCAGATGGCAACAGCAGCAGACGCACGCTCTGTTTATGGGGCTCCTGAATGCAGAGGGAGCAAGTTCATCAATTTTCCCAAAGGGCACATAGAATTTTAAGGTGTGTGCAGTGTAGTTTAAGGCTTCTGTTGTTCAGAGAATGTGCAAATATGTAAGGTGGTCATGTATGTGTCATGTTACAAAATACTAGCAAGTTTATTAACCTGAAAGAAAGGTATTCACTAAGATTTTTACAATGTAGAGAAAAAATCCTTTAAAATGTTAAGACTTTGACTCTTTGGTTTCGACTGTGTGAGTAACGGCACAATTTAGGAGTGTATGAAAGCAAATTTTTAGCCCAGCAGTATATAAAATAGCAGCTATAACTTCTACACTTGATATCAAGAAAATTACATGCCGCACATTACTATGGTATTGAAGGCCAGTGGTAAACACTCCTGCCTTTTCCCTGTGAGAAGGTCAGCTACCCAGTTCCTGGCAAGTGCCTCTACACTGGGCTTTGACCTTCTCTTCTCACTGTCCAGTGCCCTCTGGCCAGCAGGGATAACTCTACAGTGCTCTTGCAGGAGGACCCAGCAGAGGGACAACTTAGAGGACCTGCCTCCAAGCTATGTTTAGAAAGCACGTGCAAGATTTTCACTAGTCTCTATGCTCAGTTAGGTTCAGACAGGCACTGCACACTAAGGCGATTGAGCCTCATTTCTGCCAGCACTTTCAGAGGGGTTTTCCTTGTGTTCCTATAACCATCTGGGCAAGTATGCTGACACCAGGTGCCTTAAGGGTCACATTTGAACATCTACAACAAGAATAAGGCTTCGTCTGATCTGATCTCATCTTAGACGCATGTCCGTGAATCTGTGTTATGGTTTAGATTGGGAATGGCCCCTGAAAGCTTCAGGTATTTGGATGCAGTGAGATGTTTATGGAACTACGCGCTGTTAAGAGGTTTGGCCTGGTCAGAGGACCGGAACACAGGGGCTTGACCCAGAAGGGAAGGATTGCTGGCCCAGGACCTGGAAGAATAGCTCCACCCTTCCTCCTTCACTTGGCTTTCTACCTGCATGCATGAGGAGCTTTTCTGGATCACTGCTACATGATATCATTATTGTTGGGCTTCTATGAACAGATTGTGACCTCATGAAACTGTGAGCTAACATAAATCTTTTTTCCCTTAAGTTGTGGATGTCAGGTATTTCTGTCACAGCAGTGAAAAAGTAACTAGAGCGCCCTGCTTCCAAAACAATATTCTTCTGTGTTCTCCATACACATTATTGTTTCTTGCACATAACAGTATACTGAGAAAAGAAGGCACAAGATTTGAAGTCATAGAGAAACGAGCCCAAATCTTATGCCCTATATTTATCCTCTGGTGACCACATATAACTTAGTCTTTGAAATCGTATTTTCAAGCAGTAAAATGGGGGTGGTGATAGGTGTGAAGCGAGCTAATCCTACAGCAGCACCTGCTCAAAGGGGCGGCATGTGGCAGCCGACGCACGCTCTTTCTCGTCACTGTCGTGGACTTCACCTTTTGATCTTTCCTTCCTGTCAATGACAAAATCAAGTTTGATTTTGATAAATAAGACTCTCCTGGATCGACTGAGACAAGTTCCATACTTAGTCGCCAGAACTGTGGAAGTCGTGTGTGAGAGCACGTGGTGAGTGCGCGCATGGCTCCAGGACCACTCGAGTGCACACTTGAACATAGAAGGTGGGAAGAGGCTTCTGCCAGTGGTTAGGATTATAAAGATTCTAGCAGTGAGAGTAGACAGAACACCTGTCACAGAGAGAAAACCTAAATACACTACAGTAGAGAACGTAGCTCCCAGAAGAGAAGTGACGGCTTCAAGGCTGCATTCACCCTGGTGGAGAAATGGGGGCAGGAAGAGTCCTAGTAGTCCAAGATAAGAAGAATGCCAGTGGGAGTGACAGATTAGAATCCTGAAGAGCCCTACTGGACGCAGGCTATGCCCATGTGTTCTCACCTTCCCAAAGGTTTCATCAAGTGTGGCAGGTCCCAGGCATATGACAGAGGCAAGACAGAGGATCTGTGACAGGTAGATATATTCTCCCAGGACTTGTGACCCCAAGTTAAGAGGGAGGCCTTTGAAGACAGTGCCCAGGGCAGGGGAACTAGGGAGAGCTCCTGGGCACCACTGTCCTTCACTAGGCCACAACAGCTGCTCACGGGGCCTTAAGAGCAGAGCAGGGAATCCAAGAAGAGGCACTGCAAACACCCAGGCTGTCATCAAGTGTACTAGATGGCCAAAGCTATAAAGTAGAAATGGAGAGAGAGAGAGAGAGAGAGAGAGAGAGAGAGAGAGAATGCTTCTGAAAGCCTAAAGTTGGAGAGTGAATTTTGAAAAATATCTTGAAATCACCAATACACAGAGCCAGAGTTCTGCTCATGGGAATATCCTTATAGCCCAACTCTAAGAATAACAGGAACCAGTGGGGAAGTGAATCTAATCGAAATCTATAAAAAATGCCCAACTCATCTTAGCTTCAGGTGAGATTTAGCAGACCCTCATGCGAGTACCCAACAAAGCATCAGTGTACGTGGTCTGGGTAATGTAAGGTTAAGTACTATTAGGCTTGTAGGAAGGTCGTGCTTCCCCCTTTCATGTCTTTTGCCCATTTTGTGGGTTTCTTAACCTCTTTTTATTGTTGATTCATATTAGGTGTTAAAGAGCTCTATGTACACTGCAATCTGTACCGGTAGGTATACAGCAAATAGTGTATCATACTTTATGAAATTTTTAACTTCATTGAGGTGTTTTTGCTAAATGGAAGTCAATTATGAATTATTTTGATATGTGGCTTGTCTAATCTGTTTGTTTACAAATCACTTTCATATCAAGGCATTTCAAGTATTTTTCAGTATTGTATTTGAGTCTTCAGAAGTAAATGCAGATAACATAATCTAGGTTTTAACCAGAATTTTTTTTTTGAAAAAGAAACTTAATTCTGATGTAATCTACATTATGACTCTAAGAACAAGATCTACTTTGGATTCGCAATACAATTTTTCAAAAATCACAGAATTGACTTACCATAAGAATTTATACCTGTGCACACAACCGGGAAAAGGGGAACCAAAAGGCCAGAACTTCAAATGTTGGATTTGAGGGTATACTGCTGTAGCGTGTCTAGGGTAAGAAATCCATAACTACAAAGGTGCCATGATCACCAGATTGCAACAGCACTTCTTCACAGCCCTGCAGCTGTAACAGGGTTCAGTACTGCTGCCATTACCCCACCCTCCTCCAGGATGTACTGAGTTTCCCACTGGACTCCTATGAGACGCAGGTCCCCACTGCATTCTTAGTGAGAGGCAGCTCCTCCTTGAAACCGCAGGCTCCCACCTCATCCTCACCTGCTACCTACTTGATGCAACTTCATTTACATCCAGATTTTTATCTGCTGCTAGGTTGAGAAATGTCTTCTGCTTCCTTCAAGTATTCTGACCCACAGGAAACACATCAGAAGAAAGCGAAAATGAACCTTAAACATCACTCAATTATATCTAGTTCATCTTTTAAACTTTATTGCTCTACTTTTTTACTTAAACCCTTCAATTCATTTAGTATTGCCTTTGCTGGTATTTCCAATGGCTAACTGAGTAAACAAGTGCCATTTGTTGAAAAGCATGTCTTCCCTCCCTGAGTGCCAATGTTTCTGTCCCGAAACTCCTGATGGTGAGTCAGTCTGTTGGTTCTTTGTGCTGCTCTCTTGGTCCATTTTCCTCTCTATAGAACTACCCAGCACTATGGTGATTAATCTACTTATATATTTTCCTGACCTTGATTATTTACAGAAGTGTTTTAGCTCTTTTTTGGGTTTTTACTTTTCTTTTCTCTACTTTTAATGTTTCATTATGTAAATGTCTAAACATATGGAAAAGTCGAAGGTATTTTATAGGGATTTCCTGTATGTTTGCTACTTAGATTTTATCACTAACTTTTTACTACACACTTGCTTTATTTTATCACTATCTATACATTTGCCTTCCTATTTTTATCAATATGTCATTTTACATTCATTTAAAAGTAATCCAAAGCCAACAACAGGCTATTGTGCATTATGGTGCAGAGTCCCAAGAGTGATCCACCCATAGGACATACTACCCAAGAGCTTCTAAGTTGATGGCGGTGTCTGTTATCCTGATAGTTTAAGTTACACAGGGGTTAGTACTTGAGCGTCACCTAGCGGCAACAGTGGCATGTTGTTCAAGATGGCGGATCTTTACATTTTCACGCCATACCTGATCAGGTGACCAGACAGAGGCAGGAAGGAGGGAATGAGGGATTAGGATGTGACGTTGTGATAAACGTGGCCCTGAGCCAATGTCTTAGACTTTCCCGGGAAGACTGTGAATCCCGCCAATGGGAAATGGCGGTGGGAGGGCCTTGCGAGCTAGGAATATAGCTCCCTCTGACCATGCTTGGTCGTCTCCTTCTCCACTTGCACGTGGGAGGGACACCCTTTGCAAAAGAAAATTAAAGCCTCATACCCTGTCGTCCATGCCTCCCAAGTCCATCCTTTGTTTGGACAGGAAGATTTCTACGCGCCATTTCTAACAGTACTTACCAGACTCATTGCATAGAACATTTAAGATTTGTGCATTTCACTGTGTATTAAAAAACAAAAGTGTGAGCACATCTCAGCTCTTTTGATGAAATACATTCTCCTGTTCAACACATTTCCTGGAGTTTCTGCTTCCTGTCCTCTGTGTTCATTTCTTGCTCTCTCCCGTTTGGATTCTGACCATTTAAAGTTCTGGAGGGTTTTTCATCAGCTTGGCATTTAGCTGAAAGTCCAGTTTCTGATATTATAATTTCACAAATACAAAAAACTATTGGCTGAGGATCCATTGATAGATAATGGGTAAGGTCACCAGGACATGGTGCTAGTGAGGCAAACGAATGTAAGTTTCTCTCTCTCTCTCTCTCTCTTTTTTTGAGACAGGATTTTGTTCTATAGCCCAGGCTAGTTCTGAACTCACTATAGAGCCAAGGCTGCCCTTGGACTCATTGCAATCCTCCTGCCTCAGCCTCCTGAGTGCTGGGTTTATATGCATGTGCCACCATGCCCGGCTTATGTGGTGCTGGGGAGTCAAGCTCGGGTACTTCGCACTTGACTTAGTGCTTGTTAAGCGAACGCTTTAACCGCTGAGCCATTCCTCTGGCCCTCAAATCTCCTTAATCTATGGTTCTTGCATAAAAGAGAAAGAGGTATGTCTTTTCTGTGGACTGGATATACATGTGACCAGATCCCGAGTAAAAGCAGAATGCTAACTCTGCATCCCTGAAGCTGGTACAAAAACTTAGTTTATCTTGTATCTCGTCCCCACTTCCAGCTTCCAGTTAGGATGCACTTGAAGGCATTTCTTTTCTCTTTTTTTTTTCTTTTGTTTTCCTATCCTGGTCATAAAGTTTTCTTGCTCTTTTGTTTGTGTTTGACTCTCTTCTAAGAGATAATGTCTGCTTTTCGGGCTTCAGCAACCTGAATGAGTAGGCACTGCTTGTTTTAAATATGCGTGGTCTTCATTTATTTCTACACTCTGTGTGTGTGTGTGTGTGTGTGTGTGTGTGTATGCGTGCGTGTGCATGAGCATATGCATGTAAGGTACCAGGGATTGTTGGGCCTGGGGCCTTATATTGAGCTATATCCTAGTCCACTTTCTATTTTTGATTTTGGGCTGAGTCTCACTACGTTGCTAAATTGCCCAGATTGGGTTAGAGTCTGCAGTTCTACTGCCTCAGCCTCCCCAGTTGCAGGGATTAAAGGCTTGTACCACCCAGTTCAGATATTTCTACACTTTTAAACATACACTTCATAGAACTTCAAAGGACATGGGCCACGGATTTGAACGGATAACTAAATACTAAAGGAAGAGGAAGAGAAGGAGGAGTGAAATGAATGATAATGGTGTATGAAGAGTGGACAAAGATTTAGGTAAAGGACTGTGACTGGGCAGGACAAGAACAAGGGTCATTGTAGACAAGTTTATCTTTTATGTAAGGGAGGTAGCTTGGCAACATGTGAAATGATTTATCTGTCAGCAGGGGGAATAAGCAGGAGTGGAGAAGAATTAATAATAGATGTTATCATGAAGTGTAACTATCATTTACAATCGAGTAAACTGTGAATTGTCCTTGCCAAGCAGCTTTTTGGACTGTGGTACTTGGCTGTGAGTCTGAGGCTAGGAAAATAAAGAAGAGGGAGGGAGGAAAATAATCTCATTTTAATGTAAATGTGAAGACTTTGTTCTGGTGTCCTGTGAGACCTGAAATGCCCTGGGGGAGGTCAGGGACTTCTCCTGCTTCCCATTGAAGGTTGGAGTTAAACAGTTCTTTGCAGTGGCACATCAGAAGGGCCAGCAAGGCAGACTTAAGTAGACAGAAGCTCTGAGATGGGTCCCCACGCTTTCCCGCAGCCTGGGTATGATGTGGAGGAAGGCCAGACATTCCACCACACTGAAGTTAGAGGAGTGATGGAGGGGAGGAACGTTTGGGGGCTACTAGATTTGAGAAGCTGCCACCAGGGAGGACACCATGAGTGATCATAGTGAGGCGTGATGAGATTTTTATAACTGCGGGCCTGAGATTCATGGTGTTATGTCAGTTGATACTCAGGACTTGACCTTCAAGTTCTTGCAAAGTTACTGGCATGTCTGTTTTACATACTTTGATCTCCCTAGAACATAAAGCTACAATGATACAAGAACTGTCAGTAGGAGGAATTAAAGGCACAACAAAGTTCACAGAGAGATGTGTAGGATCAAAAATAAACGAGAGACTCTGGAAGAGAGATGCGTTGAGCAAGAGCAGAATTAGAACTGATGAGCAGGCCCTGTGCGCTGTGGGTGCGCACGGCTCAATGGAATGGAGAAGCGGGCGGGTATGGTGTGGGTTTTGGGGGCTGGCTGAAAGACCAGGTGCCACTCACTCATCGTTTCGAGGTTGATTGGTTCTGACATAGAAATATCTGTGTCATCTGGATTGCTACCTTGGGATGTGTCATGGGATAGGAGAAGTGCTGGAGGGATCCTAAATGGGATTGGAACATTTCAAGGCCAGCACAGTTGCCTGCTGTGCCAGCCTCTGCCATCAGATAAGTTGATAACTCAAAAGACTGAGGGCCAGAGAAAACAAAGGGCATTTTGGCTTCTTTTATTTTAAATTGTATTTGATAATAAAATGTCTCCAGGCAGCAATTTAGCCTGTAGAAAGTGCCCATTGGAAGCTGTGCTGAAGAGCAGACCTCAGATCTCATCACCCGGGGATGGTGTAACAAAGCCTGCCTATTCTTTGCCATCCACTTTAGACAACGGAAACAACCCCTTAAGCAAGGAGAGGATGCTGATGCAAAGTTTGTCTTCCTATGAATGTCCTATTATTCTGTGGTTGGTGATGTGAGAAGCTCGTTTTGTTTCTGTGATCTAGGGAATTGGTACGGAGAGTTGTCACAGACATGTAAGGGGCCAGTGTTTTCCTTGACAGCTCTTTTTGGAGTGAAAAGTGAATTTAGATATGAAGTTGGGATAATGCTCCCTTATAAACACTGATTACATAAAAGTACCTTAAACTTTCCACTATTAATAGAGTATTCTTTTGTGACCAGTGAAGGTTAACATGGGGTCAAATACTTTGGCTAGCATCTTTTTCTGGGACAACTCATGAGGATTGTTCTGCTAAATATAAAATGAGCTCACTTTTTATTTATGAACAAAAGAAGAGAATTGAAAGGAAAGGAGACAAAAAGGGAAAAAAAAGAGAAGAAGTTTATATTTCTAATTGTTGTTTAAACTACTACAATAGTCCTGGTTGGTGTCCCTGCTTCCTTCCAGGGTCACTGAGTTCTTAACCCACAAGGCAGCCAAACTAATTTTACGTGCATCATATCCATGCTATGTTGATGTCCTGCTACAAACTTTCAAATTCTGTTTATTGCCTTCAAAATAAAACCCGAACTCCCCACTACGGCTTAATAGATTGCTGTAGTTTGGATTTTGAGTGTTCTCAAAGGCTGTGGGTTAAAGAGTTGATGATATTGAAGGAAGTGGAATCTGTCAGGAATGGGAGGGGTAGGGCTCAGCATAAGGAAGTTAGGTTATTGGGGGTGTGCCCTTGAAGGGGACAATGGGATCCAGATCCCTTCTTCTCTCTCTCTCTCTCTCTCTCTCTCTCTCTCTCTCTCTCTCTCTCTCTCTCTCTCTCTCTCTCTGCTTCCTGGCTACAAGTGAGCACGCTTTGCCATGGACTTTTGTCGTGATCTACTGCCTTGCCACAGGCCCAAGCAGTGGGGTCAAGCAGACGTGGATTGAAATCTGTAAAACTGTGAACCAAATTAAATCTTTTCCTCTTTCTGAGTTGCTTAACTCATGCGTTTGTCATCATGACAGAAATCTGACTGACACTCAGACCCTACCTGATGTGGCACCTAGTTCTCTTCTCAAGGACTCCCGGTCTATTCTATGAATAGGACAAGTTTATTCCCAGCTCAGAGGCCTGCACTTGCCACTCTGTCTGAAAACATCCTGCTCCCAAATATTTGCATGATCATCTTATTGCTTTTCCTTGAGGTATAATTTACATGTAACACAATTAAACAGCTTAGTGATTTATTGTGCATTTACAAAATTGTACAATTGTTTCCATAACCTACTTTATAATTTCCAAAAAAGCAATCTCGAATAGCAACACTTCCATTCTCCCCGCTTCCTTCTCCAGCTATTAAAGTACTTCAGCTATTCTGCAGTGGAATTCCAGACCTTTGATCTTGAACCTGGGTTGTGCCCTTGATTCTTTGTTCTCCGGCTGGGATGGAGGTCACACCCTTGACTCATTCTGCAGCTTCCTTCATCTTGGAGCAGCTACTGACTCCTCCAGCTCTTCGTGCACAAACAACCACTTTATACTATACTATCCCTTCTCACCTGCAGATGGCTACTGTGGACTTCCCACCAGTTGACACTGTAGACTGACCTAATAGACCCCAGCTACATGTGCACACACACACACACACACACACATGCACAAACACACACACACACACACACACACACACACACACCTCCTATTATTTCATCTTTTCTAAGGGACTAATGCAACGCCCTTGAAGAGGACTACAGAACTAGAGCGCCTTCCTTTCTCTTGCTTGCTGACCATGAGGGGAGCAGTGGTGTGTCTCCACATGTTCCCATGATGATGTGAAGCATCAGCGCAGGCATAGAAGCGATGGGCCAACCAACCATGAACCTCTAAAATTGTGAGTCAAAATAAGTCTTTCCTGCTTTGAAGTTGATCATCTTGGGTTTTAGTTATAGTGGTATAAAACTAACACAATTGTCAAGGAAGTGTTCCTGAAGGGGTGACATTTAAACAGGGATTTGTGTGAGAACATATTGGTCATATGAATATCTGGGGGAAATGGGTAGCAAATATGAAGACAGCAAACACAACGAAGGTACCTGCAGTGACTTCGGTGCACTCAGGAAATGGCAAAGAGACCCATGCAGCTGGATTACAGGTGGGCTGGGCGGGGGGTGGGGAGGGTGGGGAGTGCCTCTATTGAGGCAGAGAGGGACAAAATGATATCCAGGCTGCACATGTAGTGGGGCATGTGCAGTTTTGTTGATCTTGGAAGAGAGTTGGAATTTAACCAGAGATGTACTGAAAAATCACGGGAAATTTTCCCCTCGATCCAGTGCCTGATTTACGTCTTTAAAGGGCCAGTCTGGCTGTTAAGCAGCAAACAGACAAATGAAAGAGGAATTAGCTACCATTGTGATACCCTGTTACCAGCAGAAGTGTCTAGTGAGGTGACGTGGATTGAGCGCGCCAAGACACAGGATAGAAAATGTCCTTTGCGGCCATATCCTAAGGATACTCTCACAACCGAGAAGACGCAATTAATCTCTTTGAAAGGAAATCTCCTCTGAGAGGAGATTCCTGTTGGATGTGGTCCCACGCTGTTGGCAAGAGTTTGTAAAACACCTTCCCTTCAAACCATCTCAGACCTGGTGATCAGAAAGGAGCCGGGTACTGCATCTTAATTGGTGTCATCATAAACAGTTGCATCTGCTTGCCAGCAGAGCCCGGCCTGTGAGTCTGCGCTCCATACCTATTGCAACCGGAACATCATTTTCTATTATGCTCTCTTTTGTTCTGACAGAGTGATGATTAATTAGCACAATCAGCGTCTCTCCTTGAAAATGGCCACGGATCAGTGTGTCTTCCTCCGTCGTGTAATTGAATCAAGGCCCACACACCTGTTTCCACTTCCTTTAAACAAACACCTGCCCAATAACCAACACAAAGCAATATTCAATCTCAACCTGATTTCCTCATAAGTACATTTTTCAGCCTGACCTAATCAATGCTGAAAGCTAGAAAAGCATGGGTTTCAGAGCCAACTGCTGCCCGGTCCTGGCCTATAATGAAGCCGTTTGCGGTTCTGGCCCACGTCAGACTGTAAGGCAGAGTAGGCTGGGGCTATACTGTGCAGTGACTTGGAACTTGGCTCTGGGCCAATCTGAGATCATAGCTGGTTTTCTGCATGGTAATGAGCAGTTCACTTAAGCCCTGTGAGCTTCTTTCTCCATCTTTAAAATGGGAATAATGATAATTACTTCAAGTATTTATGTATTTATTTATTTTGAGTCAGGGTCTTAGTCTAGTCCAGGCTGGTCCTGAGCTCACTATTAGCCCACACTGGCCTTGAACTCCTGGCAATCCCCTGCCTAGGCCTCCCAAGTGCTGGGATTACAGACATGCACCACCACACCCAGATTATGTGATGCTGAGGAGACATATGAAGAACCAGGAAAACATTAATATCCATTAGAGGAAAATATAATCACTAGATGCAAACTCCAAAGTGACCTAGATAATCTGTGAAGTAGGGCAAATATTCTGGAAGGGCACCATCAGCAAAGCAACAGAAAGCATGAATTTCTTTTCTTTTCTTTTCTTTTCTTTTCTTTTCTTTTTGAGACAGGGTCTCACTCTATAGCCCAGGTTGGTCCTGAACTCACTTTGGAGCCCAGGCTACCCTAGAATTTGTGGTAGTCCTCCTGCCTCAGGCTCCCCTCCTGGTCCAGCTTTATGTGGTGCAGGGGAATCCAACCCAGGGCCTCTTGTTCACTAGGCAAGAACTTTAACCTCTGTGCCATTCCTCCAGCCATATATATATATATATATATACTTTTTTGTAGAGAGGGGATGCTGTGGATTGAACCCAGGACTTTGTGCAAAAGAGGCACATGCTCCGTCACTGAGCTATATCCCCAGCCCCTAAGTAAGAGTTTCTTTGGAAATGCAAAAGTTCTTACACGCCTTAGTCTGTGCCTTGCTCTGCTGATCTCTGTATCCTCCGATGGGGCAGGAAACAGAGGGGAAGGAAGCTGCAGCTCGGGGCTCTGCTGAGCAAAGTGAGCAGACACTGCGGTAGAAAGAGGGAAGTCACAGACTATTGGGGCAGGAGACTTCCACCTATGCTAGAGAGCCAACTCAAGCAATATGAAGTTTATAAGATTCAATGGCTTCCAATAGTTTGAGAAAACTATGCCAGGAGGTAACAGGAAATTCATCTTTTTCATAAGAATTGCTAAGAAAACAAGCATTTGACAAACATCTGATGTCCATAGAATACAGATGATCCAAAGTAGAATTAAGCCACGTAAAAATCTCTGTCCTCTCTCTCTCTCTCTCTCTCTCTCACACACACACACACACACACACACACACACACACACACTTCCCTCTATATTTGTCTCTGTTTCTATCTCTATGTCTATATTTACATCTATAACTATACAAGATCGATTTGGGAAAGAGAAATTACTGGGCCCCTATTATAGTTCTTACTTACAAACTATAGACTTGTAAAAAATATTCTCTAGTACTTTATTTATTTGTTTAATTCTTGAGACAAGGTCTCACTGCGTATTCCAGGTTGGTACTGAATTCACTATGTAGGCAAGGCTGGCCTCAAACTCACAGCAATTCTCCTGCTTCAGCTTCAGCCTCCCTAGTGCTGGGATTACAGGCAGGCACCACCACACCTGCCCAGGTTAATAGTCCTGGGGAATTAGGCCTAGGGCCTTTCAGTTGGTAACTACTGAGCTATACCCCCATCCCCTCTCTAATACTTTAGAAAAATAGTTAGAATACATATCCTGTGACTCTGGTACTTTGCCACTAACAAACAAGGAGTTACTAAGTAATATAAGAACGAAGAAAGTGGTGATATGTAGGTACCCTACTTAGTAGCAGTGTTTCCTGCCATTTTCCTGGGATATGAGTAAGACCAGGATAGATTCTGAGTGTTACAGTGTATTACTAACATTGGGTGGCACTGAGTTCTTCAAGTAGACCAAACTTCTTCAGTTTGATCTTTATGCTTTGAAATTATTCTTGATGCTTTTTCTTTACTTACAGATTAAGAGTAGGAACATCTGATCACAAAACTCATGGACTGTTAACATTATGGGCTGAGTCAGGGCCGGACAAATGTGTCATTCACGCTTTAGCTTACATTCACAAGCTTTATGTTTCCAAGAAAAGCAATTCAACATCATTTTAAATAACCCATAATTTCTGTGATAAAGGGAGCTATTTGTTGTTGAAATTACAATTTGAAATAAGGATGCAACCCATTACCCCAGGAGAAAACACCGAGACTTTTTCTGTCAAAGAGGAATAATTTTTTACCTTTCAACCTAGTCACAAGTGTCCTGTTTTATTCGACTTGTGTTACATCACAGAAATTTATTATTTTTTCAACAGAGAAACAACAATTACAATAGGTCTCATTCTCATGTCATTGAAGTCTTTTGGTTTATTTTCTTCTTCTTTAACAAAATTATTTCCTTTTAAAGAAAAAAAAAACAGGCTCTTACTCTGCAGACAAAATTTTATGTGTCTGGGAATATGTGTTAAATAAACAAAATCTAATGGGACACTTTTTTGGATATATTTTTCTCTTGGCTAAACACATGGATTTCTTCACATGGAAACATGGTCTGTGCATATGCTGTGGTTCAGAGTCGACTTCAAGGTTTCATCTTTTTATCTTGTGACTTTGTGTCTTCACTCATGCATAACTAAACCAAGGAAAACATGTGACTTGAATTCCAACTGTAGTTTCTCAGATCAGCCTTCTTTGTTGAGAGCTGTTGGCTTTGAATACTGAAATGGAATCTAGCTGGAATGAAATTAATGCAGAGAGGAGCCCAGGAAATTTGGTGGAAAAGAGACCACGCTGTTTTCTGGCTAACTTCTAAATCTGAAAATGACCAGATAGAGTAATTTTGCTTTTGTTTCTTTCTATTTAAACGGGGTTTACTTGCTAGGCAGTAGATTGCTTTGCTAGTCAGAGGATGGTTTTGAAAAGGCCAGAAGCAGCAAGAGGGGAGTGGCAAGCGAAGCCCTGCCTCCTGTGAGGTCAGCAGGTGGGCAGGAGCAGGGCACTCATGGGCATCACTCACTACTCGCCTCTGTGCCTTCTCTCTGCTCACCTGTCCGTAGGGCCTGGTCCTTCCAGAGAACTGGTGTATGGCCTGGGTATTGGAGCCCCCTGGTTCACAAGCTTTTCAAGTGTGCGTGTGTGTGTGTGTGTGTGTGTGTGTGTGTGTGTGTGCGCGCGCACACACACGCGCACGTGCGCCTGTGTGAGAATTCCTATGTCACAGGATTGCTGTGAAGATAAATAATAAAACACATTCATTACTCTCCTCACTATCATCAGCTTTCTTTTTACTGAGCCCTAACCATGTCCAAGGTTTGGGTTAAAGGGCTTATATCTTATACCTCTGTTAATTTACAGATTGTAGTCATGAGGCTTGGGGAAGTCAAGTAGTTTACCTAATACAGATATTAAGTAGTCCAGGTCCTGGGACTTAACTTTGACTTGACACCAAGAGCTCAGCAGTAAAGTGCAGGGCTTGGTGTGCACTTTTGTAAGTCAATCTCTCGGGCTCTCAGCTCACGCTCACTGCTAGCCACAATTCTCCAAAGAAACAGAACCTACTGGAGGTAACTGGAGATGTATCATATGAGCCGAGAGAGCCGGTGTTACAATGTGGTCTGAGTCTAGTGACCTGACAGGTGAACCAAGAGTGGCATTTGGAAGTAGCGTTGCCAATCAGCTGGCTGTGCATTGAAGAGAGCCAGGGTTCTGGGTGGGTGAGGGCTGCATTTCTATATCTTCATTCTGCATCATGCTGTTTACTGGAGACTTAAGAGAATAAGCCAGAAAATACCCTTTCACATCTACAGAAGACTGGGGTTTCATAGGCTGTACTTCATTTGAAGGCAATGGGGCGCCTTTTCTTTCTCTATCATATCTGAAGTCTTCTGAAGGATTGACAGAACCACCCATAAAGGAATCCCCTCTTAAAATTCAAACAACAGCCTACTACAGAGCTGCTTCTGCAGGCAGACTGCTCTCTTCACCGTCTCCTGAGATTGCTAACTCGTTCCCATCTCACCCCTTCGTCAGAATTTCCGCATACACTTTGTTTACAAAAGTGTAAGTGATGCTTAGAGCTGGCATTTGTTGGGTTTTTGGTGTGTGCGCTCATGATAATAGCTGTCATACATGAAGCACTGACTGCGAGCTCGTGACTTGAGTAACCACCGAGACTGGCTTACTGCGTTATACTGTTCAACGATCCTATCTTGTTTTTCTTACTCTTATTTTACAGAAAGAGAAGACTGAGCAAAGATGGCCAGTGCCCAAGGTCACATGTGGTGAAGAGGAGGCCTGTACATTCATCTTGATAGTCTGTTAAGGTAAAGGTAAAGCTACTTGGCCCACAGTGGCGTTCAGTTTGGAAGAGAAGACAGGGCCCATGGAAGTGGTGGCAACAAAAGGCAGAAGCTTAGAAGTGTCCTGACAAAGGTGCCTGGCACCCTGCCAGGCAGACATCATTAAATATAGGCCTTGGGTAGGATGGGATCTGGCCTACTGGCAAGATATAGCTGCCCCTCTATCGGGAGTGGTTTGGTTCTGGGACCCCAAAATCTATGGATGCTAAAACCTTCACATAAAATGGTTTGTGTGCTACTTGAATGTAACCTACAAATACAAACGTTATCTCATATCATTTAAATTATGCCTAGATTACTTATAGTATCTAATATATAGATACTATATATAAATATAGTATTATAGAAATGCCTGTTACATTATATTATTTAGAGTTGGGAGGGGGAACAACCTTCAAGCCATGGCCTGATCCTAGCACCGATTCATGGCCACGAGGCCGCCAGGACAGGTGAGCAACAAGCAGGAGATAACTGGTGGATGAAGTTCTACCTCCTGCCAGCCTTGATCCTGGTGTCTCCTGATCTAGCACCGGGGGAGCTTCCCTTCCTGCTCGCCCCCTGCTGCTGCTCACCATTTTCTTTGTTGCTGGTACGGAAATTTATCTGAAAGGCAGATCCTTGCTCAAGGAACCCCTGGCAAGCCTCGCTGAGATAGGCTGATCTAGGAGGACATTCTACATACCAGAGATTAATAGGTCCCACCTGAATCCAATACTTCCACCCACCCCTGGCTCACTACTCCTCTGTCCTGGCCAGGTCCTGAGTCACAGTGAGTCTTGGCCAGCTCAGGCTGTCCTTATAGTTTATATAGTGCTGCTTTAGTGACATTAAGAATAGTTGTCACATCTACAGCTTCTAATATATGTTCTATCTGGGAAGCCTCGGTCACTGGCGTCTGCTAGCACCTCACACAGCAGCATCTGGCTTTCAAAGTCCAACATTTCCTTTACTCTGACAAGGATCGCCCATTATTTTATTTGCCCCTTCTGTCTGTGCCAGTTTTGGTAAGGCCACAAGCTAACCTCAGCCAAATGAGTTAAAAACAAAAGTCGCTGGAGTGATACCTCACAAAGGGAGAAAGACCCAATGCAGATACAATAGAAGAACCAAAGACTGACAATAAAAAGGAAGCTTCATTTCAAAGATGATTCCAAGAGTTCTACTTAACTTATGCCCGCATTGCAGAGGGTGATTCACATTCTCCAAGTGTGCTTCATATAATATATGGTGAGCACCCATCCAATGAAGCCGTGACACCATCAAAATCGCTTTGCCGCAAGAAGATGGGGACCCTGCACCAAAGGACAAGCCTATGGAGTTTTTCAAAAGAAAAAAAATGAGAACACAAAAAACAGAGCAGTTACTGATGGGTACCACTTCATCAAGCACACCAAGAGCATCATTCTTAGTCACTAACTGCTTTGCTAATGCCGCCAAGTTCCTGCCCGCTGCTAAGGACGTTTGCCATGAACTTCTAGGAGAGAATGCTGTTCACAAAGCAACACATGTTCCTCCTTCAGCTGGACCATGTCTAGACAAATTGAAGAAATAGTAGAGGATGTTAAGGAATAGCTGCTGGATTGAGGAGCCAGCTTGGTTACACGCCAAGTCGGTGGGTCCACTGAGGGTGACAACTTGGCAATGAGGCTTGCTCTTTTGTGTTACATTTCTCAGGACAACACGTGTAGTGGTATGTTATATGTGCCTTATTACCAACCAACACCACAGCTGTAGAACTGTTCAAGTCTTTGAATGAGTGAGTGTTAGGAAAACCGAACTGGTCATTTGGCACAGATGAAATGGCTGCCATGACTGGATGGATTTCTGGCTTCACTACTCGGGTCAATGAGGTGTTTCCTGCATGTCAATCTACACACTCTGCTCTCCATAAAGAAACACTGGGTAGCTGAAAATTGCCTCTTGAACTTAACAATGCTTTGCAGAATGTGGTTAAAATTATCAACCACATTAAAATATAAGCCCATCACTCACATCTGCCTGTACTACTCTGTGAGAAGCTGGATGAAAGCACATATGCCTTCTTTACACACAGAAATGCGGTGGCTTTCTGAAGGCAGATCTGTGGCTGGCGTTTTTGAGTTCCAGAGGTGCTCCTGAGAATTCCTGCAGACAAGCAATCACCAGTGGCAGCGCATTCTAGCTCCGCAGTGTGGATTGTAGAACTTGCTCACTGTGTGACATACTCAATCTGCTCAAAGAACTCATTCTACCAGTTCAGGGGACAATGACAACAGTGCTCAAGGTTGCAGATAAAGATGCTGCATTCAAAATTAAACTAGAATTATGACGATGATGAGTAAATATTGAAGTGTTTCAAATAGCAGATATTTTGAAAGGGACTGGGACAGGACTTTCTTTCTTCCAACTGGTGCATGATCACCTATCGGAACTCTCAAGAGCATGTTAGAATTAGTTCACAAAAGTAAAAGACTCGAGAACTGGGGAGGGATGGGTCCATTACGCATGTGTGAATAAGCCAGATGAATCACCTTAATGTGTGCTAGAAGAGGATCAACTGTTCGAGATCACAAATGGCAGTGGCTTTAAAACTATGCTTGAGGACACTTCAAATCTCCAGAGATGCTGGATTAAAATAAAGGCAGAGTATTCTGAGATTGTCACAGAAGTGCTGTATAGCCTACCTCCATTTTTCAACATCCTATCTTTGTGAAGCAGGTTTTTCTACTGTGACAGTAACCAAAACAAAATTACACAGCAGATGAACATAAACAACACACTTTGTGTGTCACTGTCTTCCAACCCCTCCATACAGGACCATCTAGTTGCAGCAAAACAGGCCCCAGCCTCCCACTGATTCTGCTCTGTGTGAGCTGTATTATTATTTCAATGTAATAAAAACAGAGTGAGGCCACAATACCTGTAATGACTTGGATTCAAAGCTAACCTCCAGCATAACAAGTTTCCTCCCAGTCCTTGGGAGAATGGTCTTCAACTAAACTGATCCCTGGTATCAAAAAGTTTGGGGGATGCTGGTTTAGAGGCTGACTACAGGAAGAAAGTTGACATGCTCAATGCAGAATGAGTGTGTCTGTGAATAATTTGGATCGACAGTTGGTTGAATCCAATGATGGAGAACCCGTGGATGTGAAGGAGCAACTATACCATGTATGTTAGCAAAGAGAGGGAGTAGGGACTCACGAGGGGGTAGAGGGTAGCATTTTAGATTGCCCTGAGGGAAGAGTTGGATTTGAGATTGTGAAGCAGATGGCTGGCCGCGGGGGGTGGGGGGATAGGTACAGAGCCAGGTATCGCTCCTAATTCTGCAGGGATTATGGGAAGGAAGCAGGCAGAAACCTCAGCAAGTTCAAAGTCTCCTGGAAATCAGAATTCTGATCCAGGTAGAGTTTAAGAGATTTGCAAAGGGAACCAGGGTGCAAGTGAAATACATCCGGAGCCAGCTTGGGATAGGAAGTTGAGCAAAGGAATAGTGATGGCCAAGGGGAAGGGTGCAGTGGGGGACAGAGAGAGGGCAGGAGGGAGGCCTTCTGGTGGAGGACTGCTCGGGAGAGGGTGATCCTGTGACGGTGCTCTGGCATGTTCTGAAGGGCTGTCCTAGGTCCTCATCGTAGGCCAGGGCTACGTGCCCCACGTGGCACCTGAGGGAGACCGGTTTGGCCGAGGTCCGTCTAGGTTAGAGGGAAGGAAGCTAGAGCATTACGTGATGTCTGTGCTGTGTGACAAGTCACCAGGTAGTTGGTTCTGACGGGCTTTCTGGAAATCGCATTGTGAGAGAAAGCTCAACAGCCGCGTGGTAGCTGATTCTGAGGTAAGTTGGTTCGGAAACTACCGGCAAGGATGTAGAAAATGCTGGCCTAGGATTCTGGAAAGAGGCGGGCTCTGGGACACAGGTGCCTGGGGAGTGAACGACGATGTTGAGAAGGCGGCATGGGCAAAAAGGAAGAGAATTAAGAACAGAATGGGGGGTTAGAGGACTAGCATAGTGGTTGGAACTCTTGCCTGGCGAAGGCACGTCTTGAGTTCGATTTCCCAGCCCACACAGGCAATGCATGGCGGCACCCGCCTGTGATCCCAGCACAAGGGAGGCTGAGGCAGGGAGCTCCAGCCCAGCCTGGACTACACAGCCAGTTCGGGACCCGCTGGACTACAGAGACTTTGTCTCAAAGCAAACGAAGAAACAAAGGCAAAGAAGAAGGAAAAAGGAAGAAAAAGCAAAAAAGGAACAGAACGAGGATTTACACATTCTGAGGCGGTCCGGTCAACGAAGGAGGCAAGGGACATAGAATCTGATGGTTTGCCCAAAGCAAGGAGCGTGAAGACCGGAAAAGGCTGCGAGACCGGACGCTCGGGGACTGCGTCGCAGGGCGCATCTCAGCTCTTGGGCTCCCGCTGGGAAGAGGCGCCGTCCTCTCACGCACGTACGCTTCTCCCCAGACGTTGCTTCTCCACGACACTTCCTGGCCGCTGCTTCGTTCTACTCCTCCCATTCCGCAGACACCCAGTGTACACACAACCCGCGTTTTCACTGAGGTGGCCACCATGCAGTGTCCACAGCAGGATGGGAACAACAGCGCAGGTTTCACTCCTCCCCTGCGGGCTGCAGCCACAGCCTCCTCCCTGGGATCCCTGCCCCCCTGGAGCCCCACTGGTGTTTTCTCCCCAAGGAGCCAGTGCAATTTTAAAAGGCAAATTGGGTCGTAAGACATCCCTGTTTATTTTATTTTTTTGCAATTTATTTATTTTATTTTTATTTTGTGCATATACATGAATTCCAAATTCTATAGTACATCAGAGACATGGGGTTTGGGGAACCATTGTCCATTCACGCCTCCCCCCCCCCATTTTTCAGATATTCTTTCCTTTCCTAGGAGCCCTTTGCCCCACTTTCTACCCTGCTGTCTGTGGTGGGGCCTTTTCATGCCATTATTTTTCCGCATTGCGTAAGAGAGATCACCATGTATATTCTGTTTTTTGCTTTTGGTCCATTTCACTGAGCATTACTGAGTCTTTATCAGTATTCCCACGGTTTCTGCTTCCTTCTGCCTTTTTCTTTCAAATGTTTTGTGTCTGTCTTTCTTTAGCTGAAATTAAAGATTCTTAAAAGAAGCGCAAATGGCCAACAAACACACGAAAAAGCATTCTTCACCAATGGCCATCAGAAAGATGCAAATAAAAACAAAACCGAAGTTTCACCTCATCGCAGTGAGAATGGCCTACACCAAGAGCTAAAAAAAACAATAGTTGGTGAGAATATGGAAACTCTACTCCACGGCTGGTGGGAGTGCAACCTGGTCCAACCATTATGGAAAGCAGTCTGGAGATTCCTAAGACAGCTGAGAATAGAAACCCCATTTGATCCAGCTTCTGCCTTACTGGGCATGTTCCCAAAAGAAATAATGTCAAAACATCAAAAGACACATGCATATCCATGTTTATAGCATCACAATTTATAATAGCCAAATCCTGGTCTCTTCCACAAATATGGCCATTCTCTTCAAAGCATGCTCACAGTTCGTAAATAATAAATGCAGATATGTGTATTCTGTTTTCCCTACCTGTCCATCAGTAGGGGAATGGTTAAAGATGTGGTACCTATACACAATGGCACCCTTGTGTACAATCGACAGTGGCTTTCCATCACACTAGGAAAAAGAATCCAGCTCTAGCTTCCTGGCTGTGGAGTGGAGTGGGCCAACTCCTTCTCAGACTCCCCTTCCTCTATCCCATCACCTGGTGCACTTCCAACACAGCCACTTCTCTGTCTTCAAGTCTACACACCTTCCATTGCTTCTGCTTGTGATGTTCTGTCCCATGGCTTCTTCTTCCTCAGCATTCAGGACTTCCCCAAAACAGGTTCCCCAGCTGAGGGCAAACTCTAGTACAGAATAATCTGTATACTATTTGGTCATCATTGTATATCCTATGTCAAGTGCGTAATAGACGATTGATTGTTTTATAATCAATAAGTATAAAATCTCCTGGGTCCCTCTGAGTTTAGTAGAAGAGTAGATGATGAAGAGAATAATCAACACAGGATTGGGAGACATTATGGTGGGGAGAATTTTAGAATTCCTTGCTATGGTTATTTTGTGTGCTTTTATTTTGTACAAAGCTCACCAAACAAGCTCTGATCTAGAGGAAGACATTTGTATCCTCTTCTCTAGCAGAACAACTGGAGCCAACAGCCAAATCCAGCATTGGGGGACACATCTGGGTGCTGGTTGCCAAGGCGGGTGGAGCAGGGGTTGGAAGGGTTCCACCAGAGCAGGGAGCTTGCGGGTCAGTGCTGGGAGGAATGGCAGGCTGGGTGTTAGGGCATTAAGGCTGGCCATCATTTTTTTCTGTCCACTTGCACTGTTGCAGACTTGTACAGTGTCCAGATGGCCTCCCTGTGAGGAGCTCCAGTTGCTTAAGAAAAACAAGGTCAAAAAGAGTGGGTGCCACATTGTATTTGTACCAGACTGCTTTGGACTTGGGAGAAAGGCACTCGCGAGATGTGAGTTCTCTAGAACGGCTGTTAGCAGCAGATTCTGGTAATGTCTAACTTATATTGGCCCCAAATTTATGCTTCACCATGCCTGTGCTTCTTGTTCCTGTGTGGAGGATGGGCAATGGCACTTCTGCATATACACAGGGAAGAGAGAAATTTTGGCATGGCAGTTGGGTGAACTGAGTTTCAATCCCACCAGCAGTTGTGTGGACTTGAACCCCCCACAGGGCACTTCTCTTTGTACCGAAATGGGGTGTGGACACATAACCCTGGAATCTGCAGCGACTACACAGTCAGGTCTCTCACTGAGAAGCCCTTCCCACGCCAGCTGGATGGAACCCCACTAGGCATCCATGCCTCGTACCAAGAGAATCTCTTCTCTGATTTGTCGAGCCCGGTCTCCTAATTGAAATGCCAGCTCTGTCACCTGCTGTCTCAGGGCTTTGCGCAAAGTCTGAAGTTGTTCAGCCTCCTCCCTGCAGGTAAGTGACAGAAAACAGCCAGATTTTAGTCACCACACTGAAGTCTTCTGTTTTCCCTCTCATAATTTAGGACCTGCCTTGTAAATTTATTGAAAGAGAATGTCACCCTCTTTATTTTATTCAGTTACTGACATAGATTTTTTGCTTGGGCAGTTTGCTTGCTTGCTTTTCTTTCTTCTTTCTTTCTTTCTTTCTTTCTTTCTTTCTTTCTTTCTTTCTTTCTTTTGGCAGTACTGAGGATAGAACCCAGGACTTTGAGCATGATACACAAGTTCTCTACTGCTAAGCTACATCCTTAATCTGAGTTCTTAAAAAACCCTACTGAAGTTTAATTTTATCACATAGTTCATCTGCTCTGAGATGCAATTCAATGACTTGTAATAAATTTATTAACTTGTAATACTGTCACCAACTACCCATTCTGGAATATGCCCATGTCCTCAGTAAGAATCTCCCTGTCCCTTTACTATTTCTATCTCCTAACTCCAGGCAATGAGGGGTACGTTTATCAGTTTGGAGACATATTTTTAATTCAGGTGAAAATAATGCAGATTTTAAAAATACTAATAACTTTCCATCTTTGGGCTTGCTTGGCCCCTGTTCCCATCCTGCTGCTAAGCCCTTCCTCCCAGTTGACTCCCTCCTGACCTTCTTGACTAGCCTTGGACTTAGTGTTTCCCTGCAGTGGATCGCTTTCGTGGGCTCCCACTGAGAGAGCAAAAGTAGGCCCACGAAAGCAAAGGAGAGATGGCCTGCTTCTCACTAGCCCTGCTGTGGGGTGCACACCAGGCCTGTCCTGCCCTGATTACCTTCCTGTGCTCCAGGTGTGGGGGTGTGCACTTACTTTTCTGGCACCCTCAGATAATTACCTTTCCTCCTCTGACAGGTCCTTGTATAAGAGTGCCTGCTGTCCCATAAGGTACTCTTCGATGTCCTCCAAATGCTCGCGGAAACTCTGGCATATCATCTCCATGGCTTCCATCTCACGGACAGTGCACTGGGAACATTTAAAAACAACTGAGAAGGCGGTCCTTTCTGAGCCATAGAAGAGCTCTCTCGGGGTGAGGCCTGGCTGCCTCTTCAGGACTATCTGTTTGTGAAACTCCATTGCTATTATATGAGGGCGATTCTAAGGAAACCAGCCTTCAAAGCAACTCGGGCAGTACCTGGCCAGCACAGGAGGGCAGCAGTTATTGGGCGGCACTAGGGTGACAATTGCTTTGTTTCGGAAAGCACAAATCCATCGAAAGGCCTAGAGGATATGAGAATCCACTGCACGGACAGAAGAGACTAAGGAGCAGGGCAGAGAGAGAGCTTGTGCTTAGAGAAGCTGAGTCTCATTTAATTTTGTTTTCCTTTGATTCTTGGCACTGAGAGCATTGAATGCATCTGCTTGGTGACATGCTTGATTAAAGAGAATCTATGGAAAATATCATATTACTGTTATTAGCCTTGCTTAACCACATTCCTTGAAGATTCACGTCCACGAGGCCAGCTCCACTCAGTCAGTAAGCCCACACGAAGCAAAACAGGCAGAGATCAGGCACTCTAGCTCTCCAGGAGATAGCCTCTAGAATCGAATGTCTAACACCCTCTCAACTATGCTAAAGAATGATGTGAATCATTCTTCAAACCTTAAGTTCCTCTAGGACTGTGCCTTATGGTTTCCTAATCTAAACACATTCCTGTAGCTTTTAAGAGCCATGAAACTCCGCACATAACAACTCCAACCTGCACAGAGAGACTTGACTGAACTCTGACAACACTTCCAGTAGCAGAAGGCAAGGTCTCTCTGATGACCCTCCCTCTTCCTCTGCTCTCAATTAAAATGCCTGTCTGAGAAACCTCAAGGCCACCAGGAAGACTGACTGCTTGCCCTAGTCAACACCTGACATAGATCCTCAATCTCTTTCTTATATTATTTATTGAAGGGGACTTAATATCCTGAACATGTACCTCTCACAATCCAGTAGTGTCTTTCTCGGGGACTTGGGAGCATCCCATTGAAATATACTCATCTGCAAAGCTAGGGGAAGTCTCCTAGTCTCTGCGGGAGGGTGGAATTTTGTCTCAGTACCTAGCAGCTCGCAAACGCAGCTGGCCCAAGGGCGCTTACCCTCACCCACCTTTGCGTGGCTTTCCACTTCTCTAACTCTACTGAGTTGCTGCTCTTTTCTCCCCGCATTTCTTCCTTTAAAATTCTCAAATCTCCTCTGCACAAACTGACATGAAACTCACTCCCCTACTCCCAGTAGTTACAGAGCAAAATCTCTTATCGTTGCTTGGACTAATGTGCCTGCTGTTATCTTTGACGCATCCAAGCCCAGTGTGTTTGTGGTGGGGCTGTCTGTTGATTTCCTGAGGAATTTTTCTTTTCTAGATATCTTCTTGTTTTGCTTCCCAGACTGGATGATGCTTTAAATAGACCCGAACATCATAAACCCAGGTTCATTACTCATAACTCCAGGTTCACTACCCATCACCTGACTTTGAATGATATTGATGTTTATCGGACCCTAAAGCCACCCCTTCTGACACCCATCACCAATCCAGACCGTGGTAGCAGAAGCTGTGAGCTGCTTGCGTACTACCTTTTTTTCCCTCTACTGACATGATTCTAAACCTTATCAGGGGCAGTAATGTATCTATCTTGAAAAACTGCATTTCCCAGGATAGACAGGATATCCAGACGAATACAAACAGAGAAGATGTTGTGGGGCTTTGCAGAAGCTCTTTAAAGAAATGATTTGCTTGGCAGGCCCACTTAACTTTCTTGCACATTCAATGGAGACCAGCCTGGACAAGTTGGACAAGTTCTCCCAGTCCCGTTTCTAGGAAGTTCCAGGTTTCTTACCCTTCTCTCAAAACTGTGTAACAAGGTCCTGGCAGCCTGGTGGCTATTTTTTACTAGAATTACCACCTTGCAAAAACTTTCTTAAGAGTGATATTTTAATATTAAACACTCCCCATCATTTAGCTTTGACAGTTTGATTGTATCCTCTAAATCTTAAACTGAATAATGTATTTTACATCATAAAGTTGTCCAATTATTTTAGCCTTAGTATGAGTGACTCCTGTCACTAAAGGATACTCATGTTTGCAAAAGTGCTTGAAAAAAATGACCAGAAGATATGGCTGTTAGAGCAGATACGACCAAGGAGATCTTGAGCGTGGATAGAAATTGGCAGTCATGTTCCACCTCGGTCTTCCGGTTCATGTCTTTTCTTCTCAATATCTGAGCTGCAGCAGGAAGTTGGGCACACACAGCAGTTACTGCCCCTTAGGAGGGGGCTGATTAAAGGGCTCAAGCCCATCCCCATAACATAACCAAGACTAGCCAGCCAGTGCAGACTCACAGCAAACTTCTAAAAACAGGGAGGCCGGAACCATGGAATTGTGGGGCTTGAAAAGGCTTAACGCCTTAAGCACCGGCTTTCATGCTCCATCTAGATGGTTTGGGGATTGGAACGTATGGAGTTAGGGGAAGGTCGGGGAAGGTCGGGGAAGGTCAGCATCTGCACTGACATGCTTGACAAACTGTCCAAGCTTTCAGCAGAGTGATGAGGAAGATTCTGAAACTCTGCCATCTTCTGGTCATTTGGAAACACTCAATACAGGTTAGCCCAAGGTAAAGAGACTTCCAGAATAAAGCAATAAAGCGAACCTTAGAGGAGAGAGAGAGAGAGACAGAGAGAGAGAGAGAGAGAGAGAGAGAGAGAGAGAATGTGTTTATCTGTTTTGACCTCTTTTTTCTTTCCAGTATCAGAGCTGAGTTAAACCTGAATAAACTGCAAATTTTGCTTTACTACTGACTTCAGCTTGTTAAAATAAACTTCAACGTCAGCACCAAGGACATTGAACTTCCATTTGTGAATTGACTCACATCACTTTTTAAAATTTGTGGGCTGGAGGAATGGCTCAGTGGTTAAATCGCTTGAGCAAGTGCTAAGCCAAGTGGTAAGTACCCAAGTTCGATTCCCCAGCACCACCTAATCTGGGTGTGGTGGCGCACGTCTGTAATCCCAGCACTCGGGAGGCAGAGACAGGAGGATTGCCATGAGTCCAGCCTGGCCTCTGAAGTGAATTCAGACCAGCCTGGACCACAGAGCAAGACCCTGTCTCAAAATAAATAAATAAATAAATAAATAAATAAATAAATAAACAAAAACAAATTTGTACTTCTGGTAAGCTTCATTTTTCTTTTCCAGAAAGAGTTATGTTTTTGAATTAACTTTTTAAAAATTAATTATTCATTCAAGAATTCACACACATATAGATTTCATTATATCAACAATCAATTTTGAATTAACAAATTATCATGAAAACTTCACTTAACTGTAAGAACTTAATCACACCAGTAAACAATTATCTTCATTGATACACAAAACCATAAAAATCAGTTATGCACTTATCCACAGTGTTACAGGCCCCAGGGTAGGAAGGGTTAGGTGGAGGTATTTTTAACTAAAATTATTTAGCCTTGACATCTGCTTGTAATTCCAGCTGTCAGGGAAAAGATGCTCTCTATGTACTTTTATAGTCTTCTATTGATCCAAGACTTATTTTCTAGTTATTTTTTTCAGAAATATCTTTTCTAATCCTAGCGAGCACATTGCATTCCATCAAAACCATTTTTTTTTCAGAAAATTTCTCAGAACTTGCAAACCCAGCATCACGAACGGTAGATGTTATTGCATGTAATATCCCCGCCCCCTTTGTTGTTTTTGCTTCTTTAAGTAGCTTCTGATTATGGAGAAAATTAATCCCTTATTTTCACTTGCTTTTCGTACTTTCATATATGTCTACACACGAGTACAAGTGTGCACATGTGTATTTGTGTATTTCTTTTGGATGTACCGTTCTGGTTCCTTGGATCTAAGTAAAGAGACATATGAGACCATCTAGTAAAACTCTATATAATGTTCATTTCAGCAGGTGTATAATACAAAACCAATTTAATTGTTTCTTTTTATATAATTGCAAATTTTGAAAAGAAGGAAGGATAAGACATTATTAAACAAGGTAGTAGCAAGCAAAGAATAGTGACACTCACACTTAAGTCATATGCCTACTTATTTAAAACTCATGAGCAAGTCGGAGAACAGTTGTTCTACATGGGCTACAGAACCTCTCCACCTTCTGCCAAAGTGCTAATATATCCACATCACATCAGAAGGAGCATTTACTGTTAGATGCAAGGTTGTTCCATGTAGCTGGGACCTTGTAGGCCCCAGGCCTTCTCTTGATAGCTTTATTCTTTCCTCAGGAAGGAGGAAAGGGAAGACCACTGTCTACACCCAGGGTCACCCTTAGAGAAACCCATGTTTAGTCCACCATGCACTCTGAGGTCCCTTACCTTGTGTCTAACTCTGTGTCCCTGGGTCTGTGCTTCCACAGAGTTGTCCCTTATTCCCCTCATCTGTCTTCAGTTCTCAGATGACTGTCAGTCATCAGAACCAACTCTTAAAAATGCCAAGGACAACTCCAACACCCCAGTAACCCTGAACCTTTCAGATTAATGATCTGATTGGGTGAGATGCTTTCTGAGTAGCATGGCAGGCCTCATATAACAGGCATGCACCTGGCACCAGCAGGCCAGGCCACCCATTAGCTGCCCTACCGCTGGCGCCCCCTTTATCTGTATTGGTTTGCCACAGGCATCCAATTCTGTGCCATGGAAGGCTGCTTTATACTTCTTTTTTTTTTTTACTTGTGGTCATATCACTGAGTGAATGATAATATCAACATACAGATGTTGCCATACCTATTTTCATCTACTTTGAAATTAAGTGATAGTACTTTCCACAAAAAGCTTGATGCAATAGAATTCTAACTTCTCAAACTATTGACACATAGCTGTTAGTTCTCTTTCTAAAGCAACAAATACTTTATATTGTCTTTAGGGAGGATAACATGATCAGAAATCAAATACCATCTTACTATGAAATAAGCGTTGCAGATTTACACACAAATAATGACACTGGATATGTCCAGAAAGATCATTTCTTCAGGAATTTTGATGGTTTTTATTGTATGCTTTTATCACTTTAAGCTAAATGTGATATGATTTATATGTATTTGTAAAGTTTATCTTAAAAATAAATTAAAAAATAACATCTCTTCAGGATATATATTCATATATGACCCACAACCTGGTTTTCATCAAGGAAATTGAAATACTTTTAGCATTCGTACTGTTTTCCTATTTAGATCTCAAACTGTCATCTTGTCAAGTTATTTTCATTTCTAACATTTTCCTCTACAAACTAAGTGATCATGCAAATGCTTATTCCCTTATAGCTGAATTTTTCAGCCTTGGTACTATTGAGATATTGGACCAAATAAGTCTCTGTTGTGGACTTTTTTGTGTGTGACATTGTAGAGTGTTTAGCAGCATCTTTGCAAAATACTTATTCCCAGTAACACCCATCTTCTTCCTGGTTGTAACAAGTGCAAATGTCTCCAGACGTTACCAAGTGTCACTGAAGGGATGGAAGATCCCTGTCTACAAGAGCCATCACTAAACGATTAAAGGGGTAGTGATTCTTTCATTCTTCAGGATTTGAGCCTGGGTCTTGTGTTAGTCCAAACAGACTCCATCAACACATTAGCCTTCGTTTTTTTCCTTTCACCGAACTTTTGGATAATACACCGAGAAACAGCCCATGTCAGTGCCCGAATGAAGCTTTCTTGTGCTACTACAACTGTCCTTCGTGGCTCACTTAAAAATATTCTAAGTGCTTAGTAGTTTTGCAATTTGAAAAACTGATATTAAGTGATGATGCCGAGTCTAAACTATACTGGGTTCAACTAATTTTATCTTTCATATGCCAGTTTTTTTGTTCATATACCATTTATATAGATTTATGTATACTGAAAGACCATGAAGCGATTCACTTTGTCTTTCAAATCATTACTTTCTAATGTTAGCATTAATTTATATTGATTTGGACATCTTAAAGTTGGACACATCTTTGCCTGGTGAGGTGTGTTCACCAATTTGGTGGCTCCCAAATTTGACTTTGAACTTGGACTTAGTAGTTGGGAGGCAATGGAAAAATTATCCAAACTTCCTCAACTCTAGTTTCTCATCTGAAAAAGAAAGAGGACTTGGTGGGTATTAGGAACTTAATAAATGTTTCTAGTATTATGAAATTGAAGGTTAAATGACATAACACGAGCAAAAATGGCTAGCATAGGTAGCCCATAAATATTAATGGAGTTAAAGAACTGACCAGAGGCCCAGCTGTCACTGAACGCAGACATGCAGGAAATCCTAGCTCCTTTCTCACTGTGGACAACCTCTGTCACGCTCTATGCTGGTAGTTTCTAAGAGAGTGGTTTGCCTTTAAGGACTAGATTATTTCTCATCCTGGAAGATGCTGAAGAGAGGCACAAGGAGGATGCATTACATACGTGTAGACTAGTCAAGGCCAGACAAGACTGAGAACGCTCGGAACTCTTGGTAACCCCAACGTGCGTGTTTGGATAAGCTTAGCAAAGTTCGTCAGAAGTCCCTCTGCTCGACATGAGAAGCACTAGATTCAAAATCTGACTAATGACGAAATGGTGATAAAAAGTGACTGTAAGAGTAACACCCAGTCAAGTAACATCATCTAAAGCATCCCTGTGCCAGGCACTGTGCTTAATGTGTTGAATGCTTTATAAGCTTTGTCTAATTCAGTCCTAAGGTAACCTTGTGTTTGTGGCCTGAATCGCATCTCTGTTTTACAGGACAGGCCCAGAGAGATTAAATGGCCCTCGTAATATTATATAAGTGAACTTGAGACCTAGAAATTCTCAGCTAGACTTACCTGGAGATGAGGAATATATTTTAATCATTATAACCTTAGACATAGAAATTTAGTGTTTTAAGTTTAGTTTTCTCTCCTGTAAAATGAGGGCCAATAATAAAATTGACCTCCTTTACTTCAAATGGTGATTGGCTACAAGCATTGAATTAGAAAAAAACTTGAGAGACTATATCATAAGCAAGAAAGCATTCCACAAATGTTTCCCATGATCTAAAATAGCAGGGCATGCTCTGGGAGCTCACATTCAGGAAGGAGGGTTGAGTGCTATCCCCGTGGTGATGGCAGGGCTGGTGGCACATCTGCCCGCCCATCTTTGCAGAGGAAACACTTACAGAACACAGCTCACGCACAGTCGTGTCCTGAAGGACTCTCAAGGTCTTCACAAGCTGGGCTTCTGGATGCTCTGTGTGAGAGCACAGACAATGCCCACAGACAGAGGAAGCAGGGCCAGTGCTTGGCCTCTCCCGGTGGCCGTGGGAGTGGTGATGACAGCAGGTGCAGCAGTGGGTGCGTGTGGTGTGGCAAATGTCCATTGGATAGACACTGGGGAAGCCAGTGTCCAGAGACAATGACTTGGTGAGGGGTGGGATCCCCTGCGTAGGAACATCACGTCTTGGGCATGAACAGCAGAGCCGGGGCTCAGATTCACATATGTCAGTCTGGACAGAAGTGGCCTTGGTCTGTCTGGCTTCTGCCCCCTCCTCCAGTCTTGTTGTAGAGGTGGGGTCACCCAGACTGCATCCTGTAGCTGTTCTTCGACAATCTGTCCCTAAGGCCACAGCACTCTGAGCAGCTGACAACAGCCTGGAGGACATCTGGGTCGTCACAGACCTGAAGTGTCTAGAGTCCGAGTAAGCAGGGGCAGCTCCAGATAGTTGACTGGGGCATGGAGAGGACATGTCAGGTGTTTGAACAAGATCAGTTGCATAGGGGGTGATTTCTCTGTGCCCGGGAACATGCTGCAGTGGCCTCTCTTGAGCCAGTAAGCTGCTGCTGGAGCCAGGACAGGGCCTGCTGCTCTTTTCTGCTCCTGGGTCCACCTGAGGGAATTTGTCTTGAGTCTGAGGAATCCCAGGTGAACTTTGAGTCTCACAGTGGTGGCTCTGCACGAGCACTTCCCCAGCTCTCTCGGGCCTCAGAGTCCCCTCCTTCTCTTCTGTGCCGTGGGTCACCACGGGTCTCAAAGGGCCATTTAATGTGGGAGTGACCGTGGCTCCAACCCCCTCATATTTAGCATGGGGCCCTGGTGGAGGCTGCTGTAGACGGCAGTCTTCCCACGGGTGTTCTTCTCCGGCAGCAAGCATCGTCTCCGGGCTCATCAGCTCTGATGGCCCCTCTGTGGCCTCAAGCTGAGGCTCTTTCTCCCTCACGGTCACTGCAGATTCCTCCTCCAGGACACTCCAGGCCTGGCTTGAAAAAGATGTGTTCACTGCGCTCTTGGAATCTGACTCTTGGCAGTCCCGGGAAGATACTGAGCTGTGGCTCTGACCCCTTGGCACTCCGTCCCCATTCTCAGTGGGACTCCTGATGCTTGGCAAGGAAGGCATCTGTAGGAGAAACAGGACAAAGGGCCGTGAGGCAGGAGCCAGGGAGGCCGTAAGTACATTCAACTAATATTGTCACCTTTGACTCAGCAGGCAGGAGATAAAGGTTCCACACTCAAGTCCCGAGTTTACTGCTGATTTTACCACTTCACCAAGCACCTCTTGGCGACGAGACTCAGCTTACTTTTTAGAAAAATTAGAAGAAAAATGAAAACAAAAGGAAGGCCGAGTGTCCCGGTCCCTCATCTCCTCTGCTGTGACTCCATCGTCCCCTGCCCCAGGTGCACATGCACGTGCTATCAAGCCTTGCTGATTGAGGTGGGCACTTATCTTTCCTTCTGAGTTGGCCATGTGTGGGCCTGGGTATGTAGGTGGTGGGCAGGGCTGAAGTGGAACATGTGGGGTAAGCGATCAGGAACGCGTTCCACACTTCTACCTGGAGGGGCAGGGGTTCCAGGGGCTCCTCCAAAAACCCACTGCTGTCAGACTGACAGCTGTTGGCTCTGTCCACCTTAGTGCCTGCAGGAAGAGAGAGAGCTGAGGTTAGCAAGGTGACAACACGCTGCCTGCAGGCCAGACAGCTGACCCTCCATGCACCTGTCACGGTAGTTTCCATAGATGCTGAGGACAAACAGATGATGAGGATTCAGTGTCTAAAAGACTCAACTGTGTCCAAGATCTGTACTTAAGAATGGTTACAGGAATAGACTAGTATTTAGCATCCAAGAGATAAAACCCATAAGACAGCCTGGCATATAATAATAAAAAAATTAGGAATATAAAGAGGTATGAAAACCCAGCCCGTAAGGGAGAGAAAAGCCAGTCAGTTGGAACTGATCGAGAACAGGCTCAATGTCAGCAGGACCAGGCGAGGCCACGGCGATGCCCACTGCAACTCCATCCTGCACTCTTACGACGCTCGAGGAAACACTGAATAAGTGAAGTGGAGACTCTCAAAGTACACATAGTTTTGAAAAGAATAAAATTGAATCCACAGAGTTAAAAATTACAGAGTTTCTGGTCAAATATATTCTGGATGGGAATGATAGGAGATTAGAGATTACACAAAAAATGAATAAAAATGAACACATAACTAATCTATTCTAAATAAACACAGATGAAAAACTAATTTAAATGAGGAAAAACAGCTGGAGGAATGGCACAGTGGTCAAGGCGCTTGCTTCGCAAGTGCAAGGCCCTGAGTTCAATTCCCCAGCACAACAGGCACACCTGTAATCCAGCACTTGGGAGGCTGAAGCAGGAGGATTGCCATGAGTCCAAGACCAGCCTGAACACATAGTAAGAGTTCAGGAGCCGCCGGGGCTACAGAGCAAAACCCTGTCTCAATGAATGAATAAATACATAAACAAATAAATAAGGAAAAGTACACCAGTGAGGCATGAAGTGACCCAAAGGCACCTATTACATAGATAATTGGGAAATCTCAAATATTTTAGCCACATATAAAAGATTTTAAGCTTACATATGTATACACAGTATTTATGTGATATTTTCGTATAGAACATCATTAGCTGTTACAACTGAATCACCACTGAAATCAAGATCAATTATTGAGCATTGTAATGAACACTGACCCCTTGCGGGACACAGGGTCTTCAGGGGCTGAGGGTGGTGGCACTGCCTTGCAGCATGGGACCTTCGAAAGCTTTCCGCCCGGAGCAAGGGCGCTTTCCGCCTTGGGCACTTCGTCGGAACAGCCACTAGATGGCAGCATGACACCAACCACAGAGCGGAGGAGCCAGGCAGGGCCTGGGGAGGACCTGGGGCTCTGTAGGTCGGGAAGTCAAGCCTCGCGCGGCTACTTCTGTGCGCTACCCTGATCATGAAAGCTTCTGAATCCCTGGTGGAAAGTCTTGCATTTGAAATACTCTGTATTCGCAGAGGCCAGGACAAAAAAGCCTGTGGGAGTGCAGCAAGAGTGGAGGGGTGTGAAGTGCCTAACGTGTGTGCAGCCCGTGGAAGAGTCCCATGTAAGCCTGCCTAGCCCTTCTTTGTCACGGATTGCACTCCATCCCTTTCATTGCCAAGTTACGATCGATCCCTTCCATTCTCCAACGGTAGGAATTTCTGCGACGGCTCGGGGTGGACAAAGGGTCGCAGAGCGAGGAGCCTGAGAGCTGCAGTGGGCGTCCCAGCTACAGTGTGTGCCAGCTCCATACACACAGCCCGTCAGAAGCGTGTTTCAGGGCGAGGTGACCACGATTAGTCTCTGTTTGAAACCGAGAAATAGGCGTTTTGAAGCATAAGTGATTTAGTTGGTATCCAAGTGGAACTTGTCCTAGCTCAATGGAGATCGCGGTTCCTTCCAATCAATGATAATTTTGATCTTTTCTCTGAAATCTATTTTCGTTACCTATGCTATGCACTTGCAAAACATTCTTGTACCACCCCCACACACACGTCTTGGGCCACTGGGTCACTGTCAATATTATGAAAAAATACACCACAGAAGCTAATTACAAAAAAGCCTTCCCCCGCAGTACTTGAACCCAGAGCTTAATTACCGGAGCCACATCCCCTGCCTGGACTGCAACTTGTGATCCTCCTGCCTCAGCCTCCCAAAGTGCTGGGACTACAGGTGTATGGAAAGCCTTCATTCTTTTCCCAAAATCATTCTTTGTGTTAGTATGTATTCACACTAGATAATAATTGTATTCCGCTTGAAGACCCGGTGCACGTACATAAGGCATTCTCATCTTCTGCACTCTCCCCGCTCACCCACTACATCCGCTTTACTATAATATGAAACAGTAGAAGAAGGGAAAAAAGAGTGCTGGAAGAAGTTAGGAAGATAGATTTTGTGGAGCAGACAAGGCTTCATTCTTAACCAGGAGCCCTGAGTCCCACAGGGTCCTATGCCCTCCCACACGCTCCTGCAGAAGACGGATGGAGGGGCTGTCAGCCTATAAAATTTCTATGTGACACTTTGTTAACTTCCACTGGCAGTTGATGATACTTCTGTCTCAAGCTTTTATGACCTGGAACTTCTTTCTGTTTTTTTTTTTTCTTGATTTTCATCTCTCCAAGTGTAGCGGTTTCTCCCTTAGCCAGAATAACCCTTCCTTTTTTCATGTTATTTTTTTATCTTGCTTAAAGCTGTTGGTTGTTATACAGTATTATAGAAGTAATAATGATGGTGAAGAAAATGAAAAAGAAATTAGGCATGATCTACCTGCACAGAAAAATAGAATATTTTAATATATTTCAACCCAGTGGAATTTGTTTGAACGACCACACATGTACATGATTTTTTGTAAAATCATCATGAACATGCATACTTACGTCTTCTTTTCACATAACATATTGTAAAACTTTCTCACTGAAAAGTTCATATTATAACTCATGGTACATGAGTGTGTGCAGCCATGTTGTGAGTACATGGTCTTTTATTTTTTAGAGTTTGTCAATGTGATTGTCCCACTTTTATAAAAAAAACAATAACTCAATATCTTGGGGAGTTAACTCATATTACTTCCCTAAAATGTTAAGGGAACTAAATCAAACTGACAATGTTATATACTAAAAGAAAGTTACTTGATGACTTTTAATGTCTGTAATAGTTATTGAAATTTCAGTCATACTTCTTGACTTAGTAATTATTTTTACTTACTATTAAGTATAATTTTATAATGTTATTGGTTAAATAATCAATTTATTTTCATTTCATATTCTCTAATGTGAAGAAGACTATGTTATTTTCTTTCCTTTTAGCTTAGCCTTGTTTTGTAATTTTTTGTGCGTACTTTAAAAATATTCCACACTTTATAATGTCACAATGTACGCTTTGTTCCACTTTTCAATTTTTTTTGATTTTAAAAAATTTTAATTGTCAATAAAAATTTTAAGTAACATTTGGTGCTTCTCCATTGTGATGTATCTATAGTTATTTTTATAAAATATGCAGTTGCTCTTGTTCTTCATTTTATAGTATCCATTTTTATAATTGCTTAATGTAGTGTACTTGGAGCAAATCTTCCCTCTGCTTCTGGAAATAATCCTTAATGCTGTTCTCTGCTGTGTGAGAATTCAGCCTCAGAGTTACCACATGCATTACTAGTACCAAACTAACCAGTGAGAATCAAGACACAGTTCTGCGACACCCCTCCTGGGAATATATCCAAAAGAGGCCAAAACAACATACAACAGAGTTATATGTATACCCATGTTCATAGCAGCACAACTAGCAATAGCTAGAATATGGAAGTCACCAAAATACCCATCAACAGACCAGTGGATACACAAACTGTGGTACTGATACACAGTGGAATACTACGCATCTGTAAGGTCCAACAGCGTGGAGATTTTCACAGGCAAATGGAAGAAACTTGAGAACATCATGTTTAGTGAAGTGAGTCAGAAGCAGAAGGTGAAACATCAGATAGTCTCTCTGATATGAGAGACCCAGACCACAACCGTCTCATGGAACTTTAAACAAAAGACAAAGCAAAAGAGGGGGATAGGGTGGGGGGGTACGGAGGGAAGGGAGGGTAGGGGGAGGGACAAAAGGAGAGCAGGAAAGCCCTTGTCACTTTGACAAGAAACGTATGTGCACAAAATGCTCAACTCCATTGTAAACCTTAAATTCTGCCCTTGTACATACCAATAAAATGGGGGGGGGGGGGAAGATACAGTTCTGATTTTTTTCATTCCATTAGCGTGTTAATGAAGAAGGACTGTGGTTTTGCATCTCATTAGACCTTCTTTCCAGCTGCAACATGGACAGCTTTAGCATACTGCCCAACATTTAGTATTTTGGTAGTATTATTGTGTGATTAACTTGCAATGTTTGTATTTTGCCAGATTTTCTTATTTTCTTTGATTTGTTTCCTTTGTTAATATAAAAAGCATGTTTTTTAAAAAATTAATTAGTGGCAACATAAAAAAATTAACATCTCTCCAATGACAATTGTAAACATTGAGAATTGAACGTGCCTGCTGACTTCCCAGTTAGCCAGCGTCTGCTTGCAGGCCCCTTAATTTTTACTCATTCAACCTTTTTGTGATGCAATCTAGAATTTTAGACTTAGCAATTATTATTTAATAATTCTTGTCCTTAAAGTGCACTTGCAAGAGCTCTTCTTATGTGTGTGGAACTTAGAATTGTTCAGACTCTGCCTTATTCTCCTGTTGAGCAGGACTTCCTCCCAGTGGGCTGCTGGGCCTCTTGATACTTCTTTTCCAGGAAAAGTAAATAGCTTCTCTATTTCCGGAGACTTTGCTTGTCTAAAATGTTGCTTCATGTGAAAACTTGAAAGGGTAAGAA
The DNA here is from genome assembly GCA_004027205.1 of Ctenodactylus gundi. NCBI lineage: Eukaryota > Metazoa > Chordata > Mammalia > Rodentia > Ctenodactylidae > Ctenodactylus > Ctenodactylus gundi. Next base: position 563,325 of record PVKB01000644.1, on the reverse strand, counting down.
ACACTCAAGTTAGAAAATGGCTGCCTTGAAAGTCCAGTGTAGCACATCTACTTCCTGGCACCTGACCTGTGGGTGTTTTCTGAGAGGTAAGTGAACAACAATGGAAACCTTACCTGTTGGTTGTCTGACTGATCATTGTATTTTACACACAAATCACCTTGCTTTTGCTGGCCCCCTTCGTATCATTTTTAAAAATGTATATTGACACAAAACTTCGAAAATTTCTGCAAAGGAAGGATCTGTTCGGAGGGTATGGCCTTGGTGACCCTGTTCCTGCTCTCTGTTCCTCCATGAACTGAGCTTCTGTTCAGACACAGGAAGAGGCCGGTGCACCTGGAGCTGAGTGATGTGAAATAATCAGGGAATGGCTGGTCGTGTAAGATCTCAGAATAAAACAAGTTAGATTTTGAACTCGATTGAATATATATGAAATAAGACATTTTAACTAATCTAGAAAGACTAATTCGTTTGAACACACATGGCTTCTGTCCACATGAATACTTACTTATTAGACATTCCTGAGACAAAAGAAGGGGACCGATCCCTTTTTGAGTTATAAATATTTGTATCTTGGAAGTATATAACACAAATTTCAATTTAAATCTGATGCTTATTTCTTATTTGAAAATAGGGGAATAGGAATATCCGGGCTAAGGTGTACGGTACCCTCCATAACTACTTGAGACAATCACCAGGTTTGAAGTTTTAAATTATCAGTTACTTTAAAGCTTTTAATTTCTGTACTGACTCCATTAGCATGGTTCTGGTGACTATCAGCCTCTCTCTTGTGAAGTTCACTGGAAGAACCATTAATCTTGCTTAATTCACCTGGTGATTGACAAGTGATGATGTCAGACGGTCGGACAGCAGGAAGATGTAGCCTTTTACATGGCAGCCTGGCTCACTGGAAGTGCAACTCCAAGAAGGAACAGGAAGAAAAAGTTACCAAGCTAGAGAAGCAATGTTTCCACTGAAAATCATACGTACAATCTCCCCCCTAGGCCCAAGAGGCGACGTAGCACTCATGGTTCTGTGAGAGACCAAGTGGCTTCTCAGGGAGGCCAGTGTGTGCTGGCTACTCTCTGTTCACCCTTATGTGTTTTTCCCCTCCACCATCTTCCTTTTTGGACACTCTCAGCCCTGCTTCAGCACCAGGCTTTAACCTCTGCTCAGTAAGTGAGAGGTGTCAGTAGCAGGAGAAGATGAAGGGACAGGAGAAAGAGCATGGGTGTGTGTTCACCGTTTCTTCCTTTGGGCACTTTTTGCAGATGTCTGGAACTTTAGGAGGAGCCCGCCTGTGGTGTCTCTCTTCCAAGGTGCCAAGTTTTACAGGCTCCAAAACAGGCCTCCTTGATGTTTCCAGAGCCAGCGGTGAAAATCACTTTCTGCTCCTGCTAGCTTTCAGGTGCTTCCCCAGCTCCGGACCCCCACTCATGTTGGTGAATAATCTCTTTTCAAAATGCTTCTCAATTAAACGTTTTCCAAATATGCTTTTATCTGGCCTGCTACAATCAAGTAGATAAACTTAGGATTCATGTGGCATTGTATCATTTCACTTTTATTTTAATTAATCTCCTTTTCAATGAAAAAGAAGGTTGATCTTTTAGGGACATCAACCTACTCCAGCTGCAAAGAAAGACTGACAGAGGTTTGGGCCGTTGTTTTCTACGCCCATTAAATGCGATCCTTCCCTCTCTGGACTGTTCACTTTAGTTTTCGTGATTCTTTAAAAAGTGTCTTTGCTTTTTTGCACCACTAATGTTTTGTTTTACTTCTTCTAAATCACTTTAAGTTCAGCTGAAAAATTATATTCTCAGCCATCCATGGGACAACAACCGTTTGGAGATTGGCTGCTCAGTGCCAGGTCCTGGACGGACAAGGGGTGGCGGGGTGCAAAGGCAGAGCCTAGCCTTTGAAGAGCTTATCCAGTGGCAAACTATAGAATAAGGATAAGGTAGACGTTAAAGTACACTGCTAACACCATTCCCGTCTTTTAAAGACATATAGTCTATGAGGAGCACGTCCCAAGTGTTGATGCTGAACAGTCCTAAGCTAGATGACAACACTTCAGAAGAAGTTGAACTCTGTCTGTCCACTCCCCAGGCCTGTGTCTGTTGAGGGCTTCTTGCGTGCCAGGTCACGTGCTGATTAAAGACAAGATGAAATATACACCTGCCTCCTTCTCTGAATGTTCAGTCTAATGGTCCAAAAATGAACTTTGAGGATGTTCCGTAACCCTTAGAAGAGGGTAATTGCCTTAAAATAAGTGTCTCTTAGCACAAACTGCAGTTCCTTCAGGTGCATGCAATGTGTGGAAAATTTTTCATATTCAAATGCTAAATACTATTGAGAAGAGAAATTCTGGGTGACTATTAATGGCAAAAATCGATTGATATGATGTTCATGATTGCAAAAGGCAGCGTAATTCAGGGAGGATGACATGGAGATACAAACAGAAATATGTCAGAAACACTGGCTTCTCCCTTCCTAGTACCACTAGCACTGCTCACAGCACACAGTTATAAGCACACACCGAAAGCCTGAGGACGGTCAGTAGGTGGCTTATTTCAAATGGATCTTTTGAAAGAAGTTCCATCTTTGGTCTAATTTCAGATAATCAATTTTAACAGCTTTAGTACCACAGTGCATATTTCATTGCATTATGTGATGCTATTATTCTTTTTTCCTGGACTTTGCTCTTACAAAAGCAGAACCAGAAGATGCCTGCACTTCAACAGATTTTGAGATGAGACTCTTTTTTATTTCCTAGCAAAACATGTTTTTGCCAAGTTTACAACCCACTTGAACTTCTGTCTGTTCTTTGATTTTTAGAATCAACTTGGGTTCCCTCTAACTGTGAAAAAAAATCATAGTCACAGATTTTTTAAAATGTCTTAATGACTAAAGATTTTTATCAACACATATCTGTAACCAAAAGACCCTTTTTAATTAATAGTCAATGTGACTGAATCTGGAACACATTGGTTCAATTTTAGGTTCAATTACTTTGCTTTGAGAAAGCATTTATAAAATAAATCCATGAGATATTCTAAGAAAAACCTTAATTTTCAACTAAAAAAAGTGTATGCTTCGTTTGCAAACCTATGTGAGCATTTGTTTTCTCTGTATACATGTTTTTGGTGCTTTCTGTATGCTCAGGCTCTGAGATAAACTCTGGAGTTCGAAGAGAAATCAGCTAGTACTATTGCTATAAACATGCTGGGTAGCGAAGATTTATTTGATTCAAACCTATCTTTACCAGTGTGATTTATTTATTTTTACCAATATTAGTTAAACAAAGAATAAGTTAGAAATATGTTGATTATGGGGTCCACATGCAGCATAATTAAGGGAGTTTTCAAAACCTGCTCTGCCTTGCCTCCTTAGCTCAAAGCCTTTTCTAACTCAGCACAACTCTCTGTACAGACAGACCTCCGAGGCATCTGGGTTTGGGATCAGGCTGTGGATCAGAAACAAAGAAATATCATCAACTAGTGATTTGTGGAACTTGAATGTCCTGAGTCAGTCACACTAGATGCCTCTGTAATAGAGAACCAGTAGCATTGTGTGTCAGAAGGAAAGGACCCTCCAAAGAGTGACCAAGGTGGCCCCTTTGGATTTCCCATGAACCCTTTTCGTGTTTTACTTGTAATAAGGTATTGGTTGTATTTTTGAGATTAGGGAGAAAAGTGGGACAATCTGAAGTTTGATGAGGGTCACGCTTTTCATCTTGGAGAGAGATGTCACAGTGGCTCCCTTAGGTCTGTGGGTCAGAGGGGCTTCTGTCTTCTCTTAATTCCTCAGGGTCCAGGGAGGCTGCCACTGCCTGAAATGTCATAGTGCATCAACTATTTCTCTAATGACAACAAATATGTTTACTTCTAAAATTATTATGTCCTTTCTACTGCCCTTGCCACAAAATGGAAATAGGTGCCATTCGCCTTCTCGGTAGTTATTTATAGTGATAGACGTCAACCTAAGAATTTAGGTATTTTCTTTTGAAATTCAGATAAACAAATACTTTATTTTTATTCTTCCAACCAAACTGACTGAACTCCTTTTAGGTGGAGTAGTAGCCCCAAGGTACTTTGAGGGCTGGAGGGGACTCAAATCTAAAGCAGAAAATCACCAAAATGTATAGTGGTATTTTCTGTGAAAATACAGAACATCAAGTCATTTAATGGGAGGAACTTGTCCATAGGGTCCTGATGATGGAGATTGGTCAGCCGGTGTCATCTGGCCTCACCTATGCTCATAATGAAGTTTTATTTACAAAAGAAAAATAGTTTGGATTTTGTACGGTTACACATTTTCTTTTGATTAAACTGTGGGAGAGATTTGGTTTCTATTTCAATGATCTTTTTGCCTGGCTTAAAAATGCTATTAATACTGGAGGTGAGGTTACTTTGGTAGCTAAAATTTAAACTTAATTTTGCTATGGGTTATCTATAAAATACTTGTGATTGGAAATCTCATTCACAGTAGTCACCCTCCCTGCAAAGGTCTATCGTTCTTGATTGTTGCTCCAAATCTTCTGGGGTTAGAGGAGTCATCACAGGATCTTCTCTTCTCCCAGCTTTTCATCTTGAAAGATGCCAAATGCTTTAAAAATGGAGCAAGCTGATAGACAAATTATACGGGGAGAAGCTCCCCTGCTGCTGCTGTGCAGCCTCCGCTGGAGCTAACTTCCAGCTGTTCACTGCCCCACAGTGGGGCCTCAGAGCAGTTTGTTAAAAAGAAAAGAAGAATGTTACCTGGAATGTAAGCAACAGGGGTTTGAGTAAGAGGCTATGTAATTATCCAGGTTGGAATACGACTAGGACACCCACTCCATACTCACAAAGCACCAAGATTAAAATCATTCTTCTTATAAATGAAGTACTTGGGCTTAGAAAGGCACAAAGTAGGCAGGAGACATTTGGGGGTCTGATAATTGTTTGGGAAAAAAAGCCAGGTTTTTTTTTTATCCTAGAATGAATTTTAGAAGCCTTTTTGGTCTTGTATAGTTCATTTTTTTCTATTCATTTATGCATATTCCTCCTGCTGCTTATGGAACACAGAGGACACAGAGGAAATCAGAAAAAGAACCATTGAAAACCACTCATTAAGTGATTTGGGGAATCTACTGGGTGATCTCCGCACTAGCTGTTTTCAAAGACTAAATTGGATAGGCCTGTATGAAGCAACGACGCTTGGCCGTTGGTAAAATAAGTGCTGATAAATGGATCATGTCCTTGTCTTCACAGTCTTTTTCCCTACTTCCCTACTGTTCTTCCTGAGAATATATTTTGACAACCCTCAACCTGAGGGCCACTTCTAGGGTCCCCAGCCTATGACAAGTAGAAGGGATGATTCATACCTGAACTCTAAGCATAACATGTTTAATTATTGAGAGCAATAGGCACCAATATGTACATACTCATTACCAGGTGCTAAAGGAATATTCATAATAGATACAAAGGTCAATAGTATCATTTGTTTTTTAAAAAACTTTAATCCACATTTGAGAACCACTATCAATTCTCATAATTCTTGAAAATTGTAAGCAGCAATACATATGCTTGTGTGGATAGTGGGAATCCTGCAACATCATGGAAGTGTTGTATACCAACCAGGCTTTTTTGTGGAAAACTGAATTCTCAGGAAGTTCCAATGGACTACTTGTAGCAGTCCTTAATTAGTCACGTGGGAGTCTTGGTCCTCTATGAAAATGAAAATCTATGTAATTACATCTACTTTCCGCATAGGCACTCAAAACAAGGCTTACATTTTTAACATGACTTAATGTCTCATTTTGTTTGAAAGAGGACGAAGGACTACATGGTGAAAACTATTGATCATGCCTTCAGACCTCTGTCCACCAAAAAATGGACCTAGAAAATTTGCAGTAACATTCAAGATGAACCAATGCTGAGGTAGTTCTTCCTTATCCACCATTTAGCTTTTACCCACAGTCAACTGTGGCCTACACTTGCAATAGAGGACAAAAGGTAATTGGGAGATTAAAATCATATGCACATAGTTTTTATTGCATTATATTTTTATGGTTGTTCTACTTTATTATTAGTTATTATGTTTTCACTTCTTACTATGCTAAATATGTATATTTATATTATTAGTTATATGTGCTTATTATTAGTTTTATGTTAGTTATATATTAGTTAAATGCTAAATATGTATATTTATATTATTAGTTATGTGTTTTGCTATTAGTTATATGTGTTTTTGCTTCTTACTATGCTAAATTTGTATATTAAACTTCATCTTAGGTATGCATGCATAGGGAAAATATATATAACTTAGTGCTATCCAATCTGGAGGTCTTAGCTCACATCCCATCCAATAAGGAGAGGTTATTATACTAAAAATGGTATTAATAGACAACATTTATTGCTTGATATTATTTTTGTTGTTCTGTACACATCGTCTGTAACATCACAACTGATAAGTTGCATTAATGTTATCATGCTTATAAAAAGATGGTGGAAACACTGAAGTTTGTAAGCCTCAAGTAACTTAGCACATGTCAGGGAAGTAATCTATATGACCTTACCCTCGCTTCTTATTTTTACCACTAAAGTGCACTTATCAAATGTTGGTATTTCACTGGCCATTCCTAGATCCATGTCCAAAGAAGAAATGAGGACATAGAAGCAGTTTATGTTTAGTGATGTGGAGGAAGTCTGGGAGGCTGAGGCAGGAGAACCACAAGTTAGAGTCCCTTTTGGGCAATATAGGAGCCCCCATCTCTAAAGTAACTGAGAATACTAAATGACTAAAATAACTGTAGCTCAGTAGTGGAGCACTCTGGAATCAATCCCCAAGACTACAAGAAAGAATAAATGAAAGGAAGGAAGGAAGGAAGGAAGGAAGATAAGCAAGACAGAGTGTTCCCTTTTTATATTTGTGCTGCTAATGAAAAACTTCGTTTATTTTAGTGATGTAGAGTGTTATTTTGCCACTTTACCTCGGGGCATAAGAAAGGACATTCTAGGGCGTCCTAGAGATCTAAAATCAGAAACAAAGTCCCTAAGTCTGGAGATTTTTGTGACTGTTACTGACATAAGTTTCAAAAAATAAGCAATGATTATTCTAACTTCTGATGACAATGGTATTCAATACCCTAGCCTCAGAAAACCTCTTCAAACCACCCACAATAAAGTCATTTCCAGTTCCATAGCACTCTATTCTCCATTTGCCCGTTTTATATTTTACAACCTTAAAACATATGAACACTATCTTATTAGTTAATTCATTCTGCAAATACTTATCAAGAGCCCATTCTGTGCCAGGAACCATTCCAAAGACATGGGTACACAGTACTGAGCAAAAGAGAGAATTTCCGCATCCATGATGTGCATGTACCTATTAATTGTTCATCATACCTTCCTTTTGTAGAGACTCTGTCTTATTTTCAGCTGTAGGCACACAATGGCTCCTTGGTAAGAATAAGTATAAATCTGAAAACTTAATTGATGACTTTTTAAAGTAAACTATCAAGCTAAAGTTGAATTTTAAACTCATTTTCACCCTCCTGACCTGACAGAAAGCAAGAGAAATTAGTTCTAACCTTCCACTGTAAAGCTATTTCCACTCTTTATTGAAAATCATTTATGAGTTTACTTCTTCAACTACACAAGAAGATACTGAATATTGCATATTTTAAACACTTAGTTGAATTGGACTAAACAGCCACCTAGAATTCCATAGTATCTGTGGGCAAGGCATCAGGTGGCACAGTGGAGACGTCTCTAAACTTCAGGTAGGTGACTTGGATTCAACTCCCAAAGCTGGTTGTTCTATGGCAAGTAATTTAATTCCTCTCTGGTAAATTTTAGCATCTGAAAAATGTAGATTATCCTAACTGATTAAGCTAATGCATATGTGACTGTAAGTTAAAAAGGAAAGAAGAAAAAAACAACAAAAAATCCCTATGAGTTAGAAAATATTGCCGCTCTTATTGGGCAGAGGAACACAAATGTAATTTAATGTTTTCATAGAGTTACAGATGGCAAAAAATACAAAATAAGTTCTGCATCTCTGAGATACCCTCTTTCACATTCAGAAAGGCTCAGGGTATCATCACAGCATAAGCATAAATGTACATACTGTGTTTAGCTTTAGTCTGAAGCATGACAAACTTCTGATTACATGAGAATTTAAAGAAAGGATGATCTTAGAGAATAATATCTTTCCTTCTCTTGTGTCTGACTGCCAGATATTCTACTAGTAAAAAAATTTCAATTCAGTAAAACGCAGACTATGGGACAGTTCTGACAAACATATAACCTGACTGAAATATAATTAATTATTTTTAATAAAATAGACTTTGACTAAAAGGATGGAGTGAACACATGTAGTTTTTCTTCTTCGCAGGGACGTGTGTATGCTTAGAAGAGGTTTGAGAAGGCTTTAGTCACCCACATCCTGACAACACGGAGGCTCTGCAAAAATAAGTGGGGGGGGAGGGTGCTGATGCTGAGTTAAGCACTTGGCATACAGAAGGCACATAGAACACATTGTGTCAGCTCTTCATTGAAGGCTAGTGAGCTTATTTGGTAAAAGACTTAAGGAAATCTCTGTCTAGTCATTAAGAGGCCACTGATGATGGAGGCACATGGCAGAGGCTGGTGAGCTGCTCAATGCATGACAGACAGAAACCAAGGGAACCAAAAGTAAGCAGCCATCTGGAGACTCAGGCAAGGCTGGAGCTTTCTTAGGAAGAAGCTGCAACAGCGTTTCTTCTTCCTTCCTTTACTTAGATCAAGCTGCCAGCTGGGCAACCAGAGTGAGTGCCTCTCCCTCACCCGGCTACAAGTTAACAATATACACCGGAAAGCTCCACCTGGGGCAACCCTCAATCTCAACAAGTTGACACAATTTTTTCAGGTAAAACCCCAAGAACCTGCCCTTTTCAGCTAGGCCTGGCCCTACCTCCCAATAACACACAGTGTCTTGGTTATCCTACACTATACATGAGGCTTTTGGGGAACATTCCAGATCTAAACCTTAGCAGATTGTGAATCCCAGCCCAGCCTCAAAATCAAGAGATAAAAATTGGCTGGGTGCACAGCTCAGTGTGAAGGCCTAGGACTCAATTCTCAGTAGCACTCACACACACACAAAAAGAATATTTCAAAAATTAGCAATAGTCCATACCTCCCAAACATACACACCCCTCAAAATTCAATAAGCTAAGGTAGAGGTGTCCACTTACACCTATGACAGTGGAATTCACGAGGTATCCACTTACACCTATGACAGTGGAACTCTAAACAGACAAAGAATCTCAACAGTGGCAAGAGGAAATTGACGTGTCTCATGCAAAAGGATGGCCAATCAGATTAACAGCTGACTTTTTATTAGAAATAAGAAGAACCAGAAGGCCACATATCCAAAACACTGGAACAAACAACGAATGTCGGTCAAGGAGTCTCTATCCAAGCTGCGTGGGGCAGGCCTGTGACCCACTGTGTGGGAGGCTGGGGCCAGAGGAGTGCAAGTTCAAGTCTCACTTGAGCAACTTTCTGAGACCCCCACCTCAAAAAACAAACAAAACCAAGTTCATTACTAGAAGAACTGTTTCATAAGAAAAACTAATCCAAGTCCTTCAGGCTAAGATAAAAGAACATTAGACAATAATGCAGATCAATATAAAGAAATAAATATTGCTCATAAATACATTTATGTAAATAAATAAATTTAAAATGGTAAAAATGTAATTTTGCTTACAATTACTTTATTATGGCATCCAATTCAAGCTAGAGATCAAAACGATTGCTGCAAAACTGTGCTGATGGAATCATTAAGTATAAAAATATAATTTGTATGGCAGTAAAATAAAAAGGAGGAGGGAATGGAAGTGTATTGGAGCAAAGTTTTTTATGTGCTATTGAAATTTTTGATATTAGTCATCAGTAGATTATTTTACACCAAGGCATTGAAATTCCTAGGAAGTAGCTTCGCAAATATAATAAAACAAATGGTATGATAATTAAAATGATATACTGAAACATAACTATTCAACTCAAGAGAATGCAGTAATGGTGGATTAGAGGCATTAAAAATATATAAAGTGGGGCTGAAGGAATGGCTCAGCGGTTAAAGTGCTTGCCTAGCAAGCACTAGGTGAAGCGTTAAGTACCTGAGTTTGATTCCCTAGCACCACAGAAGCCGGGTGAGGTGATGCATGCCTGTCACCGCAGCGCTTGGGGGAGGCTGAGGCAGGAGGATCGCCATGAGTCCAATGCCAGCCTGGGCTCCACAGGGAGTTCAAGACCTGCCTGGGTTACAGAGCTATATTAACACCTGAACGTAGCTTGGTTGCAAGGATTAAATACACATTATCCAACTGTATGCTGTCTCATACATAGACTCTTTAGACCCAAAGTTAGAAATAAAACAATTTTTAAAATCACACAAAGAGTAACCAAAGAGAGCTAAATTGGCTGTTTTTCCTATTACATTACAATATACTAAACCAAAGATAAAAATTTGTTACTAAAAATAAAAGGATGTTTTAGAATGAAAAGAGTCAACCCATCATAAAGATGTAATTGTTAAAACCATAAAATAAAGCTCTAAAGTACATGAGAAAAAAAAACTTGATAGAAGTGAGGGGGAATCAAGTAATTCAACAATAAAACAAACGACATCAACGGAAAAGTCCTCATGAATATAGACATAAAAGTCCCCAATAAAATATTAGCAAATTCCAGCAATGTATGAAATGGATGATGTACTATGTTCACATGAGGTTTTTATCCTGAATGCAAGACAATTTTCTTGGAATATTTCTGAAAATTGATCAATGTAATATAGAGAAAATAAAGAAACAAAAGCCAAATGTGTATGGTCACCTCAATTGATGCAAAAAATTGATAAAATGTACATTCCAGAGATAAAAATACCAATCATATAAAGAACAAAACTTTAGGTTTTCTACCTGACCAAAGGCATTTACAAAAAACAATGAGTGCTTTCTTCTTAAGGCTGGGAGAAATACAGATGTCCATTTTCTCTATCTTTACTTTTACACAATTAAGGAAAAAACATAGAAGAACCCAGGATGAAAAGGAAGAATTCAAACTATCTCTGTTTATAGATACCATGATTGATCAGTCAATCTCTGAATCTATTCATCATCTATCTAGACACAAAGAAAATCCTAAGAAATCCTCTAGAAACTATTAGAGCTGAAAGTTAGGTCAGCTAAGTCACGAGATATAAGAAAAACACACCAAAATCAATTTCATTTCTACATATTACCAATGAAGAACGCAAAATCGAAATCAAGAATATAATTCCATTTACAAAAGAATCAAAAATAAAATAATTAGAATATACTTCCCAAAGAACTCTAAGAACTTCTACCCTGAAAATGACACATATTATTTTTTTAAAAAAGAAAATCCGGTAAGTGAAAGTGTCCCTCATATTTGAGTAAAAACACTTAATAGTCTTCAAATTGACTTTACATTTTAATACAACTTATATTAAAATTCTACCTGCCTTTTTAAAGGTAGAAATTGCCAAGCTGACTTTAAATTTCATTTGAAAATTGTGAAGATTCTGACTAGCCAAAACAATGTTTAAGGGTTGAGGATATTAGTACTCTGGGAGGCTGAGGCAGAAGGATCAGAAGTTTTAGCTCAGCCTGGGCAACTGTGTGACTTAGTAAGACCGTGACTCAAATTTAAAAAAAAAAAAAATTAAAACTGCTGGGAGTGTAGCTCAGAGCAAAGGCCCTGGGTCTGACCCCTGGGACTGGAAAAAAAAATCTTCCAAAAGAAGAACAAAGTTGGATGACTTATATTGCCTCATCTAAAATTTGCTAGAAAGTACAGTAATAAAAGCAGTGTTGTACAAGCATACAGTTGGATGTATAGAAAATGAAACAGACTCTGAAGAGCCAACTAGAAATACTCTTGTAAATTAGTTGGTTTTTAAGAAAGGTACAAAGGTAACTTAGTGGAGAAAAATTCACCAAATGGTCCTGGGGTAACCAAATAGCCACATAAAAAAGAATAAAGTTGACCATTCTACCTCACACCATATGCAAAAATTAAATGCATACAAATGATTTGTAATACATAAAACTATAAAACTCTTAGAAGTAAACCCCCATGACCTTGTGTGACGTACTGGGTTCTTAGATATAAAACCAGAACATAACTGGAAATAGAAAAGTGAGTGTAGGGCGCATCCTCAGAATTTAAAACTGAGCTTCCTGTGACACTGTCAAGAAAATGAACTGACTGTCCACCTATAGAGAGAACATTTGATAATCACATATGTAAGAGTCACTCGTACGTAGAACACACAAAGAACTCGTAGAGCTCAACAGCAAAAATACCAACAACCCAATTAAAAATAGGAAAAGAATTTGGAATCACATCTCCAAAAAAGTTACACAAACAGTTGATGAGTCCATAAAAAGATATTTAATATCATTTTCACCAGGAATATATGAATCAAAAGTACAATAGGTTACCACTAGCACGGCTACAATAAAAAAGGGCAGATAACGACAGTTGAGCGTGATGACAATAGAAACCCTCATTCATTGCTGGTGCTATCTTCGAATAATTTAGTTGCTTCGGAAAACAGATTTTCAGGTCCTCAAATGTTAATCGCAGAGCCACCAGAGGACCTAGCAATTCCAGTCCTGTGTGTATGCTCAAGAGAAAGAAAAACTACGACTACCAAATATTTTAAATGTGATCGCTCATAGAGATGTTACTCATAATAGCTGAAATGCGGCCGCCAATTCGGCATGTACTGACTGCCGGATTCAGAAATTGTATTAGGAAGCAGGAAAGAGACGTGGGAATTGCAAGTGGGTGGATGATGTGAGCAGCGGCGCATCACCAGCACCAGAGAGGAGTCCCTGCACGCCATTACGCTCAGCGCGGAGGAGTGCATTCACGTGGACATGGGAAGTGACTGGGAGTTTTGTGGCAGGTTACATGCTGACAGTCTGTCAGCATTTACATACGGTGTCAGAAGAAGTGGAAGAAAGGGTGGCAGAAATGGAGAATGACACATACGAAGAGATATATAAATTTTAAAGAAAAGTACTCCGATGCTCTGTGTCTGGAGAGATGGCGTTGTACTAGTTGCCCCTCCACGGAGCGTTGACTGAACAAAGAATTTATCCCGTGTAGACAAAAGGGACTCTGTACAATTGCCTCTTCACGTGCACAATTCAAAAGAAGTTTGTGTGGCGTGTTGATACTAAGGAACCTCCAGAGAATTCTTCCTCCTTTGAAGTGAGTTGATTTGCAAGTGACTTAGGACTTCTCAAGCCAAGTGGCATTTTTGTTTTTCTCCAGCCCTTCTGCTAAGTATGTTCACCGAGGTTCTGAACTCTTTTTCAAGAATTAGCGTGTTCCATTGTTCATGGGGACAATTTCTGATTTTTCTTTAAGTTGAATCTGATGTCTCATTTTTGATTAAAAAGACTATATAAAATGCATAATATCTGTACAATCGGTGACTACACAGTAACAATAAAGAATGAATTATACTTAAGTGGATGATCTCCTCACTAAGACAAGTGAGAAAAGCCACTAACAAAACACTACAAAATGTGCGTGCGATCCTGTTTATATGAAATGTTCCACATAGGCATTGAGACAGAAAACAGGCTGAGAGTTGCCTTAGGCTGGAGAAAGGGGACAGCAAGGAGGATTAAAGACTAATTGTGGGCATGAGATTTACTTTGGGGATGATGAACATATTCTAAAGTTAGCGCTGATTACAAATTGTGAAAATCCTAAAGTCACCAAATTATATATGTGAAAAGGATACATTTTCTTCCTCCAAAGCCTAAAATATTAAGTGACTTCTCACCTGCAACTCATAATGGAAGCTTGTTCCCTGAATCAGAGAAAACAAAGGCTGCAATGACCTGTAGTCAATGCTGCACCTACCGCATTACGGGCACGTGTATGCTGAATCTGAACACCGCCCCTTCTTACCTGAGCACCAGTGGCTACTAGCCTAGGAAGAGAGGAGAAGGTATTCTCTGAACACTCTGAGCAGTACAAGGGAAATGACTTGAATGTATCAATAGAGAGTTTCTCTGGAAATTGTCTCATATATCCAGTAACAGTTCAGGCTTAAATTCAGCAAATCTCCACCACACAGTCAGCACTTTTAAGAACTTTAGTCTGTTATCTTTAATCATAAGCATGCAAAAATCATTACGTATCTAAGGTAGGTTCTAACATGGAAGATAAAAACCAAAGTAAGCACATGGGAAAAAAATCCACTAGAATGAAACACAAACTACATAGTGAGAAGAAAGCTTCACAGATACATACACAGTGTGTGCGTTTGCCACTGATCTCTTCAAAAAGATAAGAGATAGCGTTGCAACAATGACACAAGAACAGGGTGCATGTTAGTCAACTTTCCATCACTGCAATAAAATACTTGAGAAAATAAACTTAAAAAGAGGAATGATTTATACTTGGCTCAGAGTTTCAGAGGTTTCAGTCCAGCACTGATTGGCCTATTGCCCTTAGACATGTAGGGAGGCAGAACATCATGCGGAGGAGGCCATGGTGAAAGAAGGCTGCCTACCTCGTAGTACTGGAGGAGGAAGGGCACAGTAGAAGAAGAAGGGGAAGAAGAAGCAGTAGATGAAAAAGGAGAAGATATGGTCCCCAAGGGCATACCCCTAAAATTTTCCCTTTTCACCTAGGCTTTGCATCCTAAGTTGTGGTCAATAGTCCCAGTAGTCTCAATAATCCATTCAGTTATGAATTCGTCTGAGGTCTGAGCCCTCCTGATCCTGTCACTTTCCAAAAGCCCCACCTCTGGGCATTGCTGCATTGAGGACCAAGTCTTCAAAAAATGAGCCTTGGAGGGAGGGACGTTTCAGATCCAAATCATAACACAATGCCAAGCAGGAAAAGGCATTCTGAGAACATAACTTCAGATAAGCTCAATACATAAAAACAGAAGTAAGCCTGTGTTAGTTGTCCATCACTACAATAGAACGTATTAGCCAGTCGACCTATAAGGCGGAAATGGTTTGCTTGGGCTTGGAGTACAGTTTCAGAGGTTTTAGTTCACTGTCACGTGGCCCGGCAATTTCTGGTCTGTATTACCAGACTACATCATGGCTGCAGCAAGTGACAGGTGAGGCCTACTTATCCCATTTCAGCTAGAAAGCAAAGGGACAGGCAGGGTAGAGGTGGCTGCCCAATATCCCTTCACAACATGTCTCCGTGATCTAACGTATGTCCCCTAGGCTTCACCTCCTGAAGGCTCCGCCCCCAGTAGTGCCGCACGTTGGAGACCACACTTTCAATACCCTGAGGAACATTTAAGATCCAAGATGTAGCAGAACTCAACAGAAGAGCTGGATAGTGAGTTGAAAAATCCTAAACAATAAAACACAGAAAATGAGAAAAGTAGAGGACTAGCTCTTAAGCTCCACTACTAAATGTATTTAATTTCCAAAAGAAAAATGAAAAAATGGTGTTAGAAAAGTATTAACAAATAATTAAAATTGAAGAGCATGCATTTGTGATTGCAGTGGATCCTGAGCACCCAATCATCACATCATGAGACTACGAACTACAACAGTGGAGACAATAAGGAAATCTATAAGCTGGTAAACAAAGAACAAGCTCAAAATGTCTCAGACTGCTCAACTTTAGAAGCAAGAACACCATAACTGAACAGGTCTTCAGAATTCTGAAAGAAATAGGTTTGAATCTAGAATCTGATGCTGAGCCAACATATCCAAACAGTTTCAGATATCCGAGTTCTCAAAAGCTTTACCACTTTTGCACACCTGTTAGGAAACAGAAGCAGTCCGTCAAGGTGAATAAAGAATAGATGCAAAGAGAAGACAACCCAAGAGAAACTTCCGGTTAAAACCACTAAGACAACCTAGGATAAAAACGTTGCACCATATACTAATAGCATTGGGGTGGTGCGAAAGCCACATCGAGGGGAAAAGCTTTATTTTCTAATTCTGCATCTTTTGAGTCTAATGAAATCACTGGAGTATGAAATAAGGACAAAAATAGACAGGGGAAGTGTACCATGCAAGAAGAATACATGAGCTGCGGAAGAGGGTCTCAACCCATGAGAAAAGTGAGGATAGCCCGAGGAAGATGGCATCAGAGCGAAAGGGTAGAAATCACCAGAGGGATCATGTTAAGAATAAATTGAAATTTCTAGATTTGCTAGCTTGGCCAATGTAAAAATTTACCTTGTGGGAAAAAAATGAGATATTGGAAGATGTAGAAAGAGTTGCCGATAAACAGGAAAATATTAAAAAAGGAAATAATCAGTACATCAGTGATCGATCACAACAATCATTAGCATTCAGGTATCAGTGATCTGGAAATGTTGTCGCACGCATTGCCTGGAATATCTTGGTCCACATCTTTCTTTCAATCCCTCCATGTAAACTTTCAGTTTCCTTTTTATTTCCTTGATGAAAACTCCAGCAGGTACAATATTTGATATTAACATTTTGAAGGTAATAGTTTCACACACACACATTTTGTCGCTAAACTCAAATTTCATTTTTCATATCAAGACAGAGTAGCAGAATTTATGGTGTTGGACATATCATTTCTGCAAAATTTATCTAAATGACATTAGTTTTATTTAAGCTGTTGAGGCATGACCATTAAGAGGAGTTTTATTTCTGTATGTCTCTGTTTCATGTTGTCTGCATCTTTACCTGCGAAAACACTTAGAGAAGATTTTTGTCTTCCTTGACTCTTTATCCAAGACAGAAATGCAGCTCCTGAGAAATTTCTATCTCCACTGATTGAATAAACAATTATTGAGCTTCCAGTAGGTGTCAGACCCCACATCAAGTGTGGAATTTTCAGGCTGTGTATGCCAGGACTTCTGGACTCCTACGAAATTATAAGTTTCCCCCTTTAGAGTTAATGAAGATCAAATTTTGTTGTCTTTTTTGTCGTCTTTTTTGTCAGAAGAAAGGATTTAATTATTTTATTAATATGAGTGAACAGAAAATTGAAACTTTGTAAGCCAACTCTACACATTTAAAATAATGTAATGAAAACTGGTCAGATTGTTTTTTTATAAAATAAAGTTTGAATCCTATTAGTCAGTGCCTCTCTCTTCAACCAAGGTTAGCCCTGTGAGATGGCCACGCAGGTGGGCAAACTGCACATGCTGAAGGAAATTGACCATGGTAGATGTCATCTCTGAGGTCTGCTGGGCACCAGGAGCTGAGTAGAGTTGGCAGCTGAGGAAACCAATAAAGATCTCAGCTGCTCTGGCTTCGATCCCCTCCAGCCTCTTTTCCCAAGAAGGAAGGCTAAGCCTCACCTCTGGCTTCAACTTCCTCAGGGCAGACCAAGCCAAACCTCGTTCCATGGCAACAGCAGCCAGAATCTGACCAACTAGGGAAGGAGGAGCCCTGACATCCAAAACCTTTTCTGCCACTGGTCCCCATATCATGGGGTGCTGTATTGCACAACCCTTCCTGAAACCCATGCTCCTCATAAAGAATGATGTTTGCTGTGCCAGACAAGACCTGGGTCCTCCCCAAAACAGTCCTAAGAAGGAGGCGGGAAGCTGTATGTTTCCCTCCCCTTGCTCTCTCCCAACCTGTTCAGCTGTATGTTAATTTCATACTTCCTGGGACCTTTTGACAAAATATTAACTCTTTAATGACCTAAATTTTTTCATTCAATGAACTAGCTCTTGGCCACCCAGACAAAAAACACCCAAATGCACCAACTTTGCCTCCTCCCTTTCTTTTGGAATCCAGCTCTTTTTGGTTACTTGGGCCACACCCTCCATTCCTTCCACAGACAGCTCTCTAGGCTCACAAAAGCTGATGGGAGATCTCTTCCTTCCAAAATGACCCCAAGACAAAACAAAATGTAACCTTGTTTCCATATCTGACTTGAACTTGTCTCTGAAAAAAATTTCCAAACATATCTCTTGTTAAACATAATTTTTTTTAATGAGAAGCATAGCAAGGCATGCTCCTGTTCATGTGCATATCTAGAAATATTTCAGGGAGTGATAGTAGTGTAGAATAATAATTATAATAATAGTTACTAAACATGAATTTAGATATACTCAATTTCCAGATAAGTTATAAACTTTGGTTTGTTCTTTTTTTTATGTGGTCTGTTTCAAACTGTTGGTTCTGTTCAGCCAGAAATTTCATCCTACCTACATTTTTATGAAAGTGTGGTTTTATACCTATTCTGACATAACAATATTATTATTATTATTACATTTTGTTAGGGAAGCAGAAATATTCTAATAAGCTGTAGAATCAGATATATATGGGAGTCGCAACTCGATTTCTCTTTGGCTGGGTGACTTTGATCCATTTGTTTACTCTCTCTAGGCCGCAGATCCCTTAGTCTGAAACTGGGAAAAAACTCCATGTCCTTGCAGGGTGGTCCTGAGAGTGCACTGAGAATGTAATGTATGTGATATTGTCCCTGCACCAGAATGCTCAAAAAGGTTTATTTTCATTTCTTATAAACTTTGTGCTAACCCCTCTGCAGAAGAAACACCAGTCCTTATCCAAGAGATAGTTACAAAGATGTATGTCAGTTATCCTTAAAAAAGTAATAAGGGCACCTGTAATCCAAGCACTCTGGGAGACTGAGGCAGGAGGATCACAAATTCCAGCACAGCCTGGTGGCTTAGTGAGACCCTTTCTCAAAATTCAAACACACACACACACACACACAGACAGACAGACACACACACACACACTTAAACAAGGGCTGGAGATGTAACTAAGTGCAACAGCCATGGATTCAATTCCAATAGCAAAAAAAAGTGATAGTTCAGTTAGAAATGCTTTGTACACAGCTAATTATAATACAAGGCAAAAGTGAGCTAAGGTCTACGACAAAGAGATGCATATACATTTTGGAAAGCACCGAATGAGCTCCCTGGGGAGCTGAGTTCTTGGGGAGTTGACAGAAGAGACAGTAACTTAACTGAGACCTTGAAGGATGGATGAGATTTGATGATTGGAAAAAGAAGATCAGAAATAGATTCTGCGGCAAGGATGCGGCCTCAGAGATGTGGAAGTGAGGACCTTGGAGGGTGTTGAACAATCCCAACAAGTGTAAGGTGGTAACGTCTGTAGAACTCAGCATCAAGCAAATGCCCCCTTCATTCAACAGTAGATAATACCAGACTTGATGCTATTGGAACATACTCAGTCAATTAAGAAAAGTACTGGCTGCCGGCTGCAGAATATCCCCGTGGTGCCAGAACGTCTGTGCAGCGGGTGAGGAGGGGGAGGGAAGGTGTGATAATTAAAAGAATTGTTACTTGCGATGTCACAGGATCCAATGTGTTAACGTTGCGTGCTGGGAAGCTAGAATGCTCCCAGCTGCCATGGGGCGGGAGGATGTGGTTTGATCCCTGGCATCACTCGTTGGGACAAGATGAATCACAAATGTGTTAATAGTGAGGTTCCTTGTCATAACGTGCCAGATGGAGGTGGTTACATCTCTGATTGATTGCCTCTTGGCCAAGACAGGGGTTTCCAGAAGGCAGATGGCTCCAACTTGGCACCAAGGCCCTAGGGATCAGCAGGTCTTTGTTATGGTCAGCATGGACCTGACATTCTCAACTTTATGAGGCCTGGCCACTCCCAAGACAGTGTCTGGACAAGCAAAGACATGATGGAGGTGTGATATATGGGTTGTGCTGGACAGAGCTCGTGAGGCCCAGCATGGTTCTTAGCAAATCTGCAGACGCACTATAAATGAGAGGATAAGGCTGAAGAGGTAGTAGACACCCTACTTGGGAACAAAATCACGAGAAAAAAAATAAAGAAAAAGTAGAAAAAGGGTAGGAGGAAAATGTTTCCTAGCAGTTGACATCCAATCCCCACAGCAGCTGAGCTCCGAAGCCAGGCGAGACCACTGGGCAGAGACAGAGCAGAAGACAGCTAGATGACCTTCCTGGCCACCCCATTGTGCTCAACCCACTGTGACCACCCAGCCCCTTGTCACTGCTGCTCTCTACCCCCGGCGTAAGCTTCCAAGTATAAACAGCCAAGTACAAGGGCAATAACTGTGGCATCCTACTGGGAGCTACCGCAGCCTCTCATGCAGGCACTGGGTCCTAATACAGGACGGCGAATAAAGCTTCATTACTGAACAATGGAGTTAGCTGCCAGAGCCTACAGATTTGAATAAACAACAAATAAGCAACATCTGCTCCAGCATATGTGTATGGTAAAAAAAAAAGTCACAAAATAAAAGAATTTGTAAATGCCAAAAGCAACACTAAACTGCCAGTGCTACTGTAGAGTGAATTTTTAATTGCACATGCAAAGAGGCAGGCTGTGGGTATTAGTCTCACATATGTCTTGTTGCTGCCAACCTGGGAGTATAGATGAATTTAATTAAATAAGGATTATCCCTTCTCCCCAGTACAATTACTTATTTATAACAATGATAAAATTGCCTAATAAAAAATTGTAATATTTTAAAAACAAGCCCAGAAAACACTCTGCTTTCAGGGCAAACGGTTCGGGGCTGTTTGAGTTTGAGTGTGTCTTTTAAAATTAAGTTCTATGCCTACTGCCAAGAAAGAAAAGAAAAAAACACGAAGACCAGCCCTTACCATAAAGCCTGCCGCAGTTAAACAGCCGGAGACTGCATCACGGAGCAATATAGAGAAGACGCAGAGCAACATGGGAATTGTCCTTTGAGGGGTGTGCAAAAAAAAAAAAAAAATGGACTCAAATTGAGGCCAGGCAACTTAGCCAAGGGACAGGGCCACGGAGACTAGTTCTTGCCAGTGTCCCGGTCCTCGTCTGTCTAGTGAACAGGCATTGCTGGTGATCAGCGCCCTTCTTTCTGGCTCTCCCTCTGGCCTGTGCGCCAATTCCCTGAGAACAAGTAGCACTGCCCAAACGACCCAAGCCAGGCAAGGGAGGAGCAGCCATGCCGCTTCTCAGTGGCAGCAGAGTCCATTCTCACCTGCGTCAGCAGCCGTTCTGCCGGGGAGGGCCGCGGTGACAGCCCGGCTATGAGCCTACAGGCGTAGGAAGCTCTGGGGACCGGATCTGTGGAGATCCCCACCCAGCTTCTTTCACCTTTGAGCGATTTCTTGCTTCGTAGCTTTTCTGCACTAAGACTTCAGGCAAGCACCGAGAGTGTATCAGCAGGGGCATTCTCTCAAGGCCGATCCAGAAGGCAAGCAGAATTCCTTAGCCACGCTCTGGATGTGTGGCTCTTTCAAGTCGTACCAACTTCTCTGCCTCAGTTTCCTCGTCTGTTTAAGGAACTCCACCTCCAAGGCGAAGTTCCAAATTAATACATGTAAACTACTTGGATCCTCAGAAGGAGCAGAGGAAATACTCAATAAAATGTTGCCAAGGGTTGAAAACGATGATTCAGTGAGATTATATTTCTGTATCTGGCTCTTCTTTGATGGTAACAGCTCTCCAATAATCTATTGGTTTTTTCTTTGTAACTCAATAATAATGAGTTTCTCTTGACACTTACAAGTTCCACGGGACTAGGCTGTGTTTTCCTTCCATTTGTATCTCTAGCACCCAGAACAAGCTCCTGTCCACGTAAGTGCTCGTTAAATATTTGTTGAATGCATGAATTCAGATTGAAAGAGGACTAGATTTGAATTCAAAAGATCTTGGCTTGAATTTTGGTCCTTGTCTTGCCAGCTGTGTAAATTTAGGCAAGTTACTTAAGCCATTGATATCTGATCTCTGAACGGGAAACATTAGTAGGGTAATTGCACTGAGCAATGTACATGAAAGGGCTCAGAACATTACGAATCAACCCATTAATGTCAATTGCTAATATTAATAATGACTTCCTCCTTAATAATAAGTGTAATTGATCTAGAATACCAAGTTAAATGACGAACTCCATGTATATGAAGGTAAATCAACAGTCAGAGGTATGATTTTAAAGTGAATTCAAAACTAAAATATACAAGTCTAGGACTGAGTGAAACGTGCAAAAATAAAGCACCAATTCACATATTTTTGAAGGAATGTACAATTGGCACACTTTTAGTTTGCAAACACAATTAGCCTTCTGTATTCATGAATTCTATATTGAAAAACAACATTTCAACAATAAAAACTAAAATAAAAACAATGCAGTATAAGTATCTATATACCATCTACATTGTATTTATATAATTTTATGTTGTTTTATATAATATTTACATTGTACATATAAGTGATCTAGAGATGACAGCATATAGAAGGGATGTATGCAAATATTATGCCATTTTTATAAGAAATTTGAGAATCCATGGATTTTGACAGAAGCTAAGAAACTCTGAAACTCATCCTTCATGGATGCTGGGGGAGACTGCATTGAAACCTGTGTTAGTAAAATAACCAAAAGTCCCATGGCATGGGTTTTAAGAATGAGCTTTTGCAAAGTTAAATCGCCATTAGTGTGTTAAAATGGAAGTTCTTCTAGCCAACCAAGAGAAGCCACCATGACATGAGCAGTGCAGCGAGGCAGCCTGCATTAGGAGCCTCTAGGACTCTGGCGTCATGGTAGGCCTGAGACTATAAGCTAAAGAAGGCATAGGCATAGTTGAACAATGGTGGTCAGGCCTATAAACCCGGCACTCTGGAAGGCTGAGGCCAGAGGTTCACTAGTTCAAGCCCAGCCTGGGCATGTAAGTGACTTGGTACTTTACTTAGTGAAATCCAGCATCAAAATAAGAAAAATTTTAAAAAGGATTGTAGATGTAGCTCAGAACCAAGGCTTTAGGTTCAACCCCCAGAATTCTGCCCTCAAGAAGGACACAACATGAAAGAAAGAAATGTAAGTAAAAAGTTATAGTTTCTCAGAGTGAGTCACAGAGGTGGTTTTGTTTTAAATCAGGGTTAGCAAATGCAAAGGGGAAGAGGGAAAAAAAACAGTGGCATAGTAATTTGCTTAAGAAAGGAAACTAGTATTTCCAGTGAAGCCTTAGCCCCTGTGAAATCACATCTACAGGCGAGAGAGACAGTGCGGAACGGGATGGAGGACAAGCAGAAGGTAGTGTGAGGGAATGGTGGGTGACTGCTAAGGAAGACCTGTCCAGAGGCAGGCCTGGAAAGCCTGCAGGGGCCTTTTGGATACCTACATTGGAACAAAAATCCTATTGTTAAAATGTCAGTAACTTACTCTAACTGAGCCCATTAGATACACTCAATTTGTAAATAGTAACACGTAGTGCTGTCACCGTCAAGTTGTTTTTCTATTTTGGACAAATGAGAAGATACAGAAAAGCTGAAGAAGGAAAAGCTGGGTCCGACGCTGGTCAGAGGCTGCTGCTGCTCTCGACTGTCATCTGTCTGCGCAGCATCGATCACTTTGTGACAAGGACAAGGCTTAGAAATTGGCTGGCTAGGAAATCTGTACACCACAAAATGTAAAGGGAAGAAAGAAATCTATTTCCCGAAACCCATCACCACTGCATGGCCGCCAAACTGTCAGCCAGAGTTTCTCTCTTACGTGATTTTTGTTTGTTTATAACTGATGTATGTTGTTTTATGTAAGAGAATTGGGTATGTTTAGGACCCTCTATTTTATTTCTATGACTTGTTTTTGTCTCTTAACTGTATCTCTAACCACCGACTCATGAAATAGCAGTTGTGTTCTCAATTTTAAGGATCACCTGATATCCCATTGTATTTGGTATTATCTAAGCACTTCCTTTTATTGGCTATTGAGGCTAATTCTTCTTTCCCACTTGTTTTGTAATTGCTTAGGATAGGTTTCTGAAGGGTTCACAGAGCTCCCTCTTGAAAGTTGCTGATATGTGCTGCTCCACGTCTTTCCTTGGCGCTACTAGATTACACAAAACTTTTATTAACTTGATAACTTATTTTTCTAAGTACGATTTAATTAGCATTTCTTAGACTACAGCTGAGTTTGAGAGCCTCTTAATTACACATATCCTATTGTATTCTATTTAACATATGTTCCTATTTTGTAATGTGGGTTTGTTTTAGAAAGTTGGTACATGATCCCATTTCCTACCTCTAAAATTCTGTCTCCTGATTCCTGTAATTTTTATTTTATTATTTATTTATTTACATATGTATTTATATAATTTTTGTATGTAGGCATATAGGTTTCTTGTATAAGAGAAAATAACCAATATTTAACTTTCTGAATCTGGTTAATATTTGCAACACAATTTATAGTAGTTAAGCCATGGAAACAGCCTAGATACCCGTCAATAGAAAAACGGATAAAGGAAATGTTCAATGTTACTCAGCCATAAAAAAGAGTGAACCGAGCCTCGTGTTGTAGGCCTCTACACCCAGCACTCTGGGAGGCTGAGGCAGAAGGATTGTAAGTTCAAGTCCATCCTTATAGCGACTTAGCAAGACCCTATCTCACACACACAAAAAGAAGAAGGCTATGACGTAGCTCAGTGCAAAGTCCTGATTTCAAACTACAGTATAGCAAAACACACACACACACACACACACACACACACACACACACACACACACACATCATTCACAGAAAAGGGAAAATGGACATAACTGAAACCATCACTTTAATTGAAATTAGCCAAGCTCATTTACATATTTTTGTTTAGTAAAATTCCTTCCATCATCTTTGGTTTTTGTTAATGTTTTTGAGAAATAATTGAAAAATCTTTCAAACACATAGAAAACTCAACAGATATCAATTACTTGTAGCCAGTCAACAACTATTAAAACTTGACATTTTGTTGTAATTACTTCAGAATTTTCTAGTAAAGAAACATTATAGGTGCAGTGAAAGATCTTAGTTGGCTCTTTCTGATCTCTTTTATTTCCAGAGTTAATAAGTTTACTGAATTTGGTGTTTGTATTTTCCCTTGAAAGTCTTATATTTTAACTTTGTATGTGTATTCACAGCATACATGAATGTTTCTATTGTTACTACATATTTTTTGCATGTATGTGCCCAATTATTATCTATTTTCTTCAGTTTATAGTGGCAATACTTACCAATGTGGATAAATTAACTTGTGTATATAGTATTATTTTTAATATTATTCTTTTATGTGAATGTCATATCGCTAAAATTGTTTATTTCTACTGTTTTAAATTTTGTTTATATGTATATTACATAATATAGTCACAACAAAACATAAGGATATATTTGTATATATAAAGAAATGACACAACACGAAAACACACACACACACACACACACACACACACACAAACATCTCCCTAAAATAAAATCCATAATAATTGTCTCAGGTTTTAATTATACCAGTTGTACTGCTGTTCTTTATAACTTGAAAATAGGTTTTGCATAATACATAATTTCTTTTCTGTACCAGAGTTTTTAATAAACTTCTCTAATTTCATTTCGAATTTTTAAGTTTGTCTTTGGAAGCATTTTTTCTTCTTTAAAAAATGCAGTGCTTATATTTTACCTATCAAACCACTTGTTTCTGCCTCCTACACTATTAATTTCTATACATGTTTTACTATTCAGGTTCTAGTTTATCATTTTCTTGCTGACTTCTTGAAGCCAAAAGTTATTTTAATTTTATTTGATAATGAACATGTTTAATGCTATCAGTTTGCCTCAAATTACTGTTGTTG
This sequence comes from Ctenodactylus gundi, assembly GCA_004027205.1. Lineage (NCBI taxonomy): Eukaryota > Metazoa > Chordata > Mammalia > Rodentia > Ctenodactylidae > Ctenodactylus > Ctenodactylus gundi. The sequence goes on along the minus strand of PVKB01000644.1, from coordinate 537,728 downwards.
ATATGACACTGGTTGGCATCATTATATTATTTAGGCTACCTGATTTCATAGTTTGAATTTTTACTTTCCTGCATGGGCGTAGGATGAGACACGTAGCTACAAGTACAGCGTCTATCATTTTATTTTGTTTGATGTTCAGAAGTGTTGCTTCAGCTTTTATTATTGAATTCAAATGTTACTGTACTACATTCATGTCCATGGAACAGTGGCCTATACTCTGTTCATGTTTATATAAGAAATAAATCAAATGCTCTCTGCATTTATGTTAGGTATTTTAATAAATATTATAAAAATACTGAAATTTTTCATTTTTGTATGAAATATCTCTTATCCATTATAATATCTTTTTTCTTTTCTTTTCTTGTCTTTTCTTGTTTTTTCTTTCTTTTTTTTTTCTTTTTGAGACAGGATTGCTCTGTAGTCCAGGTTGGTTCTGAACTCAATATGTAGCCCATGCTGGCATTCAACTCATAACGGTCCTCCTGTTTCAGCCTCCTGAGTGCTGGGATTACAGGTATGCACCATCATGGCCAGCTAGTATTAGTATCTTTGAAATCTTTTTGTTTGTTTTATTTCCTTCTTAATTTCTGAAAAAACTGTGAGTAACATTACAATCTACTGATCTGATTGTGCCCATTTGCTACACATTGCCAGAAGCTTTCCTGTGGGCAACAGACCGATTAGAAGACGCAAGTTACTGAGTAGACTTTTTTCCCTTTTTATTGGTATTTCCATATTTCTGTTTTCCTCCTGTCAAGGTGTTGTTAGCTGTGGTTCCTTCCACATCCCTCCAGAACTTATCTGTGTACACCTCTCCCCTAACAGAAGCATACTCTTTTGATAAAATACACGCATACAATGACCTGTGACCAGTTGCAATTGTTCTTTGGCCAGTATCTTTTTTCCTCATTTAACAAATCTATGTCTGAGAGGTTTTTGGTAATCAACTCATAAGGCACACTTTTTTTTTTTCAAATAGTGAGTCAGTCAGTAGCTTTAATGTGAGAATGTGCCACAATTTCTTAAGACAGATTATAGATTGAACATGTAAGGTATTTCTAATTTCATTTTTCCCTGTTGTTACAATGAGCATTACTTTGAAAATATGTCGGTACGCATTGGAGTCCACTAGCAGCCTAAATACCTGCCTCAAAAGCAAGTTCAATTTACTGTCTATTTGTCTCGTATGTCTTTGCTACCATTCTCTTTGATTTGCAGTGACTCTTTGTAGAAATTAATAAAATTAACTTTTATATATTAGATATTAAGTTACTTGATGTGAAATTAATTACTCATGACTGCTGATTCTTAAGTGAGACTTATAATTTTGATTAATTTTTAAATTCCTGTTCTATATCTAATTTTTTCTTTTTTTCCTTAATGTAGATACTATTAGATTTTAGTAGCGCAGTTCCTGCTTGGCTTTCGTCTTCAATCTCCAGGCCACGCCCACCCTTTCACAGGTGACACTCCGTGGGATATTTTTTGGAGTACAACGGAACGGAACCAAATCAATGTTATGTTATAGCACATTCTTTAGAAATTTTTAACAATAACGAATTAAAATTTAACCATCGGACTTACTGGGTTGTTTTAAGTTCACCTTTCCATATCCTGTTTTTATAGTCTAAGCTGATTTATTTTGAATCCATGTTATTTATAAGAACAATGAAGAGAGCTGATAAACTAAAAGTTCTATATCGAATCTTTTTAACTATACCATAAGATAAACACAGTGGTGCAGGCCTATAACCCCAACACTTTGGGAAGCTGAGGCAGGAGGATCAAAAGCTCAAGCCCAGTTTGGGCAACTTGGCGATTTAGTGAAGCCTTAAAATCAAAACTAAAGCAGGGGCTGGGGAAGTAATCCGGCGTGAAGGCCCTGAGTTCTATCCCCAGAATCCCCCCAAAATATTGAATTTAATCCTACTTTTATTCTCTCTAGATGAAGACACAAAGGCATAGAGATTAATTTGCCTACAATACTCAGCTGGCAGTTGCTAAAGTATGGATTGGAATAAATTGAGCACCTGAGTAAACTGGAATTTGCTTCATAGATTCACATTCTAACCATGCTCACAATTCTATGAACACATTGTCCTGGAGGGAGAGTGGATATTTACTTGGTGAGTCTTTAAAAATGACTGTATGTGGCCCTTGCATATAGTGAAGAATACAGTTAGGTATAAAATTTACTTGGTTCGTATTTTTCCATTTCTAAATTAGAGCAAATTTGGGTATTCCCATCTACACTTAATATACTAATGGGATATTTGCCTTTTTCTTTTCTGTTGTTTCGTATCAGTGACAGCACAGATTCTCATAAGATCACAAACACTACTGTGAATTATGCATGTGAGGGCCCTAGGTTGGTGCTTTTTCTGAGAATCTAATGTCAGATGCTTTGAGGTGATATCAGCCTTACAGACATAAGACACACAGCAGAGTCAACACGTTGAATTACATCAGGTCCTATCTTCTTGTTATGTCCATTGTCATCAAACATTGATACTATTGACTTTAAACCACTAAATAAGAAAGAAAAAAGGCACTGCCGATGAAACAATGACCTGTGACCAATTGTAACGTGCAGCTTGGTTGCAGAGACGCAAGTCTGGGGAAGTACGCTCAGATCCAGTGTCCAGCTCTTTCCTAGCTCCCTAAAGTTCCCTATCTGGAGTGACAACCCGCTCCACAGCTGCGATCATGCCAGCCCTCATCTTGTCACTTCAGAAAATTGTTTTGAAGCTTCATGTTAAGTACATAATAGGGAAGACTATAGAAGTATATGGTTTTGGTTTGAAACCTGGCACAACTTTTCACCCTCCGTGAGGTTAGGACAAGTGACTGGTCACCTCTGTGTTTCAGTTTCCCCATCTAACAAATAACAGTAACAGCAGTGCCCACCACAGAGGCTTGTGTTGAGTATTAAATGCAATAGCGCACATGAAGCCTGTAGGGCAGTACCTGCACCGTTATCTGTTGGTTACATGTAATGAAGTCACACTGCAAGTGATTCTTTTGGCGGCCCCTTACTGCTTATGGGGAAAAGTTGAACATCCCAAATTGTCAGGTTGAGACAGAAATCCACAACCAGCAATGATACTCACCAGCGAAATCTTTTCGTTTATTGCTTCTTCCTCTTTCTGCAAAGTATCTTCTCTTTAAGCCCATGAAGAAAGGAAAGTTCCAAGAGTTGTGGAACTAGATCCTCTAGTTTCCTTAGAAGATTTGTTACACATTGATTTTCTATTTGATATCTCTCTTTTGTAGAACTTCAGTCAAAACCAAGACAGGAAAAGTCTAACTCCAACTGCTTTACATCTGTGTGGATCTCTTTCTTGATATTTTAGTCTACATATAATACATATATTTTATATTATATATATTTCTTTTTTCAATCAATTCTTAATATCTCACATGTTTCCTACATTTTAATTTTTGTACTACCCACTTACTGATCATCTTGATTTTTAAATTTTATTTTCTTAGCATTATGATATACCTCTAATTTTTCATCACTTCTTTGTACTCTTAGTTTTTCACAATCTAGCTCAATTTAATAACGCACCTCTTGAAGCTAAATGTAGAAATCTTCTAGCCATTTCACTCATTTGCCACCTTCCCATATTCTGTGCCATAACTTACCAAGAGTATTACATCAAAGTATGGTACAGAATATCACAGGACATGAGACTTCTTTGGTCTGGAGAACTTCCTTTAGCATTCTTTGCAGGGCAGGTATGATGGTGACAAATTGTCTTTGTTTCTTTTTTCTGAAGATGACTTTATTTTACCTTTCATGTTGAAAGATAATTTGCTGCATACATTATTCTGACTCACAGTTATCATCTACTGGTCTCCATTGCTTCTAATGTGCAATCGCTTGCCATTCAAATCTTTATATCTCTCTCTTATTTTTTTTGCCTGTTTTGAACAGATTCTTTTATTTTTATGACTTTGATAATAACACAGTTTAGGTGTTGTTCTTTTTGGTTTTTGAGCTTTTTGAATCTACAAATATTTTTCCTTGTTCAGTTCTCAGTTCTCCCTGCATTTTCTTTCCCAGACAGCAAATGATTATGTGCTTGACCTTTTGATATTGATTTTCATGTTCTGGAAAGCTCCGATGATTTTTATATATAACTTTTTAAAATCTCATTTGTCGTCTTCCTTCTTCTTCAGAATATATATATAGTGAATTCCTGTCAGATTCCAGGTTCCAACAGAAAGGTAAGGATCTTTTACAAAAGAGGTGGCACATCTGAACCTAGTAGCAATCTATGACACATTTATTTGGTGCAGGTCAGTTGGCTGTGAGCCACAGCTGAGAGAAGGCATGCTTTAAAGTGTGCCACTAATCATGGACAATGCATTAACATGAAATTTTGTCAGTTTCATTAAATTTGTGGGACCATGCTGTTTCAGATTTCAGTTTTTTAGTAAATATCATCCAGGAGATGAAACTTAGGTTTATGTTATGATTCTGAGACCAAGGTAAACTCTGAAGAGTTTCCAGTGGGAATTACCCAGTTCTCTTTGTGTGAAAAAAGTACATCAGTCATGATCCAACATCAAGACGATATTTATCATGTTTTTTATCTTGATAGGGTTATGTGAGCTGATGTCACACACAGGAGAGTTTCAGTATGCTACAAGGCTTTTTACAGCATTTAGGGAATGATGCTCATGGAAAAGAGCCTAAGAAATGGGTGAACAGTTCCATCTTCCACCACAGCCTGTTGCATCTGATATGACAGTTTCTCTCAAAGAAAAATGTGACATTGTCCTATCCACTTTATTCACCAGATCTGACCTCAGTGTTACCTGTGGCTCTTCCGAAAGTCAACATGACCATGAAAGTTCAGTATTTTGAATCAATTCAGGACATCAAGGCAGCCACTAGAGGGTAACTAAATAAACTCATGAAAAGAGAACTTCCAGACCACTCCAGAAAGTGACAAGAACAATGACGTATGTGTTTGAAACATCAGGGAGAATCTTGAGGAAGATTAATGCCAATTTTTTGACTAAAATAATTTGCCTTAATTTAAATATTCACTGTATTTTTCATCACACCTCATACACAAGTCTTTTATCTTTTATAACCACTGAAGTTTTAAATTGCAAAAATAATAATTGTCTCTCATAGGATTTTCACATTATTTTGTATCATAATTTCTATTTTTGCCTTTGGATTTTCCATCTTCTCATTCATCACAAATATATTTTTCTTTACGTCCCCCATCATGATCATATTAACATCTTTAAATAACCAGTATGCTGATTTTAACATCTTAGTTTTCTTAAAATTTGTCTTCAGTGAGAGCCTTTTTATTTGAATATGAACTACATGTTCTTTTTTCTTTATTGGCTCAGGATGTTTCATTGTGCCTACTCATTGTGAGTGATTAATTGTTTTAGGAGGCAGGAAGCCTGATTAGAATCAAATTCCAAATTAAAATCTCTGTTCATCTCTTTTAGCCTTACCTGAGATTCTTGAACTCATTCCTGAGCTTGTTTAATCCAAGAATTGGTAACAAATATGGGGAAATTTCATGCTCGGAATTTGGGGGTTTTCCACTGGCTGTGTTGTTTTCGGGATTCGCTCCTTCACAATCTCCCCTAACTTCTGTCTTGTGACTTTTCTGGTTGAGAAGATTGTTATTTTCTGTTAGAGTTTTAGAACGGACTTTGCCTCTGGTTAAAAATCACATTTTTTTTTAAAAAAGGAAACTTACTCAATGCTCATAGAAATGCTCACTTTTCTTCAAAATGTTAAAGCCCCATCCCCTATCTGCCTGCTCTTGTTCACACTCCAGTGTTGTTAAGCAGTAGTTTTTAAAAATACTTTGTCCAGAGATTGTAGTTATCTGTGAGAGGTTTGGCTGATTCAGAGTTATCAGCCATTATCAGAAACACGGGTGGACACTGTATAATCTCAGAAAGGAATCTTCACTCACCAGAGAAGGCTTTCCTTACAGATGCAACGTCCTCATACTTCTCACTGAGAACACTCATTTCCAAGAAACACTTCCCTTGGTCATTCTAGGAAGCTTTAGAATTGAAGTTTTGAACCCTGAAGTTTCATTATGGAGATTTTTATTTTTTTTGCATGTGATTTGCTCATTTTATAAATTGACAGAAGATGTATATCGTGTTCAATTTGTTATTGAACAAGACTCATTGGGCAATCATGACCTTTCTATGAAGGTGTGGTTCTTCAGTAAGGGTGTCTCTTTGATCTCTAAGTGGGCTTGTCCTTTAAAACTATTTGTGGCTTCCTCCATGCTATAGCCTACGTATTCCGTGAGGCTTCTGGAACATAGGCGATGCATCTGTCCTCTGAACGTAGCATTGTATTTATTGCCTTCATCTCTTTATAATAGCACGTCATTTCAGTGATCTTTTTTCAGGGGCTAAGGGAGGACAGTATGTTTGTGGCTTTAGGGCTTGAGTAGACGCAATATAGTCTTAAAATGATTTTTAACTAAAACTTAGAGATATCTGAAGAGGTTGTTATGTACCTCCATTTATTTGTGTGTATTGTGTGGCTCATTACCTCCTGTGGTTGGCCAGTCACTGTGAGGTTGTCACCTGGATTCTATATCAGGAAAAGTGCATGGGTTGGACATCAAACATGGATTGTTCACATGTGAGCCCATTCATCGCCGTACACCAGAGTGCCCGCATATGGCACCTCATGTAGCTGATATTCTCAAAACATGAGCTTGCACCCCAGGGGGAGTATTCTGAGAGCACGCATATCCTATGAGCCAGGAAACTGTCAGTAAGTTACAGGAAATGCCCCAAAACAAGGACAGCGTCGCTTCTGGCCTATTTTTTTGGTCAAGAATGTCTATGTGCCTTTATCTTTCAAATAAAGTGATCTTTTCGAAATTTAAGTAAAAAATAAAAACTATATCAAAGTTGTCACATATATATGATAGTTTATCCTTTCCTTCTTCAGTTCAGCTAATTTTACATAGTTATTCACAGTTCTAGGTCAACAACACTAGTGTTAAAAGTAATAAATCCAATTTTGTTCATATTTTGTCCATCGCGCAAAACACAAACTTCAGTTTCTTAATCTGCCTAACTTTCAAAATAATTTTTTGGAATAATTGGAATGATTGACATGGTGTCAATAGACATGATGCTGAGGAAGGTGGTTCCAATTGACAAGGGGACCCCCAGCTTCGTTGAGAAGCTTTCAATTAAATGGAAAACAGATGCTTATTTTTGTCTTATAAACCTCAGTGCAGGTTATGTGGTAATTACTTCGAAGAGCAGAGTAACAATTTATGTAATCAGCAGGACCCTATAATTACTAATGCATAATTTCCAAACAGTGTTTAGCAAAATGAGGCCCATACATACACTTTGTAATGGAAAAAATGTGTTTGACACCACATTAAATTAAATTGAGAATTTGCATATTTTCTTCGAGGAAATGCACTAGCTTCATCTGTTCTATTTTGCTTGACTAATCTCTGCCTACTTCTAACTCCACTAAAGGATCACAGAACTGCTGAATCACTGTGATAACTGCAGGGGGAGCAAGAGCCAGAAACGGGGGAAAAGACGTCCTTCTCTGCCTAGGATGACGGGCATCATCCTAAGAAGTGATTTGGAAAGTCGCATCTAGATAGCTCATTTCCACTGAGACTTTGACATCAAAGACGTATGCATTTTAGAATGCAAGTACAGATAGAGAACTTAATATTATCTACATTTGTCTTTTTCTTACAGATGGAAAATGAAGTCCCAGTAAGATAATGTGACTTGTGCAATAACAAACAGTTGGTAGTAGGAGTAGGAAAGCTTTTACCTCATTAGTTTCAGTGCTATGTGAAAAACATTTTCTTATGATAGTTAGATCATACAGAGTTCGTGTTGGAGAAGCCACAGATTCTGTTAGTTTCGGGGGTATTGAACATTTTTCTAGTATTTTTAGATTCACATGTACATTTGTGTTGCTCTTACCTTTTTAACATTGTAAATGATGCACAAGTTTACCGTATCTCCTAGAATTTATGTAAGCTCTGTGGAGAGCAACAAAGTTAAGTGCCAGTTTTTGCATTCCCTTTCTGAAAGACCATTGATGAAGTTGTACTCTTTGATGGATTCTTACCTGCGGCTCCTGAAGTCATGTCAAGAAAGTTAGCAGTCTCTTCCTCAAAGCTCTGGACCTAAGACAATAAAATGTATCAATTGCTTTAGGAACTTTTTCAGAATAAACGTGCTTAATTTAATCAACACATAATGAGTACCTACTGGACACTGATGGGAGGAATAAACAAGAGTTCTTAAACAGTTTACAAACCTCAGGAAGAGACAGATGACAAGGACAAGGTGCTCATAATAAAGATTCTAAGAATTCGGGTTCAGGAGTGGGGAAGAACACTGTGTGGGGAAGTAAAGTTCCTTCCTGGAACAAGCACATTCCAACTAAATTTCCATAATATGCTCCTAGACCGCTGTACTGCTAAATAACACTAATTATATTTGGAGGGAGCAAGTCACAGATTGATAATCTCAGCTGCCACATAGTGCCTGGCCCAGACACAAATTTGGATTTTCAAAATGAATGGTAGAGTACAATGTAATCATCCTAGAAATTAATGAGTAACACTCTTAATGAGAATAAAACTATTTTAAAAACAAAGTAACGTTATAGAAATATTGCATTAAAAATTAAAAATGCTTTAATAGCAATCAGTTTAAGTATATTATATAGAAAGGTGAGAAAATAAAACAATGTTACTATTTTGAAGTGTTTCTTTGAGGTTTTCTTTCTCATATGTTTATTCTGAATATAGTTAGGGAGTCAAATTTTTTTCACTCAAATATTTGGAAGGGGAAATTTTTCCAACATCACGAAAACTCTTTTAAAACACATCTTTCGTGATTACACAATTGTCCCTGTCTTGAAGACACATTACTTTACTTAACAATTTTCTCACGGTTGGAATGTTTTAAATTTTTGCAATTAGAAAAAATGCTGAGTATCTTTACACATCTGTTTCTATTATGCTATACTATTTATTTGGGACTGATGTCTGGTATTGAAAGCGGAACCAAAGGATATAAACATTTTAGACATGGTGGTGCCGATGGCCAATAGGCATGCCTATGGCTCTTAATGCAGAGTAAACTGAGAACTGTGAGTTCATAGCTCAGCAGTGTGTTAAGAGAAAATATCTATTCCCTAATTTTACCCTTGCATCTTTTTTTCAAGGATATTCCCTTAACCTTGTAACTAGTCAGATGTTAGCAATTGTTTTGTTTGTTTTCACAGTTCAAGCCACTATGTATCACATATATTTTAAGTGGAATAAGAAAATTCTTTTTGTGAGCATTACAATAAAGAAAAATTCATTTGGATACAATTAAAAGTACAATTAAAAGTGAAGGAGAAAAAAAATCCCAATAATCTAAAATGGATACATTATATATTCCTGGGTTTTCTATCTGAGTCAAACTCATCAATTGATAAAAAATTGAAGAAAAAATCAGCCTAACTTTTAAAATATTCCCCATCTAATCAGGATGCTAGTCAACATCAGTTAATAATATGGTTATTGTCATCACATCTGCTTTCTATAGGACTAGATCCTTTAATTCAAATCGGAGTGAAGGACAAAGACTACGCATCATGGATATGAAAAAGCATCCTCCATTGAATTTCTATTGCACAAGTATTAATACGTGTGAGAATTTAAAAGATAGGAAATGCCCCAATTTCAATGACTGAAATTAAACACAAAAATCTGTGCAAGAATCACATACAGTTTTATTGGAATCATAGTTTTAAGAAATGAGCCAAATATTGCGCAATGCAACACTTACTAGAACTTTAGAGAAAGCATCATTGGTTGACCTGAAGGCAAAATTTGGCTAATCATAGTTGAAATTTTGTTAGCTGGATATTTACGTACATTGGCTCATCATTTAAGTGTCATGAAAATCTGTGAACTTCACACATGTTTTCCATTCTTATACTGGATATTTGGATTTGCCATTGAGAAATAAATATTGTATCTGGCATTGGCTTCTGTCTAAGATGTAGTCTACCCACGACTTACTCACTCATTGCTATTAGGTGAAACATTTTCGCTCTGGTGAGAATGTAATTATATGTAGTTATTATAAACCAAACTGTAGGTAGTGAGTTTCCTTTATACCATTTCAGAGCTGTTTCCATGGGCATACAGACTCTCAGAAACACAAATCTGAGAAAATATTGAAGAAACATCTAAAACAAACCTGGCAATAAAGTTCAACAGAATAATCTGTTTTTCTGTGGAAGCTACTCTTTGACTAAATTAATATAACAAATACATTTAGTGTTACTTAAATTTTTCATCAAATATTTACTGAGTACCAGCTACATGTCAAAGAAACATGATGTGAAAAAAATGGTGTCTGTGTTCCCTTCCAGGCAAATAGATTTTTATTGAATAGCTGTCATTTTTAAAGATTTGTAAGCGTGCTAAGCTAGATCTGACATTCTTTTGTTGTTTCTTCACGTGAAATTTGTTTGCCACTCGTGGCTTCCTGTGCGCTTCCATGTGTAAGGTGGCACATGCTGGGTACTTTCCTCTGCTGACCTTTGCTTGAAGCAGAAGAAGCTTAGGGACAGAGAGTCTGATCAGATTGGACAATGGGCAGGAGTTTTAGAAAGCTTTTTTGAATTCTAGCTAAGGTATTAATAGTGAACCGATTGATGAATTGCAGATTGATCATATACTCTTCAGAATAGCACCACTCATTTGGTGATTAAATAATCTTGGCAAGATTGACCTAAAAGTAAACAGTCTATTTTTGCTGATTTATATCTTGAGACAGAGTTTTTTTCTATAGTTCAGCCTAGTCCTAAACTCACCACATAACCCACATGGCCTTGATTTCACAACAATCCTTTTGCATCACCTTCTAAAGTGCTGAGATTTTAGATGTGCTCTCCACATCTGTTTCATGTGATGCTGGGGAATTGAACTCGGGGCCATGGTCTGCTAGGCAAGCACTAACTTTTGGGTTGTGCCCTAAGCCCTTGGTTTGCTAGGTGAGCACTCTAACTGCTGAGTTATGCCCCTGGCCAGAAGAGTCTGTTTTCATAACACTTCCGTTTATATTCAAGTCAGTGCATTTGGCCAAATAACTATTTTTTCTTCTGTGTATAATCTTATGCCTAAAATTCAATCTTATATTTAATATGCTGTAATTTCCTTACATATGGCATATGTATACATGTACATAATACATCTGCACATAAATACTAGGATCATTAACAACAAAATATCCCGAGGAAATATTTAAGCACTTGAGGGGCAGGAAGGGCTACCAATTGGCATATTTTCTTATTCTTTCAGATTGTAGCTTTCCTCACTCCCCTAAGCTCCTTGATCCCCTCAGCCCCTTGTCTGGCCATGCCTGATCAGGCCTGGTATGTAGAAAGGTCAATGGAGAAATGACCCCAGCTTGGGATTTGCATATAACTAGTCTTGCCTGCCTTTAGATAATTTATAATAGACAGACGAGGAGTATTAAGACTTGCTCTTGTTTCATAGCCACTCCTTTGTAATTATGTTACATAGGAGTTGTCCACGGCTAATTCTCAATCTTAGTTGTGGTGACCATAAAGAAATGAGTGATAATGTGTACATTTTTGGGTGGGAGAAAGGACCAGAAAATGGGCAGTAGAAGTTGAGAGAATTTTTAAATGAGAGTGAAAGCAGTGTGAGTGGAGATGGGGATGAAGAAGCAGAGAATGTGTGTGAAAAGAGGTCAAGGGGTATGAGTAACAATACATTCAGAAGTGAGCAAGCAAACAGAATGCTAACTCACTAAAATAAAGACTAACTCCAACCTCTTACTTCTCGGTTCAAAGCATTGTTCTGCACTTGTTGGAAAAAATATTCCTCAGGCAAAATTTCCAGTCCTCAGGCTGCTGAGAGGCCAATGAAGCAAAGGCCACTGACAGAACTCTAACCTAACAGGCTTGTCTTGCCAAGGCTCCAAGACACAGAGGAGAAATCAGCCTGGAAAGTTCCCTGCAGGGGGGAGGCTGAGTCGACTCTCCACGTTTTTTCTCCATGAAAGTGGAACTCAGAAAGTTACAGTGTAGACACAAAGCATGCTTAGAGCACTGTGGTACGTACACGGAGCAGGAGCAAAGTCAGAAGTGATTCATGGAGTAAACTCAGCAAGAAGAAAGAAAAAGAACAGAAGCAAGCTGATGTCACTCCAGTTTATCTATGACAGGGACAACTGAAATGACTGTAAGTATCTTAGACTAAGCTGATTTTAGAATAAGACACAAGGCTGTGGGGCTGGAAGATAAAGTGGATAACGAATGAAGGCTGGAAGGCAAAGGTACTAGGGTGTGGGGTATGACCCCTAGAAAGCTGATTGCCCGGGTACAGCACTGACCTCCTCCATTTCAAAGGAGTCTGGTCCTTTACCCACAAGTTCAGACAGGCGCTTGAGCTTGTTAGTGTGAATCAAATTTTTCTTCTGAGTTCTGTCCTTCACTAACACACAGGGAGAGGCTTGGTTGGCCAGCATGGATGGATAAAGCTGTTGCTGTCGCAGAGGAGCTTGGGGATGGTGAGAAATTGTCCAGCCATCATGACCTTGAATGGAATGTTCTGCTGAAAGAGATGGATGATTTTGGTTGTGGCTGAGCGAGGCTACCAATCTATATTCCTCTGGTTTTGACGAAGTGTTGAAAATTCTACCTTTCATCTTAAATGATTCTGATGCTTCTGGGGTAGTGTCCCTTCGGGTGCTCCGTGCTGAAGCTCTCTGTAAAAGTCTACTCATTCTTCTCTGATGCTCCTTAGCCTCTGCCACTGTGGTTCTGGTCACACTCCGCCCGGCGGTTTTCTCTTCAGCTTTGTTCTGCAGGGTGTTAACATCACTCAGCAAAGACGAGAAGGCATTGGTGACGTGATCAAGGATTTCTAACTGCCGGAAACGGCCTGAAAAACATAAGAAACACACAGTGTTCACCCACTCTTCTCCATGAAGCTGAACTGATGCAGTAACAAAGTGGGTAAAGCCTAATGACATGGCTGGTGAGATATTCAGCGAGAAAGAGCTTTCAGTGCTTGAAACTCAAGGCTTTCCCAGCCCATGTCTTTGCCTCTTCATAGTGAGAATTCTTGTGTTACGGGATAGTTAATACCTTTTAAATTTTGTTGAATAGGCATAACTACATCAATTCACATATTTCTATAGCTTTTGTGTGTTCACCCATTAAAAACTGTAGACATGTTTGCAATTATATGTATTAAGTTAAACATAAAAGAATGAGTCCAGCTATTTCAAAATGAAGCAGGCCCAAGATTCCTCCCATAGCTTCATTGGTACATGATACAATAGTCACTTTGTCATCACCTCTGCCATCTCCATCACCCAATATCAGAGAGTCAAGCCAGGCCAACCCTCCCTGGGAGGCTACCTCCTGAGTACATGAATTAATAGGTATGTGGTAGCATATTTAGACTAAGACAAATGCTGTTGATACTTACTTGGTTCAATCAATTCAGCAAATTCAATGATCTAAAGTAGTAGGTGAACATTTCATTTTTTCTTTGGGTTAATTCAACAGGCTTATTGATGCTCACCCTCAATGTTGAGCCTTTGTATTAGCACTGAATGAGGCATAACTTTTTCATTCTACCTTTGAAAAGCCAACTAACTTTGTTATTTCTTGTTTTATATTTGACCTTCTCCACTTCCTTGAATAAAAAGTGCATGTTGAATGTTAATGGTGAATGTTAAGTAGTGAGAAATAGATTAGGTGAACCATTACACGATTAGGTGTTTGTTATGCTTTGAATCTGGAATGTCCCCCAAAAGCATCGTATCTGGAAAGTGACTCATTCATGGGAGTTAACCCATGGATTTTCTTATACTCCATAGGGGTCGGGCCTGGTTAGGAGGGGCAGATCACTGGGGCATGACTAGGGGAGGATCACTGGACTACTATTTGGAAAGATACAACTGCCTTCTTAGTTCTACCCTTTGTCTCTCGGCTTCCTGTCTTGCCACGCCAAGCCCTCCCACCATTGCCAGCCACCCATAAATGCACTGAGACTTTCTGAAGCTGTGAGCTGAAGCAAATCTTTCTTCCTTGAGTTCTGGGTGTCAGGTATCATGTCCCAGCAACAAAAAGTAACTAAGGCAGGAATAATTTCTATTTTCTGTCTAATCCAGGTATCAATTTCATGTGTAAAATGTTTACTTCACAGATTAGCTTAAACGGTATTCAAATATTGTTGTTATTATTCTCCTCCAAAAAAGAATTGATGAGAGAAACTTGCATATCTTTGCTGCTTGGAAGAGATGAAAACAAAGAGTGATATCAATTGCTTCTGGAAGGTAAAAAAAAAAGTTTTACATAGCAATACTTTCAGGTTAACATACTTGACTTTAGAAAACCTCATTGCTGATATTTAGAAACCATTTTATATACACAAAAACAAAGAAATAAAAATGAAAATAAACGTAAGTGACATATTTGTTTCAAGTGATAATTTGAGAAAAGGACTTCATCCCTTTTGACTTTAGTTTCAGTTGGTTTGTTCATTTGAAGTGGTTTATCTAAGAAATAGGGACTGTGCAATTTTCTTGCTTAGGATTCCTCAAACTCTGTTTCTCCATTTCTCTGTTTTTCATGGATATGTTCTTTGTTGTTTCAAGAACTCTATGTGTACTTGATCTTTAAAATGTGGTACTATAACCCCAGTAGGAGACTGAAAGTACATCTTAGAAAATTGGGTCAATGTGCTGTAAATAAACCTCTATAACTGAAACACAGCTCACCCCAAATTATTCAGGCATAATACACACATTTTATGGACATATTTAATAATGTCCTAGGAAGAAGGGGTTCCATTGACCAAGAGTTGGGGAAACACAGCAACATGCACAAAACTTCAAGAATTAGGCATAACACATTAACAAATATGCAGCTATGGGAGGTTAATAACTACCACTCAAGATGGAAATTGTGGTGAACTAAGCCTCATGTAAGTGGAAAATAAGGTTTCGCCTAATGGTTCATGATGGACCTTGCCGGATGGCAGTCTCTCGCCCTCCTGGATGTGTGGTATGGTATGTAACATCTAAGTGCTGCCCACCAGTATCACCAATTTCTTTCTTCTGGAATTACCATAGAGTCTCACATTCCCACCCCTCTGAAGTTAGGTGGGCATTGGACTTGCTTTGGCCAATGAAGTCTGAAAAGACCTGAGATGTGGAAATTATGAGCAGAAGGATTTGGGTTCTCTGTCTCTGTCTTTGCCACTAGGAATATTCCAGATTGTCAGTGGGGGAACAAGTCTTTGAATGAATACAGTATGGATCAACCCTCCTCCCAGACGCACAGCCAACCTACAGCAGCTACGTATTCAAGAAACAAATCCTTTCTAAGTCACAGCAACAGTGGTGGCAAGTGCTACTGCAGGCAGTCCACTAGTCCATCCCATCTTACTTTGTGGCCTACTGAACTGCTACGGCCATTGCTGGGGTGCCAACACCACACAGTCCTCACTCACCGTACAAGTTAGGGTTCTCAACGTCCATCCGATGCTTCTGAGCTTCAAGAAAAACACGAATGTTGATTCCTCTGGCAGCTGAGCCACAGCTGAGGAATCTGGCTGGGATTTGGGTGCAGTTGTCTGGTTCGTCAGCCCCAAAGCCCAGATCTAAGAGAATCTCCACTGGGTCTTTTTCCCAAAGTTCCAGCCACTCAGGTATGCTGTGATAAAAATAGGAACATTTTCATCCAATAACAGCTCCTTTAACCATAAGGCACGTTTTTTCTAGTTGCCATGTACACTCTTCCAGAAACTGAGTGAAAAGGAACCTAAACAGACAGACAGATGGTGCGTTCACTGGCACTCACACATACTCACTTAAAGGACCGCCGTCCCCCACTCAGGGACTGCCTGTCTGTACTTTACATACAATACCATGAGTTCATCCATCTGGCTTTTCATTCCCCAGTGGGCACATGTTAAACTAGGTAGGCCAGGAAGACTTCAGAACAGAAGCCAGAGACGTACACTAACAACCACCAAGACGTGGTAATTGATGGCAAGAGGAAGTAGAAAAAACCTGCAAATGGGAGTTCGTAGAAGAATATTTTGTTTTAGTCTGGGGCCTCCTCAGCTATACAAATCTGTCAAGAATATTACTAAATGCAGGCTACAAGGACTGGTGTTTACAAATAATGGTTTTAAGCCCCCAGGTAGGATAGAATATGCTGTTTGTTTCTTTTTGAACTTGACTGAGAAACAAACAAAAAATGCTTTTGTCAAATAGTCCTAGTCTGCTCTGGCACTAACAATGACAAACATTAATTATCTAGAAATTGTATTGTATTTATGTATTGCAACCCATTTCCAGTTACTGAGCTTCTGGGTTGGAACTTAGAACACTCCCAGCCTCCCTGCAATTCAGAACTTTTGATAAGATTGTCGGCAGGTTTGCTTGGCCTTTCTGCTCACGTTACTGTTTCTCTTTACATGCAGGATTAGTGAATGTAACAAAGCTAATCTAGATAATTACAACGTGGCAGCTATTGTCTCCTCTCACCAGCATGACCAGCACTGCATTCACACTTGGCAATGTGGACTGGAGACCTGGTGCTTTGCTCCCTGATTCAAAGAGGAAAAGGCAGGCTGGGAATCCTTTCTCGTGGGTTGGGGACTTCGATGGCTTGGTTTAGATATTTCAATCACCCATATTAACTGGAGAGGTGGTGGTACCGATTTTTAACTATATTGATACAGGTACCTTAATATAAAAGAGGTTCAAGGGAGAAAAAGATTCTAAATTGTATATGGAAGATTTTTTTATATTATTGATTTCATTTTACAGATATTTTATTCAATACATTTATATAAATAGTTACTAAACATCTGCCATGGTTTAGGCTCTATTCTAGGTAACTTGGCACAAAATGAAAAAAGATAGTAGACGCCTTCCAAATCTCATGGTCACAATAAAATTATCGATCAATTTGTTATTAAAGTATTTTTGTGATATGATGAAATTAACATTAACTTTTAAATTTATATTTAATTGTGCAATAAATACATAAAATGCCATCATTTGTTAAAAATTTTTAATATTACGCATAAATATCTCTGTCCTGATCGTTATTATCCCTACTAATCTTGCCCCTTTTCTGCTAAGCCTGTGTGTCCCTGGATATTTTTCTATGTATTTCCATACACTGTGTGTAGGTTGGCCTTGTTTGCTTTCTAAATTCTTACATGTTCTATGTGTCTTTCCACATCTTGTTTATTTTTTCCTTTAAAATATGACTTCCAGAGCTTTCAAGTAGGTAGAAATATAGTCTATCTCAATTAGCTGTATGCTGTACACCTCTGTCTAATTTTTATTGCTGCATAGAATTCCATAAAATGAATGGGCCAGTAGTTCGTGTGGCCATTTTCTCCTTAAACAAATTTTTAGCCTATTTCAAATGTCATTGACTCTTTCATACAGGTCATGCAAATAAGGGTTTGGAAACCCTTTACTCATTTTCTCATCTATTCCAGCAAATATTTCTCAGGGCTTTCTATATAATTCCATCAAGTTCATTGTTGAGCAGGATCATTTCTCTGGACAAAGAATGCCTAGAAACCACCTACCTTTGTGGGCCACTCACTGCAGGGTGACAGGAATTGAAACTGGTCCCCCTGGACAGGGAAGGAGGTTCTGAAAACTGACGCAGGGATCTGCAATGCAAGGCATACCAAAGGCGAGCTGTGTTAACTTAGTTTCCAGGAAGTCACTGTCACTCATTCTCTTCCAGAGCAAACATTTGCATTTCTTCTTAGTTTCCAATAACCCCATGATGATGGCCATGCCTCTCAGCATGTGCAGCTGAGAGGCTGCTCCTCCTTTCATAGCCTTGTGTTACAGAAGGTGTCAGAATCTAACTGTTAGGTGCCCGCTAGTGCTCATTATGAAGGTGACAGAACGTCTCACTCTTGACAGATGGCAAATCATTGGGGGACCTTTCAAGAACACAGCTCTGCTAAGCTCCAACTTTGAGGAAGAAGTTAAAATTATATGGTGAGAGAGGTACAGCCAGCAGCCACTGAAGCAACTCCACACTAATTTGCAACACAGAGGATTTCAGATTCCATGGTGATGAATCCCTAAGTACTGTTCTCAGAACTCCAGTGGCCACCCACTTGCAGCAGTAAGAACTCCATTATTACTGAAATAGTGAGCAGTGAGCGTAGCTCATCCAATAGGCCTGCATCACAAATCATTTGGAAGTACTTCCAAAGAGAATGGAAATCCAGAATAGTAGAGTTCAGTTCTACATAGCTCAGTTGTGTCGTGGATAATAGCCAGTATTAATCAAATAGAATAGACAATTGACATAAAATTGGAATTTACTAAGAATACAACACAAATATCCATGTTTCCAATGACCTTAAACTGCCTCATTTGGGCTGCTTAATTTTTCTAAGACCTATCTACATTTAATAAGAATAGCTAGACCCTGCATCTTATTAATTTCCTTATTTAATTTCCTCTTTTTGTTAAGTCTGAGGATATGAATGCTTCTAGATAGGAACTCTGGTTTTAAAATACTATTAGAACCGGGCCTGGTGGTACAGGCCTGTAAGAGACACAGGCAGGAGGATCACAAGTTCAAGCCCAGCCTGAATATCTCAGTGACTTACTGAGATCTTGTCTCAAAATCAAAAATAAAAAATGCCTTGAGGTTGTAACTCAGTGTGAAGGTCCTGAATTGTGATTGTGATTGGTTCAATTCCCCAATACCACAAAAAAGAAAAAAAAATACTATTGAATTTGTTGGGATATTTGAGGAAAAGTAGAAAAAAATCCATTCATTTATTGTCTCATCTCTGTTTGTATCAGAACCTCCCTGATTAAATTTTTATGTTGAGTTTGAAAGTCACATCTGATTTTGGAGCACCCAGCAAACACAGCCCAACTTGGATCCAGAGGAATCCATGTGAAGTCACTATCTCAATAGAGCCTTGCAAACTTGAGTGTTGGTCACTGAACCTCTTTAAGAAAATAGCAGTGTTGCCTGGGAGATTCAATGGTTACTTATAGATTCATGGCTCCAAAAGTACCAAAAAACAACCAATGCTGTAAGGAAGTGGGGGGTGACGTGGGGGAGGGAGCGATGAAAAATAACCTTGCAAGTGTGCACTGGCAGTAAGACGGAGGCAGCGATGCCCGCTTGGTATTTAGCTAGAGGGCGCTATCCCGATGATACAAGAAGGATGGGAGCAGAGAGAGCAAAGTTCCTGTCCTCGAAAAGCTCATCATTTCTTCCAGCGTATTTTAACCACAGTGTGCCTCAGAGTCACACAGAGACTTGCAAAATCACAGACTTCTGAACTCTACCACAAGGTGTTCAGCGTTTCTGGGGGTGGGGCCTCAGGAAGTTTCTTTTCTCTAAGCGGTGCCCGTGCTGCACTTTGACACCTTGTCTTCTCATGTTAAGAAAATCATTGCTTCCTACCTAATTTTGCAAATTACATGTACCCTCCTTCAGGATTATTAATAACACTGGCAATATGAAAATATAAATGTGACTGTCTTATGAGCAGGTTTTTAGCAACTGTTGCTTTGTGGCAGAATGTCATTTATGCATAGGCTCTCGTAACATTTCCCTCAAGTCAGCATTTGTTGAGTTGGTTTTCTCACCCCTCTGTGATATCTCAAGAATCTCCATCTCTCCCTGAGCCAGTGACATGGTCCAGGCATTGTAACTAAACCTGTGGCCTTTTACTAGATCCCGAGATTCATGGGATTATTAGAAAACACTTCTATTTCATTTATCACAGACGTGGCTGTCGCAAGTGGGACTGGCACCCCACAGAGTCTGCCACCTACCTCATGTAGTCTGTCACAGTCATTTGAACCATTCCTCGTTCATGCAAAGAAACTGCAATGACAAAAAAGGAAGAGGTGAGCTTAGTCTCTTGAGTAATCTCAGGGCAGATTTTCCCATTTCCAAGCGAGCCAGAGTGGGACCGAGCTTCCACATGCAATGTTGTGTAGGCATGAAACACAAGACATCTTTATAGTGAACAAGGCAAAGTATAATTGATGGCTAAAGGGTATGACAAACACTTTAGGAAATGTACTTGCTCAACTGATAAAGCAGTCAGTAGCAAGTGGAGAAGTCATTAAGGGGTTGTAAAGGAAATGGTATTTGTTCTAGCGTTTTTAGAATGGAATGAACTTCATGGATGAAGAGGAAGTATTGCCGTTGGAGCAGAGAAAAAAAGTGTCTGATAAAAGTGGAGTGTACAGCACGTGGGCTAGTCTAATAGGAACACAGGACAGGTGAAAATGCTTGCTTGAGATGCCTACAACCCACGAAGGAGCATTGATAGGCCCGGACAAGAGGACACATGTGATTGTCAATTTCTGAACATCTTCTGTTCACTTTTTCACCTCACCCTTCCAACAACCTCATTATTGAAAACTTAGCTCATTTTTCAAGTGAGGAAACTGAGACTCACAGAAACTTAGTAATGAGCCCATGATCACAAGGTAAAAACGTAGCAGATTTAGGAAGGTTTTACTACTTATTTCATTGATTATAACAATAACATTTACCATTTGTTTAGCCCTAACTTTGTGTAAGATGATGTGCTATACACATCACATGTACAAACTCTTTTAATTCTTACAAAAATATCTGTGAAATAGGCATTATTGTTTCCCATCTAAGAGACAGGGAAACTGATACTGAGACATTGCATACATTGCTCCTGGCCAGTAAGATGCCCCAACTTATTTTGTTTTTGTTTTCTTTGTTTGTTTGTTTGCTTCTTTTCAAAACTCCACATTACCAGTGGAATGTCTTGTGGCTTATTTGAGAAGCAGAAAGAGGAATGCATGTATATATCAGGACAAAAACAACATATTTTTTGAGGAAAGACCTTGACTTCTAACTTGAACTAGACAGATGATGCTAAGGTTCGTTTGCTTAGCAGAGGTGCTGCTACATTGTCCACATATGTTCCTCAGGCTTTGGATGTCTAAGAGGCCAATTGAGGGGTGCTGTTGGATTAGGATACTGTGCCACGATGCAACAGTGGCCCCTGTCTGCTACCTGCACCTGTGCCAGAAGGCTCATCAGTCCTCTCCTTGTACTTAGGCATCTCCTGGACACAGAGGTATGATGTGTATGAAAGCTAGAAGTGTTGCCACTTTGTGTTTATTTGAGAATGTGAGTTATTTGTTTTGTTTGTTTTCCATGAGAAAGGTTGTGAGAAACTTTAGATACACAAACCCAAGTGACTGAAACACATATGAAAGAATGCTAAAAACTACCTTGAATCAATAATCTGTAGTGAAATGGACCAAACACAAAAGTCCCGCTTATGAAATCTGCACAATAACAGCATAAAAAGGCCCCAACATGAGTGACAGGGTAGAAAGAGGGGCAATGGTCAGTTAGGAAAACGGTGAACCTCTGTAAAATGGGCAGGCACAGGTGCTCAATAATTCTGCAAACCCCTTGTCTCTAATGTGCCACAGAATTTGAAGTTCATTATATATATATATATATATATATATTAGGCAAGAAGGTCACTAAAATTGCATACATAATGCAATATTCAAATTCCTGGATCAAGTCCCCCTCAATATATTGAAGTCTGAAATTGATTTGAATTGCATGGATTATCGTATAATTTTTGATCTGCATGTTTTTAAGTCATTGCTGCCTTCTCCATGCTCAATATTGTTTCAATTACAACTTTCAAATAATAAAGCAGAATTTCAATGGGAAAAAAAGAATGTTAAAAATAGGAAAGCACTATAGTTTGGAGCCCAGGATTCTTGTTTGGGTAAGAAGGCTATGAGTAGACCTCAAATTATCTGTGATCTCCATTGTGAGTATCAAGTCTGGAGATGTACATAGGGATACAGGGTCTTGATACAGGTCTTGTTCTGTAGTCCAGGTTGATCCTGACTTCACTCAGTAGCCCAGGCTGGCTTCAAACTCATAGCCTCAGCCTCTCAAGTGCTAGGATTACAGACATGCACAAGCATGCCCTTCTAATTTCTATGTGGTTCTGGGGAATTGAATCTTGTGCATTCTAGGCAAATGGATTAACCACTGAGCTACGCCTCCCGGCTCATCACACAGATTTTTAAAAGGTTCAGCTACCTGGCTAAGAAAAGTGTACAAAGCTCTCGAAAGATAAAGACTGGAAATAGATTATTGAAGTGTGAACGAATTCTTATCTAAGTCCAGAACGCACAGCTACAATCCAATGAGGGAGTAAGAGAGCATAGGCATGGCTGCCCCACAACACAAGCGGAACTCTTTTACCACAGGATCAGAGAGGGTGAGAGGCACAAGTCAGTTTCAGGCACGGAAACAAAATGAGGATCTAGATAATATCGCAGCTCTGCTCCTGAGCTGACTCCCAATGTGGGCACCATCAGTCAATCACTTTCCTTTCTCACTGAGCTGAGGCGGGTTCTTGGCCTCTTCAGAAAATCCCTCAAGGTGAGTTGTATTTGGCATCCCTTGTCTGGAATAAACTTCAAGAATGGACTAGAGTATTATTGGGGCATTTAGCTAAACTTCATAAGTCACTAACTCGAAGAAAATACATAACCACTTCTTAGAACATTCTAAAAAATATGTTCTTTCATTTTGCTCTTTCCTTACCCTAAGCGACACCTCTAGGAATTAGAGTTTAAAAACTGTCATCGCTTCAGGGCACAAGTCTCTCATCCACGCAGACATTACTAATCCATCACAGCACACTTGCTTACTCAGCCCCACTCAGGACCAGCCTCAGAGCTACTAAAACGTAAAAAACCACTGCCACGTGACTAATGTTGTCGCATGAGGGAAAGCCTCTCTATCACCTTATTAATATCATAGATGCAAGCCGAGTATATTCTCAGGCAATCATGTTGTAAAAATTAGAGTCATAATGAATTAAATAATGAGTTTTTAAAATGATGAAATAAATAATAATTTTCATTTGAAGCAAGCTGTCTTAGTTACTTTTTTGTTGCTGTGACTCAATATCCGACATCCACAACTTAGGGAGGAAAGATTTATTGTAGCTCACAGTTTTAGAAGGTCACAGTCCATTCACAGGTGGGCGGCTGGAAAATGATGGAAGCATGTGGCAGGGCTGAAGCGGGGGCGGGGCCAGAGCCGGAACTCCAGTGGCAGAGACCCTTACAACATGGTGGTGCAGAGAGAGACTGGTAGGAAGGGCGGAACCAGCCCACGCCCCCTCCAGGTCAAGTTCAAGTATCTGCCCTTTCCAGCCAGACCCCGCCTCCCAACCCTATACTGTATCCGTAGGACACTCCAGATCCAAACGGTGACATTTGCCCCTGGTCACCAAAAGACTCATGGCCTCCTCCTTATACAAAATGTATTTAGTCCCTTTTCAAAAATTGCCAAAGTCCCAATAGTTCCAGCACTGCTAAAAAGTCCGAGTCCACAGTCTCCTCTGAGAAGCAAGGCAAACTCTCAGCTGTGAGCCCCTGTTAAAACCAGAGTTAAGCGCTTCCAACACAAAATGGCACGGGGTAAACATTTCCATTTCAAAAGGGAAGAATAGGAGGATAAAAGGCAATGGGACCAAAACAGTTTCTAAACTCAGCAGGGCAAGGGTTAAATCCTGTAGTTCCAGGTATATCACCTAGACAGATACCATCCCAAAGAGCTGGGATGATCCTGCCCCTGCAGCATCACGGCAGGCTGCAATCTCCATCTTCTCTGTCCCCTCGCAGTTGGCAGCTTTCCTCAACCAACATCCGTGCTCCTGGCTTCTCCAGATTTCTGGGTTTCCACCGCGCCGCACCGTGGGCTTCTCCTTTACAGCTTCACACATTGGCCTCCAAGGGGCACACTGCCTAGCCTCCAAGGCTTTCCTCTGTAATCTGGGTGGAAACCTCTGTGAAGCCACAACTCCAACACTCTGCAAGCCTGTAAAGCCAGGACTGTGAGGACGTTGCCAAGGCCTGTCACTGGCTTGAGCAGTAGCCTGGCCCCCTTGGACAAATGCTGTAGCAGTCTCTGGGCTCTTAGATGGTTGAACTCCAGGCCACTGAACTCTAAAAGACACGTTTTTCTTTTGGCCCTGTGATACACTTCCGGGAGAACAGTCTTTTGCCTCTCCTCCCGGAGCTGCTGAAGGGAGGGGTCCTGCTGCCTTTGGAAATGCTCTCCAGGCTCCTTCCTCATCTTGATGGTGCTTCCTTTTAGCTCTCATTTCTTTAACTTCCCCGTGACTTCCCCGCAGACAGTAGCCATGTAACAGTTTGAACTTCAGTCTGCCTTGAAATTTCCTCCACCAGAGTAAGCAGTTTACTGCCATTAATGTCAATTTCAGGCAAAGACTCTGGAAAAGGGCAAAATACTGACAAACTTTTTGCCAGAGCGTAGCACACATGGTCTTTAGGCCACTTTCAGACACAGTCCTCCTTCCCATCTGGAACTTCTTGAGCCTGGCCTTTCCAATCCACGATTCTATCAGCATTCTGATCTCCTGAGCTCTGACTAAAGTCTCCCATCAAACTCAGCTCAGAGCACTCCATGGCTACTCCAACTGACATCATTAAACCTTTCCAAACTCCTCACAAACCATTCTAAAGGTTTCCAAACCACATGGTCAGGTAAAGCACAACAACAACCCCACTTCTAGTACCAATTTCTGTCTTAGTCACTTTCTTATAGCTGTGACTCAATACCCGACATCCACAACTTAGGGAGGAAAGATTTATTGTAGCTCACAGTTTCATAAAGTCATCGTCCATTCACAGGTGGGAGGCTGGCAAGTGGTGGGAGCACGTGGCAGGGCCAGAGCCAGAGCTCCAGTGGCAGAGATCCTCACAACAGGGTGGTACAGAGAGAGAGAGGAAGGAAGCAGGGATCCAGCACACACCCTTCAAGGTCAAGTCCAAGAGTCCATGCCTTCCAGCCAGGCCCCGCCTCCAACCCTACACAGTATCCATAGGAACATGAGGCCTTCCTGGGACTCTCCAGATCTAAACCAGGACACAAATTTTCCCACTTTTTTTTCCTGCTCTCTTTCTTATCGGTGCTACCTCTGCTAATTGATTTGCGTGTAACTCACAAAGTAAGCTTCCATTTGTGCCTCATGTAGAGACCTCTGGAGTGTTTCTGAACCCTTCTCACCTAAATAGTTCATGTTTTTTGGCACTTGGCTGCATGTTCTGCCAAAACTGCTGCTCTCGCCACAGCTTCAGTCTTCTCCTGTTGTCTCCTGTGGCTGTGGGCTTCCTAGGATGAGTGAGTGACTGTGTCTGTCCAGCCTGGGGACGTGATATTGTAGCCAGAGCAAACTGCTGACACTGTTGGAAAAAGCGATCCTGTGTCACGTATTGATGAGAACGGCCAGGCCAGTTTTGCTGGGCTTTCAAACACTGTGGCCTTCCAGAAAATCTGGTCATGCAGAAAAAATTCTAGTCACATAAAATCTGCGTGGATCCCTTCACTCAGGGCTCACACATGGGTTTCCGGTGTCCATATATCCAATAGCACAGCTCCCCTGCTGCCCTTGTCTGGCAAAATCTGGTTGACAAGAAACCAAAGACTGCCTTCTGGAGGAAAGGAGCCCCTAAAGGTAGCGCATTCATGTGCAAAGGCGCCCCATTTTCCCCAGCTGGAGCTTTCTGGTCTGCTAGGAAGCCTTTTAGTTTTAGCACCAGCGGAAAGGCCTCCTGCCCCACCATATCCTTAGCATCTTATAAGGCGCAGCCACCACAGATCATTGCAGCTTTTACCTTCTCTCTGAAGCCTCTTATTACCTTTCTTCTTGATCTTCCTGAAAATGACCAAAATGTCTACTTATCTCCCACACATGCAGACATTAGCCTCTGCATTGCCAAGCTTTGATTGTGTTGAAAGTGAAGCCAAGAAAAACTGATACAATATTTTTAAGCTTATAAGATGGGCCTGACTTTTCAAATTGTGACACAATTATTTAAAGTTAGTTGGCTGGCCTTCCATTTCACATTGCCAGGCTCCCTAGTCCTCGGGGACCGCGTGCTGTGTGTTGACTTCTTGGTTCTCTGGGAAGCTGCGATTGGCCTTCCCAGCACGTGGACCCAGGCAGCTGGCGGCCTCGCAAGGGACAGAATGAAGCTGTCACCTCCTGTCTGTCGGAGGGCTTGTATTCTCCCTTCCATGTTGCGAATCTGCCAGGTACTTTCTGGGGCATGAGGATGGGCTCTGCAGAGTTGGGTCCCATTTCGCTCATTCTGTTTTAAATAATGAGCTTAAACGGAGAGGCACAAGTGCCGCTTGTGGCAACTGGGATTCTTAGACGTCCCTTGAATCTTGGGAAAGCTAGCAACACTTCCCACGTGGTTCGGAGGCAGCAATCTGCGGAAGGCAGCTAGCTCTCTGATTTTCTAAAGTTCCTGCGCTGCCTGCTTCACTCCTACCTGGCTTCTAGAAGCATGTGAGTCACTACCTCTAATTGCAGCAGGAGTCTGACGCCTAGGGAGGGTCACAACAGACGTACTGCTTCTGTTACTCCAGAATTCCTCAAGCTTTGTGGGCGTCAGGTTTGGGGCTGCCCAGGCAGAAAGTCAGATCTGCTGGGTAGGTAACCTCAACCTGCTTGGCAGGGCCTTGCCAGCTGGGCCCCTCACAGTCCTGACTTCTCTCACTGCTTGTCTTTAATATTTTCTCCACCTCGTTTCCTTCCAGGATACCCTGGGTAGGATTTAAAGACCAGATTATACTTTCTAAATATGTTAGGGAGAAAAAGGAAAAGAAAACTAAAGTAAGTCCTGTTATCCCCACATTTCCTCGGCATTGTTCTCAGGAAAATTAAGGTGAGAGAAAAAGCCCTGCTCTGTTCAGTACACCCCACTCCCTGGGTGAAAATCCCAGCTCTGACTTTCTTCTACATTTGAGCCCCACCACCCTCCCTCCTGTTAGGTGGCCTTCTGCCATCTGAAGCAGCAGATACCGTACTTAACCCTGCAAAATGTATTACTGGAGACGATGTAGTTAGATATGCAGAAGGCACTAATTAGCACCTTTATTGGCTTAGAAAGCATTTTTTATTTTGGTTTTCCTAAGCATTTCTGACTGATTCATGGAAGACATTTGGTTCTTTGGAATATCATCCAATAGACTAATCAAATTACATTTTTTTCAGGGCTCTGAAATAATAGCTTTCTGCACGCTTAACTCCTGCATGCCTAGGACACTTAGCAGTGGAACCTGGCAATGCAGTTTTCTCAGATAGCAAATTATTAGCCCATATGCCCACAAAAAAAGGGATGCTTACATTCTGCATGACAGTCATGCCCAAGTCTTTATGCCTGCTTGGAGTGCTGGCTCTTCTCCCCTCCCCCTCATCTTAGACAGATACTGTGGGTTGCCCCTGTCTATTCTGCTCCTGACCCCAGGATAAGACCCGGAGCAATCAACTCTGAGTCCAAGTGCAGTGCACCCTCTTCCCACTGCCAGGATAAACACTAGAATCTGTCATTTATTTCTTCATCATAGTGAGTTTCAAACTCACTCTACTAGAGATGGCAGCCAGGCCTAGTAGTACAGGCCTGTAATCCCAGCACTCTGGGAGGCTGAGGCAGGAGGATCCCAAGTGATCCCAAGTTTGAGCCCAGCCTGAGTAACTTAGCAACTTAGTGGAACCCTGTCTCAACAAAAGAAGGCCGATGGATGTAGCTCAGGGCAAATAATCTGAGTTGGAGCCCCAGGGTCATGTACACACACACACACACACACACACACACACACACACACGTGCACGCACACACACACACACGCACGTGCACGCACGCACACACATGCACGCACACACACACACGTGCACACACACACACGTGTATGCACACACACACACACACACGGGGTGAGGGGGAGAGAAGGAGACAGAGAGAGAGAGCAGGGGCACAGGTCCTACATTTGTGGCAGTTGCCAACCATTATCATAAACTATTTACAACTATCTTTGCAGATAAACAGAGATGAGCAATCAAAATTCTACTCATCCCAGACTCCAGTGACAACTTTCTGTTTGTCTGAATTGGAATCTAAGGTGACAGTCATGTCATCTGAGTTCTATGACATCAAGTGTGGCTCTTTTTCTGAATCTTCAGATATTTGTCATTTGACCACACCCTATTTAACAGAAAAATTTCTGCCCTTTCTACCTCACCTGAAACCATTGCTCAAGTCTGCCCACTTGTCATGTGCTTTCTTGAACACATTTAGTTTTCCTTTCGTTTCTGTGTTTTCATTCAAACTCCCGTGTCTCACCAAATTCAACTTTCTTGCTTTGCCTCTTGGTTTCTTCAAATCATATCCTCCTTCATTGGCCAGTTCAACTCTCACTTATTTAGAGATTTTCAATCTGAAAATTTCCTCTTCACTAGCTTTGGGGCAATCAAATGTTTTCGGATTATAATTTTGTCAGGTTGAATGATCATGTCTCTAAAAATCTGAAGTGGTACAGGACAAGTTCTACATAGAAAGCAAGCTATTAGTGTTCAGAAAAAAAAATTATGTCTCAGAGCAAAAGTCAAAAAGGCCTATGTCTATGGGACTTGGGTTCAAGGCCTCAAAAGAAAGACAAGATATAACTAGAGAAAGAACGACTTCAAAAGTAGGAGAAATTCTGTGAATAAAGAACAATGAATGCAACAAGAGAAGGTTAAAGTAGAATGTGTTGCCTCAAAGCTAGTGTAAGTTACATTTAAAACGGTTGTAGGTGACATTGTGATGATCCTAGAAGGTTAGGGTGGCACTCCTGAGAGCCAGGGCTTAGCCTGTGCACACTGTTCTAGAACAATTCGCTGCTGTAAATTCTTTCTCTTAATCAGATTGAAGGGAACATCATTTTGTTTAGTTGGATTTAGTTTGACCTTTTCTTATGATACAGGTCACAAAATTGAGGATTTGATTTTTTAATTTCTCATTATTTAGCAAATTCCTTCTTGAAAGGAATACATTTACTTTTTTGGAACTTCTCTGGGGATTGGAGAAGCAACAGCTGAGTATTTAAAAGGACAAATAAAAAGCAAAATAAATAAATAAAAGGACAAACAAATTAACCAGCACATAGTAGCCAGCACCAAGCATATCTTTGGAAGAAACTGTATTTGGGATTGTTTGGTTGTTTAGCTTTTCTACTCACTGTGATGTCTTAATGTATTACTAAATAAGATTTTGTGAACCTATATGCCGAATGAAGCATGTATTACTTGAATGTGTCCCAATTTTGCATCAGATAAGGCATCAAATTAGAATTAGAATGGCAATATATTCTCACAGTCAGTGTACTGATGTTTAATTTGTTCTTTGCCGCTGGCAATGAATTTGCCCTAATTCAGATATTCTGTATAGGCTTATTTATATCAACTTAAATATGGAGTCTGAGATTAAAGCCTCCTGTATATCATAGAAGAGCTTAAAAGTCAAAGGTCTACTGTAAAGAGTCAAAACTCCCTTTGACTATCATAGGTCTAAGGAGAGAACAAAGGCCACTGAAATCATTTTAGTTGCTCCTGTTCAAGGCCCTTAGGCATACTAGAATACTGTCTGTAGAGGGCATTGGATCACCCAAGAGATGAGCAGATCCTTGAATTCTATTGCCACTTCTTGTGCCAAGAGATTAGTGAGGAAGCCAGCCTCAGAGTGAGTTCCATTTAGAGAGCTGAGTATGGCGCCCCCAACTTTCATTTTTACCCAGAACATCAGAAAATGGCTTTATTTAGAAATAAGTGTTCTATAGATATAATTAGCTAAAATGAGATTATAGTGGAGTAGGGTGGGTTCTTTATGAAATGATTGACATCCCTATAAGAAGAGAAGAGGACACACAGAAATAAGCCATGTGAAGACAGAGTCATAGAATGGAGGCTGGAGCTACCAGCCAAGGAATGTCAAAGGGACACCAACAGCCAGGAGAAGACCAGGAGAAATTCTCCTGGGAAAGAGTGATTAGATAACACCTTGGCTTTGAACTTACAACTCCATAATCTACAAAAGAATGGATTTCTGTTGTTTTAGGCCAAGTGTGTAGTAATTTGCTATGGCTGCCCTCAAAAACTGATGCAATTCACTCTATATCCTAGCAGGATTTTGTCCATTTTGACAGGACAGTAGTGATATTTTTCTTTCTCCTTGGCAGTTCCTTTTTCCTTTCCCCAGTGTCCCTCTCTGGTGCCTTCACAAAGACCTTCAGATTATCAGTTTCTGGTATCGTTCTAGCACCCATGCTTTCAAATAGGGCACCAGAATTCTCTAAGCTCAGAGTGCATCTTTGATGAACAGCTGGAGCCAGGGTGCAGAAGGGCCATGGAAGTCTGGACTTCCAGCTCCTCCACCTGCTTCTAACCAGTTGTGACTGAGTCATAGCCTTGACCACTGTGTGCCTCAGGAGTTTCACTTGATCATAGAATGAAACTAAGCCTGCTTCTACACAGGTCACTGAGTTTAAACTGTGATTAATGAAACAAGCCTTAGGAGAGAGAAGATTCAACTGAGTTTTAAGAAGCTATTCTGTTATTATTAACACCTGGGTGAAGGTGAAGGACCGACCAAATGGAGACTGTAGCTCTCCGAGCTCAGAGCCACCTCTGTGGACTCTGTGAACTCTGTGTCCTCCTGCAGGCCTGCACATCCTGCATCTGCCTTTGCTGTTTATTGACTTGATTCATATACAAGACCATCATCTGTCCACAATGTCTGTAAAGTGAATATCATAATACAACCATCAAAGGTTCAAGATTAGAGTCAGGCTTCTTTCCACACCTCAGGCAAGGTGCTACGGAATGCTGGCTCTATCAGTTAAATTTTTGTTTCCTCCTTGAGTCTAAATGATTATGAACAGAGAGATACTTAAATTAGATTTATTGGAAAAACAATTTAGAAATTTGGGGATCAGGAAACTTCACATCAAAAAGATAAGGCAGGTAAGTGAAGGAGAAATTCCAATGATACATTTAACTTTATTTTTAAGTAAAAATCTAAAATTTAACAGTAGACAGCAGGCAACTTTAATTGAAGGTAACAATGGGTGAAATAAAATAATTAAAATCAGCAAAGTAAATTGCTACTAGAATGATACTTTTTCTGTTGTCCTTAAACTCCAAATTTATGTCATTTTTCCATATACATTCTTTATGACATTTTATCAATTTTAAAAGCACTTTTATTTTTCAAATTTTAACATCTATAAAATGGGTGTATTTTATAGTCAATGCTGCCTTTTACTTATAATCCCCAGGTTCTATCTGTGTAGAACCTTTAGAGGAACTACATCTTATAATTGAGGGACCCGAGATTCTGCGAAATATGACCTTTGTTTGTACTGATGATGGAATCCATGAGATCTGTAATTACATTTCTTTTTCTTTCTATAGCGTACTTCTCAAACCTCAGTGGAACAAATCTGAGATATTTGCTGCCTCAGAGACATGGGTACTGTTTGTTTTAGGATTCAATCATTTGTTCTTCTCAAGAGCAAATATATCGTTGGAGAGAAGAGATATAATTTTGAGATCACAAAATCAAAATCAGATTTAGAAACAAAAGTGCAATACAGTACCAGGAAAAATTAAACAATTTCATTTTCATAATTACATCTTTGCAAGTGTCTTCACAGAATGCAAACCAGTCGTCTTTTGCATATTTGATATATGACAAGAGTCCTTGCTTCTGCTCCTACTTTCTCAGAGTCTCATAAGTCAGACCTAAGGATTAAGGTGTGGTCTGATGCCTCTCACTCTGACATTTATTTACACAGACAACTTTCCCATGTCTCCACCCAGCTCCATGAAGTGTTACTGCTTCTAAGTTCTTTTCTCTTACCAGTGTGCTCAATGACTTGATGAAAGTTTTCATTTACGAAGACCCTATAAAGGAAAAAAGCATGTGAGTCAAGCACTGTAGGTAAATAAATTACACTACAATGCTTTTAAATTAAGCTGTTGAATAAAAATTCATAGTTAGTTAGTTTATTAGGTGTGCAAGTTAGCACTCAGTGGAAAGTCAGGAATTAGAGGAACACTGTTTTTGCAATAAAAGGATAATGCTTCACGTACCCAATTAACATGAAAATCTCTATGTATTCCACCCTGACCAAGCAGGGCACCTCACCTTGGCCAACCAACGTACCCACCTTATTTTGTGGATTTGTATGATAGGAGTGTAGAAAGCACAGAAAAACACTTACAAGAATTCGGAGTCCAGCCACTCCAAGACACTTTCCTGCTTGGAAACTTCTACAGATGAGAAAGAAACAAAGCACTTCAGTCAATGTACAGCCAGCTGAAATAACTCTGCTCTGTCCTTCAGCCACCACTCAACAGCTCTGTTTCCTACCTAGTTAGTCATATGTTTCTACCAGCGTATCCATTTTTTCCCCTGAAGGCACAACCTACTGTTTTCCATAATCGGCCATTCCTGAGAGTGTACTATAAACTTGCCAAAAGATTTTAACTCAAAAATTTAAAAAAGATAAAAAAGAAGAGAAAAAATGTTAAAGAGGAAAAAAAGTAGGCAGTGAATAATAAGAAATGTTAGAGTAATTTTTAAATTACCTGCTGTGACTCTAAGGTGAAGAAGTATGTGAGACTTTCGTCTTTCTCTTGCTGGGTGTAAACCACTAAGGAGCCTCCGCTTGTTGAATCAGGACATTTACCTAAGGCAGCCAGCCAGTGATGTTTATTTGCAAGGATTCTCTGCCAGGTTAGAAATAAAATTTGCATTCATTCCAGGGACAAATTGCACTACAGTCTCTGGATTGCCAAAGGCACCCTGCGTTAAAATGGCATCAGTCTTTTAAGGTGGATTGTCAGCAAATAGCCAACAGGTAATAAAAGAAAATGAAGGCAACCTTTGCTATGAAATGTATGTTTGCACTTGGGTTGGCCATGACTGCCCTTGGCTGATAATCCGTGACTTAATCCCACCAAACTGTGGGGTCTGTGCATTACCCGCTCACAAGACATCAGGTGAATCAAGAAAGCCAAGGAACCTAAGAGGTGCAGACTGTTTGCCAATTAAGATGCCTTAAAAAAGTAGAATGAATTAGATGAAAATTCATCCCACAGTTACATTTAGGAAGGGGGAAATATTTTCTTACTTAATCATCCCCAAATTAATATCAATGCTGCATGGAAACACCGAGAGACTTCAATAACATATTTTGTAAAAGAAATCTTCTGTCCCTTGTATGCCCCGCCCCACGTCAGCTTCCAAGTCCAGGGGACATAGGATAAGAGGCGTAGGAATGGAAAGGAAGCAAAGTTTCTTCCTTACTTGGGCCATTTCTGTTGAGGTCTGGGTTCCAAGTATCTGGGGAGCCAGAAGTGTACATTTCACAGAAATTTCTTCAAAGCTGATCCGTGTTTCAAAGTCATCTGCCTTCTAGCAAAAAGCCTTTCATCCCTCCCCTCCCACAATAGAACTTTCTGTTTTCCGAATAGCCCCCAAGGCCCTTCTCACCCAGCCTGGGGCTGATGATGTTTCGGGTCTCCTCCTCACTGTTGTCAGGACACGGGGGTTCGTTTAGAGGAGCCCAGGCTCTTTTGGTATACCTCAGGATCTTCCTCTTCCCAGGTTCCTGGCCTTTTCGAGGGCTGTCAGATCCTTGCAGCTTCTCTGCCATCATTAGGGAGCAAATCTATAAACTAACTCGAATCACACACATGAGCAAATCAGACACAATGAGTCTAGCCTTGAGGTTTGGCTCGATGAGAGCTAAAAGACTGGGAAGCTCAGATTTACACGAGTGATTCCAACTTCAGAGTCTTATACAAACCCAGCTTACCTGGTGGCCTTGGATGTGGATGGAGAGCAAAATTTGGATTCTAGGACAGACCTAAAAGTGTTCTATACATTTGTTCAACAGTTATATCTCTAAAGATACCTTTACAGGACAAAATGGGGCAGAGAATTAAGGCTTTGGCAACAGATTGACTTGGCTGGTTTTCATCTCTGCAATTTGTTTATTTTGTGTGGCATTGTGTAAATTACACATCTCCTCAGTACTTAGTTTTATAGTGGAAATACATCATACTGACTTTTAACAACTATTAGCATCATGGGGTATTTATTATGTGATATATTCTATTCTGGGTTCTATGCATTTATTCTATAATTTGATTTTCAGTGAAGAAAGTAATTGTCAGAATTTGTAGTAAGTCAAAGAGTTGAGAGGTTAAGTTGTGCGGCCGGTGCCATGAAGCCAGCTGAGGGTCAGGCAGGCACTGGACTCCAAGTACGTTCCTCTATTTACCCTATAGAGTGATGAGGACAATTAGAACACTGATGAGTACGCTATGCCCCAGGCATATGAAATATCAACTGGCCTCGTTATTTTGTTATCTGAGCTTTATTAACCCCTTGTGAAACTCATAGAGTTGGAGCAGGAGACAGGAGCTGAGGACAGCCATGTGGATTGTTTTCAACTCCCTCACCCCACCACTCCACACATAAGTCCCTTGAGAACAAGGGCCATCCTCCTTAGCATGTGACTAAATGTTTGGTCCATACTTGATGTTAAACTAATGTGTAAAAAAATTACAAAGCCCCAAATTGAGTTTGGATCCATACTTTCCGACTAAGTTTATTCTTCAAGCTCATGTCTAAGAGCTAACCACCTTCTTCAGCAGCACTTCCAGCATCCCTACCCTGTGTGTAGTCACCACTCATATGTCACAGAAAAGCCCTTTCTAATCACTACTCAAACATGATGAGCCCTCCAGATTTATTGTAACCCTGTAATAGCCCCTGTCAAGGTCAAGTGAGCATTCCACATGTGACTGATGGTAACAGTGCTTCCTTATATACTTCATATATTTGAACTCTGTCACTCAGTTGAAGTATAAATATTTTGTTTTGTATCTGTTAATTATTACAAGAATTAAGGATAACCGTGACTACTTAATTTCATAATTGAAAACCAAAAATCAAGAAATTTTAGCTCGTTAAAAATTATGGCAAATAGTACACAGATGACCTTTATGTTAACAGTAAATATGTTAATAGTTAATTTTAGAAGGTTAACCTTAGCAATATCCTCTGGTAGAATACTATAAAATATTCATGATAACATGAGACAAAACTAATACAGATAAGATTATATTTCTAACCACTATAGAGTTGTTTGGTATGCTAGAATTTATACCTTCCACAAAATAACCTTTGAGAATTGTCCTGGAATTTTACTTACTTAATTTGCCCAAGCTTTGGGTATTTCAAGTAAAAAAGTTCTCTTTGGTAGTGCCTCTCATAAACAAAATTCTTGGCCTCAGCTGTGACAGGCAAAGCTTCACAAGGAGGAAAACTCCAAAACTATGCTCAGCAACACTTCTGACCTATCAGATGCAAGAAAGAATCAGGTTTGGAAGAAGTGAATAATATGTTATAGAAAAGCAAGACGCCACAAATACTTCTCCCCTGCACTGACTTTGGGAAAGTGAATTTGTTTACTACAGAAATGTTTGCGTTGTGGAAAGAACACTAGCCAATGAGCAGCTGAAAGCCCTGAGATGCCGTTTCTGCTATTTCAGTACCAAAATGTCAAATTTTTCATCTCCCTACTGCTATTTTAAACATAACACTTTAAAAATATTGTTAAATTTTAAGATGAGAGTGCCACTTTATGTGTGGGCCCCCAAACACTGACTGACCTAAGCATCCAGCCGCTCACAGCCAGCCAGGACCGCTCTCTGCCCGCTGGGCTACACTTGGCTGCAGAATATCAAATAGCTGGCCAAGGAAGGCAAGAGCCCTTTCTGAAGGCAAGGGTCAGGGTTTGGTTTGTAAAAACAAAACAAAACTCCTTTGTTCCCCTGTTTTAGGGGAAGCCTTCTCAGGTGGTAAACAAATCTGAGTTCCTTGAAGCTTCCCTTTCCCTGCTTTGGTATCCAGGCAAGAGGTCCCCAGAACAGCCCCTTAAAAAGGGACATGGACTAAAAAAAAAGGTAGGGGGGACACACGGATCAGGTGGGTTGCTTTGAATTTTCCGGAGGATAGACAGGCAGGAGTTTGGCATTTGACCTCTGCTGATACCTTAAGTTAAGGCTTGTGTCCCTGGACCATTTGGAACTCACCCAGATCTTGCCTGCTTTGACTTGATGGGAAGTGGAGCCCATGCTTGGTTTACCTCACTGATCCATGACTTCTTTTCTCAGCTCTTATTCTAGATGTATTATCCCTTACGTGCATAACAAACTTGCACCAATGTGGGACATTGTTTGGATTATCATGTTTGATTTTAAAAATAACAAAGCTATATTACACCAAGAAGACCTTCGTATTTGTGAAAGCAAAACGAAAAACTAACATGTTGTAAAAGAAAAAACAAGAGTGTATCAAAATACTGTTAAGTTTTCAATTTTAAAGATAATCAAAATGAGAAAATAGATGAAAATTCTAAAATCAGTTCTACTCCATGTTTAATTTAACTTGAGCAGCTTCCAGCGGGAGACCATAGGAGTTGTCCAGTTGTGCCTTTGACCCACACTTAAGTGGTGAAGATGGTCTGTCTTTGGCCCCATCTATCCTTGGCACCTCCCAGTGTCTGTGCCCTCCATGCCCAGGCACTGTCCTCTGCCAGGTCCTCTGTATTCCTCTTCTCCATTAATGTGCTTTTATCTAGTTTCTCTGGTTGGAACCTGAGTGAGTTCTCTTTGCTGCCCCCTCAAGCTGTGGTCTTTTTTTTTTTTTCTGCCTTACAATATGATCCGTAGTCTTGGAGATGTATAAATGTTCTCCATGCTTTTCATGGCTGCATTGACACATGTTTTTTTTTTTTTTCTTTTTATCCTCCAACATATATGCTTTCAGAGGACAGTTCTCACCATCCAGGCCACTCATCGCATTTTTACACATTTTGGAGGGTGCTCCTGTCACCACCCTTCTGGAGGATTTTGTTGCTGATGGAGATGAGCCAGCCATACTGAGCCACTCAGTTTGGCAGCCTTATCATTTTTAGAAATCATCACTTCTGCTCAGGGCTCACCGTCATGACGTAAGAAAATATCCTCTCAACTCCCAGGTGCAAGTAGTTGTTTTCCCCCTCTGTTCCATATACAGACATCGCTTGTGTACCACTTTGAGCTTTGCTACTGCATTGGTCATCTGACTCTCAACACACTGTAATGTAGCTTAAAATCATAACACAATTCTCCACCTGCCGCTGGAACTACTGGCCCACCTTCATCTTGATTGTGGTTTCCAAGTTCACATTTTAACTTCGGTCCAGCCTCTAAACTTCAGATTGGAGTAGCTTCATTTTTCTTGACAATTCCACCTGGGTATTTATAGATAAAACTAAATGCACAGGTTCAAACTTGATTTAACATAAGATGTCTAGGCAAAGTTAACATGTACCACATTGGAATCTTGTTTGATTTCTTTACTTCTACTTTCCACCAATGTACCTTCTCACATTTAGTGTTTCTTGTCTCAATAAATGATATCTTTTTTGAGAAATGGTCATAGAGAGTCAGTAAGTTTCCCAGGCTTGTCTTAAACTTGCAATCCTCCTGCCTCAGCCTTCCAGAGTGCTGGAATTATAGACCCGTACCACCAGCACCAGCTGGCATTAGGATTAGGGCAATTGCCCCATCTAAGAATCTGTATCTTCCTTTGTTCTTGGGACCAATTCATATTTCACATTAGGTAAGCCATAAGAAAAGACAAGCAGCCTTACAATGTGCCTCAAGCAGACCAGCTCCACTGTTTCTTCCCAACCTGACATGAACCGGAATGTGCAGCCTTGCTTGGGTCATAGTAATAGGTGTTCATCTGTAGCCCTTTCAAACCAGTGCGCAGGCGGTGAGATTTTAATATGTGAGAAGCCTTGGCATCATTTGAAGAAGCTGACCACTTCCTCTTAATGGTAGCAGACTCCTTTGGTTTTTCATATCATACCCTCCAAGACTTGCCCTTCTTTTACTCAAAGTTTTTTTTTCATTCTTTCTTTCTTAAATTCTTTTGCGGGTTTCTCCATTCTGGCCTCTAAATATTCTGTTCTCTATCTCACTTTTCAGTTATTGACATGCTTTCCCTGTAATAATCTCACAGTAGAATGTCAACACACACAAAAAAAATGTTATATATATAATACACATATATATACATGTATATAATACATATATACATATATAATACATATATACATATATAATACATATATACATATATAATACATATATACATACATATATATATATATATATATATATATATATATATATATATATATAATTACTCCCCTGAGTTATTCTTCTTGCAGAGCTCTTAGCTCATGTATCATAAATGCATAGAAAGTTACTCTATTTATGTGGAGTAAGTGGTTATTTAAATGAATACAAAAAAGGATTTGAGGATTATCAAAGCAAATCTAGTCATGAAATAATTAGGAAAGGTTTGTTATTTAGCAGTTAAATAACTTATGAGAAGATTCAGCTACCCATTACTTGCCAGTTAGTAGCACTGAGAGTTATGTGTTGCAGATCTGAATTAGAAAAATGATGAAATTATACACATGCACACACACATACTATTTCTCCATTTTGAAAGAGAAAAATTCTGTGTAATCACTCGGTGCTCATTTCTTAAGCCTTTTGGAAAAACAAAAAGGTATCTGAATAAAAGCATTTCAAAAAACCTATGTGCCTCTTCACACCTACAAGTAGACAAAAGATTTCAATCGATTACGAGGGGTAAAAGTAATTTATTTTTAATTAATCAACAAATAGTTATCAATTGGCTGTACAACAATGGGCATGTCATTCCAAGTTCTCTTGGAACATGACTTCCTTTTGTATAATCTGAGTGAACTGGATGAGATGAGATAATTCCTTTCCAGCTTTCACCTAGACTAATACTTGGGCAATGGAGCTCACATATTAAAATACTTTAAAGTTACATTCATCCAAATTAAAAAACTAAATAGGATGAACCATTGTTCCCCTTCCTCACAGGTGTGGGAGACTCCAAATATGGAGCAGCAAGGTCAAGCCAGGAACTGCCTTCTGCTGTTCCCTCCTGTCCAAGTTTCCGTGTCCCAGGAGCACTAGTGACGAGCTCCAAGTGACTCAGCGAAGTCGAGGCAGACCCCAGGGAAGACAGTGCTCTGTCAACACTTTGCTTAGCGGAACACACAGCCTGTGATGATTTGTTCTGTGGGTGGCTTCCTCCCACGACAGGATATGTGAAGGGCGCTCACTCCATCATTGAGGAGCAAGCTGGATTGAAAGACAAGGCACTGGTGCCCAAGTCAGCACCAAAGTCGATTTTCCTGAACTTAGACTTTGATCTTTGCTGGTGAAAAATTAGCAAAAGATTATTAGTTGAGGGACCAAAAATATATGCAGCTTCCTGGAAACATGAAATGCCTCTAGGGCTGGTAAGTTGAGCCAGCCTATTCATCTACAGTTAGCGCTGCTCCAGTCCCTTGCCAACTGAGATTTTTATCTTTAACGATTCTTTCTTTTTGTCGCTACTTTTTCTCCCATTTTTTCAACACTTGCCTTGCTGCATCCTGGCAAGGAGAAACGGGAGGATGCTGGAGCTCTCACCTCCTCCTCCGACACTGCTGCATTCTTCGTGGACACTGGGCTCTGAATGAAGAGCAGTATCCGGGCACAAATCACCTTCTTCTCCGATCTTATTGGTTACAGATTCCTCTGTGAACATTGCCCTTCTCCCCCCGGGATACCATGTCACTGAGCTCAAATGGAACTTACTGTATGGGACCTGGTCTCCTTGTCACTCCTCTATGCTAATGTAGGTTTGCCAAATGTAACAAATGCAGCACTTTCATAGGGATGTCAGTAAGGAAAGAGGTTGTACAGGTGTGGAGGTGAAAGGGTTTTGAAACCCTGTGCCTTCCACTAGATTTTACTGGGAGCCTAAATCCACTTTAAAAATAGAGATATGTGACACATATAAAATGTATGTGTACACACGTGATAGACAGCGAAGTTATAGAATTAGAGAAAGAGGGAGAAAGAGAGCCTAGGAAGCAGCTCACCATGACATTGTTAGGGCATATATCTCCAATTTAAGAAGTGTATTGTTACAGTTAAAATTGCCTTTGTATTTCAGTCCCAGAGGCAACAATTATGATGGCAAATTCAGTAAGCACATAAACGAGACAGTGCTCTGCCCAAGAAAGTAAAGAAATAGCTGGTGGCGAAGAGAAGAGGTTAACATCTAACGCAGCTCCTGAATCTCTTTGCTACCTGTATTGTTCACAAAAGCAAAACTACCACCAGAGATGCCACTATTTTCCTATCGCATCCTGATCATAGCCACAAAGTCCAAGGAAGTAGAAAGAAAGTAAGAAATTTTATTTATGAGATAATTGGAAAAACTATAAGGACATGACAACATTTTACCCTATTGATTATGGTAACACAAAGCCTGCCCAAGTCCTAGATGAAACCAGCACCTGCAGGAAGAGCTTCCTGGTGCATTGTTGGGGAGACTCCTGCACTAAGGCAGGAGGGTCTGCACCACGGAAGGTGCTCTCCATCTTGAATTCTCCTCCATTTCAAGAAAGCAATTGTAAGTGTAAGCTTCTTACTATCCCAGATTTGTGTTGGAAAGATCAACCATGGACTCTACTTAAGAGCAAAGAAGGAGGAACAGTATTAATTAAATTTTGAGTTTCAGCAGCATCAAATTTTTGTTGTGTTTTATTTCTTTTTGCTTGAAATCTCTTTGCTTTATCAATGCCTTTCCTAAGTATCTATTAATAGCTTCTTCCGTGCAATGACACGTCTTCCCATTTCCAGGGTATCTGGTGACCTGAGTTTTGCTCATCACTTTCTAACACAGCAACTTAAAATCAACTTGTCCTCATTGCTTCAGGAGGCTAGAAAGAAAAGGCAAGAAATGTAGACTGGGGAAACAGGTCTGGACAGGAAACTATCTCGGCAGAAGGCTCAGACACAGAAGCTACAAAAATATTGGCAGCTCGTTGATCGGTTTATTTCAGGATATACAGGAAGGCACAGACCAGGTCAGAGAAAGACCCTCCTCAGTGGGTGGCAACTGCATGGTTCTGGATACTTAGGATAGGCAGAGAACAGAGTATTTGGGAACAATGGGAGCAATTTTTTCTATAAATACGAACTACATAAAAGCTTAGGTCTCTTTATCTCATCCCCAAATATGAGGATGGAAGCTTCTATAATTTACCATTGCTATTTTTGCTTTAGGACTTGTAGAATAATTTTATTGCTAAGACTTTTAGAAATCACATGAAAATATTGATTGATATAAAATATTGTTTCTACCTATATGAATAAGATACTTAATATTAAAAGGATATTTGTACTTTTTAGTGTAGTAAATTACATTAATTGATTTTCTGAATGTTATACCAATCTTGAAATCCTAAAATGCAATCAAGTAGGTCATGGTGCATTATCAGTTTTACATACCCACTAAATTCGGTTTGCTAATACTTTGTATAGGATTTTTTAAAATGTCTTATTACTAGAAGAGATTAGCCACTATTTTTTCTTTCTCAAATATTCTTGTCAAATTTTAGAAGCACAATATTAGCTTCACAAATTATTTTGGATAATGTTCCCTCTTCCTGTACTCTTTGGATAAGTTTGAAATTGTGACTTTTATACCTTAAATGCATTGAAGTCTTCATCGGTGCAGTTATCTGTACCTGAATTGCCTTTTGTGAAAGATTTATTATTACAGATTCAACACTTGAGTTGCAATACTATGTAGATTTTAAACATTTTTTATTCATTTTGGTAAGATGTATCTTTATATGAGTTTGCTTATTTATTTAAATTTTCAAGCATATGACACAAATTTGTTCATATCATTTTCTCATTTTTTATTATGAGAACTATGATTTTTGACGTTGAGATTAATTCATGCATTTTTAAGATATAAGAATGACCTACATAAATCAAAAAATTGTTCAAGCAAATTTTTAAAAATCTTGAGGGTTGTCATTAGAAAATTAAACATCTATTACTTATATCAGTGTTCATAAAAAAGATAAAATGTCAATGACAACAATCTAGGGAAAATTAAGTTAAAGAAAATAAATACAAAAATATAAAATAACAGTAAGCCCTTATGTGTGTGCAATAGTAATAACTATAAATGAGTTAAATTTATATATTAAATGAAAGGCAATCTTAGATAAAACTTTTAATGTACAGCTGGTAATATTTATTATTTATTTACTCATGTATTTTCTATATTTGAAGTATTCACTTTGTTGATTACCCAAGAAAATTTTTAAATCATATATTGGCTTCTGCTTCCTATTTGAACTGTTTTTGTCTTTAAGTTTAAATCTAGATTGTTCTTATTAAGTAAATACATTACTTAGAAATACAAAACAATTTGAGTTGATACCTTCTTTTAAAGACTTGTCTTTTTCTTATTGAATTGTAAGCATTTTTATGCATTCTGAATATTAGATCATATATCTTCAATACTTCCTCTGATCTTTTTCTTTCTTTCTTTATTGATTGCACTAGGAACTAAAGCCAGGACCTCATCCCTGTTAGGCAAGTAAGCTCCACCACAGAGCCGCATTCCCAATTACGGATAATCTCTATTATCTGAATACAAGTGAACTACAGATTTAGTAACATACTCATTACGCCTAACTTGGGGAATTTGTGCCAGTGTATATCACTTTTGACCATGTTTCCCTACCTGTTACTCTTTCTGTTCCCTTCCTCTTTCCCTCCCCAGTGTCTCTTCCCTTCCTTGAAGCCCATCACCCCTCTTCTAACCCTTTCTATTACTTTAATACCTTTCCACACATATATTTACGGCAACCTCATATAAAGCTCACCAGTCTCTACTTAATCTTTTTGTCTGGTCCATTTCACTAGCAATTATTGATTCAAGGTGACCTCATTTTCTTTCATGTACGTTTCCAATGCTGCATTTATGTAACATATGTAACCTATTCTTCCTTTATAGTATGCTGGTTTGTGTACACATGCCACATTTTCCTTATTCATTTCTCTTGTGATTGGCATGCAGGTTTTAGCTATTACGAATTAATACAGCTGGTAGTATTTATAAGAGATAAATTTATGGGGGAAATAACAGAGGAAGGCTGAAAATAAAATCTGTATGCTTGCAGAGAAAAGCTTTCAAAATAGCCATATCAATAATGTAAATTCAAACAAAATTGAATTACAGGTTAAAAAGCACTGAAATGATATTGTTTTGTAATAATAATTATGTGTTAACAACAGAGGTACATTGTGAGGAATGCCTCATTAGGTAATTTTGTCTTTATGTGAACAAAAGAGAGTGAACTTATGTAAACTAAGACAGTTGCAACCATATGTGATATAATCTTATGAAACCACTGCCATATGTGATCTACTATTGAATGAAATATCATTATGTAGCAAGACCTGTTTCCATGTTGCAGCTACTACATCATCTCTGAACACATGAGGTAAAAGAAAAAGATGAAAGCAAAATGGAAACTGGGGACTTAAACAATAATATGAGAGATTGTAACAAAGTTTTCCAGAGTTCAACAGATTAGGTAAGAAAAATGATGAATGCAAATTAAAATCATATCAATATTAAAATCATTACTATATATATATATATATTTTTTTTCCTACTTTGTACTCACAGGGTGGCCACTACTGTCCTCCTGAATTCTGCTGGTGCAGGATTTCAAGTTTGAGTCCAGCATGGGCAAATTAGTGAGACTGTCTCAAAATCAAAAATAAAAATGGACTGGGGATGTAGCTCCATGTGAAGATCCTGAGATCGATCTTCAGAACCAGAAACACACACCAAAAAGAAAGAAAGAGTGGAGACACACACACACACACACACACACACACACACAGAGAGAGAGAGAGAGAGAGAGAGAGAGGGAGGGAGAGAGAGAGAGATCCTGAACTAGTCCAAAATTAATTTAAAAATATGTTGGAGACAAAATTTCAAGTTTATATTAAAACATTAACTATTTAGTAAGTTAATTTGAGATAGAAAGGGAGGTATTTAAATCTCTGCTTTACACTATTGACCAAAAATCAACTTCAGATAAATAATAGGATATTCTTCAAGATAATTAAAAAGAAAGAACAAAAGACAACTATGAGCAATGTGAGAGGGTATGTTTATAGCTTAGAGCAGAAGAAGCCTTTTTAGCCAAGTAACATTTTAAAAGACTTACTGTAAAATATTAAATATATGTCAAAATATAAACATTTCTGAGTAATAGGACACTATTCAAATAACAGAAAAGATAAAATAAAGAGTATAAAAATATGAAATAAACTAGATCAACTACAAACGGGGGAAATGGCATAAATGGGTAGAGCACTGCTATCAAAGGCAAGGCCACCCACAGTCCCTTTCTACAGGTGTTTAATAATTGTTCATAAGAACCATGAGCAGCAAGGTGAAGACAGTTCGCTGAGGACAGTATCCCTGGGGATAGGCGTGCAGAGCCCATGCCCGCAGGCCTGTCCTGGAGGGCAGGAAGCCCGCAGGACGTCTAAGAAAAACCCACAGGCTCTGGAGCTGTCGCTTTGATTAAGAGCCAGCAGCTCCATGTTGCCAGATGAAGAGCGAGAGACATAAAATATAAATATTTTAAGAGAAAAAAAGTGTACAGTTGGTAGGG
Source organism: Ctenodactylus gundi (assembly GCA_004027205.1). Lineage (NCBI taxonomy): Eukaryota > Metazoa > Chordata > Mammalia > Rodentia > Ctenodactylidae > Ctenodactylus > Ctenodactylus gundi. The sequence continues at coordinate 493,030 of PVKB01000644.1, read as the reverse complement.
AACAGAGAAGCAGACTCTAATGACAGGAAGGGAATTGGAGCTGGGGAAAGAGGAGAGAAGGGTGCGAACCAACCTCCTGTATACGTGCAGCTTTTCTGTGTCATAAACATGTACTACTGTAGTGATTTTTATAAAAAGAGCTTTGAGACAGATCTCGGGGTACAAGTGGATGAGGCCTGATTAAAACTGAAAGCAAAGCCGCGCCAGCCCCACAAGCACTCCAACTCCAGCCCCCGCTGAGAGGTGATTCCCGTCCCACCCTCCAGCCCCTTGGATCCATCGGGAAGCAGCAGCAAACCTCAGGCGCACAGGACTGGCGCAAGTCCTTCCGGGGCAGAAAGCGCCTCCCTCTTTACTCGGCTGGGCGTGGGAGCTCTGCCAGTAAGTCCAGCAGGCTGGGAGGCTGAGACGTGGAAAGTTCAAGCCCAGCTTGGGAAAGTTAGTGACTCGAATGCTCCCTGACAAGACAACGTAAAAACAAATAGAAAGTGCTGAGGATGGCGATGTAACTTAGTACAAAGACTCTGGGTTCAACTCCCAGTATCAAAAAAGCATAAAAAATAGCCTGCTTCCATTTCTTCTCTTTTTTGTGTGTTTGTGCAACATTTAGTATTTAATAAAAAAGTTACAGAGCACACAAAGGATGAAGAAAAGCAGACCTATCATTAACAATGAAACAGTCAGTACAAAGGAGCCCAGAGGTAGACCAGATGGTGGAAATATCAGAGCTAAGCTTGAGAAGAGTTGCAGTTATAATAATATGCTACAGATCTCCTTCAAAAGAAGGGCCACATGTTAGCTAATAGAAAATTTCAACCGAAAGAAGAAAACATGTTGAAATAAAGACCCAAATGGAGTGCAGATATTTTAAAAAGCTAGTACCTGAAACTAAGAATTCTTATGAGCATTGTGGCAAACTGACACAGCACAAAAAAAAGGAAAAAAAAAAAAAAAAACAAGAGAGCAGTGACCCTTAGTGAGAGTGAACAGAAAAGACCGTATCTGTTTGACCAAGATTTTTAAAATGGAATAGGGCATGTGAGATCTCTAGGGAAAATGGCAAATGATCTTTTGCAAGTATGATCAGAATCTCAGAAGGAGATGAGAAGAAACAGGGCAGAAGAAATATTTTAAAACATAATGGCTGAGTGTTTGATATTGTCCAAAATTGAAAAAAAAAAAAACCATAAACTTTCAGATCCAAGAGGTTCAGGAAATCTTAAGAAGAAAACAGCACCAAAAAATATTATAGTCAGACTCCCAAAAAATTGAAGATAAAGAGAAAAAAATTTAATGTGTCCGTAAGAAAAAGACACACTTCCTAGAGAAGCCATAATGAGAATGAGACGAAGTTCTCATCGGGAGCGATTGAGACTAGAAGAAAATCTTGCCCTTCTCAAACAAAAGAGACAAAGAACAGACCAAGGCGAAACTGCGGTGCTAGAGACAGTTGAAGGAAGGCTGACGTAAAACATCTTCGGGTGGAAAACACTCGACACATTCCTTCAGTCAACTCTAGTCTCCCCCGAAATATACTTTTACAGGAAATCTTTGGGTTGAAGAGAAATATACCTACTAGAAAACTGGCCTAGCAGCAAGAAATGAATAACTCTTTAAAATGTTAAAAATTGATAAGAGGGCCATACGTTCTTTCTACTAAGCATCTTAGTAGTAGTTCTGACCATTAGATACACTGTATATTACAAAATGTATTATTTATGCATCTATTGACCCTATCTTCTAAAAATACTAATAAAGAGAAGTACATTTAAACCTCCTTTATTTATTAATGCAAAATACTTGCATTAGGGGTTTGTATTATGGAATTCATGTATCTTTAGAAATAAAATACATGGAACTATAAGCCCAAAAGAGAAGACACTGATATTTGGGATTATGCTGCAATGTAGTTTTATACTTTGTTAGATAGTATATCTTAAACATAAAATCTGATTAGATACATCTTGTAATTTCTGTAGCTGTTTTCGCCAACATGTGAGCCACTATTCAAATGTGCTTATTAACGTTTAAGGTAATTAATATTAAATAAAATGATGCATTTCATTCCTGAGTGCCAGTATCCACACTTCAAGGGCTCAGTAAGCCCATATGGCTGCTGGCTACCATATTGTACATTGCAGAATGTGCTGCCTGGAGAAACCACTAAAATAGCATAATAAATTTTAAAAATGCATAACAGTTCCAAAAAGATAAAATGGAATTAAAAATACTTCTTCAATATTTTCTTCACAAATAAGGTAGAGAAAAACGAACAGTAAATTTTTTAAAAGATGAACAAGTGGAAAGGACCCATCAATATGATACATTTTCAACACTACTTATCTACATTTTGTAAAATATACGTAGGACAAACACTAATACCAGCTGGAGACTGCTAGACTTGATTGAGGAAAAATAGAAAAAGAAACAAGATCCAGCTATATGTCACTTATACCAATGCACTTTAAACATAAAGACACAGATTGGAAATAAATGGATAAAAAATACAAATTACAAATGCTAAACATGAAACTTCTAATTTGCTTGCATTAATTGCAGATACATTATGTTTCAAGATGAATACTAATAGTAATATGAAAAAGGGCATTAGTAATTAAGTAGCCAAATCAAGAAGAAAAATTCATCTTAGATAAATGTCTAATTAGTAAGACAACTTCCAAAGACATGCAACAAACACAGGAATAGCAAAAAAAAAAAAAAAAAAAAAAAAAAAAAAAAAAAAAAAAAAAAAAAAAAAAAAAAAAAAAAAAAAAAAAAAAAAAAAAAAAAAAAAAAAAAAAAAAAAAAAAAAAAAAAAAAAAGCCAAAGCCAACTTATAGCTGAAAATTAAAATCTCTCTTAACAACCAATAAAACATGTAGACAGAAATTCAGAAAGAACACCCAAGACCTGAGCAGAGTTACAAGGCAATTTCTCCTACAGTCATTTTTGTTAAACACTCCACCCCAGCCCCTTCCTCCCCCCAAAACCCCAAATTCTTAAGTGGATATAAGATGTTCATTAAGGTAGACCACATCATGCTAAGCCACAGTGAGATAAGTAATCATACAGATAATACAAAAATATTGCTAAACTAGGTACTCATAACAATAATTTATTCAGAAAAAAACCCAGGGTTGGATATTTAAGCACAATGCTTCCAATAGTCAGTGAGATGTTAAAAAAAAATGAAGAATTATGTAATATTTATGATACTTGATTTAAAGGTATGGAAAACACACTGTATCAAAATGTTCAGAATGCAGCTGAAGAAGAAGTACTCTAATTAAGCTGAGCATTGTGATCCCAGCATTGTGGGAGGCTGAGTAGGAGGATCACAAGTTCAAATCCAACCTGGGTAACTTTTTATGAAAAAAAAAAGCAAAAAAGGTTGGGGAATAAAAAAAGTACCATAATTGTAAAAAATATATATATATTGGGTTTAAAGTACATATATTGGGAAAGAAATTTAGAAAATTAATGATTGAAGCAATTATCTGAGGAAGACATAGGAAGAGAAAATAAAAGCTAAATTTAGTAGAGAACAAGAAATAATAAAACAAGACCCAAAATCAGTAGAATAGAAAAAATAGAAAAGAAAACCCATAAAAGTGAAGTCAACTGTTAGTTTTTAAACAGTTTTTGAAAATTTATAAAACTCAAAACTTGGAGGCATCAGAACAGATTCTAAGGACATTAAAATATAAGAATATGGTATCGAGAAAATTTATTTCAACGCTTTTGACAAAATAGATAAAATGACAAATTTATTGAAAAATCTCAATTGCAGTTGATTACAACTAGCACAAGAAAACAATGTAATAGACCTATATCTATTTGAAAATTGAATTTACAATTTAAAGTTTTCTTACTGAGTAATTTTGAGCCAGATTTCTTTACTGGTGAATTGTTCACATATTTAAAGGTGAAGTAATATCAATTTTATACAAATTTGTTCTCAATATGGAGAATTAAGCAACCCTTTTCAATTCCTTAGTGAGGACAGCAAAACTCTGACACCAAACTTGATAAACATATGTCACAAAAACAAAAGGGAAAATGAACTTCTCCCTAGACACATGAAGTTGAACAGCTATTCAAACATCAAACTAACTTCATAAGAGCTAAGGAAATCAAGTGAGAGACCATGGTGCCTAGATTTAATCTAAGAACAACAACATAAAAATGGCATTTTGAAACAGTTACCTGAGTCATTCCCAATTCCAAGCACCCAGCGCATGACAGATGCCTTCCAATTGAGGCAGGGAAAGAAAATTGAGCCCAGTCATTAGACTTGAAAAGATATTTCAAGAAAAAAATTATAGATCAATATCCTCAGTAAGTATTAGTGTCAAACTGTTTAATGAAATATTAGCCAATTGGAGCTGGAGGAATGGCACAACAATTAAAGCACTTGCCTGGCAAGCTCAAGGCCTTGAGTTTACGTCCCAGCACCACCCAAAGCTAGGCATGGTGGTGCACACCTGTAATCCCAGCACTCTGACGGCTGAGGCAGGAGGTGTTCCTTGAGTACAAGGCGAGGCTGGGCTACATAGTGAGTTCAAGATCAGCCTGGGGTACAAAGTAAGACCTTGTCTCAAAAAAGAAAAAAAATTATTGTGATGGATGCTTTCTCCTTTTAAGGTCTGAACCCTGATATTAAATCATTTCTTTGTATGATACAATACGACAATGAAAAACATGCTTTTTTTTGGATGGGAAGCTACAGCAAAATGTTTACAGTGAGAAGTCTATGTTCCTTCATTGTCTGGCTTAGTAAATAAAAATACAAAGTGTTCAGTTGCATTTGAATTTCGGATTCAGAAAACACAATTTTTAGCACATACTTTTGGGACATACTTATTCCAAAATAAATTATTCTGGAGAGGGATAAAAGAGTTATTTATCTGAAGTTCAAATGTAACTGAGTTTCCTGTATTTTATCTGGGGTCGTATTTCCAAGTCAGTTTATTCTGTTTTGTTAAAAGGAGATATTTTCATTTCTACCAAAGGTTCTTCTACCTGTACCAAAATGTTCAACCCTTAAATCTTAGCCTTCATATGTAGTGAATTGTTTGACCAGTTAAAATGAAAGAGTTCACTCTTTAGCATTATCTGAATAAATTAGTTTCCTCAAGTAGTAAAGAAAGAAAGAAAAAGGAAGAAAAGAGAAAAGAAAATCAATGAAAAAGACACAAAAGTCTTGAGATACAAAGAAAGACTACAAAAGAAATGCAAAATTCAATTCCCTCACTATTCCTTGCTTGAAATACTATTCAGCACATAAGGTACATAATCTAACCACTTAAGCTTGGAGCATTCCTATCCCCTGTGCTTCAGACCTTTCCGTGTTAATGGCAGCCACCCAGGCAGTCATGGGGATACTGAAGCCATCCAGGCCTGAATCTGTGACAATTAGATGGCTTCAACTTATTGCTAATCGTTTTTCTTCCTAGGAGTTACCCCGTCACACAGCTGCAGGTAAAGAAGTTTCAGAAGAAGACTTCGCTGCCCTTTCATTCCAACTGAGAGAAAATGAGCACAGAGCGCTAATAGCCCCTCCCCCACAGGCTGGGGAGAAAACAGATTATAAGAGTTACTGTACCAGAATGAAGGAATCTCCACAGAGAGGCAGCTCTTATAGCCCAAGGTGTTCTCAAAAGCATCTGTGGCGGTCTCGGTACTTTCCCGTCCCCTGTCTAAATCAACCTTGTGACCGCAGTGCAGGGAACCAGGTTTCTATCTGCTCCTACACAAAAGTTAATCCCAAAAAGCCAGGACAATTTGCTTGCCGAAAGCCATGGTCAAGTAGACAGGAAAGATACTTGGAGATTCTCCCTAGCATCTAACAAGAAAGAAAAGCAATGAAAAAGTCATTGAAAACAAGATTGGTGCCAAGCCGTGGACTTTCAGGAGGTGTGTATGGTGGAATAAATACAGTGGTTCCAGTCGTGTTTTTATTTCTATAAAACCTCTTGCTGTTCCTTTAATGCCTTTCCACCTTTTGGCAGTAGCTTCAGGCCTGAATGAAGGACTGGCTGGCCCTTCCCTGAGGAAGTAGAGCAAATTTGTTTTCATTTGGTTACCATGGTTATGGTACTGTGGGTAACCAATCTGGTGATTTGCATTGCAAACCATCACTGGAAATAAGGACAGCAGACCGAGGTATTCAGGGTGGAGAGACTCAGTTCACAGGAACTTCAACTGGGAAGTCTGGAGGGAACAAAACAAATGCCCCCACACCAAAAGCAGAGAGGCAAACCAACCTCAAGGGCCATTGGAATCAGTCTTACCGCCCTGGAACTTTAGTGTATGCAAATCATCTTCATTGAAAGATGAGATAACGCCATAGGTAGCTACCTAAATACAATAGCAACTTCAGTTTTTATTATATTTCATAGTCACAATTGGCATGCGTGCCACAGTGTGAAAAGTGTACCTAAAAATAATTCTGTTTTGAGTCATTCACTCCAATAAACTTCATTAAAAGAGCTTGAAATCATGAAAAAGACGGCGTGCATTTAAAAACATAAATTTCAACCACAGAGGCATCCCCGTACACAGAGAAGGTGAAATGGAAGTCTATGGTTGAATGAGAAGGGAAGAGCACCCATCGGCTCTTTCCTCTTGGTTTCTGCTGCTGAGGAGGTTCCTGTGCAGGGCCGCCAGTATCTGTGACCGTGACCGAGATTTGGTTATGTTCCTTCTGGCTCCATGGACTGGGCCTGGGTCTGTTGTGGAAGATCTTCAGTGTCTCCTTTTTGGTGGTGTTTTTTGGGTGGTTCTCTCTCTCTCTTTCTGTGGGTGTGTGGGTATGGGTGTGGTCCTGGAGATGGAACCCAGATCCTCACACAACCTAGGAAAGTGCTTTATCCCTGAGCGACATGCCTGGCCTTCCTCTGTCTTTTTTGACATTTCTGCCTAGTTGTTACCACCAGCACTGGAACTCTGCCTTTCAGGAGCTCAGAAGTGTGTCCAGGTCCCCGAAAACATAGCAGCCTCTTTTTCCTCCAGGGGCTCCCACTGTCCAATCAACTGTCAACTTTGCCACAGCACCCAGGAGGATGTGGTGACCTTGTTAAAAGGTTAACTGATAGAGTAAAATTGAATTGAAATACAGTGTCCAGAAGTATGCATTCAAAATGAAATCCTTGTTTTAAATTTTCATTCTGGAAGATTTTAATGGAATATTGTGTGTGTGTGTGTGTGTGTGTGTGTGTGTGTGTGTGTGTGTGTGTGCAGTTGGGAGACATCTGAATACCTTCACACTGAGCTACCCCTCTCCCAGCCCATTTTTATTTTTGATATTAAGACAAGGTCTCACTGAATTGCTGGGACAGAACTTGTGATCCTCCTGCCTTGGCCTCCCATAGTGCTGGGTTACAGGCCTATGCCATGGCCCCATGTATGGGCACCAGCACACATGCATCACAGCTTCAGTTCCCATGCTTTAGCTACATATGAGTTATGCGTGCATTAATTCATGCAGATTATTTTTCAGAGGGCACAGTACACAGAGCATTGAAATCTGCATTACAAATTAGAATCAGACACTATCTAAATATAGTTCCTACCTGACTGATCTTGGAGAAACCAGTCACAGAAAAAAAAAGTGCATACCACTGGCTTTTAAAAAAAAAAAAAAAAGCTTTATTCATGAAAGTATATGTATTGTGGAATCCTATATATTAAGGTACGTGATGCAAATGCCAAGTCACAGCTAAAATTACTACTTTAAGAAAACTCTTTCAAAGAGAAGACTTGTCTTTCAGATTTATCCTCTAGCACACAGAGTAATGCCATCCTTAGTGACAGTTAGATACTTAAAATAAGTTGAAGTAGCTCACTCTCTCAGAGAGGGGGAAAGAAGCAAATCCCAGATGGCAATATAGTTGCTAAGGTATTTTTTGGAAAAAGGAGAGAGCTCTATGGGATCTAACAGGAAGGCACTCGGCATGGCTTTGAGCATTTAGAAAAACCTCCTTGGAAATACGGTATTGTCAACTTAGTCCTAATAATGAACAAGGGTCAGTTAAGGAGGTGGGAAAAGGGAAAAAGGTTCTCCTGCTCCAATAAGGAGAATGGAATAGATGGGAGCCACAAGGCTTAAGTGGGGACTGGGAAAGATACAACAGAACTGGCAAATGGACGCAGAGATGCAGAGAAGAGAGATACTTTAGAACTGAATGGGGGGAGACCAGCAGGTCTTATTGACCGCGTGATCCGGTGTGGGAGGGCAGGCAGAAGTCAGAGATCGTTCCCAGCTTTCCAACTTGAGCAAGCAGACAATGCCATTTCGTTACTGAGCAGGAAATAGAGAAGGAAATGTAAATTTACAGAAGGATCCGGAGAGTTTTATTTGAGAATGAAACATCTTGGGTTTCTGAGGAATCAGCAAGAGGAAAAGTCAATGAGCACTCTGGTCTGGAGTTTAATCAGAAAATCCGGGCTGACCTGCCTGTTCACCCTCAAAATAGCTTTTCCCTGAAGACAGTGAAACGTGAGCTCACTACAGGTTGAAGTGTGGGGTGAGATGGGGTTTTGGACTAGGTAGAGGAGAAGGAGGAGAGGAAAGATGAAGTATATGAAGATCAAGATTATCAAAAGCAGAAGAGGGACTACAAGCGGCGGAGAACTGAGTCGTGGAATCGCTCATCTACATGAGGAGCCAAATTGTAACAACTGGGTTACAATGAGAGGAGATTCAGTAGACTCAGTTGCATTGTTGAGGTATCTATCAACCCTATGCTGTCGTGGAGGAGCATCCTGACCCTGACAGAGCTGGCTTAGAGGAAAAGCCATGGGATGTTCAGTTCGAGTGTTTTCGAACTAAGTGTGCATGGAAATCTCTTGTTTTCAATCTGTAGGTATGGGCTGGGATAAGCAAGTCCACGTTCTTATCAAGGTCTTCAGGGTGACTCTGATAGAGCTCATCCGGGAGCAGCATATGAGAACCATGGTTTCCACTTAGTGCCTCTGTTGCCTGAGTAACTTCCCGGAGAGATGTGAATGCCAATGTCTACTTACCCTAGGCAGGACATAGCAGACAGGCCAAAGTAAGAGTCACACCGATATCCAATTTGATGAACCCACAAATGTCTTAGTTACTTTTTCATACCTGAGACAGAATACCTGACAAGCACAACTTAGAGGAAGAAAAGTTCACAATTTTAGAATGTCTTAGTCTATTCACAGGTGGTTGGCTGGAAAATGGTGGAACCACATGGTGGACTGGAACCAGACCCGGAGCCAGAGCCAGAGCTGGAGGTTCTCACAGCATGGCAGAACAGATACAAGTCTCAAAGGAAGTGCAGAACCAGCACGCACCTCTCTAGGTCAAGCCTTAAACGTCCTCCGAACAGTACACAGTATCCATAGGTGCACAGGGTGTTGGGGAGACACTCCAGATACAAACCAGAATGATTTTATTGAGGCGACTTATAGGAGGACAGGTGAGGAGTTATTTGCAGGGGCACAGGTGAGGTACTAGTCTCAAGAGCATGAGTGAGAAGTCACTTACCAGCTTATGGATGACTCAAAAGGCAGTTACATTACCCACAAGCCCACCCCAGCACAGACGGTGACTCACAGAAACTGTACTACCTCAGGACTCACTTTTCTGGTCAGCTGCTACTTCCCCCCTTGGGATTTCTCTGAGTGGCTACAGTTCTGATTACTCAACTTCTGGCTTCCCTCTTCCTCACTCTAGCCCTGTGGTACCCTTAAGTATCCCGAGATGTGATGTCCCCACAAAGATCTGAGGACATGTGCCACGTGCCAGAGCCAAGGAGTTTAGGGATGGCTTACGTCTCTGAGCTGCACCTGTAGATAATAGCCACGCCAGGCACAGGTGGGGCTCCTGGCACCAAGGGCTCTATCTAGCCACACCTACTCTGTGCACCTATGAGAGGTCCTTCCTCCCTCCTCAACGGTGGGAGGATTTTCCATGTAACTACTTCTTCTCTGCTGGTTGAATTCTGGCCAGTGCTGCTTTTGGCCATTGCTCTTTCACACACAGCCTGCTGTTATTCCACACGTAGATGTAGATAGTGCTCAGGCTAGAGGGTGTGTGCTGCTCTTCCCACTTCCACCCTAGAAACACATTCCTACGAGGGGATGTGGAGGATGGTGGTGATCAAAGATAAACCCTGAGGTGGGAGGGAAAGGAATTCCAGACTCCCTAGAATCTTAATCAGACCCACATTCTCTACTAACTGAAGTGTTTCTTATCTTACAAAAGAACTACACTAAGGCAGTTTTGAAGGCATAACCACTCCCCTTTCCACTGAGTCCTTCTTTATAGACATTCCATCCTTAACAGTAGTGAAAAAAAAGAAAACAATGAGCTGCTGGTAGTAACAGCCGCCATTATCACAGACCTGTTCTAATCTCCATGCTAAAAACGTCATTGCATTTTCTCATGCATATCCAAAAAATCGGAAGAAAGTTACTATGTAGGTTAGGGTTCTTGGACAAACAGAATTAATAAGCATTATACACATTAAAAAAGGGGAATTTATTGGTGCAGGTAACAAGCACAAAGACAGAATCCAAACTGGCCACCTGTGCAAGTTGGAGATACCAGTAGCTACTTAGACGTGTGGCAGAAGAGCACCAGTCTGAGACTGTAAGATAGCCAATAGAATTCTGTCACAGACTGGCACCCAAAGGTGATGGCAAAACCTGGGCACTAGGTAAATCTGCAGAAAGAGATTGGCGCTGTAAAGACAGGCGTGAGTCAACGTCTGGGAGAGGGTGGTGAAGGTCAGAACTCTCTCAGCAGCTGAAGAAGCTGTGTTCCTCTTCCTTCCTTTTTATTTAGTTGCAGCTCTCAGTCAATTGGTTGGGCCACCCACATCTAGGGTGGGTATTCTTCCCTCATTTGCTGGTCCATAAATCAATCACACACATTCAAGGCTCCTTTCTACAGGTAGGCCGGGCATGCCCTAATCCCTTCAAGTTGACAAAATACTTTAAATGGTCACAGTTATTATTTTATTTTCCAGATGAGGAAACTGAGGTTTTCATGTGTTAAACACTTTGTCCCAAATCACACAGCTAGCACAATTAGGCCTACCTGATCCTTAGCTGTCTAGCTACCAAACTTGTGATCAGACCTCAAAAAAAGATATACTAGTAGTTCTTGTGCTTTACAAAATGGTCATTTTAAGGCAGAAGAACATATTATTCAGAGGTATTAGGATCTTTCTCAGCTTTCCAATAATTCGAAATAGGAGGAGAGAGAAAGACTCAAGCCCAATCATTTGTGGCCACCAAACTAATCCAAAGAATTCTTTGTCATGTGTGTTGAGGCAGCTTCAAGTCAATCACCCAAGAGCCTGGTTAAACGGAGATGAGAGCAAAGAGATTTTTGTTCCTTGCACAATTATACAGAGACAAAAGCTCAATACATTTTGAACAACCCCAATGAGCCAGAAACTTACTGCAAAACACAATCTTCATATATAGCATAATTAAATGATGATTAGGACTGATTTATAGGTTAGCACGCTATACAGATAAGTGGGAGGCAATTCTTTCCTAAGTAATTTTTTAGTAGATAATATGATAAATCTAGCTGTTAAATGCATATCATGTTGCTGACTGTCCCCAAATAGCTCTATGTTCCACTAGATGGACTTTAAGATGGTGTTTCAATTTTAGGAAGACATTTAGCAATGCCTATTATAGTCTCCCCTTTGGAACTGAATTTACATCACGCAAGCTCTCCAAATAGTTTATATTTGTTCTCATCACCATAAACTCTGCCTGGTCAATTCAATCTTTTACAGTAAGGATCCAAATCTAAGGCTGTCTATACTGAAAGGAAGTCCCCATAGTTCCCTTTTGTTCTTCTCCTGCCTGTCCTAGAGCAGCACTTACCACATTATGTGTGGTATTCCTATTGAATCTAAGCTGGGATTGATTTTGCCCTCAAGAGGACCTGATGGAGACATTTGTGGCTGCCACAATGGGATAGAGGCCAATGTCGGTATCTAGTGGACAAGGCCAGATATGCTGCTAAGCATATTATGCACAGAGTAGTGCCCCACAGAATTTTCAGCACCAACTGTGGAGTGCTGGTGTTGAGCAACAGACACAGGAAGGTGTGAAGGACGCAGCTCTGTGCCATTTACTCTGGCTCTGACTGAGCAGCTGCGAGACTTTGGCAGGTCTCAGTTTGAGTGTCGGTATTTTCATCAGTACAATGCAAATATTTCTTTTACAGATGTTTTCTCTCATAATATTATTTTGGAAGATCAATGAAATAATGCATGAGAGAGTGCCTGTAAACTTGATAAAATCATTATTCTATAAATTGTGTTAGATTTGTAGTGATGAATGTAATAATAATTTTAGAAGTAGTTTAGATAAACACTCTAGAGCTCAAGTGATGAAACAGAAGCCGGATTTCATGTCTGAATCTGAGTTTTATTTAGTCTTATTTCATTCCTACAAGGATTTATTGAGTAATGTCTGTTGGGCTAGCACGGTTCTACACTGTCATAGGTACTTTGGACATAACAATTAGAATATTCTTTCCATGAAGATACTCTTTTTGTAGGATGAAGATAAAGTCATAATCAAGTAATTATAATGGTCTGTAAAATAAGCTCAGGTAAGAGAAAGTGGGTGAATAAAATGTCTTAGAAGTAAGCCAGTTCAAGACACAAAAAACGTTAATGGGCTGTGGTAGAACTGGCAAGGCAAAAGTGTTTCCTTTTACTGTCTTACATTACTGCCCCGTAAGGGGGAGATGTACATGCTAGTGACTTCCACATGCACTGTACAGAATCAATGGAAATACTTGTCAACAATGAACATGCTAAATCTGGCCATATAGGAAAGTATCAGAATAGAGACAACACTCTAATTTTTAATCCTGAAAGAGAGCCACTAGCCACGACTCAAAATATCCATGTATGTGAGAACTGCGTGTCTCTGCAACTGAGATACAAAAGGCTTTTCAAATGCAAATGAATATTTCAAAGAAAGTTTTCAAGGACATTCCAGGCAACTGGACGATATTCTCATTTACTTTCATTGTAGGAAATAAATGGCTGTTCACTTATGTCAGATAAAAGAGACTCAATTGACTTTAATAACATGGGGAGTGGGCACTGAGTTTGCCCCTCGGCCTACCAGCCAGTGCATGGCTGTTTGGAACAGTGCGCGTGTGCAGGGACATTTCACGGAATACTGTGGATGGGCTCACCTTGCTTACAAGCATCGTCGGCACCAGCATCAGGACTGCTGAGCAGCTCTTTCATTTCTGACACTTCCTAGCTGAATTTCTTCTCATGCCAACTCCACCCCCAACCAGTATGTGCTTAGTTTCACTTAGCCTAATGATTCTCAGCCATTTTACTTCAACGATTTTTTCAGCTGTTCAAGAAGCACCAATAACCTTACAGTTAACGTTTGTGTCAACAATCTCACATCATCAGTGAGAGAAAGCCCAGGCTTATGACACACTGCCAATGAAGAAATTAAACAGCTAAGTTTAAATACATTTTCCTGTATAATTTTGGGGGCAGGATTTACATCCATTATTAGCTACAAACCCTTTTTCTTCCACCATGTTATGTTCATGGGAAAAGTGACCAACCTCGTTCATGTAGGGTTAAATAACTGTCGAGGCATCCAGAAATCAATGAACACTCAATTTTCATATGCTAAACTACCACAAAAAATGTTTTTTATTTTTAACTTGCTTAGGATTTAAGGTTGTGTTCTACCTGGCTTACTACCATGTCAAGTAGAAATGATTCAAACTGGAATTCAAAGAAGAAAAACAATGAAAGGCAAAATAGTATGTTCCAGAACTGTGGAACTTGAATCATGTTTAAGTTGAATATCAGAAGGAGAAGAAAGAATATTTGTTGTGATGGTAGCTATAAATGTTTACATATTATCATCAGACACCAAGTCACATATTTGAAATAGAGAAAAATACACAAGAGAATAAAATAAGAAAACTATGTGCTAGGCACATTATATTCAAGTTTTGAAAACAAAAACAAAAAAAATTAAGAGAAGCCACAGCAGGAAGCAGAATGTACTTATTAAGGAACAAGAATAAAAAATACAGCAGACATTTCAACAGATGCCGCGTAAGCTAAAATAGCAAGGGAGTGGAGGGCTGGAGGTTAGAGGTCTTGTCTAGCAAGCGCAAGGCGCTGAGTTCAGTTCCCTAGCACTACGTAAGCTGGGCATGGTGGCTCATACCTCTAATTCCAGCACTTGGGAGGAGAGAGAGAGGAGGCAAAATGTTTCAAGTCTTCAATGGAAAAGACCCCATCAAGTGAAAATATATTTCTGAGGAAAAGAAGAAACAAGACATCCTCAAAGGAAAAAAAAAAAAAAAAAGAATTCATTGCCAGTAGAACTGTCCTACAAAACCTGGTAAAATAATTTTTTCCGGGTAGAGGGAAGAAATACAGATTGGGAACTTGAGTCTAAGAAATAAAGAACACATTGGAGAAGGAATAAATGAAGGTAAAACAAAATCTCTTATTTATGTTATTTTAAATTGATCCAGAGGTAGCTGTGTTTAAAGTGAGAAAAAACAATGCATAGAGTGATCATAGCATATAGATAAATAAAATTAATGACAGCACTGTCACAAGGAGTAGGACGGAAAAATTAAAATATTCTTTTTTAAGGAATGTGCCTTACACCTGAAATGCATAGTGTTATATAAAGGTGAGTTTGTGTTAGTTTAAGATGTATATTGTAATCTTTAGGATAGCCACTGAATTTTGTCAAAAATTGAATGTAACTGACTTATTAAGAAAAGACATAGAGTAGGATCATATAAAATACCCAGTAGACCCTAAGAGGAGAGGAACAAAGAGGCAACAATAACAAAACATACAACAGTAGGAGACAGTTACAAGCACAGTAGGTGGGTCTACTGAAACCCATAATCGTGTCCAATGTGAAGGTCTGTGTGCACTGATCAAATGTCATAAATTGTCAGAGTGAATTCAGAACAGGCCTTGATTATGTAGTATGTTGTCTAGAAGAGAGCCACTTTAAATAGAGACTTAGGCTAAAAGCGAAGCAATGAAAAAAGATATACCATACTACCACTAATCAAAAGAAATCTGATATAGCTATATCAATTGAAACCAAACTGACCTCAGAATAAGAAAGGTTATCAGATACAAAGGTGGACATTAGGTAATAATAAAGTGATCAATTCTCCAAGAAGTTGTAAGAATTCTAAGGGTGAATGCACCTACCAGAAGGACATAAAAACACGTGAGGTGAGACATAGTAGGACTGAGAGGGGAAAGAGATACTATTCTAGTTAGAGAGATATTTCACTAATTCATATATAAAATAGGAAGAAAAATATAAGATCAGAATATTAATAACATGCAAAACATTATTGATGAATTTGATCTAACTGGCATTTTCATCCAACTGCAGGAGAAAACACTTTCTAAACTCACATGAAATATGCAAAAAGATAAAACATCATCTGGGCCAAAAAATTAATTTACACAATAAATTTATAAGAATACAAGTCACACAAAATGTACTCTCATGCCACAAGAGAATCAAACTAGTCATCGGTAGTTGAAAAAAAATCTCAAAATATCTGGGAAGTAAGTGGAATGCTTCTAAATGTTGCATGAGTTCAAGAAGAAATCTCAAGAGAATTTATAAACTATTTACAACTACATGAAAAGAAAAATACAAACTATCAAAATTTGTAAGATGTAGCAAAAAGCAGTGCGAAGAAAGTTAAAACTTTCAATACATATTCTAGTAAAAAAGAAAAATCTGTAGCCACAAAGAGCAGCAGGAAAAACTTGCAGAAAAACAAAGAAAACCTGTAATAAAAATAAGAGAAGAAATCAAGGTAATTGAAAACTGGAGAAAGAGCAAAGAAACAAAAAGTTGGGTTTTTGAAAAAAACAAAAAGATGGATAAATTTGAAGCCACTTTAGCTGAAAGTAAAAGGAGACAAGACTCTTATCTCACGAATTCAGGTTTTTCACAATCAGAGCACAAATGGGCAAGCGGCAGAATCCAGGATGGCCTGCGCAGTAGCCGAACCGAGCTGGGCACCCGTGTTAACTTCTACATGAGAAAAGTAGGCGCTAACGCTAGAAATGTTTGCAGCCATGTGTCTGTACCTGTCAGCACACACGCAATCACATCTCTCTGCTGATTAGGGTCCTTTGGTAAAACTGGTAACGTGCACACCCAGCTGGTGCATGGATGCTGGTTGTTTTTTATGCCATTAGGATTCTAGGTCTCGGTCTAAAAACACCCAAGATAAACTTGCGATGCCCTGCAGGGCCAGAAAGTGAGGAAGTACTGAATAACCGTCTCCTTCTGTCTCTGTTTCTTTTCTCTCTGTGACTGTTTCTCTCTGTCTCTGTCTTACACACACACACACACGCACACACACACACACACACACACACACACAATGTGACATGTCAAAGAGACACAGAAAGAGCTCTTACTGGCCAAGGTGTTACAATTTGAGCAACAAATTAAAGCAGTATTGAATTATTGTGCAAAGCAAATAAATAGCCACGAATCCATGGGGATATAAATGAGTAAATAACTGTGGGAGAACAGAACGGTCTGCACAGAGGGGCTTCAAAAAAATGTACAAAGCTACTTCATTTTCAAGAAGGCAGCTATACTTCGGGCCACAACCTATGGGTAGTGACTTTCCTCTGGAGACTAAGGCACAAGAGTCATTTTTTTTTCAGTGGAGAAACCTAACAAACACTACCTCGGGCAGGTCACCACAGCTAATGTCCACAGAGACCACCACGCTGAGAGCGTGCTCTCTCGATCTGGTCCACAGAGTATGCTACTTTTCCTCTGGACTTCTTCCACATACTCAGCCTAATCAAGAAAAATAATCAGACAAATCGCAGCTTATGCACGTCTAAAAACTGCCTTGTCACTCTTGTACATTTTCAAGATCACCAAAATAAGGAAAGTCTGAGAATCTGTGACCATTGAGAATGTGGCAACTAAATGTGATGCGGTGTCCTTGATGGCACCAGGGAGCAGGCATGAAACATGAGGAAAGAACTGAGGAGGAAGCCCAAGTAGAACACGAAGTCAGTACCAAACGGTCAGTAATAGTGACACCAAATGTCCCCGCTGTGTGAGATGCTACCAATGCGGAGACTATGAATGGGAAACTCTCTTTGCAATTTTTCTGTTAACATAAAACCATTGAAAAATTAAAAGCTTGTTCTTTTGTTGGCTGGACTCAAAGATACTTAGCATATCCACCCCAACTTTGAAATTCAATCATTTTAAATAAAATGTTTCTGGTAACATGCCAAAAATAAACAGCAGCAGGATCAAATTGTTAAAAATAGATAACTAGTGAGGCATACTGGAACTATGTCCACTGATATGTTTGATAGCTTTCACTATATTTTAATATGTTTTGTGTATGTTGCTAATACATGTACCATATATAATATTTTATAATTTAATAGATAAATTGTTGTGTGCATATATGTGTATACTTATAGTACAAGGATATTTAACATGGTGTTGAGATAGGCTGTCCCTGTATAATGTGAAATCTTTCCAGTTTCACTTTATTTGACTATGGATTTTTTTTGATAATGGAGAACGAACACTGTGCTTTTGCACTGAGCTACACTGCCAGTCTGTTTTTTGCTTTTTTATTCTTTATTTTTTTGAGTCTTGGTCTTGCCAAGTTCCTAAGACTGAACTCAAACTTGCTTCAGCCTCTCAGAGTCCTAGGACTACATATCTGTGGCAGCGGACCCTGCTTGACTTTATTTTCAACACGAAGGATTGAGGATATTAATTTAATAAAATAAAAAAGTTAATAAAAATTGTATTTTGAAAGTCAATGAGTATTTACGATACATGAGCATCTTCTAGCTGTGAACCTCCTTAAGGCAACGATCACCCGTGCTAACCTCCGTCATTGAACTTCAAAGGAGGGGTGGGAATCATCTAACTTGTGGGTGTACTATCTGCCTGCCCAGGCCATTGTCACATTAGGGCTGAGGTAATTCAATGCTTTACCAAGGATAGCAGGTTAATTTTTAAGTTGATGATTTTGGTTAGCCCACAAATGATGCTATAGATATCTAAATTACCCTTGGCAGAAAAAGGTTCCCCACTCCTGTTTTAAAAGCTGCTCGACACATCTGTGACATCTGTTTTATTTTTGTCCTAGTTTATAATCTTCTTGAGGACAAAAACCAAAAACCAAGGTGCTCACTACTTCTACTATCTCATCTTGCTCTCTGCTGTCTCATACATCCTTTGTGCAGGCATTTGAAACAGAGTCAGCTTCCCGGCACTGTGACATAATGCCTGATGCACACAAATTAAAGGAGGAAAGGTTCATGTGGCTCATGGTTTTGGTCCATGGTGTGTGCTGAGGCAGACCATCATGCAGAGAGAGCTTGACAGAGCAGGTGCCTCATGGCATGGTGGCAGAAGCGGAAAGAGAGAGAGCCTGGGATGGTGGGTCCTTCATTCAACAGCTTCCGGCCCATCCAGGACCCTTGTCTACAGAATGGTGCCATCCACATTCAGTGCGGCCTCCCCCCTCAGCTGACGGTCCTACAGGATGGGCACTGATGAAAACACCCCCACAGGAACACTGAGAAGAGTGTTCTACTAATGTCCCAGGTGTGCATCCCTGAAATCCAGTCAATCGTCCAGATTGGCCGTCACAGAAAGCACAATGTAGTTTGAAATTCTGGACAAGGGACTGCCTTGACTTTTCCCTATGTAACATCAGAAGTCCAGGCTACCGTCATCTCCGGGGCTCCTTCCAGAGCTAAGATGCAAGATTCTCTGCCTGTCTCATTGAATTAGGCACAGTTTCACAAACCAGCAACCTCAGGGAAGTGATGTGTGCTGTCCAACGTCTTTTGCATCTCCTGGACAGTAGTGGAAGATTGAGATTCAGGAAGTGTCTGCTCTGTGGGAATTGGTTCAGAAAACCTTTTCCGAGGGTTTTAAATAATTTATTATTTGCAGTTAAGTTTGTCCTTGCAAATTTACAAAGGCCTGAACAAATGAGAAGGTTAAAATACAGGAAGATTAAATACAAGGATAATTATTTCATCTGACCTTGGTGAAACAGTTTTTGTAATGTTCCTATAATGTGCAGTTAATACCCTGTGTGTTACAGAGAGCATACTGCTGTAGGTGTGTCATTCTAATTATGCTGCTTTGCCGTGGCTCTGAAATTAAGGGAAAGAATGAGAAAAAAGCCCAATTAGCGGCCCACACATCTCAAAGCTCCACTTACACATTCTCTCTGTCATCGTGGACTCTGTCCTCCCAAGCAGCAGTGTCTGGAGCCACCCCACCCTTGTTCTCCATGGACACAGGTTGCTCGGAAGGCCAAGCTCACCTGGAAAGCCAGTCATGATTTGGATTCATTTCCTGTTGTTTATGTAACAAATGAAAACAAATTTAGTAGCTTAAGACAACCCCAAATAATTAGTTCTGGATGTCAGAAGAAAAATTTGGACTTACTAGGCCTAAAACTAAGATGCGAGCAGGGGGCACATGTGTTTCTGGAGCCTCCATGGGAGGACAAGGATTCTCTTGCCTTTCGAGTTGTGCACAGTCATCAGCTCATGCCGCTTCACCCTCAGAGGCAACCCCTCTCAGCCTAAGCCCCTCTGCTGCCTTCATCACATCTTCCCTCATTTTGACTACTGCCCTCCTAGACGTGGCCTTTTGGTTACGTTGGGCCCACCCAGAGAATCCAGGATCACTTCCCCAGCTATCATCTTCAACTTACTTACATCTATAACGTCCCCTTTGCAGTGCAAAGTAACACTTTCTATCTGTCACACATTTTTCAGCAGGCAAATGTCTCTAGCTTAACAGCCACCTCTGATGAAGGCACTTTGGTACCATTCACATCTTGCCATGGAAGTCACTACTTTGTCAGTTCTATTTATTTATTTTTTGCCAGTTCCTTTAGTATGTGTAACTGGAAACGTGAGTTTCTAATTTCATCTATCTGACCACGTACCACTTTATTCTTTAGACACATTTTTTCTTAAGCCTATCAGCTTTGGTGAGAGACTTAAAATTAAACATGGACTCCACCACCTACGACTGGGGATGCTGAGATTGGGCCGCGTTCTTTCCTGAGCTCTGCCGCCTAGAACGCGGACTCATTTACTACCACCCATTTAGGGTAGCCTACCCTTTGTGAGGTTTCTATGGAGAAATTTGCGAGAGATTTGAGAGTGGGCATTTTGAATTTTATAGCAAGAAATATAACTGAACTTCACACACTTCATCATTATTAATAAGTAAAATAGAAGATAATTTGAGTGGGTTAGTACATGAACAGTCAGCTAGTTTTTCAAAGTGGAGTGCATGTGTGTCTGTATGTTATAATTCTGCTTTCTAAAAATATCTTTGATATTTATTCTCCAGAGCCAATAATGCCCACCATCACATCAGCTTTTGAAAATTTATCTAAATGCCAAATAAGATACCCAGGTGATAAAATAATATGCACATTACAAAGTAGTATGTTTACAAAGAATGTTTTATTATTAGCCTAACAGCCCCTCTGTCTTCTTACCCAGACTGTATGTCTCTGTGATTCTCTGAAAGTTGTCCAAGTTGTGTGTCACGTATGGTTCCCAAATGTACTCTTCCTCCTTTAATACTATATTCAATTTGTAAAAGGTCAATGTTTAATTAAGAACTTAGTATATTAATACCAAAAAGTCTATTTAAGAATGATTCAAAATGCATAACTCATTCCTTTGTTCACACATTGCCTCTATCCACTCATAACACAAAATAGGTCACATTTGGGGGATTAATTCTTCCATTCCTTTGTTCTCATTCTCTTTTTCATATTTTGCCTTTCCACTGTTTTTTTAAATGTAAGAAACCTATCATGATGACTCACTGAGAATATTTAAAACAATAGAACGTGTACAAATTGAGTGAGAAATTTTTATCCCTATCTTCCTAATCTTCTGATTGTCACAAGCTGTCACCAACTACTGTTCTCCAACTTTCTTACTTGTGAACAAATGTCAAATGTCATGCCATGTTCAAGCATACACATTTGGCTAACTTTTAGGTGGCACACAGTAGTAGTCCATTCAGTGGAATGCTAAATTTGCTTTTCTCTGGTCCCCTATTGCTGCTGAAGAAAGTACAATGTTCCCTATATTGCATTTATAACTTTATGTATTTTCTGTGAAAAGTAATACAAGGAATAAAAACAGTATTCCTAGAGGGCTAGAGGAATGGCTCAGCAGTCAAAGCGCTTGCCTAGCAAGTGCTAAGACAAGCACTAAGTACCCAAGTTAGAATCCCAAGCACCAAATAAACTGGGTATGCTGGTGCACGTCTGTAACCTCAACACTTGGGAGGCTGAGACAGGAGGATTGCCATGAGTCCAAGGCCAGCCTGAGCTCCACAGTGAGTTCAGGACCAGTCTGGGTACACAGCAAGACCCTGTCTCAAAAAAAAGTAGTATTCCTAGAGCAATATTCTTATAATAAAAAATTCTTTCCCCTAAATTCTATCATTTTTTGATCTCTTGACTTGAAGGAGTTAGGGGTATATCCTGCAAAGTTATTAATATTTAACTGTATGCTATCAAAGATGAAGAGATAATTACTAAATCACCACCTTCCTTTTTCTTGACCGTTCACTTGTCGTGGTGATTAAAGCAGTTTAGCTCTCACATGCACACCAGAAGTGACAAGAGCTGGTTTTGAAAAACTAACTGCTAAAAGTACGACTATATTCACATGCCAATTTACGTGTATATCTACATATGAATATTTGAAACATTTGATTTCGTTAATATCTAAGACATGTTTCATTAATTAAAAATTACCTGTTAAAAATGAGGTACCATTATGAAACTGTTCTGGAATACTGGAATAACTTGCTTACAGGAAACCATCTCCAACTAGAAACTAGAAATTGTGCAGCACCATGTTTACAAGTAGTTCTTACCTCCTGGTTGGTGTGCTTTCTCTCTCTCTTTCTCTCTCTCTCTCTCTCTCTCTCTCTCTCTCTCTCTCTCTCTCTCTCTCTCTCATCCTTTCCTAAACTGTCAATTCTTATCCCTTACAACTCTAGATTGGGTTTTTCCTCTGTCCCTTTCTTAGTTACTTATATTGTTGCTGCAACAAAATACCCAACATCCACGATTCAAGGGAGGAAGGACTTATTTAGTTCACCGTTTCAGAAGGTCTCTCACACACAGAGTCCATTGATGGGAGCACAGGGCAGAGGCTGAGAGCTGCTCACCCCACTGCATTCAGAAGCCAAGTGGAGCAGGAGCGAGCCAGTGAGCTTTCCCAGGAAGGACCCGGAACATTTCTTTTTCCTTCCTTTAAATACTTTCAGCTGCCAGTGCCCCTCCCTCACTCCCTTGTTCACAAGGCCTGGAATCTCTGCCCTAAAATATCTTCAATCTCAACAAATTAACAATCTTTCCAGGTCAAACCTTAAACATCTGCCCCTTCCAGCTGGACCCTATCTCCCAATAACACACAGTTCCAAACACGTGGAGCTTTTGGGGGCACTCAAGATCCAAAACATAGCAGTCTCCATTCAAGAAATGACTAAGATTTAATGTGCCTTCTCATGTCTCCATGCCAGGGAATGCCTCAATCCCCTCGTCACTGAAATCATTTGACAGTGTTGCTTATTTTGAGGAACTTTAGTTCCTTTCAATGTGAACCTGTTAGTGAGGAAACAGTCCAAAGATTCTTAGCCACAGGAATGGGGCAAAGGAAGGCAGATAGCCTGTGTCTTCTTAGAGACCAGGGAGAACAATTAGGCTGTTATGGCATGACAAAAATGTCCTTGTCAAATCGTCTTACCTTCCCAGTTGGAGAAGAGTTCTGGAAGTAAAGCAAGGTTCATTCTCTAAAGACGCTGGTCACCAGAGCCCCTTCCACAGGCACATCTGCCTCCTTATCTCTCCACAGGTCCTATGCCTAGACGGTTCCTGGAGGAAACAGAACAGCATTTGGCTAATGTTGCATAATATTTTCATAATAAACGCCCCTTTGTCCTAAGGAAGAACCTGTTTTCTTGATCTAAAGGAACTCTCAAAGCGGGGGAGTGGTAGAGTGGAGCTCCTGAGACAGCTGAATTAGGCTGGATGAGACTTCTTGTATCCCCATACCCTGAGAACTTCTTGAGCTCTATTTCATGCCAGACCTTAGGCTAGAAAAAGGGAATGTGAAGTTGAGAAAATCTCTCTTTTGTCTCCCTGGGAGCTTGCAGTAGTTAGGGCCCACAAACGCAAATACTACTGAGACTTCCTATGGAGGAGGGTTGAGGCCTCCAAGGGAGAGGGTGAATTACTCAGCGGGAGTTTGGGAATTTTTCACTCTGATACAAAGCCTGGGATTTGAAGCATGAGTAGGAGCTCTCCTGACAAATGAGGATTGAGCTATACTTAGGACTGGGAGGAAGACGTTGAAGGCAGAAAATGTATCATAAACCAAGGCACATAGCTATTGAACAGAACAGATGCTACATTTAGTGAATCACAGAGTTCTCGAAGCTGAGATTGTATCTGAAAGCAAGAGGCATGGTCTGGCTAGAGAAGCAGGAAGTGTTGTCTGCGGATTGACTTAGGTTATAAAAAGCCACAAGTGAATTCCAATAACATAATGACTCTACACTTTAGTGTCTGAACTTAGCATATTACTTTAACTGTTGAGTAAGAAGCGTTGAAGGGAATAGTTGAATGTAGTTACTTTCGCTGCTCAAAACTGGTTGATCTTGGTCAAATGACCTAGCTTGGGAGGTCACTGATTAGCACCTGTCAGTTTCGTTCTCATTGCTGGGACAGAATACCCAACATCACCAATTAAGGAAGGAAAGATTGATTTTAGCTCACCCTTTCTGAAGGTCACAGTGCTACGGGAGGGACGACAGGCTGGCAGTGGCAGAAGCACACGGTGGGGTGGAGCTGTGGCTGGAGAACTCTTCGTGGCATGGATGGCACGGCAGATAAGAAGGGCAGAGGTGCTCGTGTGGATCCTGCCCAAGTGATCTGCCCCCGCCAACCAGACCCCACCTCTCGTGTGGTTCCACCACATCCAAACACATGAGGCTTTGGGGGAGTATTCCAGATTCAAAGGACGACAACAAGTTTCAAAAAAAAAAAGAATAATGAAAGTTTATTAAACCTTAAAGTTGTCGTTAGTGTATATAGATATTCCTTTGACAATTCAGAAGGACCTTCAAGATCTTAAGATGTCTCTGGCCTGCCATCAGAGTGACCATTATTCTGAGGCAGGAATGAAGTGATTGCTAACAAGGTCTGCTGAGGAGGAGGTAAGCTTAGTATTCTATTTTAAAACTCTCCAGCATTTTAGAAAATCTTTACACCTTCATGTGCTGGGAAGCCTCCTGACGGATTGAGTTTGGACCAGTGTAATAGAAGAAGCACTGCACTAATAATGTTAATACAAACAAATAATCAGAATAAACCATATTTCCTCTTGTGACCTAGCAAACATGTGGTCTTGTGGTAGAAACTTGGCAAGTTAATTGTCACAAGAACGCTGAAAGAAAGGCAGAATGGATTGGTAATTTTATCCCCAGATCAGATCTCCATCCTTGATATTTCCCTGTTCCCACAGACAGGCAAACTCTTGAAAGAACAAGTACACGCGATTGTTGACATTTTCCCCCAGTGAAACCACATTAACAATTATAATTTGCTCTGTTCATATCAGCATTACAGCTTTATCATTGATTATCTTGTTTTGTTTCTAAAGGCCTATTGAGTACATTGGGCAGGAAAGTTATTCTGTTAATTTTCTTTCCAATATATGACTTGTAGGAAACTAGGGCACAGAAAAGTGACTTGCTTTGCCCAAAGTCACTCCATCTCAACACAACTCACGCTTCTGGTCTCAGGTCTGAACATCCTTTCACAAGATCCTAGCGTTCAAACGCAGTTAGGGCTGTCCACCGTCAGCACGCTGTGCTGCTAGATGGTCTCCATGAATTCCTGGCCAGTTTTCATAACCGCCATGCGACGTTTGGATGTCCAGTGTTCATCTCCTGAGCTATTCCCCATCTCCTGGCCGGGTCACTTCTTAGCCATTCCTTGTGTTTTGGGCAAGGCTGTGTCCTAGCAAGACTTGGACTTGCTCTAACTCAGTCTTCCCAAGTTCTGTAACCTCTCCGTGGACTCCCTTTCTCTGCTAGGAGGTTTCAAAACATTTTGGCATGGTCTCTCTGCATATCCATTTTCTTTTTTTCATTGTTTGTGTGAAGGCTATAGACTACATATCATGAAACAAGTGATATCTTAATGTTACATTTCACACAATTGCTTGTCTAGTACCCCGGCTTTCTAGTTAGTTACTTGTCAGAGAGGATTAGTCACTAGGGGATACAGACACAAATGGAACTACTTCAAAGGACACGGACAGGGTCCAGAGCTAGCCCATTCCATACCAGAGAAGACACTGTTGGGCCCTAAGTGTGCCTGATTATCTCTTCCTGAGTTCAGCAGAAACAAGAGCACATGTCATCTACTCATCTAAGATAGGCATCCTTGGATGGATCAGCATTGTGGTTTAGATCTGCAGTGCCCCCCAAAACCTCATGTATTTGCATGTTGTGGGTATTGTGTGCTGTTGGGAGGTAAGGCTGGACACTTGGGACTTAACATGCGGGAGTGTGTGCCGGTTTTGCCCTTCCTTGCTAACTTGGCTTTCATTTCTGCCATGGCACAAAGAGCCCTGCCACTGCCTCTCTGTCATGTTTTTCCACCTTGCTGGTGTCCCATGTGTGGACTGTGATTTTCTGAAACTGTGCATTAGAATAAAGCTTTCCTCCCTTAAATTGTGGATGTTGAGTATTGAGCCGTAGCAATGAAGAGTTACTAATACAGTCAGTGTGAAAGGACTACTTACTTGTGAATGGATAGTTAATCTAGATTTTGACCAAGCGGAAACCAAGGCCATGAATACAATGCAGAATGTCATATTCAAGGATCAATAGGAGTTTCAAAAAAGAAAGTCTTAAACAATATGAGAACCAGTGTGGTATCAGAAGTGATACCTAGGACAGATCAGCCCAAAAGATGTTCAGACAGTAAAGAACAACTTACTCTGGGCGTCAGGAGTAATTTCAGCATGCAGGCCTAACTACAGAGGGCTAAATCTTAACCAAATACATAGGCCCATGAACAGTAATCTGGAGGACCAAGGCAGAATGGAGGAAAAAGCAGAACAAAAGAGAGGATAGGCAAAGAAAGAGGGACAAAAGGAGGAACAGAGAGTCTAGTTTAATAAAGCCAGTGCCCCATCATGCTGCCTTGTCCAGCCCCATCTATCTCAAATGCCGGACACCTATAGTACCCTCCGGTTACTCTAAGCTACTCGGCTCTTCCTTTGCCCTGGCTTGCCTCCATAACTTTGCTTATGTCCATTTTTTCAGTATTTGACTGTTCTCTGTTGAGCCATGAATGAGATCAGTTTCTTTTATTGTAACAAAACACTTAAGTCTGGGTAACAAAAAAAAAAAAAAAAAAAAAGAAGGAGCTTATTTGCCTCATGGTTTTGGATGCTGAAAGTTTAACAGCGTGCTGCTCTGTGTGACTGTCCCGACTACATCATCTCACATGGATGTCATTGCAATGATGGGGCACACATGAGAAGGAAAGATCACATCCTCAGACAGGAACCCATGGAGCTGGAGAATGGCCAGCCTCACTCTTTTGTGACAACTTTCTCATGAGAACGACATGTACTGCCTTGATCCCTTTCAAGGACAGCTCTTTCAATGATATAAGCACCCCCCTGATAGCTCTCACCTCTTGAAGGTCCTACCACCACTCAGTATCTTTGGACTTAGGACCAAGATTTCAGAATATGAACTCTTGGGAGATGTACTCAAACTATAGCAATTCACTTAAAAAAAAAAAAAACTTTTAAGCACAAGCCGGAGATTGGCTTACGCCTTCAGAAATCTCTCCTTGATACTTTACTCACCAATCTGAGCACTGTCTAGGCTTTCAACGCTGTTATAACTGAAACCAAACATCAGTCATAAGGCATAGAGGCTACCTTTAAAGCATTTTGCAGAGAAAGAACCTAGGATTCAGAAAGGCCACACCCTCTCAGAAGAACAATCACGTTTCAAACTAAGGTAGTTGGCTCCGGAGTTTGTATCCGTGACTACTTACTACGCTGTGTGCTTCCCCATGAACAGTTGGTTCTCGCTATTACTGTATCTTGTACGTATAACTGTACTATCACCAATGGTAATGCCAGTGGTAATTGCCCATGATGGCACTATGGAATAGTAACATCAATGATAATCATTTGTCTATGTGGTTTTCTTACCTACTAAACTTAAAATTCTGAACAGCAGAGCAGTGATTTAATTATCTTTGTCTTGCATTTATTAACTCCAGAAAATATCCTCCTTATATTTTATATCTCAATTAATGACACACTGTTTATTCAGGATCAAAGCCAAAACTATTGGACTTATCTTCTTTCTTCATCTCATCACAACCAAGCTCAGCTGAGTCCTCTTCCCGAAGCCCTTTCTTCTCCGCCTCTGCTGCTACAACCTGTTCAAGCCTGAACATTTTCTTTTCTGAGTTACACCAGTCACCTCGTAGATCTTCTTGCTTCCTAACTTCTTCTTCCTTGATTCCATCCTCATAGCCAACAATGATCTTACGTGTAACTCACTCACTGATGTAACTATTTTAAGTATTTCAATGTCTTTTTTTCTCCTCTGTATCACACCCATCAGGTGCTGCTTCCTCTTTTTGGTATAAACTTTTCCTGGTTTCTTTGCATAGTTTCTATTCATCTTTTAAGATCTAACTCAGTAAATTTATGTACTCATTCCACTATGGAAGGCAGTTCAGTCAGGTTCCAACACTGCCCAATCACCCAAAATTATGATTATTGTCATGTCTCTCTCGACTTTGTGGGTTTATCTGAGATACACAACTAGTAGCCATATTTCAAGGTCAGGATTAAAAAGTCAAAAAGTGTAGAGGCAAATACTGATGAGAGGAAAAACTCAGATATGGATAAGTTTACATTCTTTTGCTTTGTTTTCCTGCAAAATACATGTTTAATTGACAGTATTGTGAATAATCACAGTTATTGGGAGTCTCTCTTTTTTTTTTAACTTAAGAGGATACTTCCTGTGGCAGTTGAACGGATGATGTCAACTTGAAGGAATTCGGAAGCACCCAGGGTAACACCCACCCTGGATGTGGGAGGCCCAACTGGCAGCTCAAACTAAGTAACAGGAAGGAAGAAGAAACATTGCTACAGCTCCTCCTGGGGAAGCTCTGGACTTCGAATTGTCTCCACTCTGCTCCCATGTACACGTCACCAACCTTCAGTCTGCTTGCTTGATCTGCCTGCCTTCCTGTTTGTTTCTGTCTCCTCCACATGGCATCATTGTTCCTGTTTTCACAGGTCAGGCATTATTTGTCCTACACAGTCAGGCACACTTAATTTCTTGCAGATCTGCCACATTGCTCTGCAAAAAATGCATTGTGTTGTCCGCACTCCAACCAACAGTACAGGAGATTAATTTATTGTATTGCATTATTAGTTGATGAGGTTGAGAATCTTTTCATATACTGATTATTCTTTCATGACCTCCTTTTATTGAATTGTACAATCACAACCTTTGCTTAGTTTTGAGATTGTACATTTTCGTTTCTGGTTGATTCATGAGTCTCTTGTATTTTCTTTCTTTCTTTCTTTCTTTCTTTCTTTCTTTCTTTCTTTCTTTTTTTTGAGACAGGATCTCTCTCTCTCTGTCTCTCTGTCTCTGTCTCTCTCTGTCTCTCTGTCTCTCTCTCTCTCTCTCTCTCTCTCTCTCTCTCTCTCTCTCTCTTTCTCTCTCTGTAGTCCATGTTGATCCTAACTCACTATGTAGCCCAGGATGGCCTTATATTCACAACAATTCTTCTGCCTCAGCCCCCCACGTGCTCACTGCTGGGAGTACAGGCATGCACCCCCCACCCAGCTTTATGTGGTGCTGGAAAATCAAGCTCAGGGCCTTTTACTTGCTTGCATTTTCTAGCTTAATTCCTTCTTTGTATTTGAAATTGCAAATATGTTATTCTATTCTGCTAACCATGCACTAATGTAATTTATAGAGTAGTTCATTGAACAGAGGTGTTTAATTTTGTTTTTGTCAGGATCAATTTTTGCCATGTGGTTTGTGCTTTGTGGTTTACCTTTAAGAACTATTTCCCCACATAATGAAAAATAGGTTTTGTGTTGAAGTTCTATTGTTTACATTTTGGTCATATTTATTTCTGGGTTTCATTCATATATGGTGTAAAGTCTGGACTCAAGGCTTATTTTTATGCACATGGTGGGCCAGTTCTCTGAACATCACTTAACAAATGGCAGTCCACTGACTTCCCCTTACTCTTGTTTGTGACATTAGTTCCTTAAAATACCAAGCCTTCCCAACTCTGCTTGCTGTATTACCCATTTTTTTCAACCCACCAGCATACTGGTTTGAGTTATTATAGTTTTGAAGTAAACCTGTATAGATAGATGGAGAAGTTCCCTTTCTTTGCCCTTAAAAATCCCTTCAACACTATTCTTGTATCAAATTTTATGGTCAAAGGACAAAGACTTGAAATACTCAAAAATGTTGACTGATATTAACTATTTATGCTGCCTTTTAATTGGTGTTGCATTGGATTTAAGAAATAATTTTAAGCAATTAACATCTTTGCAATTTTCAGTTTTTCTTATCAATTATGTGTCTTAATTTTTCCAATACTCATGATTGTTCTTTCACATTGTCAACGTTTTTTCTTCTAAATAAATGTCTTCTGTTGTTGATTTTGGCTTTCAGAGGTATTAGAGTAGACAACAGTCTACCTGCAGTAGGGTGGAAGAGCAAAGGGGACACGCAGATGCCCTTTCCCTACCATATCCTTCACTTGGGATGTTTGTCCTCAGTAATGTAGGAATGGCTCATGCTCACACCAGTCGGAGAGTCTGTCCTTATCTTCCTTTATCATCTGAAAGAGCTCTACGATTGGGCCTTGGAAAAAGGATGTTGCAGCTATTTTTGTGCCAGTATGAGAATGCCTGAGATAATCAGCTTATAACCAGAAAAGGAATATTTTTTGCTCATGGTTTTAAAGGGTCTCATTCTCAAGGGGACCCAGAACTTCTTTAGATCTCTGGAGGAGGGTAATGATGGAAGCATGAGTGGGTAGTCAATGGCCAGAAGTAGGAGGGATAAGAGGACTGGGATCCCACAGTCACATTCAAAGACACATTCTAGTGGCATAAGGATTTCCCACTAGGCCCTGGTGCTTAACAGTTCTAACACTCCTAATAGCACTTTTCTGGGAACCATGTCTCCAATACAAAGAACTCTGGGGATATTTAAGATCTGAACTATATCTTATTCAACAGAGTACTCAAATCTCCTGCCAGAGCAATCAGAGTGAAATAAAGGGAATACACATCAGAAAAGAGAAAGTCAAACTATCCTTGCTGGCAAATGATATGCTTATCTACATTGAAGACCCCAAAAAACTCTGCCATGAAACTCTTAGAAATAATAAACAAATTCACCCAAGTTGCAGAATACAAAATCAATACTAAAAAATCAATAGCATTCCTCTACATTAACAATGAACTCACTGAGAAAGAGCTCAGAAGAATAATTCCATTTTCAATAGCTCATCAAAAAATTAAATGCCTAGGAGTAAGCCTAACCAAGGAAGTGAAGGGCCTATACAAATAAAACTATATTATACTCAAGAAAGAAATTGAAGAAGACGTCATAAAATGGGAAGACATCCCCTGTTCTTGGATAGGCAGGATTAATATAGTCAAAATGACTCTGCCCAATTGATATACAGATGCAATGCAATCTCTATCAAGTACCAACAACTTTATTTTCACCGAACTAGAGAAAACAATCTTTAAATTCATATGGAACCAAAGGAGACCTAGAATAGTCAAAGCAATCCTGAGTAACAAGACAAAGGGAGGTTGCATTATGACTGTAGACATCAAGTTATATTACAAAGCAACTCTTATAAAAACTATTCGGTTACTGGCACAAAAGCATACAGACTGACCAATGGAACAGAACTGAGGAGGCAGAAACAAACTCAAGTACTGTCAGCCACCTGGTGATTGGTGAAGGAGCCAGAAACATACACTGGAGAAAAGGACAGCCGCTTCAACAAATGGTGCCAGGAAAATTGAATATCCACCTGCAGAAGAATGGATCTAGACATAGACCTGTCACCATGCACCAAAATCAAGTCAAAGTACATCAAAGACCTGGATATTAAAACTGAAACACTGAATCTTCTGAAAGATAAATTAAACAAAAATCTAAAGGATGTAGGTATAGTTAATAATAAGTTCTTAATAAGATATCCAATGCAAAAGAAATAGCCCCCAGAATCAACAAATGGGAATATTTCAAATTAAAAAGTTTCTGTATGGCAAAGAAAATTATAAAGAGTGAAGAGAGACTGGAAAAAAAATGGAAAACGTTTTCAGCATGTATACCTCAGACAGGAGGCTAATAATTAGAATATACAAGGAACTGTTTTGAGTCCTCAAATTCATTATTTATTATTTATTTTATACACATTTTTTGAGACAGGGTCTCACTGTATAGCCCAAGCTGGTCCTGAACTCACTATGGAGCCCAGGATTGCCTTGGACTAACAGCTATCTTCCTGTCTCAGCCTCCCGAGTGCTCAGATTACAGTCATGTGCCACCTTGCCTGGCTTATGTGGTGCTGGGAATCAAACTCAAGTACTTAGTGCTCGCCTAAGCATTAGTGAGTTAACTACTGAGCTATTCCTCCAGCCCAGAACCCTCAAGTTCAAAGACCCAATCAAAAAATGGGCAACTGACATGAATAGGCAGTTCTCAGATGAAGTTCAAATGACCAGTAAATATATGAAAAGATGTTCAACGTCCTTAGCCATTAAAGAAATGCAAATCAAAACATCACTAAGGGATCATCTAACCCCAGAGAGAATGGTGTATAACAAGAACTCAAACAGCAATCAATGCTGATGACTCTTTGAGGAAAAAGTAGCTCTCTTACACTACTGGTTTTGAGGCTTTCGTAGGTAAATGGAGGCAACTTGAGGCCAGTGTGCTCAGTGAAGTGAGTCAGACACAGAAGGTTAAATATCGAATGGTTTCTCTGATATGAGAAATCCAGAACACAGCCATTTTGTAGAAGTAAATGGAGGGGGAGTGGGAACCAGGGAGCAGGAGGAAGGTACGGGAGGGAGAGGGGAAGAGTTTGTAACTCTGACATGAAATACATGTGCACAAAACACTGAAGTCCAACTTCAACATTATGTAATGCATATATACTTATTGTTAAAATGAGAAAACAAAATCTGAATTACAGCAGGGGCCAAGAGGCACCAGAGTTCCCCATATTATGTGTATTTTTTCTGAGGACTAAATACACTAGCCATATACAAAATGCCCGAGAAAACTGCATGTCATGAATAAGGATATCACTGCTAGTATTCTGTGATTATTATCACGAATAAATTTTCATTTTCATAATAATAGGTATTATTGCTGTTGTATTCTTTTTTAGATGTGAGACCACATGCTGAGTGAAAAACTTACAAAATATGTTCCACATAGACCTTGCTGGATAGGTCACAACACCTGTCGTGTGTTTTCGATGAGCGAGTTGTGGGTCCTTAACTATGTGGGAAAGAAAGAGGGATCACGAAGCCTTGGGAAGAACACGGTGTCTAAAAAGCTTTGCAAGTTTACCAACAGCTTGTACTCAATGTTGCAGATAAATAGCTGATAGCTGTGGGCATCAGTCGGTGGTGTACAGGGCCAGGACTGTGGCCAGAGCCCGATGGACCCTTCCAGCGATGCTAGGCTGAGGCTTCATCTTGAGATGTGGAGACAGGAGCTCAAAGTTGCAGACAAGGAGTCTTGGCACGTGGTGGATACTGCATAGCTTTGAATTGTCTTAGTTGTTCTGGATTTGAGAACTGGGCCAGCCACTTAATAGCCCCATGACACTGACCAGCTATCTAACTTTAATCACCCTCAGTTTCCTTATCAACAAGCAAAGGTAATAATGTCACACAAACTGATTTAGAGGGTGTTTTCAAGACTCAAATAAATGGATATTTACTTGCTTTGTAAATTTGTACAAATGCATTGCATTGATGGGTGAGCCCCTGCATTAGAAAGATTGCATTGTGAGAAAGAGACCATCATATGCAATAAAACAAGGAATCTTACAAAAATTTTGTGGCCAGACTGCACAATTGAATATGGCATTTCATTTTTCAGTGACTGATGAGTTGCTGGCCACTGGGCTCAAGTTCACTTCTTAACTTTCTCGGGACTGAACACACATGCTAGAGATACTCCGACCTCCCGGCATGTCCAACTGTGGCCCACAGGTTTCTCATTTTTTTTTTTTTGAGTGAAGAACTGTCTGGTGTGACCTATAACATATATAATGTAGTAAATGTCAGTACAGAAGGAACACACAAGTACTAACACTGCCCTCTTAAAACCTTTCATTATTACATAAAAAGCTGCAACTTCAGGTGGGACATGTTTCACTTCCCACCTCCTTCAACGGTAGCTTTGTTTATCCTGAGTTTAGAGGTGAGTTAATCCCACCAGTTACACACAATCCAATTTTACTCTTATGCAGCTAAGTATTTTAGGCCACTGGCCAAACACTGAGGTTAAAGAATAGCACAGGTGGGAGTTAGCTCTGTTGCTGTTATTCCATTACAGTGAGGGAGCGAGCAGCTCTTCCACCAGAGAAAGAGAAAAATGTCAGTCCAATTCAATAACTATGCCATCCCAGGTCTTCCTTACCATGGAGTATTACTCGTGGAAGGAGTTTCCATGTGCAGCAGCCCTTTCCTTTGCCCTTTCCCTGCCCCCAGCAAATTAAAGAAACCACAGCCCTTGTGGTGGATTACCGATGTTGCACAAACTGTTGTCTTTACAACTTAAAAATCATAGAGCACTCTGTAAATACCCTCCTGAGGCTGCTGAAAGAACAAGAGAGGCAGTAAATACTTCTTTGGCTGGCTGAGAGTTATTGCAACATTATTGAATTTCTTTCTCCCTTCCAGGTGTTTTAGAAAGACGAGTGTTGAAAGCCTTGCTCAATTCATGAAAATAAAACTGAAGGGACGAGAACTGACTGTGAGAACAAGGTGCGCAGTATTAGAACAAAGGCTTTCTGGCTTTCAGTTCTAGGAAATGTGACTCCATAAGAACTTTCCCAAATGTCTTTTGAGTGGTCCTGCCCATCACAAAATCTACTTTTTAATCTTTTTTAAATGGGTCTCACTCTGTAGCCCAGGCTGGTCATGAACTCACTCTGTAGCCCAGGCTAGCCTTGGGCTTGACAATACTCCTGCCTCAACCTCACAAGTACTGGGATTATAGGCATGCACCAACAAGCCCAGCTTTTTGTGGTGCTGGGGAATCTACTCCTGGGCCTTGAGCTGTGCCGTTCCTTCAGCCCCCACCACAATATCTAGCCTAATTTCATAATACTCTTCTCTAAGGACATACGTATGAATGCCACATGGGGAGCAGGGATGCAAATGTAGGACTTTATGATTCCAAAGCTTAGAGACTTTTCATGATGACAACGTCTTAGATGTTTTACAGACAGACCCAAACAATGCCCAAAATTTATCTTCCTTTATTTATATGAAGTTCACATCAAGAAGGCCTATTTCTACAAGCAACAAATCAAGACAATTTTTTTTTTCGAGACGGAGTCTTGCTCTGTAGCTCAGTCTGGCCCTCAACTCACTGTGTAGCCAGGCTAGCCTTGGACTCACAGCAATCCTCCTGCCTCAGCCTCTGTAGTGCTGGGATTACAGGCGTGCGCTACCACACTCAGCTTCATGTGGTGCTGGGGAATCAGACTCAAGGCCTTGGACTTGTTAGGCAAGCACTTTAAAAATTGGTCTTCTATATAAAATGGTGCAGAATGTTTAAAATAAAGAAGGCTCTGGAAAATGTGGTATGCATGGTTATATAAAAATATAGTATATTTTCTATAAAATAATTTATATTTTCAATAAATATTTATTAAGTATCTACTATGTTCTCCAAATATGTTAAGAGAAAAGAAAACCACAGTCCATCATAGGTTCTCCGCTTTCCGCTGCAGGAATCCCAGCACCTGTTGTACCAAGACCTGGCAGAAGGGTTCAGAAATAAGCCTTGTGCTAATATGCAAGTCCAACTTGGAATATTATTTTCCCAATATGAATTGCTAAATATTATGGTTCAACAAAGCAATAACAACAAGCAGAACTCTTGAGGCCAGGCCTGTATGAGCCATTATATTCAAGAGCAGTCTAAGAATCAAATACATCTTGCTCTTTTGAAAAACCCTGATGAACTACTCTCTGTAGGTTTGTAAAATCCATTAAGCAGCACACTAATAAAAGGTGGCAGGACCCGCACTGTGGGTGGAGGCAAAGCCACTCTCCCAGCCACAGGCCTGAGAGCAGCAAAGGACGCCTCACTGGTGCTGCAGGGTCCCACAGGCATGTGACCTCACCACAGGCAGCACTGCCACAGGGGACTTGGGTAAGGTCCAGCAGTCAACACCAGAACCTCTAGGGAGACTCCATAGTCCTTAACCTAAGGGAACAATGATGCAGAGGTATGATACCTTTGTTGAAAACTGGAATGAACGAGGCTTGGTGTAGACTTTTCTCACAAGTAAAGCCTTAGCATGTGATACGGATCTTCTGCATTGTTCAGCAAGCCACCTGGATGTGTTCACTGACCCAGGAGCTCTTTGGACCCTTTAGAGTTTTTATAGTGGCTCCTTAAACAGGCATAATTAATGGAAGCATTGTCCATTGGTGGCTAAGTTCAATCCCCAGCCTCTTTCTCTCTATATAGAACTGTGAGATGAGGACACTGAAAGGGCTTATTATGAATAACAAAATCTCCCCTCACTCTTTCCACGTAGGAAAGGATTGAGCTGACTATAACACTTCTTTTACATTTTGACCTCTTCGTTCCTGAGCATCTCTACCTGATCTCTCTCTGTCATTGGAATGGCCATTCAATTGACTATCAGAAAACATGTGTGCATTATTGGTATCTACCATGAGATTCTGTGCATCAGAAAATTTCTTTCTGTTGCCTTCTTGCAACTAAGTAAGCCTAAAATTCTTGAATCTGCAACTCTTCCTTGAGGTAACAAAAACATTACTTTCTTCTCTGCTGACATTTAGGGTTATAAATGAGAAACTGAACTAAATTGATGTTTGTTTCTTTGTAGAAAACCTGTTTTTCTTATTTGGATCATAATTGATTTTTATCTTTATCCTCGTTGTTTTCCTAATCCAAATGTCTGGATGTATGTCTCATTTCTTTAACTTTGAACAGAATATGCAGGAAATGTTGTTCTTCAGTACAGTTTTGATTATAGTAGCCTTTCCTTCCTCTTCCAGGTTTTCATTTAGAAAAAGCATTTGGTCATTTATATTTGTGCTTAGATGTATCATGTTTTTCTCATTGTTGTCTTTTTTGTTTATTTTCTCTGCATTCTGGAAAAATTTCACAAATTTGATCAGTTTCTTACATATCATCTCTGTTCTCTTCTGATATAACTTTAATGCTACTATTGTCTTAAAATTCTCTTATTATTTTGTCTAAATCTATCTTAATCCTACATTCCATCTTTTTAAGACCAGTCTATTCTCCCTTAATGGTGGACTGCTGGTGTTTCATAGGGATCGTGCTTTTTTGTCCTCTAGTGAGTATGAAAAACAACTTTTCCAAAATTTTCTTTGGGATCATTAGTGGAGATCTATAGAAATTCCCTCTTTCTCTAGTTTTTTTCCCCAGTGATGCTCCAAATGTCATGGTAGAAGTCATTTTCTCCCATAGTCACCATGTTTTTTTCTTCTAATTTGACTCCCTAAGTAAATGTGAAATTCAGTAGTTTTCCATATCTACCTTCAGATAGACTAAAGGATAGACTAAAGTTCTTTTCCTTCTTTCTTTTTCTTGTGACTTCCCTTCTCAAATTTGAAGTGTGAGGGCACATCCATGGGCACATCTTCCAGATCCATAATCCACGCTTGGCAAGCAAATATTCTCCTGCCACGCTCTCTTGTTTTCATGGTCTGAGGCTATGTATCCAGAAATATAGGAAAGCTGGTCCTTCCAAGTATGCGGTGCTCTTTTGTTTTCTAGTTTTGTTTTGGCGCAGAATTTTCCAGAATGCAGCATGCCAAAGCCCTGTCCCCCCCAACTACCACCCAGGCTCTCTTTGACTTATGAGATTTTACAGCTGTTGCCTTAGAACTAAAAAGGTGAGATGTGAAGGGCTGGAGGATATATGCACCGCTGCTCTTGGGAGCCCAAGTTCTGTTACTAATTTTTTTTAAGACAGTCTTGCTGTTTAGTCCTGGCCTCCACCATGGAGGCCAGGCTGACCTCAGACTCATGGCAATACTGCTGTCTCAGCCTCCCGTGTGCTGGGATTACAGGCATGCAACACCAGTCCCAGTTCATGTGGTACTGGGGAATTGAACCCATGGCTTTGGGCCTACTAGGCAAGCTCTGTAACCACTGAGCTATTCCTCCAGCCCCTATTAATAATCTGTAAGTCACGAAAGAAAGAAAACATCTATTATTTCATGACATTGAACAGAATGTGGCACAAACTCATACTTTTTTGCTAAGCTAATTCCATTTGTGTTGTGTTGAGTCTTAGGGCACTCTGAATTCTTATAGTAAGTTGTCTATAAATCTGTTTCAAATGCTGCAATTTTTTTCTTGTTCTGTTTAGGAAGTAATTTTAGTGAAAATCTGGGAAGGTCTGCATTGGGTTATTTACTGAACAATGTTATAAACCAGAACTCTACAGTGATTGATTCTTAATAATTATTTTGTGAGGATGATCGATATTATCAAATCACCAGATATGAATCTGCATTTAGTCTTATGTGTCATTTGGGCCAGTCTCATCTAGCTGAGATACGGAGCTGGGGGCAAGCCCTGCAGTGTAGCAACTCACTCCCAAGCAGGCTCTCTGAAGTCTGGTATCCCAGCAGAAGACATCTTGTCCACCATTGGCCGTAGGCCAGGGTCACTTGCTCAGTGGCTCAGGGAGCCTATGTCCTGCTTACCCTGACAGCTTTCCTCAGAGGACAGCACCTGTGGTCATATCTCGATTTCAGCATTATCTGTTCTCACCAGCTTCACGTTTCTTTCTTTCTCTCCCCCTGCCTCCAACCACTCCAGCACAACGTGCCACTTTCTGAGAAAATTAGTTCCCATTAATTTCATGGTTGTAATATTCATATGACAAAGGGAAGGTAGAAAAGGTGGAACAGATCACTGACCGTATGTAGGAAAAGCAAGCAATATGACATGATTTGTAAAATCTGTGCTCAGTTGTTTCCTCCTCCCAATTAAAACTGGAGATGGTATTTAGGCCCTGGGGCACACACTTGGCCTCCTGTTTGGGTAAACCTGTATACACATGCACATATCCACAAACCCAATGCAAAAGAGTGTTAATGACAACTACTCATACCATGTCCCCGACTGCCTCCTAGGAGCAGGGGAAAGCAGAGGTTCACAAATTATAATCCAAGGTCCATGAGCTATTTATGTGTACTACATAGAAGCAAGAACAATCCCTCAAATGACAATGACAAACAGAGTCTAGGAGGGCCTCGGGGGGCAAATACCATTGGAAAATGCTGATCAAATATAAACCGTCCCTGTAGCAGGCAGAATCCCTTAGGATATTCACTGTGTTAATCTGCATTCCAAGTATCCAGAAACAAAGCGTCACGGGTGCTATTTCCTAGCATAGTGAACTTTGAACGTCTCAAAAAGATTAAGATTTTTTTAAAAGCAGTATAGTAAGTGTTTTTCTTTATTTCCTCCCCAAATTTCTAGACGCTTGGATTTTGGTGTTGTAAAGATCTGAATATAAAGCCAGATTTTGCTCCTTCCTAGCTTCATGCTCTGCGGTAAGTTATTACACCATAATAAGCTTTACTTTCTTTTTTCTTTCAGAGTGTCGATAATAATGTATGTCCCCCTGTGGTGTTATGAGAATTAAATAATGGAAATTATTCTTGAGTCCCTAGCAGAACATTTTTCCTTTCTTCTTAAGCCTTATTACTTTATTTGTAATCTTTTATTTTCAATTGACGTTCAGTAGTTACACATTATGTGTGCTACAGTGTGATATACACATGGACTAGGTGTAATGATCTGACTAGGGTAACTGGGATGTTTATCCTTCAGATCTTCATCATTCCTCAGTGCTGTGAGCATCCACAATCTTCTTACTAGCTATTTTGAAATGCTCCATTTACTGTCGCGAACCCCACTGTGCTATGGAGCACTGGAAATTCATGCTTCTGTCTAAATGCACCTTGTTCTCATCACTCATCCTTGCCTCATCCCTCACGCTGCTGTCTTCAGGTTCCAGTAACCACTATTCTACCCTCTATCTATGTGAGGTCAACTCTTAATCCTCCCGTCTTTTTTCTCAAGAAACATTGTCAGATACAATGATGAAATTAGCTGGCCCCACCCAGAGCACAGATCTCCTATAAGTGGCTAGTTCTTGAAGAAAACCTTTCTTGCTTCCTCAGACCTCTGTGTGGTGGCCCGGGTGCCTCAACATGCCACGTGCTGAGCAC
The DNA here is from genome assembly GCA_004027205.1 of Ctenodactylus gundi. Lineage (NCBI taxonomy): Eukaryota > Metazoa > Chordata > Mammalia > Rodentia > Ctenodactylidae > Ctenodactylus > Ctenodactylus gundi. Next base: position 453,275 of record PVKB01000644.1, on the reverse strand, counting down.
TGAAGTCACTGTCCTGTTGAACAATGACAATGTGTAGTGTCACTGTGGAAGCCCACTGCTCATGTTAAAGGCCACAAGCCAAGGAGGACCCTGAAGAGAGCAGTGACTGGGGCATACGATGTACAGGAACCAGCATGAGGAGGACAGGCTGTAGAGGTCCACCCCCCCCACCTCAGGTGGATCCGGGACTTTTAGCCCCATGGGAGGGAGGATGTCAGACGGTCATGATGGGGAGCTCATACTCACTTCATGGCCAGTCTGGAGTGTCCCCTCACCAAAGCTTCGTGTACCTATGGACTGCTGTTGAGAGGTGCATCTGTCTAGAAAGGGAGGATACTTGGGGCTTGACTTGCAGGAGTGTGTACTAGGTCAGCCCTTCCTCTGTGACTTGACTCTGTTCCCCTGTGCTGTGAGGAGGTCTCTCTCCCGCTCTGGCCCCATCATGTGATTCTACTATTTCTAGCCACCCACCCATAAACAGACTGTGACCTTTTGAAACTATGAGCTAAAATAAATCTTTTGTTCCTAAAGCTGTGAATGTCAGGTATTCTGTCATACCTACGACAACCAGGAAGTAAGAACAAGACAAGGACCAGGGTCCCACAATCACATTAAAGTTGGATCCCCAGTGACCCAAGGACTTCCCACTAGGTCCTGCTGCTTACTGGTTTTAACACCTTTGTGGGAACCACGCCTCCCAGTAAAGGTCTTGGGGGACATTAAGACCTAAACCACTGTAGAGGCCAAAAGCCCCACTAATATCCCATCCCATGGAATATTTTTTGTGAGGACTAAGGAAATAAACTGTATAAAACACATGCAAAATTGTTTGATGTAAGGATACCACTCGTACTCCATGATAATTACCAATAGTGACATTTCATTTTTGGAATAATAGGTATTATCTTCAACACACTTTCTTTTCTAGATTTGAGACCCCATGTTAAGTGAAAAGTCACAAAATGTAGTCCACGCATTGCTGGGTAGGCCACGTCAACTATTGAGTGTACACTTCCTGCTTTGCTTGCGAAAAATGAATGCTGTGCAAAATTCTGTAATGTAATACTTAGCACACTGTAATTACTAACTATTGAAAGTATACACATTTTATGATCATGTGCTCATTAAGGAAGCAGTTATTTATTCATCAATCACTCTGTGCCAGGCACGGGGATCTACTCGTTTCCTTATGTAATGTGTTCATGTTAGCTTAAAGAATTTTAGAATAGTCAAGGCTTGAAGGTCATTCTAACTCATTCTACTCTCCAGTGACTGAATTCACTCTATGCAGTCACCAAACAGTGACCCAAACTCTTCTAGACTTACAATTGGAAAAAAAGAATTCTATTTTTCCAGATTTTTCCAGGACACCAGGTTCCAAGTCCCGATGGTGGTACCATCTCTCTTTGAGGGCATCTGAGTTGCCAACACTGCCACTTTTGCCTCACAAGAATAACCGCCATGTGTATTTCAAATAGCCTTGGCCTGTATTAAAATCAAAGCCGGCACACTCCCCCTTCTTTCCCTTGTAAGCAGTAATTCACAAGAGGCTGCTCCTCCGCGTGGCGCCACAAGGGACCCGATTCGCCCTTCTTCTGTTCCGAAGACAGCTGATGCCACTGTATCTGGCTTGATTAACTACAACGTCCACTCAGCCGCTTGATTAACGGCGAGGCACTTGCCCTCCTGAGCAGCAAGGACTTGGTCACCGCAATACGAAGCCGCTCTTCATGCCCGCGTCAGCGGCGAGGGCCGCTCCCCTTGGGGACAAGGTAGCTGTTTACTGCACTTGAGCAGGACCAGCAAAAGCAGAGACGCCTGCGTCCTGCTTCTGCGTCTGGGTCCCCAGGGCTCACATCGAAGGACACCGCAGGATCTGCACAGGTGGGGAATGGGACAGGCACGCTAAGGATCTTGAAATGCTCTTCCTTCTCTGTTTCAGGGGACAGACAAGAGGATTATTCAAGAAAAATTCCTATGAGGGTGTCCCCCCTCCCCGCTGCCGCCTTCTCTGTGTACTCCGATTCAGGCCCCGAGACAGAGGACTGACGAGATCCAGCCCTTGGGCTCCCTCTCACGCCTCCTCATTTTGCTAACAGTGGGCAGAGCAACTACTGAGGCTGGATCGGTGGGCAAACGAGCTTTGGGAAGATTTGGGGATTTCAGGGCTCTTATCTTGAAGGGCAAACTCAAGTGTCAGTAACTAGGCTCACACCTGCAGTGCCAACCTCCCCCTCTTCCCTCTTTAAACCTCAGTACTTTTACAGATTGTGCGCCCGACTGATGCTGAGCAGACAAGGGCAGACTGAAGGCTGATGAGCAGGACAAGTCCAGAGTCGAGGCCGGAATGCCCTGCCACCCGGCATCCCCCCGGGCCTGGTCTAGGCTGAGCTCCGGCTCCTCGTGGCTCAAACGCTGCCTTTGCCTTGGATATGTGCGCTCTCCCGCCTCGTGCAGGGTGTGAAGGACTTACAGCGTGCAAGTGCGTGAGTGGAGAACGAGGACGGTGAAGGAGCAGCCGTGGAGCTCTGCGGGCCAGACACCGTCAGAGGCTCTGTAATGTTTAATTCTCAGGACAACTCGGGCAGGTGTGTGTTCATAATGCCATTCACGAGACGAGAAAACAACGATGTCGGGGACGTGGCTTGTCTGAAGTCAAAAGCGAACGCGTTCCTAGATTAGGCTTTCAACTTACGCCTGAATTCAAAATCCAAGTTTGACAAGCTGCCTAATCAGAGAACACATGCTAAATCACGCACCCATGTCAGCTGCCAGCCAGGCCTCTAAGCCAGGAATCGTCCTTGTCCCCGACAGTTTCGACGCACTGTTCCGTGTCTTTTGTTGGTGGCACCGATTCAGAAGTAGCTCTTAGTGACCTGGACCTGCGGCTGAGATCCATTTTGCTTCCACGTGACCTCCTGAGGGCACGGCTTCCTTGTGTGAGAGACGAGAAAACAGGGCAGAGCAGAGGGTGTGTCGCAGCACTTTCAAACCCTCTAGCACCTGCGCAAGTACTAGAAGTGACTAGTCTTGGGCCGTGTAGTGGCTTCTCCAAGAACGTGGGGCAGCAGAGTCTTGGTCATCCCCACACCGCGTCGCAGAGGAGCGCCCAGACAGCCACGAGGAAAGAGTCCTCAGAGAGGCTGGGAGTGTGTGTGTCCCACTGAGGGGCACCCGGCGGAACTCGGCAGCCTGAGCCGTTAGGATGGAAAGAACCCGCGACTCACGATTCAGCCGGGGGTCAGAAGTAAAAGTTACCCCCGCCAACACAGTTTCAGGTGAGATTCCCGCTTGGTGGCGTCCTTGGTCACGTCATCTTCCTCAACAGCTCTGCCATCACTCTGCGTTCAGCAAATATTCAGCAGCATCTTTTATTTTTTTGTGCTCCAGGCTTTTGAGTTAGAGAATTGAACAAGAACCAGTGGCCACGTGGAATGTCCCTACAAGCAGGGGATGCAAACACATAACAGAGCAAATAAATCGCAGAGGATTTCAGGTACACGTGGTTTCTGAAAGAAGTAGAAGATCCACAAAGGGCTGAGGAGAGGCTCTTTAAAAAGAAGAGAAAGAAATTCTATGGAGACCGAGACCAAGCCGCAGGAAGGAACTAGCCATGAGCTGGCCACCATCTGTGTGCCTGTGCATGCATTCTCCCTGTCACCCTGATTCTGCAGGCTGCATCACGGGGACTCCCTCAGCCACTGGTTTCTGGCGAGGTTTGGTCACTGGGAGACACCGGCAGCTGGGGGAAGGGGAGATTGGCACCACTTCTTCTCATCTTCCTTTGCTTAGGGTCTGACTCTGTAGAGACTGTGGCCTCTGTGGTTGCCTCCAACCCACGGTTGGGGGTGAAGGAGGCTCCTCGCGATCTCAGCTCTTCCTGGGCTCCGTAAGCTGAGCTCCTCCTCCCCTTCCCGCAGTTCCTTCGCCCACAGAAGCGGTAATGGCCTCTCACTATCGATGCTTTCTAGGTTTCTCACCTTTTTCCAGTTGTCGCCTTAACCATTCCTACATATCTTTCTCTTTGGTAAACTCTCTGCTTCGAAAATGGTGTAATGTACTCCACTTCTGCCTACAGTCTTGATCTGTATCTTCTAACAGTGCTGGACAGAGTATTCCAGACAGAGGGAGCATCATTATTTCACAGAAAATCATCAATAATCCTCATCTAATAGGAAGCATTTTACATGTATTATCTAATTTCAAATCTCATGATGACATCCTTTGGGCCAGTATTATTCTCGTTTTATAAACAAAGAACGTGAGGCTTTGGGAAGTGAAATGACTTACCAGGATGATATGAGTGGTTGGCACTAAAGCCTAATCCTAAATTTGGGCTTTACCTCCTGGACTAGAATTGCGTCTCCACCGTCACCCAGCAGGCAGGTGGTCAAGGAAACCCGGGGACGTTGCTTAGCAACCAGCCAGCTTACGTAGCATACAGAACCTCACATGCATCCAGAGGTACATGGTCCTTCAAGTCCAGAGACTCCTCTGAAGATCAAAAGTGACCAAGCCAACTGTCAAACCCTAAGGGGCACCATATGATTCAGGGAAAATGTGTTTGTATATTATTCAAAAGATTTTTTTCTCCTAATGTTTATGTTCCAAACAAACTAAAGGAGCAGGAGAAAGCACATTTTTTGTTTTTGTTATTTTGGAGACGGAGTCTTGCTCTGTAATCCAGGTTGATCCTAAACTCTCTACGTAGCCCAGGCTGGCCTAGAGGGCATGACAATCCTCCCGCCTCAGCTTCGCAGTGCTGGGGATGACAGGCGTGCTCCACTATGCCCAGCATATATGTGCTACTGGAAAATCGAACCCAGGGCCTTGTGCCTGCTAGGCAAATACACTAAGCTACACCTCCAGTCCCATGAAATGAGATGTTTACAATGATAAAAAAAAAAACTATTAGTAAACATTTGAAATTCATATAGCCAGCCTATACTGCATATATGTTGAAGTTAGATTTTTGTGCAGTTTTATTAAACTGGAACAAAGCTCCATGTTTATAAGACAGTCTGCATGAGCAAGAGAACATACAGCTAAGATGAGCAGTAGAATTTACTCCCAAATTTGGTGTAGGCCTCAGGAATCTGATATGCAGCAATAGATCACTCCTCCCACAGTCCCACAAGCCACCTCCTCATTAACTTATCATCTGCAGCTTAAAATATCCATATGCACCTCTGTAATATTTCTATAGTTAGTCCTCGGGGGTTACAAGCCAGATTGAACATCTGGATTTTGCAGCGAATCCTAAAGGTCACCAGACTCAGAGTGCTAGAAGTAGATGGATAGATGGGCACAAGACAACTTGCAGACACTGAGACCACCTGCTGCTGCTGGCCCAGGCCACCCTCTGCAGGCTCCGACGCCTCCTGCCACATGGATATCTGCTGAAGGACGAATTGTTATATGGCTTTGGAAAAAGTCACTGTTTCCATTTCTTTCTCCCTCGCTTGGCATTTTAGAGCCTGCTGTCAGGATTCACACCGATTTTTGGCTTGGTTTCTAGGGACTTTTTTTTTTTTTTCTACTACAGTTGAGCTTAAAGAAAAATAGCACAAAGAAATTGTCAGGAAGAAAGGAAATTATGTTGCAGATGGTTTTTAAAGGACTCTTAATTGACCCAGAGCTCATGAAAGGGTCTTTCATTTGTGAAACATTGAAGGGAATGCAATTTCTTTTATTTGGTCATGAAAACAATTGAAAAATTACTCTGTATGTCCATAATAATGCAGCCCGTAGCATGCGTGGTGTGTGCTCACACAAATGTGTATGTGTACACACATGTGCATCTCTATATCTGTGAGAGATGGGTGTTTGTCTTAAAGATGTCATATATTTGGACTTATGCTCTTTCAAATTCTTAGCTGCTGCTCTAATAAAAGGAATCTCAAAAGATGGAGGCAAGGTCAGATTCAACTTCCCAGTGGTAGAAAACTTGTAACAAAGGTGGATGCTCCCTCACTACAGCTACAAGAGTCCCTCCAGGAAGATAAAGCCCTAGGCCATGGAGACTGTGGGAAGAATGGGCCTATAGGTGGTGAGGAGGCCAGGAATCTGCATTTGTGATGCATTTTTTAGTTTCAAGTCAAAAGCCTAAACTCATCCAAACTTAAACAAAACTACGTAAGACAAGAATTTACTGAAGTCTTCTTTGGTTTTGCATGGAACGAAGGACCCAGGGAAGTGTGCAAGGTCTGGGCCTGGGACTTGGGCCTCACCATCATCCCTACTTTCACCTACCTCATCTTGGGATCAGTCTTTCCGGGTTCTCACTTCACTCTCCCCTGGAGCACCTATTTCCCTCCTCTCAGCAGGGAAGGTGGCCACACATGGTTTGGAGTCTAGTCACAAATGAAACATAATCTTTCCTGTTGGTGCTCATGAGAATAAACTCAGGGAAGGAACGTGTTGAGTTCAGTTTGAATCCCCTTGACTGATCACAATGTCCAAGGTGACCATGGTTGCCATTGTTAGTTCCCGAGGGATAGAAAATTAGAAATAAGAACATAGTTAACAGTGAAGGGGACACTCAGTCTCAAAGGACAACAGTGGAAGTACAAGGACCAAATAAGAGCACAGCTCATTGCAGCATCCAAAGCAGGTTTAACTTGTTCAGTTGGCTTGGGGTAATTTCTGTTACCAGCACAAATCATACACTCTAAAAATGAGACACAAGCTTTAAAGTTGGGGACAGACTTCTTATTGCACTTAGAGTGGAGTGTAACGGACCTGTAAGTGTTGATGACATAGATGTTACCTTGCCACCCTTGACCGGGGTACCCTGACAGTGTTTTCATCAGAGACCCTGGAGCACCACAGGCTCTTCCTCATAGAGGTGGGATGCATTATGTTCATTTGCCCTATCAAGTCCCTTACCCTTTGCAGAGAGGAGGCCTTGTGGTCCTTCCGGGCTGTCTCCTGGGTAAGCTGCATTAAGCACCCTATGTAAGCCAGCCTCGTTCCATTATTCCTTTTTAGAGTGTGTTGCTTGTTTCTTATGGTCCCTGGTCAGTTTATCTATTCGTCTTGGACTTTGTCCTAGACTGTAATCTTTTTAAAGGTAGGGATAGGGCTCCTGTCATGATTACTTCTCATCCTCTCAGCATCTGTGAATGCACCCAGCCTCAGTAGGGCCTCAATAAGCATCCATTGAACAAAAATGGGTTGATAGGTGACAAAGTGCCCAGATAAATCCAATAACAAGCAAGAAACAAAAAAGATAAACAAAAACATATCCAAAGGTAGGAAGGTGGATGCAAAGAATGGTTCAGCCCCACACAAGGCTGCAGCGCTGCTACCACCAGGGGGCGCCATGTCCATAGATCTTGGGCTTGGCGCTAGTGCGTAGTCCACAGTCTCCCACAGTTCGGTACCTCTTAGGAGTAAGTGAATCAATCCTAGAAAACCGCAGAGCATTGGGGCTGCTTTGAAATTCAAAGCAATGCTTCCTGAACCATTTGTGATGAAAGGTTATTTTTGTAAAATTATTTCCAATTCATTGCTTTCATAAACTAAAACACCAAAAAAAATGCAAAAAAAAGGAAAAGGAAAATAACCTAAGACATACAAAATAAAAATCTGCTATGTAGATTGCATAAACATAAAATTACTCTAATTACTATGCATTGTAATTACTGTGAATTGCAGTTTAAAGATTAACACAGGCACGTGACTAGGACTCAATGTTGCTGCTTTGGGAAGATGTCAAATCAGAGTAAAGAACCAGCCGAGGCTAGACTGGTAACAGCCTTCGCTTACTACTCCCAGGAATCCTACAAGAGGGGCAGACAGGACAGACTGAGGGGAGCTGTTAAGTGCAGGTTCAGATACTGTCTTTCTTTACCATTTTGGTCATCATAATTTTTTGCATTAATTTTGTTTTTTAAATATTTTATTAAGATTTATGTTTTTGATTACTGATTTTTGGCACCCTCTCAACTTTTGTGTTCCAGGTAATTCCTTCATCCGCCTTTCTCTAGACCTATCTGTGGGGAAGAACATAAGATTTACCATTAGCTAGAGAGAGTAGAGGGCTAAAGAGGCTGACTGTGCAATGTTAGTGAGTAAGTAGCTAAGCCCTTGACACAGGCCTGACTCCAAATCTGCAGTCTTTCCTCAGTGCCACCCTGCTTTTCCATCCGGGCATCCAGGAGTCTTCCATTTACTCACCAACAATGTCATCAAACATCAGCACCACGTGCATACTACAGGAGTAGCTGGCAATGGACCCCTTTGGGGCAGGATACAGGGGCCAAGTGGTAGACTATCTTAACAATTTATTTGGAGGGGCTGGGAATTCTAGGAGGGCCATGGTCAGGCTGAGCACAGCCTGTGCTGAGCACAGTTGGATGAATGAGTAAACCAAGGTAGGCAGAACTAAAGCTGGAGCCCGGTTCATAGAAGGAGGCGGTGATTCAGAGAGAAGATGGAAAGGAAGGCGAGGGTGCAGGTTGCACCGGGAAGGACTCTTACCACCAGTGTCCTGATGGTTGGATAGAAGGCTCATCCCTGCTCACGAGGTGAGGAGAAACAGCACAGGGCCACCGGGGAGCCCTGCAACCTATGGCCGTGTCTACAGTGGGAGGCAGGGTTGAGGAGGGAAGCGCAGTAATGAGAATCTGGAGTGAGGAGAGCAGTGCAAAGAGACATGGAAATGAAAGAGGCTGGTGAAGGAGAGAGCAGAAGGCAGGCAGCATCTGTGAGCCCAAGGACAGGAGGAAGGGGAAGGCGGGAGTGGGCGGAAACAGCAGTCAGATTCTCAGCAGCACTAAAATTGTCCCTGCCACTTGGCAGGACTCAGTTCAGACTTCGCAGATCCAAGAGCCTTGTCCTTTTTCTCGCTCACACGACCGCACAAGGAGCCAGTTGGCAAGATTTATGAACCAAAGGATCACCTGGCAAATATCCCTAGTATCCTTGGTGTTTTGATTCTTCAAAGTGTTGCTTATTGGAGTGACAACAATGGCTACAGTAGACTAGAAGACATTTAGTCTTGCTGAGAAGTTTTTGAAGTGCAGTTGAAACATGCACAACACCTTTTAAAAGAAGTTGATTTAGAATATAAATGAATGCATCAACGGATACTATGACTCAATGTTTAGAGCCCCGAAATGGCACTCATTTTAATATTAAGCTTCTTATACTGAAAGGAAGACCCTTATGCTAATAGGCAACTTTATAATTCTTTAAGCTGTTTTATTCACTTGATTCCATCATCATTTGATCCAACAGAATCCAAGCGGAAAGAACAAGGATTATTATTCTTATTTTTCAGTATGAAAACTGAGGCTCAGAGAGGTACAGAAGTCTTCCCAAAGTTACACCTGGGCTAAGATGTGGAGCTGGGAAATACATGACCATGAGTATTGTCTTCAGTAATGCCCGGCTTTCTACCCTACTTGCCTAGTATGTCTGACTCTTTTGGAAGGGCGTAATAACGATTCTTTCATTCTCCTGTTCGAGTATCTACTAAAAGATCAAAGATCTTCAAGGATCACAGACTTCCCACAAGGGGCAGCTTCAGAACCATGGACTTGGGATCTTATTGTGACCTAACATTCATATGACACAAGCCAGACAATGGTCCCTAGGTATCTCTCAGACGCAAAAAGGGTGGCAAGGCTTGGTGTCCATAACCCATTGTCTTATTGTACAGTGTTACCTTCCAGCAGAACATGGAAGGCTGAAAGTGGAACACAGGTCTAGCAAATACGATTGTGAGGGAAAAGAGAAACTGAAGACATTTAGGCATCCAACGAGAGGCAGGGTCCTTTAGATGCATGAGTGGAGAACCGGCGACAGAGGTCACAGGGTGAACTTAGCATATGTCTTGGCAGTACCTGGAAGGCAGAAGGAAAGTTCACGGTGAGCATCGGCAGTGAGCCTGGGTCTGTGCAGACTCTTTGGACATGTTGTTCATTCAACATTTACTTCCTGAGTGCTGAGCATTCTTGCCGAAGTTGAGATACCCGACTCTCTCAGTTACTTATCCTGTTGCTGGGACAAAATACTCAACTTCTACAATTTAATGGAGGAAAGACTTACTTAGATCACGGTTTCATATCTCTCACACATATAGTCCATGGGGCATCCGGCAATGGTGAAGGCTCACAGCAGAGGCTGGAGAGATGCTCACCCCATTACAAACCGAAGCCGAGTGATGCAAGGGCAAACCAATTAGCTTTTTAAGGAAGAAGCGACAACATTTCTTCTTCCTTACTTTTGTAAGATGCCAGTTGCTCCTCCCTTACTTCCTGGCCCGCAAATCAATGACAAACACCTGAAATCTCTGCTCTAAGCAATCCCCAATCTCAACAACTTAATCTTTCCAGGTCAAACCTTAAACACCTGCCCTTTTCAGCCAGGCCCTACCTCCCAATACTACAAGCTCCAAATACATGAGGCTTTTGGGGGACATGCAAGATCCAAACCCTAGCACCCACTGAAGAAAGATACACTGGGACAGCTCCAGTGGCTCACTCCTCCTCCTTCCAGAGACTTAAGTGGGAGAGTGAGCTTGTGAACTGGAATAAAGCAGACAGCCACAGGTCTCTGGAGGCTTTCCTTTCTTCGGGAATGTTCTACAGGATGTTTCTACTTTGCATTGATGTCGCCTGCCTGCCCTGTGCATATTCAGTACCTTTTGGCACTGGAGGCTTCCTCTCTGTGGAGCCCTGTGTATGGAGCTCTAGGTCCCCTCTCCAAAGAATAATGAACTTCAGAGGATCATAGACACTCTTCTGTTCGGCCATTCTTCTCTGATCATGTGATATCACATCATGTGATAATGATGGCAAGTGTGTCATTACTGTGTTGCAGAACCCAAAGATACATGAAGCTAATATTCTCATGCATGAGAAAGACAATACGCAATCAAATAAAATATACTATGTCATCAAATCCTCCTAATTCCATGTGTATATCTGTAAGCAAGAGATTTTTGATGCTCACCTAACTACTCGACACAAAAGAATGAACCCTCATCACCCAGCAGTGACAAGGGGTTGGAGATCTTAAAAAGGATAGTGTGGGGACCCTAAGGATCAGCTCTTCCAACTTGCAATGTGTTGGCCCACTGGCTCCTTGAAAAGTCACTGAATTGGCCATTGCTGTGAGCAGCAGCAGCACGTTTATATCCTCTGAGAGCATGGACCTCAAGCTAATACGATCAATCATCTGGGAGAAATCAAATGTGGAAGCCGTGATTCTCACCTGTGACAACAGAAATATGTTAATTGAAGATTTATGTTTTTCATAGTGATGGTTCAGGGCTTCTTACCTGGGTGCCCTCAGCCGCTCCTATGGCTTCTGCTATCATTCACAGGCACGTTGAATCCCCGAACCTTTATCTGCAGCCTCTTTCTCTTCTGAGCACAATGCCCACTCCCACAGCTGCCTCCCAGACATCTCCACATGTACTCCAGAGACCTGAAAATTCTCCTGTCCAGCTTCAGCCTTCACATTTGTAATCACCATCAGTCCTGCCAAGCAGACTAAGAAGCAAGAGTCAACCACCCTCAATCCTGCCCTCACCCTTCTTTTCACAACCAATTGGTCCCCACGCCTTGCCAAGTCTTGCGTGCCTGGAATTCTTTTCTCCCCCTCCGTATCCTCCTCGCCTTGGGCACAGCCCTAGGTCTCTGAGCTCATGCTCACCATAGTTTCTTGACTGATGTTAAAAAGCAAAATAACTCAGAGCATCTGTTAAAGTCCTAAGGAAGACAGATATGGTGGGGTCTCATACTGGGAGAGCCATTCTGACCTTATTATCAGAATATGACTACATAAGTGGAGTTTATTGGCTGAGGAGCAGGAGGGCATGTCAGTGGGTGAGAAATTCCTAAGATGAAACACCCAAGGCAAATAGAATTCTAGCTGAACTGACTGGACAGGATTGTCACTGAAGTCAGGCTGGGGTAGTAGAGTCTGAATGATGGAATGTAAGGTTTTAACTAATACTAATAGTAAATGTGATCAGATTCCAGGGGCTGGGGGACCCAGCAGGATCTTGGCTAATGCTCATGGGTGTCCATTCTTTTAGCTTGTCTGGGCTGCCTTTGGCAAAGAGAAGTTGTCTTTGGCAGAAAATAAGATATGTCACATAGTTAATGTATTGATATAGAAACCACAAACTTCCTTTTATATATTTTATCATAACATTGAAATGAAAATTATACAAGCCCAATTTTGACAATTAAGAAAATTTACACATCTGCTTAATAACAAACACCTGTCTTCACAGGCAGACACACATGTAAGTAGGTTGGAGCACCATTATTGGTAATCGCTGCATTTTGCTCTCTGAATAGCACAAGTATGGGTACCATCTGATTACAACTTTTGATCCAACTGATTGAGTGTGGTAGGAATGGGGAGGCGGCGTCAGCCACAGCATTTGGTTGTTCCTACACACTCTTTACTTAGGCATTGTTCAGTCAAGTCACAAGTAATATAGCTAAAAAATCACATAATAATATTAAGTTTACAGGCTTGTAGGGCTACATTTCTAGCTGCTTAGAGCTGTATGGAGACCACAAGCCAACGACTGGAGAAATCTGTCTTAAGAAAATTGACAAGTTTGTGTTGGGCTGCATTCAAAGCCATCCTGGGCTTCAGATAGGTTGCCAAAGCTGACCCAAACAGAACTGCGCAGGTGACGGTACAGCCCACCCCCATTACCCTTCCCAACCTCCCTGCTGTGTACCACTGCGATCGCCCTACAGAATACATTTAAATGGATCGCTGTCCAGTTCTCAAACACAAAAGTAACAGTGAATAATCAGAATGCCTACCGCATAGTGTCTAATGCGTTCTCAGTAGCACACAGGTACACCTGTGTGCATTTCCAAGTAAACTCCACAAGAACCCAGGCAAAGGTGTTTACTGAGTAGATAGATAATACACAGCTAATACAAGGCGGCACTGAGCTTCCAACCCAGGCCAGCACCAGTGCTGCGCAGCGCCACGCTTTGGTGCATCACACGCAGGTACTGTGAGCGTTTGGACTTGCCTGGCTGAGGGACTGGTGGGGAGCCACGCCGGAGGCAGATGACGCTGATGAAAGAGGCAAGCGACCCAAAGCTGTGATGTCACACAACGAGGGCATGGAGGTGGGTGGGATCTGAGTGTGGGCTGAGTGGAGAAGCTGTTGTCCACCGAAGGTGGAGCCAGGACACCCCAGAATGACCGTGGCACGTGTCGGAGAACCCTGACCCAGTGTTACAGAGCAACGCGGGTAAAAGGATGCGTGACAGAACACTGGGGAGAGTAAATTGAAAGCCAATGGGGAAATTCATAGTCCTTAAATGCCTGCAGAACGACTGAATATTTGTCTTTAAAAGAATTGATTTCCTAGGTTTTATTTTTGCCCCAGTTTTGAGGCCTGTGCCCTTGCAGCTGGTAACTTGGCCTCAGGTACCAACCCCTGTCTCATCTTCAGACCACATGCAGGTATTGGCCAGCCATGGGCCCTAGCCTGTCCCTGTGCCTGGTCTCCGACACTCACCTTACAGTCCTTAGAGCCTTTCAGGCACTGTGCTACCGCGCCCCCCCCCCCGCCCCCCGTGGAGTGGGGCAAGGAGGGGAAAGTGTGCAGTCACACACTGACACCCGTCTGGGAGTTGAAACAAAAGGCAGGCTTGATAAGGAGAAAGTGACAGAGACACACAGGTCACTAGGAGGAGGCCCAGGGAGAAGAAAGGGCACCGAGAGGAAGACCTCGATCCATCTTCTCTCTTCCCCTTGCACCTGGCTCGCTCTTCCTCTCCTGAGGCTTCTTTTCCACCCATTGTATAAAAAAGGAAATCAAGGGCTGGGACTGCAGGTAGCTCGGTGGTCAGACGTGGCCCTGGTGCCATCCCTCGCACACCTGAGAAGGAGAAACGGAGGGAGAGACTGGGGGGAGAAGACCTGTAATGAGAGAGGAAGACTCGTTTCTACAGCTTTCTAATAAAGCTTAGCTTGATTTTAGTCAAGTGAATAGACAGATGCTGAACTTCCCTCCCCTCCCTGTTGGCCAGACTGATGAGCGATGAGAAGGGACTGAATTCCACCCTTCCCCAGGCAGGTCGGGTGGTACAGGGGAAGGCATCATCACGGAACTTAAAAACTCACCCTGCCTTGAAGTGATCACGTAAGAACTGTCATAGGAGGGCCCAAGAAGGCTGGAATTTCCTCTTGTTTTATACCGCTGGACTGAAAAGGGAGCCGAAGATTGATTACATCCCCTGCTAATCAATGCAAAGACATATTTTTCTGCTTCTCCGTCTCATAATTTTTATTTCATCTAGTTTGGGCTTTTTTAGGGTTGCCAGATGTCCCAGTTTCAGTGGGACAATCCTGCATCTTGAAGGTGCGTCCCATCTGCTCTTGAAAATATTTCTGTTCACTGCTCTCTCGTTGACTGTAGGGTTTTTAGAGCTGCCAGCCAGAGTAGGGCTGCTGGGGAGAAGATGATAAATTATTGTAACACCATAAAAAAATTACTCACATCCACGCCTACCTCACCTCAGCAATGCTGTGAATTAATTCGGCAGGACTGTTTGTCATAAGAGGTGAATCTCTGAATCTCCATATGGGAGTTTGAGGCCCTTTCCGCAGTGGTACTGAGAAGCAGACCAAGCGGGAAGAAATGCAGGGAAGGGTTCCTGGACTGGCTCTTCGGACACCTGGCTCTGCCACTTTCCCGGAAAGTAACTTTGGACCAATTAGTTATGAGAGGAAACTATCTTTTGAGCACCTACAGTCTACCCGATGTAATGCCAGATATTATGTAAAAAGTAACCAATTATATCCAGTAATTTGGATAGTTTATGTTTTATCTCTGTTTTTGATTGGGAAGTCAAGACTCGTATCTCCTAGGTTCAGGATTTCTGGGGTAAAATCCCACTTCAGGTGATGTCTCAATTTTTTCCTTTTTTAATCAGAAATAATAATCACTTCTGTCTTATAAAATGTGATACAGAGGTTAATAAATAAATGCCTCTCCCACAGCTGCCATGGTACCAGGTGAGGAGCTTGTATCTGAAGGTCCTGCATATCGAGGTTTTTTAAAGTAGAAATTTCACTGAGCAGTCTCTGCAGATTTATGGACCTCTGAATTCTGCCTGAAACTGGGTGTCCAGGCTGGCACTATCCGTGGTGAACTGTGAACTGCACGACCTGAGGGTCACCGATCCAAATTGTCTTCGTCCTTCCTGATTTTTACATTGCTCATTCTGATAATCGAGACATTGAGATTGCCGCTTCAATTCAGGCATCACTTGGGGAGGGCCATTGGTTATATGACTCGTGCCCGCTAACTTTGTGAAGATGAGTTATCACCAAATTTGATGAAACAAGTCCTGGGGCAGAGACCAGGTAAGGCAGATACTGGTGATGGTTGTTGTCCAGGCAATGGAGTAACATTTGAGAGAAGCTGTTTGAGGATGCTGTCACACCACGAGGTAGGTTAGGATGTTCTGGAACTCAGCAGAATAAACACTGGCTGCTTTCATTAATATGCACTGCCTAGTTTTCACCACATCAACCACTCCGTTTTTTTCCATGCCTCTGGCTTTTTAATGTAGTCCTTAATAGAGCAGCTCTTGTGGAACAAGAGTGGATGAGGGTGGGCTTTGTCAATGCCCCTAAGTCACAGACGTGCACTTGGAGGAGAGCTCTCCAAATATGACGGTCACTTAGGGTGCTCTCCCGGCAGGGGCAACACAGGGCCCGTTCTTTGTGTTGTTTTCCTTTTGCCCCTCATGAAAGCATGTTCTTCTAGCAATGATCAAAGTCTTTTCCTCAGATTACAGAATTTCACATCTCATTATGCATTCAATCTTCACGGCCTGTCTCTGCCGCATACTGGGGACTAGGCCTTTCCAGTTCGTAGACTACTAAAGCCCTTGGTGGCTCACTAGGCTGCTCAAGCTTTTTGTAAGGTGTGAATACATCTGCATATGTGTTCCCATCCCATTCTCAGAGGATGTGTGCATAGCCTGGGAGAGGCCTAATGCAGTGAGAGGCCCCTTTCTCTGGGGCTGCAGAGCCAGAGCAGCAGTGTGGCTGGGAGGTAGATCCGCAGCCAGTGGCAGAGAGACGGTATGGGAGCAGAATACTTTAATTCCAAATTCCTCTGTATTCATCCCTGTAAAAATGACCCCGTCTGCCTCTCAACTGACTTCCCAGTCCCTCGGTCTTCCCTGTAGCTCTGGGAACACAAGTATTCTCAGCAGTTCTGCATCCTCCTCAGCTCCCACAAGCTGCCGGTAAGGTGTCACATAGGGGTCTCTATTTTTTTATCTCCAGCAGTTCTCCCACAACACTGTCTGGGTGCAGACTCCTGCAGAGATGTGACTGTGGCTTGTTCACTTCTCCATGACGTCTAGCAGTGAGAATGAATAAAAGGTGTTCCCAAAGTTAGTTCTGGGATTCACCCAGCACACCACCGCTCCAGAAGGAAGGAAACCTTAGCACAGCAGTGGGGGGCTGACAGGAACGCAGAGGGGTACAAATGTGTGGAAGACCTAACTGCCTGCCCCCTTTCAGGGTGCCGGGGGGTCCTGAGTGGTTTCCTAAGTGCACGAATACCTAGCACTGAGCTCAGAGATGCTGATTTTCTTGGGACAGAACTCTTGAAACAACGCTTTCAACAGGTTCCAGGTGATTTTCCAGGGTTTTATTTTGTCGGGGTGGGCAGAGGTCATGACATTATTGTATTGAACTACTGTAAGCTCTTCTTGAGATAACAGAAAATGGCAGGTCAGCGTCCAACTTGAAGAGCTGAAGGCCTATCCCGTTTCCTGGATGGTCCTCTGGGTGGCGCTGTGCAGAGACTGCCGCAAATAAGGTGGTGCCCTCTCCCTGAGCTCCTGCAAACTCTTCCCCAGGACTTCCCGGTGGGCCCAGGACTGCAAATACTAAAAGCAATGGCTGGTTAAGCACAAGGTTCTCATCCGGACTTCACTGCCCATCCTGATTTGGGGACAAAATGTTGTTTCAAAGACAAGCTGGTGTGTATGGATCTGCATGGTGCCTTTCCTTCTTCACACTTTTAAAGCAACATTTGTATGGCGGAACATTCGGAGACTCCACTCCTTGCTTTTCTCCCTGATTGTCATTTGGAATTACAAGAGTGATGCATGTTTTTGTAGATGATTTTTTTGAAGCTTATAAACAAAAATAATTTTTAAAAGTCATCTGAAATTACACCACCCACAGCTAACCACCGCTAACATTTAGTGCACGTCCTTAAAAGGATGCTGTTTGGGAACCTGCTTTTTCAAATTTAACAATATAACAAGAATATTTTCCAGGGAACGAGCCATATTTAAATCATTTTTTAAAGTTACATAGTATTCTAGTATTTCATTTACAGATGGACCATGGTTTGTTTAACCAATTCCATATTGTGGAACATGAAAATTCTCTCTTTTCTTTGTTTCTCCCCCTCCCTCTTCAAGTGTCTTCGGCTGTTATGACCAACTCTGCCATATGCATTCTAGAAGTTACCCAGTTGCTCTCTTGTACACTTGCTCCATGCCTTCCCATGGAACAAATTCCTAGAAGTAGAGTATCTGGCTCCAGATTATACAAAGCATTACAATTTTTGATTTCCATTGCTTTCTGGAAAGGCTACCCATTTACTCACACCACTGTGAATGAGCGGGGCCATGGGACTCCCTACAGGAGACCTCTGCGATCTTCTGAGAACTTGTCTTGCTGGTAGGAAGAAGTCTGCCACCTTACCAACCAGCCCTGTGCCCTACGGGCGGCAGACTCGTTGCCCTGGAAGACCTTCAGGGAGGTGCTGTCAGTTCTGTCATATACCGACAGAGCAGTCTGCACAGAAACCCCCTGACCACCCTCCCACTCCCAGCCTCACACTTGCCAGGCTGAAAATGCACTGGAAAGACCTTGGAGTTACCCAGACAGAGAAGATGCAGAATTTCCTCTGACGGAAGAGATGTGGGCAGGCCGTAGGTAGTATAAAGTGAGGCGCAGCCATTTCGGCTCCTTTTCTCTCCTTAGGAGAAACACAGTGACTATCTTTTCTTCCACCACACTGAATTTTCCAGGTGTGGGCAGTGGGAGAGTGGCAGGAATTTCCTGATTTGCTTCAGCATAAGTTACGGGGTCCCCCAAAACCACTATAGACAAGATATCAGATTCTGCAACAGGAGAAAAGGAGGCTTGGCTCTCCCTATCCAAACAGAAATTCTGTAAGGCCGCCAGGTCACGGTGGTGGAGCATAGGAAGGGAGGAGGTCAGACCCCCCTTATTTACAGATGACATGATCCTTTACATAGACAGCTCCACCGGAACCCTCTTAGAACTACGGTGGTGGGAACTCACGATGTAACCTGAAATACAGGAAATCATAAGATAGTGAACTAGCCAAAGACCAAGAAAGAGAAGAAGTCATATCTTTGTTGCCAAAGAATATGAGAAGCAGTGATCTAAGTTCGATACAGGGTCTGACATTTAAAGTCAATAGTTCAGGGCCAAGGACAAGTGGTTGTAGACCTGGAAGAGTCTAGGGTGTTTGTGGTTAGGGATACCTTTATCAATCAGTGAATATGATGTTACGATGGATCATATATTGCACTCCACTTCTGCAGCTCATTGCCCCCTGCTCAAAGATCAAGTGTGGAACCAACCGGCAGACAGAATCAGGTCCTCCAACTTCACAGTCATTATAATGTGGCCAAGCAGCAGAACTTACTTCTGTTAGTCAGGGGTGAGGCAAGGAGGGACATTTCATAGCTATTTAAGACTATCTCAGATGGACCTCTAGCTAGGGAGGAGATTCAATGTTAGATCAAGAGAAGTTGTACTACTGTTTTTATAGCTCACCTACAGTACCGTGGTGGCAAGGGACAGGCTCCCAAGCGTTGGAGGTTCACCCTCAGAAGCAAATATGCTGTTTAGAGCTGGTAGTCGTTTTAGCATAGTGTATGATTCAGGAGTGAGACAGGCTGGGTGTACCCAGGGGCAGCCCAGCTCCTTGTGTGCCCCTCACATGTCTTCCACACCAACACGATTATATCACAAATTTTAAAAAATAGAATTGTTTTCCAAGTTGTTTTCACAGGATTTTGCACACTGCAGCAATGTGATATGAGGGAAATAGTATAGGAAAAGATTATTGCTATTTGGTATAATTTCAATTCTGAAAAAATTTACTCATCCCCTAGAAAAGGTATTAGAATAATTACTTTCATTAACTGTATTTCAACAGTACAGAGGAGGCTTTGAAGTTTGATCTACCTTATCAGGTGCTAATGCTCCTTTCTTACTGGTGATAGGTCTCCTGTTTAAAGAAGCAAGAAGCATCCATCCCTATGGTGACCATTTTTCATCAGAGTCTGAATCAGAACAGAGTGGGACCCAGGGAGAGGAAGAGGTACCGCTGTGTGGAGTGGAGCAAAGTCCTGCTAGCTCTTCCTCCTGTCTCAGTCTCTTCTTTCTTGTATCTTCTGCAGTATTTTTATCTTGTCAAACAGTTGTGCCCTTTCATCACCAACCAACTAACTTGGTTGCAGTAGGGCAACATGGCAAATGATGTTAGCGGGAATACACTGGTTACATTTAGGCTAACTGAGGAGTCAATGGCAGGTCATTTCTATCCCAAGACACAGTTTCAGCCAGTGCCTTATGATCTGCCTGTGAAATTCTCTGATTAAAAAATACCTTCGAGGGTTGTCGGAAAACGATCTGCAGGCTGAGGTAGATATCCAGACTCAGGGGAGAGCAGAAAGTTCTAATGGGGGAGGAATAATTTGGTCCTTCATCCCACCACCTCCCACCCTTGCTGTGTTAGCTGGGATAAGTGATAGCCAGCCTTTGAGCCTCTATTTCTCATCCTTAAAATGCTCCTATAAATACCCATTCCCTGGATAAGTAAAATAAGTATGAACTGAAAGCGAGAGGACCTAGCACCAACGTGAGGAGAACTGCCAACTGCTCTCTCCATCACCCCCACCCAAGGTCACAGCAGATACGATTATTCCCATGAGATGGCTCCCTGTCAAAGGGGATCTTCCTGGCTCTGCTACCTGCCCTGGGGTCTGGGTTTCTCCCCGTGGAATTCACTGCGAACTAGTTTTCCCTCCCATCGTCTGAAGCTGTAGTTTTGCTACATGAAGTCTTTATTCCCTTATCATTTCAGGGAAACTGCTAAGTAGAAACTGACTGGTGCTCGGATTTCCCATTAGTTAATGCAAATCTTGTTCTCGCCCTCCAAGAGTAAAAAGTAGCAAAGGTGCCGTGGCCAATAAAACATACACTCTCTCAAAGCTCAATTCATGGAGACCAACTTCTCTGAGGTGAGTGGCTATGTCTTGTAATTAATATTTTGTTGTAATTTTCTTTTTCTCTGTGAAAAATGAGGGATTTTTTTCCCTGGACCATTAAAGTAATAAGATGGGGATTTTTCTTTAAACTCTAACATTAGCATCCAAACTGTCAGTCAAGTTACTAAGCAATGGGAATCTACTGTCTGTCATGAGTTACAGTTTTGTAAATTGGTTTTTTGATATGCAATTTTCAAGAGGAATGTTTGCATTCCTATTTGCCTATGGACGTACTAAGAGCTGAGTTACTATGAGTGAGGTATCTAAAGACAGTTTCCCATGGGATGAGTGTTCAAATGAGAGTGGCATTCGTCACATCAACAGGAGCAACTGAGGCGTTTTCTAATCTATCGTGTCCCCTTTCAGAGACAACACAAGTTGAGCATTCAAGAGATCTTTAGCAAGTGTGGAGACAGTGTCTCCTCCATCCAATTACTCTGTGCAGTCCTTCATAGTGGCCACTGTCGGGTCTATTCAGAGGTGGAAAGCAACTCAAACCACGCAGATTATTTTAAGGCCCCAGTATGCTAACAAACAAAGAAATGTCAAGGCAAGGTCTCAGAAATGATGGTGTTTTAAAAAATTAGAATTAATGGATTGATATCTCTTACCAGAAATACATAATGTAATCAAGATGTTCACAAGTGTAACTAACAACTTACATTTTTGTTGAGGGTTGGCTATCTTCTAGGAACCATGAAAGCAATTTTTACAATTTAGATCTGCTAATTTTTCCATTGACCTTATCAGTTAGTTCTATTACTGACCAATATTGTGAAGACAAACAGACTGAAGTAGAGATTTTTAATATTTTATCTGAGTGATAAATGCATACAGCACAGATTTATGGCTACATCTTCTTTTCAACCTGCAGTGAACTTCTGAGATTCTAGTCACTTGCAATAATCAAAACGTCACATGGTTTTGCAATAATTCTGCCAGGCACATGGTCTTTCCAAGGGACGTACGGTAGTCACGCACTGTCCCCTTGGCTGCATCTCATTATGGACACACATTTCTGAAGACAGTGGATACTGCCTCAGCCTCTGGCAGTACCCCAGCCACCCCAGTCACTTCCCCATTGGCTCCCTTAATTTCAAACATCACTCTTTCAGTCTGAGACTTGGAACAGGAGCAGAAGTCCAGGAAAATTGTGTTTTCCACCTTGCTTTTTTTGTCAACTGAGCAAAAAATAAAACAGCCTCTTCTTGGACACCTCACAGTCCATCTCAGCCTTTTCTAACCAAGGAAGGGAGTGATGGAGAATGTCTAAGCTTCATTCTTTGTGGCTTCAAACAAAAGAAAGAAGAGGAGAGAGAGAGCAACAGCCAGAGTACGTACTTCCTCTGTTACTATCTCATTCCCTCTGGAACTCACCCGGGTCAGCCTTCCATCCTCTAAGAAGCCTTTCAATGTTATCTCTACGTTACTTAATCTAAAGGACGCACCCTTGGCCTCATCTTATTGAATATGCGAGTACTTTTGGCACACTATTTCCTTTTCCTAAAATAATCTTTTCCCTTGGTGTCTGCCCCCAACACAGTAGGTTTCCCTCCCACCTTTTCTCTCTGCTTCTCAGTCTCCCAGGCAGACCCAGCCATTCCAATAAGGACCAGTTAGGGACCGCTTTGCTTCTTGCTCCCATATTTTCCTTACTAAGATGATCTCTTCCTTGGTCAGGAATTCAAACACAAAAATAATACACAGTTGACTTCTAAATTCCTTTTCTGGACAGATGCCTTCTTAGATCTCCAAATGCATATATGCAAAAAATTACTTATCACATCTTTTTGATACATTTAAGGCTTTTTGGACCTAACTCTTTGTGTGCTTCTGAAATCAAACCTTGTGATTGTCACTATGAGAGTGATCTTTCTTTGGTGCTTTCTTTGTGGATGGATGACTACAGTTTACCAAGTTCCTTCACTTCCCAAGATGCTTGACACGTTACATTCCCTTTTCCAAGTGAATACGTTAGAAATATGTACCCACACACAAAATGGCAACTATGTAGAAGTAAACTTGCTAATTTTCAATATTAGTGACTGTTTATTTGTTTACTGAGGTAGATAAAAAAGCATTTATTACCAAAAAATAAATATAAAATTGTTGTTTAATTTCACGTGAATAAATATTTATCTAATCATACTCTTTAATTAATTCCATCATAATGATTATAATTGCAGCCTACATTTTAATCTGCTTGCTATCATTTGGATCTGGAGTGTCCCCAAAGCCTTGTGTTTGGAAGGTGACTCAATCAATAGGGATAAGTCTATTGATTTCCAGTGCCGTTAAGAGTAGGGATTGATTAAAAGGGGCAGATCACGGTGCATGACTGGGAAGGGGCAGGTCCCCGGAGCCCCCTGGAAGGGTGTAACTCTCCCCCTACTTCATTCTGTGCTGTCTCTGCTTCTTGTCTTGTCATGCTCAACAGTTTCTCTTGGGCTAAGCCCTTGCCTGAGCCTTTCTGCCATTGCCAGATGTCGACGACTGGATTGAGAGCTCCCAAAACTGTAAACTAAAATAAACCTTTCCTCCCTTAAGTTGTGGATGTCAGCAATGAAAAAATGACTGAGACACTGCTGCTGCAGACAACTGCTTGGATTGTTTTTTCTATTTCTTTTCTCCTCACCCAATAGCCAGATATGTTTATGCTGAGGTTTTTCTGATGTAATTATATAAATAATTTTGCTATTTCCACAGCTCAGTTGCCAGCCATTTCTCTAATCTAGAAACAAGAATTAGAAGAGGTAGTACGTACAGGTTTGTTTCAGTAGAAACAGGTGAATAAGATTGCTAAGGCCCAGTTCTCACTGTTCCAGATATAACCCTCAAATGTTTCTTTATCCTTCTAAACATTTTCTAAATGTCTAATTTCTCACTTACTTTCACCATCTGTCTTGAGGAGCACCCAAATATTTTTTGCAGAGTCCACTGCAGTATGAAAATGGAGGGACCCTTTTTAAAACAAAAAGTTATGAAGAATTTCAGAAGTGCTTTCTTGGTGTGGGACTGTCTTGGTTACTTTTTTGTTGCTGTGACTCAATACCCTATATCCACAAATTTAGAGCAGGAGAGGTTTAATTTAGCTTGTATTGCCAGAAGGTCACAGTCCATTCAGGGGTGGCTGGCAGCAATGGAAGTACGTGGCAGAGACAGAAGTGGAGGCAGTTCCTCACAACATCACACACAGGAAGCAAGTTGAGACTAGTCCTCCAAGGAAGGCAGGAAGCAGCTTATGTATCCCAGTGATCAGCCCCTCCTGGATCCAGGTGTGGAAGGTGTGGTAAACCCTCATTACATGCCTGTAATCCAATTTACGTCTGTAATCCACCCCTCCAGACTACACCCCAATCTCCCAACAGTACATGGTTCCATAGACCACCTATAACATTCAAATACATGAGTCTTTTGGGGGACATTCTAGATCCAAGCCACAACAGGGACCATCCAAGAATGAGACCCTGGGCAGTCACTACAGAGGTCACCACCTGTTGTTGTTGGGGCCTGCAATGTCCTGCACAAGCCTCATGTATTTGAATGTTGTAGATTATCCATGGATTTTGAGTTCTGTTATGAGGTGGGACATGGTAGGGTGTGAAGATTGCTGGGTATGTGGGGAACAACTGGGCATGCAGTCTAGAAAAATATATTCCCAGCCCCAGGGACTCCCAGGCCTTATTTCGTTCTCTTGGGATGCCCTGAACAGCTGCTCTCTGCCAACCCTTCTGCCAGGCAACCATTGCCAACCAACTATGAACTGACTGAGACCTTTGAACTCTGAGCTAAAAGTCAGCCTTTCTTGTGTCCCAGCAATCAAAAAGCACAAAGCAACTACAGTACCACCCCGGAAGCAGACTCTGTCTATAATGTTTACAGAGTTTTCCTTTAAAATCTTGTCCCACAACTTCGTGCTTCCAGTTCTTCTGAAATTTTCACACTTTCCTCGGCTTTCTCATATATTGTTGAACCAACAGCAATCACCGAAGGTACGGTTCCTATATTTCAGGAGCTGAGCTCAGTGCTGAAGACAGAGACAGCAGGTAATGACGCTCACTCTGAGGAGCCTGGAGTTGTCGTACTCACTCTCCCTTCACTGGACACAATACCCGATATGCACAACTTAAAGGAGGTTTATTTTAGCTCACATTTTCAGTCCACCATCAGCTGACTCAAGGCAAAAACAGCATGACAGTGGTGATGGCAGGGGAAAATGTGCTAAGCCCATGACAGCCAGGAAGTAGGGAGAGAGGGACAAGCCAGGGACAAGAATACACTCCACCAGGTTATGCCACTAACCACCCATCCCCAACAAAGCCTCTCCTCCTCAGAGCATGTTCTGCTCCAGAACTCATCAAGGATCAATCAACTGATTACTGTGGTGCCTCGGGGATCTAATCACCATTCAAACGCATGAGACTTTTGGGGGACATTTTAGGTTTAAATCATTACACAAAACTTCAGGTTCCAACCTTTGAGTTGAAGCTCCCTCTGGGGGTACGGTTTCTATCCCTTTGCTCTTTGATGGTCAGTAAGGATAGGAGGTGAAGCCCATCTGTTTCATAATACACTACTACCTTGGTAGCAAACATTAAACAGAAATCGTAACTATGAAATAGTTAGAATATGAAATGCTCATTTATATTTTGTGATATAATTTGACAACATTTATTAACATTTCTAAAAGGTATTATTTAATTGAACTTTCTTTAATTTCTCTCACAGATATATTGACACAAGTGTGAAAAGACCTACGCAGAATGATGCAGAAATGGAAGAGAGAGAAGAGTGCTCATGTGTTTTTTTTAAAAAATAGAGGTGAAAATACTGAGCAAACTAGGTTCCATGAAAATCACAGAATGGTTTGTAGAATATAACAATGTGCTTTTCAAAAGGAATGTTCAAACATAACTGTACCTGTGAGATACGTCTGCATCTGACCTACAACCAAAGACACTTGGGAGACATAAGAAAGCAGCAGCTTTTTAAAAAACAACCAGAAAGTTTTGGGCAGAGAAAGGGAAATGTTTACTTCTTACTTTGTTTCTTTCTGAAAAGTTTGAATTGAAAATGGGTTATTTCTTTCACAATTAGGAAAAACCCACAGTTGATATCAAATATATTTTCCTTCCTTCCTTTCCCAGATCATTTTAGAAAAGACATAGAGCACTTAATATACTCTGGGACCCACTGAAGCAGTGACGTGAGCAATGTCTACCATCCAACGAACTTGGCAGTCTCTCTTCTCAATCCAGATCAAGTTGTCACTGAAGTCACAAGAGCCACATTAGATACACTATCTGCTATCAGAGCCTTTTAAATCTGGCTGTATGTAATGGTTGTATACCCATGTTCATAACAGCACAAATAACAATAGCAAAAATATGGAAGGCACCAAAATACCTATCAACAGACCAGTGGATACACAAAATGTGGCATTTATACACAATGGAATACTATGCATCAATAAAGTCCAATAGTGTGGAGGCTTTTGCAGGCAAATGGAAGAAACTTGAGAACATCATGCTTAGTGAAGTGAGTCAGAAGCAGAAGGTGAAACATCGAATGGTCTCTCTGATATGAGAGACCCAGATCACAACTCCTTTGGAACTTAAGACGAAAGACAAAGTGAAAGGGGGGGGGGGGGGGTAGGGCGGGGGAGGAGGAAGGGTGGTGTAGGTAGGAGGAGGGACAAAAGGAGAGTGGGAAAGCCCTTGTCACCTTGACAAGATATGTATGTGCACAAAAATGCTCAACTCCATTGTATACCTTGAATTTTGTACGTATAAATATCAATAAAATGTGCGGAAATAAAAGAGAGGTAGAGATAATAGAATTTATAGATATAAGGGAATTTATTTGGAACGCTTACAAGTTTGAAGAGATAAATAGCCCAAAGTGGCCGTGCACACTTGGGAGAGGTGGAGGGTCCAGTAGCCACTCAGGTTTGTGCCAGAAGGACACCAGTCCCATCCAGCAGGACAGCCAGTGCCAGCCTGCTGTGGATGATTATCCAAGAAAAGAAGGTGAAGACGGGAGACTGACTGATGCGAGTCTACCACAGAGATCTGCCAGCCAAGACCTGAGCAAGCCAGGAGCCAACCGAAGCTGAAAGCTGTTCCCTGGACATTCCCCAGTCGCAACAAATTGACACAATTTCTCCAAAGCCATGCTGAAGGAGGGCAGAAATATTCTTGTTATTTTTGAAAAGAAAAACACAATCGAATCTGGGATAGGCTTCAAGAAGACTCCTTCCTGAACATCGAAAATTTGTGACTCTTTCTCTGGACCTTACGGAAAATCACTCATTGTCTGAAAGAGAAAAGCATAGTAACTACTCCCAGCACCTGACCTAGTTTCCTCGTTTCCCTTTCTTTCTCCTGCACTTTCCAAATGCAGGAGCACGGAGGCCTAGGAGGCGCTGCCGCAGCTCCCCGTCCCCCATATTCAAGAGTCTTCCCATGCAACGGGCTGTTCTCCCTTAGGCTTTGCTTCCCATGGGCTGCAGCTCTCCCCAGGGTGTCTTCTCTGCAGGAACCAGCTAGGTGGAGTTTCTCCACCTGGGCCTGTGGCTGCTACGTGGGCTCAGGGCAGAGAGAAAAAAAATGTGTCAAAACCCAAGCAGCTCTAGAATTTTCACCCACAGAAGATAAATATCTCCTCTGCCCAGGTCTTATGTTCATCAAAGCAACTCTGTGCCCTCCTTCCGGGACCGATGGTGAACTGGGTGAGCAACAGCACAGAGAATAAAATGTGGAGTCGGTATTCTCAGGGCACACCAAGAACAAAGTCAAGGTCAGGGACGGGGTCAAGGACGGGGAACAGGCAAAGCACAGAAGAAGACAGCTGATCCAGTCAATTTCAAGAAAAGTTTCTGGTTCTGAGGCCGACATACTAGCCTTTGCAAAGATAACGGAAGAGAGAAACAAAATGAGACATGACTGAAAATAGTGAATGTTTAAGTTAAAGAATATTTCAATAAAAGACACATCCATGTATTCCTCCTCTAAACACTTCCCCTTGCTTTGAACACAAACTTCCTGTCACTTCTTGCACTTTCTGAAGTAGCCTGGAAGTCCTTTCTTGTATCTTTAGTTGCACTATTACGACAGCTTCAATATCCTGAATCAATGCAAAATATTTATTTTCAGTCGGTTTTTATTTTCGCGAAGAGCCAGAAGTTGCATGGTGCTGGATCTGGTGACTACGATAGATGAAGACACACTGTGGTGTTTTTATTAGACAGAAGCTGCTGTACCAGAAGTGGTGTGTGACGCGGAGTATTACCTTGATGGAGGATGAAGACTTCTGCCTGTATCTCAGGCCACTTTCTGTGTGCTGCATGTCTTAAATGCCCTCATAAGCCCTTAGAGTATTTCACGATTCCACACAGGGAAACTCTGAACCGTTGAGGACATGATCCGAGCCACAGACCAAGTTTCGTCTCCCAGTGGGGGGTTCCTGCACTGTAATTCCTGTACTGAGCTCAGCCACTTTCACACACAGAGCTTAGCTCTGTGTATGACCTTGGCTCTCTATATGTGACCTTGGCTCACAGTGAGCTACTCCCTCGTTCTTTCCTGGCCACTGAAATCTTATTTCTCCATCCCAGACATAGCAATTTTGCATACCTCGCAGTTGCCAAGTGCTGACATAATGCTGACCCCTGTGGGGACCCGTTTCTCTTGATCCATTGCCCCCCTGCCTGCTCTCCCAGTCTGTTGTGCTCTTCTGCTCAGTCCCGACTCTCCATAACAGATCTGTTTACCCCACAGTCAGACTTTTCGTCCTCTTTCTTACCCTTTTTTGCTCCTTTTTAAGACCCTTTTTAGCCCCTTTGCCCGTTTTGTGTCCCCTGTCCCTACTCCCTTCATCCCTTACCCCTCTGTCTCCTTTTGCCCCACTTCCTTATCGCCTTCATCCTCCATGTGCTTATGCCCTCATGCCTCACCCTGTGCCCTTTCTTCCTCCTTCATCCTCTGTGCCTTAGCCTTGATGCCTGACTCCTGGCCTTATGCCTGGACCTACCAGCCAAGCATAGGGTCATGGGGGACACTGTGCCTGTATTTTCTACCCAGCTGTAAGGTCACAAGGACAATGTACTTTTACTTTAAATTCTCTGGCCGCTGATCGTATGTTTGGTTTCTACCAGGATCTTGCTTTGACCTAAAACCTATGATGACATTTCTGATGACATCAGAATTGGAAACAGCAGTTGCAAAACTCTAATGAAATTGACAGAGTTTTGTTTTGATTCTACAGTCAAAATACACACAACAAATTCTGCACTCACTTACCTCATGCTCAAATCTGTTGTTAAAATGCTTTGCACAGAACCACAGTTGAAACTTATCCCACACTGTTACTCAGGTTTTACATGCCACTGTTTGTATTGAGGATCCCTGTTACGCTGTGGAATGTCACTTGGTCTCAGCTTTCTTTGCATTTTTTTAAACCACACCTCATAATCCAGAAAAGCAACATAGGGAAAATCAAGAGACTGAAAGTCAAAGAACTATTTTTTTCAGCATCATTTATTTTATTCTCTAGAGGGGCTCTGTCCAACAGACATAGAATTTGACTCACATATCTAATTAAATTTCAGTAGTCACATTAAAACAAAGGATAAAGAAATAGGTCAAATTAATTATAATGAGCTTCACTTAATCTAGTATATCTAAAATACTACTTCAAAAAGTGAACCATATAAAAATTAATTAAATAATTAAATTATTTTTACATACTGTCTTTCAAATCTGATGTGTATTTTACACTTACAACAGATCTCAATTTATACGCTAAATTTTCCTTGGGAATAATTGATCTGTATTTAGATTTACAGTCAGAAAGTAGATTAACATAGCCAAATTGCATTAAATGTCCTTAAAAATTTCCAGTAAAAGAATCAAAAATCCATTTTAAAATTTAAATTAATTAAAATAAAATTTTAAATTCAGTTCTTCAATTACTGTAGCCACATTTCAAGTTCTCAGTAGCCACACATGGCCAGTGCCTGCCATATTGGTCTAGCATATTGGACAGTACGGATTTAGAGTGTGGCTTTAGAGCCATCAGTTACCATTTTGTAAATCAGGTTTGCAATGTGGGTCACAAAATAACTCAAATAGTTTATCACATGTCATGTAAGGTTCTGCCACTTAGTAACTTAAAGTCACACACACACACACACACACACACACACACAAAGGCACAATTACAGAGCATCTCAGAATCTCCTTTTCACTCTCCTAACCAATATGGGGGATAAGTTTCTACGACAATGAGGTTCAGATCTTTCTGAGTGTGGTCCAAAATTAGCAAATATTAATCATAATGGAGTAGACACCAACCTTTTAAAAATTATTTGGACAATTAACCTTGAAGCCATCTTTTTATGCTCCTTGAGTGTCTTTTGCTATTGTTTTGTATATTTAAATTCCTGCCCTTAAGTTTTTGAAGATGTGTAAAGTGTCTGTATCAGAACTAGTGAGGCCTGGAGGCATCATACACCCCACCTCCACCTGCTTTCTCCATCATTGTTCATCTGCCCATGGGTGGTCCCTCTTCTCTCCACAGGAGCTTGTTTTCTACTTCAGCTACCTGTCCATATGCATTAAATTTAGTTTTTCATGTTCCTTATTACCTAATAAGCAAAGATACGAAGCTCAGAATTGCATGTATACTGCCTTCACTTTAGATAACTGTGAATATAGTAGCTCATATAGAGATCTCACTCTATAAATTCCAAACAGTTTTGTATGAAGAATCTTATTTGAACATTCACCACTCATATCAATGTGAAAAAAATAAGAGATTTAAAATCAAGCAATCAGTACATAGAAAAATCTGGATTATAATAACTGCTTTCTACATGTGTGTCCAGTGAGCTTTCTAACACATCACCCTAGATCTGTCACCTGAGGCTTTTATTAGAACAGTGTGACACCAGCTTTAACCCTCAGCTTGGGCACTTTCCTATGTGCTCAGTACTTTCTGTGATTAAGGAGCATTCTTAAGAAAAATAGGTGTAGCTATTCACTACTTAAGAAGTCAGACTTCTGGGAAGTTCTTCCAACTTTCCAGAAAAAAAGTTTTGAACTCAGAACCAAGAACAAATAAAAAATGTTTCACTTCTCCATTCTGAGCACCAGCCATCAAACAGCATGTCAGACAGCACTGTTTCCGTTACAGTTCAGATGCCAGACAGGAAACCACCCTTCCTTCCCAGTGGGTCAATTTCCTACAACAAAAGAACAGACAGGAATCAGCATAGAGGTTCAAGCAAGGGAGCAAATGGCCCTTAACACAACACAGGATAAGGTAAGGTTTGCAGCAGGCCATGGAGTGGCCAGTTCGCCATTCAGCTTACCTGCAAACATGAAATACAATAATTCAAAAGACGAAGAACAACTGTACTCCTTCGTCTCAGCTACTGCAGAGATCATCGAGGTAGAAAATTCAGATTAGCAGCAGAGACATACAGCTTCTCCCAGCCATTCTGAGGTAAGGAAGAGCACTAATTGATTTTAGTAATAACTGTCTTGAAGCAAGAAAAGGAATAGTATGGAAAAATTGACAATAACAATGAAATGTCAATATTAATAACAGTATTAATGATGAGAATGATGATGTCGATGGTTGTGAAATGCCCATCTGTTTTCTTCTTTCTTGTGCTTTCTTGCTGTTTGCGAACCAAGGCAGACTTTGAGAAGGTCAGAGAAGGTCACCATGAGGACTCTGATCTGCACACTGAGGCAAAATCTGGCCCTGATTTTCCACAGAGGCCCGGCTGGTCCCCAGGGACTAGAGTAGAAGGATGCAGAGGTTCTGAGATTCACAAGTGACCTCAAGAAGAGGGCAGGAGAGGTTGGTAGACTCCTTTGATTCTAGGCCAAAGATATCCCAATAGCATGTGATACACAGTGCAAATCCCTGCTTCCATTTAAGAGTCTCCTTCACTGGCCATGTCCTCCTGCAAACGGTGCTCTGAGAGCAGGACGCTCGTGGGCAGTGGGTGACTATAGCCTCTGGTTGACCTCCTACAGAGCAAGGTGGACCAAAGTGCACAGAAAATAGCCTGTACGTGGGCAGCCAGCTCTCATCCAGTGCAGGTACATGCAAAGAAGCCTCAGAATACCTTCCCAAGCCACACGTTTCTCAGCTTCTCTGCCCTCCTCAGGAACCAGCCACTGAGGGGAGGGAGGCTGTTAGCTCTGAGCACACTCTGTCATAACTTTACGCACTGGTCACCTAAAGAGGGTTTCATTTGAATGAAGGTTTGTAACATAAAGCAAACTAAAAATGACCCGAGGACCACAATATCATGCTTACAGCTCAAGTGGTCAACTATAATAACCGTGCCTTTAATTTTTTTATATTTTGTTGTTGAACTTGCTGGGAAGAATTGCCCTCACCAACCTCTGCCCAAGGTGAACCAGTTCCTCTAAGTAGTACCTAGCTCAAGTAAAAGACAGTTTTCAACGAAAAGAGTCCAAACCTAGCCTACCAACGTTTCTAGCTACTTCTTTATAAGGTTCTCACATTCATGGCTACAGTTTGCCTGCGGCAATCCCTCCAGGGCCAGGTACCATGCAACTAAGAACAGCCCTAAAATCTCACTACCTGTGAAATCTGGTTTGCGTCTTCTTCCTAATGAAAACCACAACGAACAGTGCCAACAGTGCCGTGGGTTCCCTTGCCTCTCTCCAGTTCCTGTTGCCTGTCCCTGCCCTGGGGCTGTCTGCGGGGCCCCGGGCTGCACCCCATGTCTCTTGCTGTCTTGTTTCTAGGGAACTGTGGGTATAAGCCTGTGGGCTCTGTGACAGTCACTTCATGTCTGTGTGGTTAAAATAAATCCTGAGCACCCTTAAAGTCCAAATGCAGCTGCAGACCTGGCGAGCAACATCGTCTTATGTATAGTAAGCAGGATGTGGTATTAGCAGGAATAACAATTGGTCTGCGGAATGAGAACAGCTTGCCCAGAAACCTTGAGCAGCCGTTCAGCTGCAGTCGCGCGGGTAACTTCCTTCAGCAGGGAGTATGGCTAATGCTAGGGTTGCTTGCGGAACCAGGGCAGAACCCCTCCTCACCAGCACAAGTCCAGCACGCCCGGCCAAGCGTGGGAGAGGAAGGGTAAGACCCAGGCGGGACCCCCTCCCAGATAGGGCAGACGCCTTTCCTTTCTCCTGTCGTCAGCTGTGTTTTTGAGGCCGCGCGCTCCTTCACAGAATGTAGTCATGTAACACAGTGGTAGCAACAGAGGGGCTTGAAGAGGGTGTTCCTCCTGAGATTAGATTAATGAGGATTACTCAAGGCAAGGAAACTTAAACATAGCAAGACGGATATTTAGAGACAGAATAAATGCAACAGCCGCCGCATTGCAGTCTTGTTCCTCCTCTGTGCTTTCATTTCCCGCTAGAATTACAGGCTGTGCTCTGGGCACTCGTGGTGTGCCTCACACTTGCAGGTACTATGTTACTTGGACCACATCACTCCTTAGTGTACAGTATTTCTGGATGAATTCAGTTAAAAAAATGACTTATTATAATTCAAAGCTGGTAACAGAATGTGGTTGTTTCTCAAATCTAATGAATTGTAAATTCTCTGATTTGGGATCAACTTTGCCAGCATCTGATGCGAGTCCATTTTAATGCTGTAAGCACCACTGGCGAAGCACTGATTGAAAACTCTGGGAGTTGACCTCTATCCTACGCCTTCTATCAGATGCATAGTTCTTCTACTCATGCCGGAGGTCTGCTGGTCCGCTGGCTGGGAGGGGGGTCTGCCCTGGTTCCAGAAGCAGTTCCAAAGCTAGTGTGCTCCCGCCCAGGGAAGTTACCGGCAAGAATGCAGCTGCACGACTGCTCAAGGTTTCTGGGCAAGCTGTTCTCATCCCCCAAACAAATTGTTATTCCTGCTAATGTCACATCCTGCTTACCGTACACAGGATGTTGCTCACCAGGTCTGAAACTGCATTGGGATTTTAAGGGTACGGTCTTGGTTACTTTCTCATCACTGTGACGCAGTACCCGACATCCACAGCTTAGGGAGGAAAGACTTATTTTAGCTCACAATTTCAGAGAGTCACAGTCCATTTAAAGGTAGAAGGCTGGAAAATGATGGAAGCACGTGGTAGGTCTGAAGCGGGGGCAGGGCCAGAGCCAGAGCTCCATGGGCAGAGATCCTCACAACATGGTGGTACAGAGAGAGAGACTGGGAGGAAGGCAGAACCAGCACATAAATCCCACCCCAGGTCAAGCCCCAAGCACCTGCCCCTTCCAGCCAGGCCCCGCCTCCCAGCCCTACACGGCATCCATAGGAACATGAGGCTTCTGGGGGAACCTCCAGATCCAAACCACCACACGTACTCAGGATTTATTTTAACCAACTTACAAATTCCAAGCAACGTAGGCAAGAGTAGTAAGGATTCAGAGGGAAGCCAGCTCGCCTCCCCTCCTCCAGTGGAGCTGAGCTGCTCTCCCCTCCGCCAGTGGACAGCTGCATCTCTGTTTTCTCTGAGCAATGACAGCACTGAAAATGAGAAGACAATAGAAAGTGGAGAAGTAGTGTCTTCTACCAAGGGCTGAAGGTTCCTCTTGGAACTCCATCCTATACCTCCACCAGTCAGATGAAGACAGAAGCTACAGAGTTGTACTGCATAAAAATTCTGCAGTTAGAAACTTTAACTGGAATAAGCAAAATTCAATATGTAAATGAGTAAATGTCTGAGCCCACCCAACTGGTGTCTCCTGGCTAGCCTGCCCTTCTCAGTATGGTAAGATGACACCCAGAAGGCAGCCCTGCCTCAGCCAAGCAGAGTGGGCTGCCCAACAGACCTCGACAGAAACACTTTTAATTTGGCTATTTTTTTTTTGCACTAGACTTTCCACATCATGGGATGGTATAGCCCTTATCTCTCTTAGCTTTAAATGGTGCACACTCACTCCCAGAGGGGAGAGATGACGCTGCGGGCAACCCACAAGGGAAGGGGTACAGATGGAGTCTTTGGGCTGCTAGAATCAGATGCTTAAATGTCACCAGAATTTTGTTCCTGGTCACCTCTTCCCCTAAACAGGGCTCTCTTAGAGAAGGAAGGGCTGTGGATGGTGACACAGCTGCCAGCGGTTCCCAGGCTCGTGTTGCCCTGATTCACTATCAAAAAAAAAGTGAGAGCTTCCCTGGAGTGACGAGAATACTAGGAGACACATTGATTGCTGCAGTACAACCAGAATCCAGCATTGGTAATTTTGGACAGGAGGAAGAGGCGCATGAGACCCAAAATCCCTCAAGGTCACAGTGTTGGAACAGAGAAAGGACTGTTTACGTAAAGAAGTGCATTTGTGTAGATGGGCCAGAGTGATTCTCTCAGTAGGGAGTGCTTCTGCCTGAAGGAGACATCTGGCAAGGCCTGGGAACGTATTTGATTGTCACCACCAGTGCGACGGGAGGCGATACTGGCATCTAGTATGTCAAGGTCAAGGCTGCTAACATTACATAATAGAGAGAATGTGTTTCCATAGCAAAGATTATCCTGCCCGAGATGTCGGTGGAAGCAAGGTTCAGAAACACTGGGCAAGAGTTTTGTACCTACTGAGAGTAAGAGCACTGATCTGCTTGGACGATGTATTTCTTGAAAGTGATCAGCTACGGGGCCTATGACTCAGAGCTGAGAGTAAAGGACTAGACTACCAGAGCCAAGAGGCCCTTTCTGGTTCACAAGTTTCACCTGCCTGAGCTCGGGGAGGAAGCTCCTTCGTGCAAGTGTGTCTGCTTAATGTTCTCTCCCACTGGCCTTTGAGGGCCTCTGTCCTTCACCTCCATGCTTCGGCATGGGCTAGAACTGTTGCTGTGACTGGTTTGCCATTTTTTTCCCTTTGAAGCTTAGCTCAGGAGTCCCTCCTTTAGGAAACCTTTTGTGAACCTCACTCATGCAGGTTCCCTGATCTATACACCCGTGGTTCTCCGCCTTCCAAGACTGCCCAACTACAGTGTCACACACCAGAGATCCGGGATTCACGCCTCCAAAACTGGTAATCTCCTGGAGTCAACTGACTCCCTTGGCTCCTTCTAGGACTCCAGCTCCTGGGACAGTGTCTATCACAATGAGTTTGACCTCACCTACCCAAAGGGAAACAGCAAATAAAGTGACATCTACAGGCTCTTGACCACCTCTAGGATTTTTGACAACCTGTAGTCAGTCGATCAGAAGGGGGAGAGGTCAAAGAAGACTGACTATATTTACTTCTGAACGATACAAATAAGACTCGTAAAACAAGAAACAGAATGGCGATGTAGAGAAGAGCCTGCCCTTCCTAGAAAGGCCTCGATCCAACATGCCAGCCTGAAAGCCTTTTTTTCTTTCTTTCCTGAGGATGTGTTAAGAGCTCTTGTCTCAACCTGGCACTGACGTAGTTAAAGCTGCACCATTTGCTGTGTGAGGCTCCGATTCTGCTGACTTTATTTCAAGCAATCAGAAATATCTAATTTGCATTCGCATTCACATCAGTGGCCCATATGTTAGCCCTGTTTAAAAGCTATAGGCTTGCATTCATTATGAAAGACTTGGCTCCTCTGCCTTATCTCTTCACTTTAAAATTATTGAGATACTGTCGCTACAAAGGGCTATTTTTAGCAAAGGCACAGCATTTCCGAGTGCATATGTGTCTCTGCCTGTGTCTGTGTGTCTGAGAGGGATCTGATATTTGCATCTTCCTCCAAAATATGGGATAACTTGCAAAATGGGGAAAGAAAGACCGTTTTTCTCTCTCTATCCCTATCATATGTGACAGTGCCACCTCCTACTTAAAGCATCATTAAAATACCGAGTCGCAATATGTTGGTGCACAGGATTCTAGACCACACACCGAGCCCCAATAAGCAGGCCCCTCAGCAGCACTTCTTGATAAGGGGCCCAGCCAGGGTTGGCTCCTGTGACTCAGTCGCATCTCAGTGAGACTCCACTCCCCAGTGGCAAGGACTTGTCTATACCTTACTCCTTTACTTAGCACAAATTTACTGAGCTCCTACTATGTCAAGCACTCAGGAAGGTTTGCAATGAAGAGTGTCGGTTGTCGAGGAACAGCAGGACAAAGACAGGGGCTAGCATTCTAACAACGATGACCTTGGGAAAATGCCAGAATTCTGACTGGCATGTGCCAGGAGCTAGGGGAGCATTTAGAAGGGGGTGATGGCTTTTCTTGGATGGTCAGAGCAGGAGACAAGACTTGCAGGGCTGGGCATGTTTGACCTAGACATGAAAGCATCTTGGTTGGAACGAAGCAGAGAAAGAAGAGGCAGGCAGGAGAGAGAAAAGGTGTTCCTTCAGAAAGAACTTTGTCCTGTTCCAGCAGGTACTGTTCCCATGGGCACAGCTTCCCCACTCATGATGTCAGAGCCAAAGATGCAAATGGCTGGGTATGTGTGCACACAGCCAAGAACAGTCTTTGTTCTCTAGAAAGATGGATAAGAAGCTAGTAAATACAATTAAATATGATTGCTTACTGGGGAGAAACCAGGGGACCAAGGGCAAACATCAGAAGTATATATCCTGCTATCTTACCTAAGGGTTGTTTTCTTTCTCTCTTCTTTTTTCTGTCCCCTCATAGGCATTGATGTTTAAAGAAAAAAAAAACTATAAAGATATTTTAAACTGATGAATTTTTAGCAACATCCAATTTAAAAGATTTTACCATTAGAGAAGCTGAATCATGACAAAAATTTAAAAGCTGAGACAGAATGGAAGGAGCTCATAGCACATGTGTACCAACAAATAGTTCATACCATCCAAGGACTGATGGAGATACCCCAGTGAGTTGGAATGAGTAGCTGAGAAGCCTAGGACTGGAGGATGTGAAGCAGGAGCAATGAGAAATCAGCCTTGAAGAATAAGCCAGAGGAAAGGGTGACTGTTTCCTAGTGTGGAGATGGGAGGCGTCCTTGTTCAAGGTCAGGCAGTAGGAACTTACCTCCCAAGGGTAGATATAGATACACACTACTGAGATTCAGTGCAGCTCCACAGAGGTAGGGCACTTCCCTAGCATGCATGAACCCCTAAGTTCCATCTCTAGCACCACAAGAAGAGAGAGAGAGAGGTGGAGGGAGAAGGAAGGAAGGGAGAGAAGGAGGAAGGGAGGGAGGGAGGGAGGGAGGGAGGGAGAGGTGCTTGATAGAGGCTGGTGAGAACTGCTGCTTTTGATAGGCATGTGAGTTGTAGGAGAGAAAGAGATGTGCTGTTTTGTACCCTGGTCTGGGATGCCAGTGTTGGGGACGACACCCTTGTAGTTGTTCAAAGCAAATCTGTTCCTGAAAAAGACATTTGGAGGATAAAGATAGGAAAGAATTCTCATTTGGGATTTGTGAAAATCATCCTTTCTGCATGGCCAACCATATGCGACGACGCAACCCCTGCTCATTACCCCTTCTTCCTGTTAGCAACAGAAATGCTGTTACTGGGCCCAAGGCCACCCAACTAGAAACTACTTTTCCCAGTCACCGTTGCCCACATTAGGCCAATGAGATATGAATGCAAGTGCTGTGTAACTTACCAGTCATTTCCTTAAAGACAAAGCCTTCATCCTGTATCTTTTCTTTTCCATCCAGCTGTCTGGGAAAGAGTGATGCTTGTGTCCATCTTATAAATCACAAGTCAGGGATTGCAAAATCCCAAGAGGATATCACTGCGTCTTGGAACCTGTGTTATAGTTTGTCCTGTCTTGGTGACTTCCTTTTCACTTTCCTGCACTCTGCATGGCTTTGATTCCACCCACTGCAGCCTGCTGTGGAGGAAGTGCAGGACAGGCAAGTCAATCAATTTACCAGCCATGCTCAGGTTGTTGGGAATCCTGACGTGTACAATGTGGCCTTTGGTAAGTTTTGTAGTTTCTCTTGTCCTCATTTTCCCCATCTGTGAAACAATGATTCCCTCACAAATTTGCTGAAGGAAGCAAATGGGGCCAAAGCAAATTGGTGTAGTCTTTGGAACATAGTAAGCACTCAATAAGTATTGAAGACATTATTGAGTATTTTTATTCACATATTATATGGGCATGTTAACTAACCCTTTTCCACAGCCCAGTTCAAGGAAATATCTTGGGTTTATGTTTGTATTGAGAAAGCTACAATGTTCGACCAAAAGATTAGGCCTGTGCTTTAGACTGACATGAAAATCAGGTCCGTGTGTCTTGGCTCCACATGACAGGCCATAAGGATTCCATTCATTTGGCTCTCCATGCCCATGGTGCCCACATCCGTAGATTAAACCATCCACAGATCAAAACTGGAAATCTCCAGCTTCTGTACCAAAAATATAGACTTTTTTCTTGTCTTTACTTCTTTACAATACAGTATAACAACTATTTACATATATTGATATCTATATTCAGTACGATAAGTAATCTAGATATGATTGAAAATATATGGAAACATATGCGTAGGTTTTATGCAAATACTATGCCATTTTACATAAGGAATTTGCATTCCGTGGGTTTTGGTATGCACTTGGAGGTCCTGGAAACAATCTCTCTGAAAACCAAGGAAAAACTGTATTCCCTTTTAGGATCGGAAAAAGGAAGTTGTGAGCGAGAAGGTCAACTTCACCAACCAGACCAACCAAAAGAGTCAATACATAGAAAGTAGAGATTGGGGAAGATGCTCGGATTAAAATCAGAGACAAAGAAAACGACAGAGCAAATGGTAACCTTGAAGCTTCTATGAAAAGTAGTCTAGGTTCCTGGCCGTATTCCAGTTCCCAGCTTCAGTCTCCAGGAGTCCTGGCTGTACTTTGGCTCCTGTCCTCTGATATCAGTAAACATCTTTTGTGTGACTTCATAATAAATGTCTTCATTTTAAAGACGTTTTGAAGTTGACTTGAGGGACTCTATTTTAGTCATCAGAGAACCTCCATGTACAAATTAGTTATAAGCGGTCTCAACTATAAACTCTGAACATCTGTAAGTGAAAGGCTAAGTCATTTTTTTCACTTCTAAGGTATTTCAAACAACAGAAAACTAAGCATAATTAGATGTGCATCTGCTGAGTTAATACTTAGTTTCAATGGTGATCAAGTTAAATAGTTTTACCACATTGCTTCATAATTTTTAAAAGAAAAGATAACGTTTCAGTATTGCTGAAAATTCTGAGATTCTCTTCCTCAATCCCTCTCTTTATCTTCCTTAGAAGTAGCTCTCTCTTAAATGTAGGGTTTATCACATAAAAGTCGATATATGAGATGATTTCATTTTGGATTACCTAAACTTTACAAAAATGGTGTCATTCTGCAATAATACTATGTTGTTTTTGAGGAGTATCCATGTGTATACTCAATTGCACTGTCTGCTTAAATCCCAATTTGTCTGTTCTCCTATTGATCATTTGGGATCTTCCTATATTTTTTGCTATTATAGTCTGTGTGTCAATTAATAGTCCTGCACACATTTTCTCACAGGCACACTGAGACTTTCCCTAGCACAGCTACTTTAAAGTAGATATTAAGCCATCCTATTCATGAGTATGGTATGTATCGCTAATTAGCTCTTTCATGTCTGTTAGACCATTTAGATCAATTATCATTTTTTGTAAAGATTTTTCTCATTGTGGCACACGGATATATACTGAAAACATTTTAAGTCCTCTTCTTCCTGTAGTTCCTGTGTCTTAGGCAATGGAATTCAAAAGTACCCAACAATCTAAGCTCCCTTATCTAAAAATAATTTAAAAATATATTTTTGGTCCCTCAGATAAAAAGACTTGCATGTTTTGCAAATAAGAGGTATGAATATTAATTAAAGTCACAAACATTCTTCTGGCTGCCATGTTGACAGTAAACTGTGTGTAGGGGATGATGTATTGGACAGAAAGAATATATTAAAGGTTTTAGCAAAAATCCAGAGTATGGCAGTGATAAGAAAGCAGTAATGAGGTGTCAGATACTCCTTTAAAAAAAGACCTAACAGGTAATAGGATTAGTTTGCCATCTGTTGGATATAGGGTGTGAAGGTGTGAGGGAAGGCAGTTATGTACCACAGCTTATGTCCTCAGCGGGAACTAGGAGGGAGTCATGTTCTGCAAAGAAAGAAAGGCAACAGAGAAGGAATACAGGAGTTACATTTTGGGCATGTCATGCTTGAGAAGTATCTTGGACACCTAAGTAAAGAGGTCAACTACAAAATAAGGTTTTCAAGCCTAAAATTTGAAAGAAGAGATCCAGAATCAAGATACAAATTTAGGAATTATAAATATATTTAGTATTAAAAGCAACCATGCTATGAATACATCATTTATGCTGTGAATGTAGGGCAGAAAAATTTCAGTGGTGAGTAGCTGGGAAGCATAATATTAAGAAATTGAATAGATGAAGAAGAGCGAGCAAAGAAGTTTATAGGGACTGGCCAATATGATGGGAGGAAAAGCAAGGAAGTAGTATGTCTTGGACGTCTACTCAAGGAAGAGGAAGCATGATAAGACCAGAGAGACCATTGCCATTAATAGTTAGAAAGTCACCGCTGACGCTAACAAGAGCAACGGTCGATGCAATGGTGTTGAAGAGAGAGGCTTATTTTGGCTCCTGATTTTGTGTAGAGGATTCAACCCAAAGAACAATGCATGGAAATGTTTTAATATAGTGTCAATTTCAAAGCAGATGTCAATAAATTGCTGCTGCCTAACTCCTGGCCTTGCGCCGTGACTTTCAAGCCACATAAGAACCTGCCTGAATCTCCTGATGAACACAGCACCCCTTTGACTCAATCACCTTCCAGAAACATAAGACTTGG
The DNA here is from genome assembly GCA_004027205.1 of Ctenodactylus gundi. Classification (NCBI taxonomy): domain Eukaryota; kingdom Metazoa; phylum Chordata; class Mammalia; order Rodentia; family Ctenodactylidae; genus Ctenodactylus; species Ctenodactylus gundi. The sequence continues at coordinate 412,156 of PVKB01000644.1, read as the reverse complement.
GAGAGACAGGTCAGATCAAAGCTGTAACACATCCTCTGACAAAGATCCTACTGCAATTTTCCTTTTTGGTTCGAACACTATTTGTTCCTCCACATCTGGACATGGAAAAGTGCCTTAAGTTACCCAAGGCATTAGTTTTCTTACCTGAAATGAAATATTGTGAGATAGTGACACCAGGTGCCCATAAGAGACCTTGCATTATGGGTGGGTAATAATAAATAGTTTCAATGGCAAAACAAAGCAATTCTCACAATGCAATATCTGTTGAGGTTTAAAAGAGAAAAGTGAAATCAAAGTATCACAATTAAAAGTCAGCTGGTCACCTTAAGTCTTACAAAGTCAGATTTTTACCTTAGTGGTTTTTCTATACTCCATAATTTGTTTTCATCAATACAATGAAAAGATATATTTACATCTCAAAGAAGAATTATCCCTACTCATGAGAATTTAAATTTAAAAGAATAAAATGTATTAATTTATAATAAAGAAGTGTGACAGTGGATCTTAAACCATTACTTACCATTCCTGTTGGTAATCAAAGTATTCTCCCCCTGGATAAAAGAAGCAAGGAAAATTGAATATTTTTATAACTGTTTTTCAATTAATTTAGCTTGTGCTACTTTGTTCCAATAATACATTTTTGTATACCAGATGACCACAAAGTTTAACAGCTCAAAGCAACAATCATTTAATCTCATAATTTTTGCCTCAATAGATGGGGTCACTTTTCTGTTCAGAATGGTGTTGGAGGTCACACACATTTGGCTTGCAGATATCCGAGATGATTTATCCAGGAAAGTCAATATAATCTCCTCCACACATTCATTGTTTTGAGAAGGGTGGACTGATGGTCTGTCTCTAAAGTGAGTTCCTTTTTCTAAAGGTTTCCAGAAAGTCATTTATTACTTTAATCTACTTCTGTCTTCTATCTTGTACCACCTTGCATTTTCATTGTTAAATGAAAGGAGAGGAAAGTTGATACCATTATAGAAAAAGAAAGAAAATATTACTCCTCTACATATCTGAAAAATATCAGCAAGTAAAGGCATATGAAATGCTAAAATGTATGGAATATATCACATAATTCTGACAAACAAACTAAGGAAGGATTTTCATATCCACAAGATTCTCACGAAAGATGTCAGATTTTAGCTAAATCTAAAACTGGATAAAATTTGAATACACTGAAAATGACCTTAATAGTAAATAAGTCCATTTTATTTCTTATTTTTTCCTTAACTTGTGTCTATAACCCTAGAGTACACTGTTCAAATAATATTCAAAAGATATGTAACTACAGTTAGAATGAAGACTACTTTAACAATATGTAAATGTGGTAGGCAAATTTTTAGAAAAAAAATAGTTAAGAGATTGCCTGGGGCTAGCGGTTGGTAGGGTAAAGACAAACAGAATGAGCAAAAATAGAGAATGATTATTAGTGGTACTGGAGCTTCTTTTTATGTGATGAAAATATTCTAAAATTGATTGTGGTCCACAATTATGTGTACATGCTATAGATCACTGGATTACCTACTTTGAATGAATAGATTGTATAATATGTGAGTTATATCTCAACGTGGGCTTTTTTTCAAATGAAAAGTTATCCAACAATCTAGAATTTCATATCAAATTGGTGTCTTAGCTACTTTTTTGCTGCTGGGACAGAATAGTCTATATCCATAACTTTAAGGAGGACAGATTTATTTTAGCTCACAGTCTCAGAAGGTCACAGTTCATTCATGAGAGGACAGCTGGAAGATGGTGGGATCACATGACAGAGCCTAAACTGGAGCCAGAGATGGAAATTCTCGTGGCATGGTAAAACAGAGCCAAGTCCAAAAGGAAGGGCAGAACCAGCACACGCCCCTCCTAGAAAGCCTCAAGCATCTTCCCCTTGGAGACAGGCTCTACCTCCCAACAGTACGCAGTACCCATAAGTACATGAGGCTTTGGGGGGACATTCCAGAGCCAAACCACAACATTCTGATCCTAGCCCCCAAAAGACTCATGTTTATCCCTTTATGCAAAATGCATTTAGTCCTTGTCTAAGAGTTTTTAAAGTCTCAATTTTAACAGCACTGCTACACAGTCCAAGTCCAAGGTCTTCTCAGAGACATAAGGCTGCAAGCTCCTGTGAAAACCAAAGAGTTAAGCACTTCCAATATAACGTGGCACAGGTAAATACTCTCATTCCAAAAGAGAGGAACAGAAGGATAAAAAACAACTGAACCAAAACAAGGTCTGAACCCTGCAAGCAAGGGTTAAATCTTACAGCTCTGTGTCTAGCACCCTGGGTAAATTGTTGCAAAATATGAACTTAAAAGAGTTTGGGTGGCCCCGCTCCTACAGCATCGCCACTCGCTGCAAGCTACCCTTCCTTAGAGAATGATCCATGCCCTTGGCTTCTCCAAATTTTGGGATCTCCACTGAACCTGAGGCCACTCCTTTACAATCTCATCTATTGCCCTACCAGGGAAACACTGCCTGGCTTCAAGGGCTTCTTCAGAAATCTGTGTGGAACCCTCTGTAAACCCACTAGTCTTGCATTCTGCAAGCCTATAAAACCAGGACCACATGGACTTGGCCAAGGTCCGCCACTGGCTTGAGCAGTACCCCGCAAGTAGGTCTCTGAGTTTTTAGATGGTTGAGCTGTAGGCAGCTGGATTCTGGCAGACATTTTCCTCTTTGGCCCTGGGGTACACTTCTTGGAGCAAAATCTTTTACGTCTCCAACTCTGAGTTGGTAAAGGGTGGGATTTTGTTGACTTTAGAGAGGGCCTGGAGACATCTTTCCAATAGCCCTGATTGTAAACACTTGGCTTCTTTTTAATGCTAAGCATTAACTTTCCTGCTTGTAAGTGCTTGGATTCTTTTTAATGCCAATCTCTTTGACTTCCTTGTGCTCAATCTGCTTCACCACTCTAGGCTTTTTCAGTTTCATGAAACTAAAAACTTTTTATATCATTTTTCTCTACCATTTCTTTTTCTGCATTTTGCCATAGAGGCGACTAAAAGCCACAGATAGCAACCAAATGACAGCATGAACACTGGGGCTATGTTGAGATTTTCTCTGCCAATTAAGCAGTCCACTGCCCTTTATCTTACTTAGTTTAGGCAGTTTCTGGACAAGGGCAAAATGCTGTTAAATTTTCTGCAAGAGCTATCACACATCATTTTTAACAACTTACCAATACAGTTCTCCTTCCATTTGAAACTTCTTGAGCTTGGCCTTTCCAATCCATACTTTATTAGCATTCTTGTCTTCTGAGCTCTGACGAGAATCTCCCATCAAGATTGGCTCGGAGCACTCCAAGGCTTCTCCAGCCGTCATCCTCAAACCTTTTCAAAACTCCTCCTGCAAACCAGTTCCAAATGCTTCAAAACCACATTGTCAAGTAATGTAGCAATGACACCATTCTCTGGTACCAATTTCTATCTTAGTTACTTTTTCATTACTGGGACAGAATACCCAATATCCACAACTTTAGGGAGGAAAGATTTATTTTTGGCTTACTGTTTCAGAAGGTCATAGTCCATTCACATAGCAGCATCTGGAAAATGGTAAAATCAGGTGGAGAGGCCAGAGTCGGAGATCTTCATGACATAGCAGAACAGAACCGAGTCCAGGAAGGGTAGGACCAGAAAATGTCCCTCCATATCAAGCCCCAAGCATCTGTTCCTTCCAGCCTCCCAACAGTATACAGTATCCATAGGTACATGAGGCTTTTGGTGAACTGCAGATCCAAATCACAACAATTGGCATTTAGAAGTTTTAAAAACATGACTCTTTGGAACTTCACTGTGCTGTGTCAAAGTTGCTTTATCTTCTGTCCTTTTGTATTCAAATCTGCAAACAAGCAAAAGCATTCTTGTCCTTATTCAAACCTTGCCTCCTTCCTCTTTCTTGCCTTGTGTTTTTTCATAACATTCTAGTGCCTTCTCCCCTTAATCTAAACGTTGAGCATCTCACCACCTTCTACAGTATTTCAATTATCACACCTTACATGTATTTTCTAGTAGGAACCGAGAACTGTCTCCTCTACATCTACCTCTTATTTTTTCCACTATTGAATTAATCACCCTACTCTCCTGTAGTTAACTGCCTGCATGTCTGTCCCACTCACTAAGTGATGAAGTCTTAAATTAAGGGTCTCTAATCTTTCTCTGGGCCATAAAGTTTCTGTTACAATTATTCAGGCCTACTGTTATTATGCAGAAGAAGCCACAGATAGGCTCTCTCCACATGGACATGTCAGAGCTGTAGTGAAATTCTATCCATAACCACTGAAATTTGAATTTTGTACAATTTTTACATGGCAAGAAATAATATTCTCCTTGTAGTTTTTCCAACCATATCAAAATCACTCTTAGCTTGTGGGTTATAAAAACAAAACAAAACAACAGCAACAAAACAAGCAACAGGCAATGAGCTGAACCTCGCCCACAGGTCACATTTGCCAGCCCCTGTATTAGAAGGCCCAGGACAAGCCTTCCAGATTTGCATTTCTGTTGACCATCCTGCTGCCTGACACATACTCCAGGTTCACTAAATTTTATTCAAATAAACTAACGAAGAGAGGAAAGAGAAAACGCAGCATAAATAAATGGTCATATTTATTTTCTCTGTCCATAAGGTTTAAGGCCCAAGACTTATAGCCTGTGGTGTTAAATATTAACATAGTATAAACAAGCCTCAGGCCCACACAGGGCCAATGGACTCACCGAAAAAAAGTTTTTAAGTGGCGCAGACATGCCCAAAAGCATCATAAAAAGAAAGCGACGCCAGAATGGAGCTGAACTGCACGGACAGTGAGGGGAGCCCATGGGAACCATGAACAGGCCCAGTGCAATGCATTGAAAGGTTAAGGTAAGAGGGTAAGTGATGCACCAGCGATGGCTGAAATCGGTGTCGCCTTTCTCTGTCTGCATCTGTTGATATCTGAGTCCTCAAGAGTACCGTGTGGGCACCGAGGCTTCTGTGAGGTGTCGGGGAGAGTCTTTGTAACGAGGGATGAGACACACTGAGAACAAGAATGTGAGATGGCTAACATGGCGCCAGGCTGAAGGGAGTTTCCTGCGCCGGACAGAGGTTGTTAGAGATGACGCATGCGCAGACAAATCAAAGCTACGTGCATGTTTCTCCGGGGGTGAAGACAGGATACAAGAAAGATTTGTTGCCAGTTACAGGATTGAAAGACAAAGAAGGGAATAAAAAGGGAAGCTGACACAAGTGAACGCAGGTGTGACACTAAGAAGATAAATGAAGGAAGGGTGACTTGAAGGGAAGTTTCAAAGAAATGATTATCAAGACGGTAAACAGTCTCTGTACGTAGACAGAGATAGAACAAAGATGGTGCTAACATTTTAGTTACATCTAGCTGAAAGATGTACAGTTATTTCATTCCTTAGAAGAGACAGAGAGTGGAGAAAAAATTTGAGGCTAGCATTTTTGAGATTTGCCAACAGAGCTTTGTAAGGTTGTGATAAATTCAAAAAGCAAAATCAATCAGGCTGAAAGTCAGAACCTGAACTACAACTGGCTCTCCAGGGATAAAAGCATGTGATTCCCAACACTAACCAATTTTTGTGGTGTGAATCTCCCCGTTATAGCTGATTTTAAGGTACTTGATGTCACTGGATGCAGAGTTGGGAAGAACTGCCAGTAGGGACTAAGCGACACTGAGCCCCATGTGCCACTCACATGGCGACTGTATGGATGGGAACTTGAAAACCAAAATAAGACCAATAACAAAGCTGTATGGGGCCTTAGCAAAGAGGAGACCTTGGTCCAAAGCATCCACCATACGATGATGAAACTGGGAATAGAAATAGGACGCAGGACAGCTGAACGTTTCAAAGCAGTGAGATGGTTTGGAGGCAGAGAAGCAAAGTATTAAGGTTTGCCCTTATCTGTATGTGGACGAAGCTTAATGCTGCAAAATCTTTTTGAAGATCCTAAGGACAGGCTACATCTCACCTCCACTCTGGGCACTGGGACATCCAGGAGCATGGGGAAAGCTTAGATTTTGTCTTTGGTACAGTGAAAGTTATTTCCTTACATCCTCAGTATAATTCAGTAAACTGACCCAGAACATGCGTAACTTTGTAGCCCCACAGTGAATACCAGGTGCTACTTTATGTTACACCGCTGTATCTCTTTAGAGAAGTGAGGAACTTCTTTGATGTAGAGATTAGAGGTCTCACCACATCCTCAAGTTCAAAAAAATCCCAGTACATAATTTTTGATAGCTTGAGTATTGATTATGTGACAATTCTCAGTAATCTCATCCTCCTGAGTATGGCTAGCTATCCTCATAGTCTCATTCACCCTCACAGGTGCCAGTGAAGTGTCCCCAGGGCCGCATTCAAATGTTGCCTCAGTCTTCCCTCTTCTTCAAAACCTTTTCCATCATTGCAGGGCTGGGGAGGGATCAGTTTATGGAGGAGAGAGGTCCATCAATTCTATAACTGTTCAATATGCTTTCAGTTTTGCAGAAATGAAGAAAACTCGTACTTCTCTTTAAGACTTTGACTTTCTTGAGACAAGAACCTCAAGATCATTGATAAATCACAGACACCAAAATTGATATTGCCTTCAGAAACTTACAAGACCATTTAAAACACACACGCACGTGTTTACTGATAACAGACTAATATAGCTCTTTGCTAAAGGTTTTCAAACAAGTAGGGCATTAAGAGAGCAATCACTACACATTTCATGAAGTCAAATTTTATGAAAATCTAAGTTTCTGGAAAAGTTTCAGCCTCCTTTCCTTCTGAGTTGCCTTCTGCCCACTATTTCTCATGTTTTCTACGTGGGTTCTTCTGGTGTCCTTTCTGTTCTTTTCCCTTTCTTTCCATCAATTTTTTTTTTGTTCAAGAAGGCAAGCCAGTATGGTGTTAGGCATTCTCAATTTATTTTTTTATAAAGCTCACATGACAGGAAATATTGTAAACTTGGTCCCGTGATGAAAATATTGACTTCCCATAATCCCTGTGCGTTATGGTTTGCTCTTGTGCCAAATCACTGGTGTGATTTATGTGGAAGTAGCAATTTCTGCTCTTCCTACACATTTCTTCCATCCTTTAGAAAGTATATATGTTCCTGAGAGAAACAGAAAGTGGAACCACTGTATCACAGATAGAGGTTCTTGTCCACGGGCCAGTGGGGTACTTACCCTAAGGATGGATAGTTCTGACCACAGTAAAACCCAGAGTGGGGCAAGAGAATAGCTTCCTTCAACTTGTCCATCACATCACCACCCCCTTTCCTTCTTTCTTACAGATTGTGCAAATGTGTTTTTAACTGCAGATCATGACACACTGATGGGGCCCATGTTGAGATTTTTCTTTCCACAAGCCAGAATAGGACAAGAACATGAACATGTATCAGAAGGCATCGCAGAGGAAGGTGACTACAATTTTATGCCGCTTTTCAAGTATAACTAGCATATAATGTATATCTTACTGTGAATTTTTAAGTCAAAATGTTTGAGGTAAAGGTCTAAAAATAGTTTCCACCTCTGCTAAGTAATGTAGGGTGGAGGAATTAGGCACTATTCTGGTCTACCTTTTATGTGCCCAGTACCACAGCAAAGTGTCCCCCTTCACTTTTGAAAGACATTGTTCTCAACAGCCTCCCAGGCTTTCGGAGGTTGTTCTAGCTGGAGTTCTCTCACGGCCAGTGCTCTTTTCTGTACCCACCAGCCTTCTCCTTTCAATTCCTGATCTACAAAGAGTTCAGTTCTGTCTTTGATTTCATTAAACTGGGCCTCATTTTCCCTTCATAAAAAGTCAATTAAAGTTTAACCAGCAGTAAATATTCCAAATATATCACATATTTAATACCTTCAGGGTTTGGATATCTGTTTGCCAAGGGTTGATGAGCTCTGCCATCACATGTGTATCTGGAAATGAAAAATGCTTCCTGCTCTGTGCTTCTCAAGCCAGAATGAGGTGGTGAGGGGCAGACAGATCATGTGGGACTCAGGTGAGCAGGGCCACCACATCACCACCTCACTGCCAGGCAATGTTAATGCCCGTGTTGTGCTTGGAGTACGAAGATTAAAGTGCCTAATATCAATCACACTTGGCCACTGGTGGTATTAACTCCTCACTAACACCTTCCTCTTTACCTGTGCACCTGAGAGTTCCACAGCCATTACATTAGCATAGCTTTGATTCTTTCTTAATAATTATGCCGCTATGCTAAGAGTGGATGAGTACTGTCTTAGTTACCTTTTCATTGCTGGGACATTGCACCCGATACTCACTACTTAAGAGAGGACAAGTTTACTGCAGCTCATGGTTTCAGAAGGTGTCAGACTGTTTGGGCAGGTGGCAACGTGGATACACCTGGCAGAGGCCTTGCTGGAGGGAAGCTGCACACAGCATGGCAGACACGAAGCCAAGTCAACAGGGAAAGGAGAAGCTACTGTAGATTCTTCCAGGTCATGGCCCGGTGTTCTGCCCTCCTGGCCAGGCCCCACCTCTCACCAACACGTGCTTCCAGAGCCACTCCACAACATCCAAATACAAGGGGCTTTCGGGGACATTCCAAATTAAAACGATAGCAGTTTTCTTCCCTGTTCTGAGCTCACACTAGACCACCGTGCCTCCAGTAACTTCACTTGAGCAGATCTTTACCCAACCCTCTTCTTCCTGTTCTTGGGGGAATAGGGGGAGATAAACCTTTCGTGTCACATTATGAAGCACTATTCCAATTGATTCTAGTGGGCTGATGTCTATTCAGGCTGTCTGTGGTATCATTTTTGCAGGGTGACCCCCAATACACCTTGACCCATACACATTTTAACATCTCTGGTCATCTTTCAATTACTGTTGTCTAGGTGACAGACTTAAAGTAGGAGGATCGCTGATGCCTGAGAAAGAGTGTTGTGTCTGTTGAGATAATTAGATAATGTCTCATTTTGGAATTTTCAGTTAACAAAGCACTTCAGGCAAGAATATGAGTCCTGGTGGTTGCCTGAAAACATCCAATTGACGCATTCTGGTAAAACCAAGAAATTATTTACATCAAAACTTACAAAATAAATGTAGGTAGCTTGGTAGCATGGACAGAAAATGCCAGAATCAGGCAGTGCACGTCACCAGCATGCTTGATGACGCAGGCAATGGTTTTGCTGGAAGAGTATGGGCACTGAAACATTAAGCCAAAAGCTGCCTCCAAAGATTCCGACCCTGAAGGAGTTTAATTTAGTTTGTTTACATTTTTCTTTGGCAAATACCTAAAAAGAATATTGATTAAAGAAAATAGTGCTCTTCAACTTATACAAAATAAAAATTCCCATTGTATAAGACTTTTATCATAGCTTAGTGAGCATTTTTTTAATTTTGTTTTCTCTTAGTGGTATAAAAAAATAAAGATTTTTTACCCTCAATTCCGTCCTAAATTGATGAAACATGGATTTACATTTTAAATTGACTTTCCTCATTTGTGACATATCTATGTTAGAAAGTGTGATAAACCCTGAAACTTAATCCACATTTCCTAGTTCTTGATTTATTCCACCCTCCTACTGCTGCATTAGTTTTAAACACATTAGTGATGTGATCAACTTCTTAGGGACAGATTTTTGGTCTTTTAATATAATCCAGCATAGCATCTTCCCTTTAAAGTCATTTAGCTAGTGTTTGTTTACTAAATAAAAGAATGAATGAATGAATGATGCTCTAGAGATATAAACACTTAGAGCTGTATGTTTTTTCCTTTATAAGAAAGATGACCAGCAAATTCCAAACTCAATTGCAGAAAGATGAGTGTCTCCATTTTTTTTTACAATAAATGGTTTGTGACCAAAATGTAGATCAAGAGACAAAGAAACTCATCTTTCACAAAGGTATCACGCTCTAATGTAATTTGAATAATGAAGATGAAGAAGAAAAAACACCCCTTCCTTGGGATCTAAACTCAATTAGCAAAAAGAAAGAAACTTTGAAGGGGTGTTATTTCTTCCTATGGGGGAGTGCAGTTTTGCTTTAATTTGTGCATAGAATTGCTAAACGGAACAAGAACATACAACCTCAATTCCCGATGAATTTAAGCCAGGGCTGAGCCTTTCAGCAGGTTCATCAGTGATGGAAATTTGTCATTTGTGCCCAAGGCAATGTCACCAGTCAGGGGGAGGTAAAGCGCAAGCCTTAGGTCAAGGAGTTGTGGCACACGACACCTACAGGCAAGACAGGTGTCTTCAAAGGCAAGTGTAAGGATAACTGCGTGTGAACGTATGCAAATTGCCTTGATAATGAGAGTAGAAAGTCTTTGAGAACTATGTAAGACCCCTGGTAGACCCATATCTCTCATGCCTCATTTACATGCCAATTAATTAGAGAACCCTTCTAAGAAATATAGAGACCTTGCATTTGAAACAAAAATAGCAACACTTAGACTCTGAATTTACAAGATGTCGGATGCAGACAACATTTGGCTTCAGATTCAAGGGAAATTCCTTTTTATGAGAAAATAAGAAAGCACAGACATCAGTTGACCACAGCATGGAATAGAGAGCATTGGTCAGGGCCCAGTCACCTGTCCAAGGTAGTCAGCTGACCAGTTACATAGCCACATTTGAGACCTCTCCTATGGTTCTGTGTTGGAGTAAGGGTGAGGGTAGTTTTTATCTTTCCATCATATTTCCATTTCCTGATGGCTAAGTCTCCCACTGAACTGAGGTTAAGAAATCAGCGAGGCCGGGGTAGGAGGAGGAAGAACAAAGAAAGGAGAAATTTACTCCTTTACAGTAATAAAATGGCAGAACAAATTTTACAGCTCAGCAGCAATACGAGCTCAACCTAAGCTGCTATCCAACAGGTTCTGATTTAGCAGAGACCTGGGGCAAAACGCTCCAAGAGAAAGAACTTTGTAGCAATACAACCACTTCCACTGGTGCGATTCCCTGGAAAGGCAACCAGAAAATCTAATTCCATTGCTGTTTGAGCTTCCAGTGAAGTATGAGATGGAGAGCAGGAAGCCCCAGGCCTTGTTCCTGGCCTGGGTAGAGCCAGGACACCTGGGCCCATGAGTTGGAAAAAGCAGGCCAGCTGCAAAGGACGCTCCATCTCCTTTCAGCGCCATGGTAGGTTCTAACGCGGCAGCTGATCTGACAGGAAGCAGAGCTTCGCTCCAGGCTTTGCTCCTGTTGCTCACCAGCCACCAACCCAGGGCATCACAAGTACACTCCACACCCTCCACCGCCACACACATACATTCTGTCCTTGCGAAATGGTCTTCAACTCAACCAGCCCATTGCGGTTGGGATCTGAAATGCCCTCAAAGCCTCACGTGTGTGGATCTTGGATTATCTATGGAACCATGTGCTGTTAGGAGATGTGGGCCTGGTCTGGAGGGCTGAATCACAAGTGTGTGGTGGATTATAGGTGTGTGGTGGAAGACAGGCATGTGGTAGATTATAGATGACAGGCTTTTGGGGGATCACTGGGACAGGACCTGGAATGGCACATGCTACTTTCTCCCTTCCTTCTGGGACTTGGCTTCTAGTTTGCAATGCCACGAGAAGCTCCCTCCGCTTCTGCCTCCACCATGTGCTTCAACTATTTTTATTAATATTTTCCCATTTTATTAATATATACATGCAATACACAATGTTTACATTGAACTTGAGTATTTTGTTCACATGTATATCATATTGAAATTATGATCTCATCCACTCGCTCTTTCTGACTCTCCCACAACTCCCCTTTTCCACCTAACTTCCACTACACACGCATTTTTTAATATATATCATCTCCCTTTCACCTTCCCATCCTCTCACCCTGCTTTTTTCTCTCCGCAAAGTCCATCTTTGCACTTTCTTTGTGGTTTAGTTTTCTCATATTAGAGACACAATATAATATTCAACTTTCTGGGTCCGATTCATTTTGCTGAGCATCATGTTCTCATGGTACATCCATTTTTCTAAAAATGTCTCAAATGTGTCATTGTTAGTTGCAGAGTAATAATCAATTGTGCATATATACCATATCATCTTTAACCACTCCTCTCTACTCAGGCATACTGGCTTCTCCCAAGATTTGGCTATTATCCGTTGTTAATACTGCTATACAAAGACATTCAGTTTATCATTACATCAATCAGATTTCCTAGGCTAAACTTACATCAAAGACCCAATAAATGTATTGCTACATTAAATGAGTTTAAGCCTAAATCGCAAATGCGTATTACACATAAAGCAATAAATATAATGGCATACTTAGTTATTTCAGAAATTTGTAGAGTTCTTTTTCAAAGAGGAGCAGGAAAAAATTAGTAAGATCATTATTACAAATATAGTTAAAGAACGTGAAATTTAGAAATAAAATTCAAGAGTCACAGATTGAACTAATAGCTGATTGAGTTCTCAGCCAATGGACTAAGGTTATATAATTTTTAAAATTTTTACCACTCAATGAAAGATTCAGGGAAAAGTCCCCAAGAACCACTTATTTACCAATTCTTACTGTTTTTAAAATATATCCCAAATCAAAAGCACAGCTTTCTGCCACTCTACCCCCAGCTAAATATCTACACACATCATACACATCAAAAAATTTCACAGATTAAGATTTTATGGCAATTCCCCATGTTGAATATAATTATTGTGTTTTACAAACCAATATACTAATAAAAATAATAACTATAGGGGGAAGTTTCACAAATTTTATGAGAAAGCTGATACTGTTTTAGTGAGATATCAATCTATTGATTCTATTTTTTGTTTGTTTGTTTTTGTTATACTTTCCCTCTTGATGTTTCCTTCCCTCCAAGTTCTTTGGTGATAGTTGTTTCTCTGTCTCTCTCAAAGATTCCTTCAAGTATTTTTCTGCAATGCTGGGCTAGTGGTCACATATTTCTTTAGAGAGTCTTGGTCATGAAAATTTTTATTTCTCCTTCAATTTTCAGGGATAATTTTGCTGGATACAACAACCTGAGTTGACACCTGCTTTCTTTTACGGCTTGAAAGATTTTGCTCCAGGCTCTCCTGGTCTTTAAAGTTTGCACTGAGAAATTTTCAGTAATTCAGATGGGTTTGCCTTGAAAAAATAATGTGTTTCTCTTGCTGCTTTTAATATTCTCTCTTTATGTTGTATTTCTGATGTTTTCATTATGTTATGCCATGGTGAGTTTCATTACGAGTTGAACTTATTTGGTGTTCTATAAGCTTCTTGTACCTGGAAGTTAATTTCTTTTCCTAGATTTGAGAAATTTTCTTGCATGATTTCAGTGAATAAATTCTTTCTATACCTTGGATGCTGTCTTCTGCTCTTTGTCCCACACCCAGAATTCTGAGATTGATACTCTTTGAATCATCCATCAGCTGGTATATATAGCTACTTTACTCATTTCTAACTTTGGAGTCATGCCTAATTATAGCATTTGTTTCCTCAGCCTTGTCTTCAAAGTCTGATATTCTATCCTCACAATGTTTGAGTCAACTTCCCTTGCTTTCAAATAAGTTTTTCATGTCCTAAATTTAAGCTAAATTTCTTTTCAAAAATTTCACTTCTCTCTCAAAATTGTTTCTCCACAACTTTCATTTTCTTATTTACCTCAACTAATTCTTTACTTTTGGCTTTTAAATGCTCAGTAAGCTTTTTATGCATTAAGACCACTATTTGATTAGTAAGTTCCTCTTTAAGTCCACTGATCATTACTTGCATTTCTTTGAGAACATCTTGTTTGAAGTGGCTGTTGGACTCATTTACTTGCTTTTTGACTTCCTTTCCTATGAGTTCCACTATATCAGGGCCTATGATATTACTTCCTGGGGTCTCAGGCATTTCTTTTGTGTGTCCTGTTTCCTTGTCTTCTTCCTATGCTTCCATTGTTGAGGGGCTTCACTTTAAAAGCCTAGCTGAGAGGTTTCCTTGAATCATTGTGAGGGTATGTGGCAGGGAGTCAAAATTCCTCTGAGGTCTATGCTGGAAAGAGGCAGTGAGGGAGGATCTAACAGCCCAGTGGCCTCTGAGGTGTCTTGATTACACCTGGCCCCCTCAGCACAGCTCTCCCGCCTGTCCTGGCTCCCCTCCCCCAAGGGTGGGGGCACTCCACCCTTGTAAGTGCTCCCACTGCACTCAAGCTGTTTAGGGGGTTGGCAGCCTTACTATCCTCTCCACAACTCTCTCTTGTATCAGTTCCTCCCTAGGCACTGTTTAAGAGTGACCCAAAAAAACTCATGTGCTATGTGCTATTCTGAGCCTGTTTTCACTCTAAGCCGTTCAGTCCTGGGAATCTTTTTTTTTTTTTTTTAATGGCTTCTACTATGTGACTGCATGTTGTGGCTGCCAAGTGCTGCTTCTGGTGTGGGCTCCAGGAGGCCTTTTCTAGGAGGATCTCACATTGCATTCGCAGTGTGCACTACTCTCGGGCTTATTTTTGGAGGCTCGAGCTACCAGCTCCTTTCAATTCCCACTTCTGTTGGATCCGTGCTTTTCTTCTTCAGAGGTTCCAGGCTCTGCGCTTTCCTCCATCTGTGGGTGATGGCAGCCCAGGACCACTGTCAGTCAGCCTGGCGATCCTTCCTCCCAATATGTCTTCCGGATTTTTGGTCTTCCCATGGCCTCTTTTTAATAGTTGAGGCACTCCTTCCTCTAAGTTGAACAGGCCATTTTTAATTATAATCTTAACTTTTTAAGTGAGTCCCTGAAGAGACATTGTGCGGTTCTGTCACTTGACTGCCATCTTGACCAGCAGTCCCATGTGCTTCCACTGTTTCCAGCTTCCCTTGATTGACTGTAACCTTCAATATACTGAGGAATAATACAAGCTTTTCTTCTCCTAGTTTGTATATGTTGGGTATTCTGCACAGCCACAAAAAGTAACTAGGACATGGTCCCAGGTATCAAAATGGTTGGGGACAACTAACCTAGAGTATCCAGCTAGTGGTGCTGAGTGTCAGTGTCTTTATTCTTAAAATTAAGATGTCTATGTAGATTGTGAAGTCTTAGAGATCCATCACGCCATAGATTGTTTCTGGTCTCACAGAGTTCACTTTTAGAAAACAAAGAGAAATTATTGGACGTGATAGCAAAGCCCAGTGGAAGAGTGTCTGCCTTCCATGAGTGAGGTCCTGGATTAGATTCCCAACCCTGTATATAAGTAAATATCCAAAGTTAATATTGGAAACTGATAAGTTCCAACTGAGAAACATCCACTTCCATAAGGGTTAAGGAGAAATATTTCAGGGAAAGTGACCACGTGAGAGTAATGGAGAATGGGCAGGGCCTAACCATTTAGAGATGTGGGAGCTACTTTGTTTTAGGTAGATGGTGACGGTGATACAGATTTGGGGGGGGGGGAGAGTTATTTCTGTGGAAAATTGGAAGGAAAGGATGGAAAAGGAATAAGATAAATGAAGAAAATTAGGATTTATGAATTTCCTATTGTATAACAGACTGTTAGAAGCTTTGCATATGTCAAAATATTCATCCACTGAACTGAAAGTAGGCACTATGATTCTTGCTTTACAAATGATGAGATTAAGGCTCAGAAAAGTCAGCACTATGACTGAAGCCTGATGGTAGCTACATATTAGGATAGGGACACGAACTCATTTTGCCCCAGCTCAAGCTCTCAAGAAACAGGTAGAAATGGATGAGGGTCCTACACCATATTTAGGAGTTGGGTGAGTTGAGAGAAGATAGGAATTGGCCTTGTGAGTCAGCTCTTGATGCTAGGGATGCAAAAAATTCTGTGGAGAAGAATCATGCCTGCCTGCCATGACGTGAATCCATGCAAGCATCATACATCCAAGGATCTCTCAGCACCGAATGGCAAGATGGTC
The DNA here is from genome assembly GCA_004027205.1 of Ctenodactylus gundi. Taxonomy (NCBI): domain Eukaryota; kingdom Metazoa; phylum Chordata; class Mammalia; order Rodentia; family Ctenodactylidae; genus Ctenodactylus; species Ctenodactylus gundi. The sequence continues at coordinate 396,357 of PVKB01000644.1, read as the reverse complement.
CCATATGTACAATCATGGAGAATTTCACATGTCAAGAGTGCTTATATTTTTCATCTCTTCCCAACACTACCAGGAGACAGTTCAAGTAATCACCATTGTCCCTCTGATGGAGGAGTCCTTGCTACCCGCAGGGGCCACATTTGTGGTTTCCATTTTCATAGATCATCCTTTGATGAGCACTCACACCTTCTCACTTGTGTAGTGTCTAGATTATAAATCATTTATCCACATCGTCTCATTCAGTACTGTATTCCAACAATTTACTCACTTGGAATGTCAGAAAACTGAAGCAAGTGACAAATGACTCAGGAGACTCTATAGGGATCTATGAGGAGTTCACAAGTAGTTTTCTTCCTTTGGGATTTGGAAGACGGTGGGTCATTGTCTTAGTTGCTGTCTTGTTTCTGGGACACAATACTCAACATCTGTAACTTAAAGATTAATTGTATTTCAGAGGTCTCAGTCCATTCATAGTTGACTGAATATGGTAGCATGATCTGGTGAGAACATCAGCGCCTGGCACCAGGGGAGAAAGAATTAGCATTAGGAAAAAAAAAGTCAGGGTAAGAGTATATCCTTTCATGCTACATCCTCTGTAATCCACCTCTCCTGACCAGACTTCACCTCCTAACAGAAAATGAAACACATACAGAATCTACAACATCCAAATATGTGAAAATACTTTTGGAGAATATTCTAGATTCAAACCATAACATACATGAAGTCACAGAGAGAGCTAGTTGCTATAATTTGGGTCCTGAGTGTCCTCCAAGGCCTCAGTAACTGTGTGTTATTGGGATGTAAGGGCTGACTGGAAAGGGCAGATGCTTGGGGTTTGACATGGAAAGATTAAGTCAATTTGTTGAGATTGGGGGTGTCCAGGACAGAGCTTTTGGTGTGTGTTGTTGACCTGTGGGCCAGGAAGTGAGGGAGGGTCACCTACCCTGGAAGAGCCCAATTGATAGCTTAGAATTATAAATGCAAAGAAGGAGAAATGTTATTGCAACTTCTTCCTAGGAAAACCCTAGCCTTGCGTAAGTCTCCAGACTCACTTGGCTCCTGCTGGTTTTGGCTTTCTTACTGCAATGGGGTGAGCTCTTCAGTTTCTGCCGTATGCTTCCATCATTACCAGCTGCCCAGGAAGGAGCTGCGTGACGCCTGAACCTGTGAGATAAATAAATCTTCTCTCCCTTAGGTATTGGATGTTGGTATTTTTGTCACAGCAATGAGAAAGTAACTAAGACACGAATGATCTTGGAAGCCAGTTCTCTTCAAATATTTTTGCCCATTTTATTGATATGTATTAGTGCAAGATTTAAGGTTTACAATGAAGTTGAGGATTTTGTGCACATACACATCTTGTCAAGGTGACAAAGACTTTCCCACTCTCCTTTTGTTCCTCCCCCACCCTACACTTCCTCCCTCCCCTACCCTACCCCCCTGTTTCACTTTTAAGTTCCGTAAGAGTTGTGACCTGGGTCTCTTATATCAGAGAGACCATTCGATGTTTCAGCTTCTGCTTCTGACTCACTTCACTAAGCATGATGGTCTCAAGTTTCTTCCATTTGCCCGCAAAGGGAGGAGAGATTTGTTTGCCTTTCCATCTCTACAAAGAGACAAAAACCAACTGATTTAGATAAGGAAGGGACAGATTCCAACTCAACATAAGGATCACCAGCCTTGTATTTGCTTATAGATAAAATATATGATGATTCTGAAATTTTTTAAAACAAAAAAATAATAATTATTCACAATCCTGTATCCTAGAGAAATGTTTTGGCATACCTCTTTCCAGGATTTTCCAATAAATATGATTAAATAATTGAACTCATACATTTATACAAAATTTGTACTCTTATCTCAACATAACATCTTAGAAGCATTTCTCAGCTCATTAAAAACTCTTCATAAGCATAACTTAATGGCTGCATAATACTCAATTGTATAGCCACATCAGAATTTATTGAACCAATTCTCTATTTTTGGATGTTTATGTTGTGCATAATCTGACTGTTATGAAATAATGCTTTAACAAACATCTCTTGTGCATGAATTATGTCCTACCAGTTTTAGAATTTTCTAAGGCTAGATTACTAGGAGTTGCATTACTTAGTGAAGTGTGATTATCTTTAAGTCATTGATACATATTGCCATTCTCCCGCCATGAAACGTGTACTAACTAACCCTGAAGTCTCACTTTTTCTTTTGGTACTAGAACCTTAGATGCTTCTACTTTCATTCTTCATTGACTATTCCTTCTCAATTCACGTTGCCCACCGTTTCTCTTGTCATTGGCCTCCAGCTGCTAAGGATCACAGGACACTCCTCCTGACCTTCTGATCCACTTGTTATAAGGGGAGTTTCTACACTCAAACAGCACTTCATTATTTAAGATTGTTAACTTCCAGTTTTATTTCTTCACCCAAGTGGAGCTTACAATCAATATATGCAATTGGTTACCTGACATCTGCAAGTGGTGTCTCATAGATATTGCAGGCATAACACGACAACCTCTTGATCTTTCTCCATTCCATTTTCACTTCCTTCCCTCAAGCCTTCCCTAACTCAGCAAATGAGAATCGTATTCACCCAGGCATTCGCAATGCATTGTCCTTGATGCTTTCCTCTTTCATCCATGGAATTCAATCTACCTTCACATCCTATCAGCCTTCTTTCCAAAAATTACCCTGATGTAATTCTACCTGATGCTATTTTTCCCCACTCCTCCACACCTGGTCCAAGATATTATGCTTTCTTATTTCCTCAGAGATGAAACCACCTAAATGAAGTTCTGCCCTTTAATCGTGTTATGGCTACAATTTGTTGCCTCAATGGTTATCATTTGCCATTTATACTTTTTCAGCAAATATTTTATGGTATAATATTTGCTGCATACTAGCAACTGTGTGAATTCTTCTAGGTACTAGGAATATATTAGAAAAGAATGTCTGATCTCAGGTAATTTCTGTTCTAATTGGGAAAGACAGAAAATAAATACAGAAATATACAATATAATAGGACAGTTAAGAGCAGAAAAAACTACTATTTCCTTTGGTGAATCAGAAATTCTTTCTGATTAGAAAACATTTTAGCAGAGATGCAAGCAAACTGAAGGAATTCACTGTAAACATATTTTGGGATAACTTCTAGTCAAGATGGCAGCTGAGTAGCAACGCTGCTCAGTGGCTCCTAGCAGCTCATTGAGAAAGTTGAGACAACTTATCTAAGAGGAGAGTTCCAGCAATTGAAAGGATGCCAAAAGAAGGTTGGAAAGCCCACAGGCATGCCAGCAGCTGAGAAAAACACCAGCCCAGGAAGCTGCTCCAGGCCGCCAGGAAAGGCCATGAGTAGACTGAGGTAAGCCTGAAGCCAGGAGTCACAGGAATCACAATAGGCAGAGCCTCAGAGAAGGGTAAGCCTGGATCCAGGAGATGCCGGAACTGACAGCAACAGGTAGCCTCTGCTGCCAGTAACAAGCCTGCAAGCAGTGCAAAACGCAATTGTACTGTGAGCTTCCTCTTGAAAAGGCCTCCAGAGCTTATAAGACCAGATCTGGAGAAACAGTGCTTGGCAGCCATACTAGGCAGTGAGGTAAGTAGGACCTGACTTGTAGAGCCTGAGCCTGACCTAGGGTAAAAAAGTCACAGAAGGACTGCACATCAGGGACTTGGGAGATACATTTAGCCAGTTCCTAGAAAGAAACTGGCACAAGAGACAGTTGCAGAGAGTGAGAAAGGCCACTGAAATCCTGAACAGTGAGGGAGCACCTCAGAGGACAGAAAGTCCCGCCCTCAGGGGAAGAAAGGAAAGACAGATGGGAGAGCTTTGCTGAGGAAGCTGAGTGTGAATAAGACGCTGTATAGGCTGTTGGACTGTTAGAACAGCCCTCACTGTTTCTTCCAGCATAGAAGTCTGGACTTTCAGCTCCTGCCACACACCCTCATACACATTGAAAGAATTCTCTCAGCTAGGACATAAAAATGAAGTCCTCATAATAGGTCCATGGGAAAACAGGGCAATAGGGCACATGCAGAGAGCCTGAGGTCCCAGAAGTTAATGTCAAGGGCCTTGAAGTGATGGAGTTCATTGGAAAGGAAGTCAGAGACCAAATATGCCAATTAGTTTCTGTGAACAGTTCAAATGGGACCTTCTGGAGGAATTTCAAGTAATAATCAGTTGGCTTAAAGAGGAATTTGCTAAACAAATAATGGTCCTAATGAGTACAAAGCTTACTTGAACATATAGAAGACGCAAATAAAAAGTTGGCTGAGGTAAAGAAGACAATGCACGATATGAAGGAACATTTTGATACAGAAGTCAAACATCTGAAAAGAAATCTAGCTGGAGCTCAGAATACGAAAAATTCATTTGAAAGTAAGGGAATTCAGCTTGAATCTTGCAAGAACAAAGGTTCAGACCTTGAAGACAAGGTTGAGGAAACAAATACCATAATAAGGCATGACATCAAAACTAGAAGGGAGCAAAGTAGCTGGTGGTAAAACAGCTGGTGGATGACTCCAGAAGAACCAGCTTTAGAATGATAGGTATGGAAGAAAGACCAGAGGACAGCAAAAAAAAGTCAAAGCACAAAAACTATAAAGATTCATGGAAGAAAATTTCCTGCATCTAGGAAGAGAAATTAATACTTAGGTACAAGAAGCTTGTAGGACACCATTTAACCTTTGCCAGAAAAGAACCTCATGACAGTACATCATATGAAAATCCCAGAAATTCAACACAAAAAAGAGTGTTGAAAGTAGTAAGACAAACAGATGTTACTTTGCTGAGGCAAACTCATTCAAATTATTGCAGATTTTTCAATGCAAACCATATAGGTCAGGAAAGCCTGGAACAAAATCTTTCAAGCTTTAAAAGAAAGCAAGTGTCAACCCAGATTGTGGTACCCAATAAAATTATCCTTGAACATTGAAGGAGAAGTAAATTTCTTTTATGACCAACAAATCCTAAGGAAATTTGTGACCACTAGCCCAGCATTGCAAAAAATACCTGAAGGAAACTTAAGAGAGAAACAAGCAGCACCAAAGAACAAAGAAGAAAAAAATTAAAAAGGAAAGTTTAGCGAAAACAAACAAACAAACAAAAACCCAAACAACCAACAGTAGAAGAACAGGACAATGACAAAATTCAGTAAAAATCTTACAATAATTACTCTCAATGCTAATGGTCTTAACTCACAAACCAAAAGACACAGACTGACATACTGTATCAAAAAATGAAACCTAACTATTTGTTGTCTGCAAAAGATGTACTTCACCCACAGAGAAGCACATGGACTGAAGAAAAAGGCTGAAAACTAAGATTATATGCTACTGGAGCCCAGGAGAAAGCAGAAATAGTCTCAGACACTGTAGGCTTCAAACCAAAACAGATCAAAGGAGACAAAGATGGACACTATGCACTAGTGAAAGGAACAGTCCAACAGAAAGTGCTCACAATTATAAACACATATGGACCCAATGTAGGTGCACCAAATTACATAAAATAAAAACTACTGGACATGAAGGGCTGAATTTACCCCAATACAACCATACTGGGCACTCCAATATCCCTTCCTCATAAATAGACAGGTCACCCAGACAAAAAATCAACAAAGTGACATCAGAGTTAAATCACATCATGAAACAAATGGACTTAACAGTTATCTACAGTGTTCTGTCCAATATCAACAATCACATCTTTTTCTCAGTAGCACATGAAACTTTTTCTAAAATGAGCCATAGCCTTGGACATAAGACATACTTTAATAAATATAAAGGAACTGAAATCATTCCTTGCATTCTTTCAAATCATATTGGAAAGAAACTAGAAATTAACAGCAAAAGAAACTACAGGAACTAGAAATACATGGAGAGATTAAATAATAACTTACTTAATAAGTAACAAACCACAGAAGAAACCAAAAAGCAATCAAGAACTTTCTGAGCTCAAATGACAACAGAAGTACATCATACCAGAATCTATAGGACAAAATGAAAGCAATACCAAGAGGAAAATGTCTAGCTATGGATGCACCTATGTCCACACACACAGAGCAATCTCAAATTAAAAACAAAAAAACACACTTAAAATCCTAGTCCTAGAGAAACAAGAACAAGCCAAATCCAGAATGAGTAGAAGGAAAGAAATTACAAGAATCAGAACAGATATCAATGAAATTGAAACAAAAAATACAAATATCAATGAATCAAAGAGTTGGTTCTTCACTTAGGATAAGTAAGCTTGATAAACCTCTAACAAAACTCACCAAAAGGTAAGAAAAAATTCATATGTGTGTAATTAAAAATGAAAAAGGTGAAATCACTACAGATATTGTTAAAGTCTGAAGATTGTAAGAGACTATTTTTAAAACCTGTATTTCAATAAATTCCAGAACTCAGAAAAAACGGATAAATTTCTAGACACATATGATATACCCACAATTGAACCAAGAAGATATAGAAGCCCTGAACAGAAAAACAACTGAGGGTGAAATTAAGGCAGTAATAAATCTACCAACAAACATAAACCCAGGACTGCAGAATTTTAACATTGCTTTAGGGAAGAGTCAGTGCCAATACTCCTTAAACTCTTCCATGAAATTGAAAGATAGGGAATATTGTCCAAATCCTACCTGGAAACAAGTATCATCTTGATCCCCAAACCAGACAAAGCCCCAACTAAGAAAAAAGAAAACACAGGCCAATTTTCTTACTGAATACATATATGCACAAATTCTCAAAAAGATCTTCAGCAACAAATTATCAGAATGATCACACACCTTGACCAAGCTGGCTTCACCTCAGGGATGCATACATAAATCAACTAGTGCAATACAACACATTTAAAAAAGCAAGGGCAAAAATCACATGATCATCTCCATATTTGCAGAGAAAGCCTTTCACAACATACAACATCCCTTCCTGATCAAAACTGATGAAAATCGGTATAGAAGATATTACCTCAAGGTGATAATAGCAATTTATGACAATCCTCCCGCCAACATCATCCTAAATGGGGAAAAACTGAAAACATTTCTTCTCAAATCAGGAGCAAGACAAGGGTGTCCATTCTCACCACTTCTATTCAACACAGTGCTCAATACCTTAGCTGGAGAACTTAGACAAATAAGTACACTTAGGAAAGGAAGAAGTCAAACTGTGCTTATTGGTGATACTTTATATGCAAGAACCCAAAAGCGCCACCAGAAGACTCTTAGAATAAACAAACAAATTCAGCAAAATTGTAGGATATAAAATTAATACACAAAAATGGTATTGCTCTACAGTAACAATGAAAACATAGAAAAAGATGAAATACATCACTCACTCTTGCCGCAAAGAAAATTAAATACCTAGGAATCAACCTAACTAAGGAAGTAAAGGATCTCTATACTGAAAACTATATTATTCTGAAAAAAAGAAATTAGAGTGAATTTTAGAAAATGAAATACATCCCCTGTTTTTGATAGGCAGAACCAGCATTCTCAAAATGGTTATACTAACAAAACTGATATACAGAATAAATGCAATTTTAACGAAGTTACCACTAGCATGTTACTCAGAACCAGAAAAAAAAAATGAGCCAAAACTTTTTATGAACCCGCAAGGGACCCAGGATAGCCCGAACAATTTTAAGTAACGAAACAACAACAGGAGACATCACAATACCAGATATCAAATCATATTACAATACAACATTGATTAAAAAAAAAACATGGTATTGGCACCAAAACGGGTGGGTCAATGGAGCAGAACTGAGGGTGGAGAGACCTCTCTGAGTATGTTCAGTCATCTGATCTTTGACAAAGGGTCCAAAGACATAATCTGAACTAAAGATAGCCTCTCTAAAAAATGGCGCTGAGATAACTGGATAGCCACATGCAGAAAAATGTACTAGACCAACACCTTCCACTATTCATTAAAATCAAATCATAATAGATCAAAGACCCAGGCATTAAAATGTAAACACTGAACTTGTTGGAAGAAATAACAGAAAAAACCTTTGACGACATAGCTGAAGCTGAGAACTTTATCAAGAAGACACGAAGCACGTGGGATAACACCAAGAATCAACAAAATTGGAATATCTCAAATTAAAAGACTTCTGCACAGCACAGGAAACAATCAGCAGAATGAAAGGGAACCGACAGAATGGGGGAAGATTTTTGCCAACTACTTCTCAGAGGATTATTATCAAGAATATATGAAGAATTGAAAAAGAATTAGACACTCCAAAATCAAAGACCCAATCAAAAATGGGCAACAGAAATTAATAAACAGTTCTCAGAAGTCCAAATGGCCAATAAATACATTAAAAAGTTCAGCATTTTTAGCCATCAGAAAGACACAAATAAAAACAACGTTGAGGTTCCACCTTACTCCAATAAGAATGACTGGTATTATAAACTCAAAAAACAATAAATGCTAATAAAAGTTTGGGGATAAAGAAACCCTCCTAGGTTGCTGGTGGGACTACACACTGGTACAACCACTATGGAAAGCAGTGTGGACATTCCTCACAACACTGAAATTAGATATCCCACTCGCTCCAGCTATACCTCTCCTGAGGATCTTCTCAAAAGAGTTAAAGTCATCATGCAAGAGTAATACATGCACACCCATGTTTATAGCAACATAATTCATAATAACCAAATCCTGGAAGAAGCCAATATGTTCAACAACAGATGAATGGATAAGAAGGTGTGGTGTATACACTATTCTGACACAAAAACAAATTCGAGTCATTCGTAAGAAAATGAGTGCACCTTGTGATCACTGTACTTAGTGAAGTAAATCAGGGACAGGAGGTTAACATCATATGATTTCTCTAATATGAGTAAACCAGACCATCAAAATTAAAGGAGAGATGGAAGAAAGTAAAGAAACTGTGGAGAGAGAAAGGGCAAGAGAGAGGTGTTAGTGGGTAGGAAGGGGGAAATGTAATATGTAAATCAATTTAAAAATTAAATAAAAAGAAAAAACATTGTAGGAAATGACGTAATAGGCATAATATATATCAAAAGAAAAATATTCCAAGTTCAAAGGCAGAGCATGTTTAAAATGTTCCATGGATCATGTACATAGAACATTTCTGAGTTGGGATTGTATTGTTGAATTAGGTTCTCAATAAATTCCTAATATTCATAAAATGAATAAGGACTGGATTGCTTTGGTGAATCCTAGGAGTGAGGAATCCCCAAGTTTAGAAGAATTATACAACTGCTTAATTTCTCGGCATCTCATGGAAAGGCAGGCTGAGGATCAATGCATAGTGAATGTGTGTTGCAGTGGATTGACCCATCCTGCAAGAGCGACTCAAGGGGCATAAGGACTGGGTGTAAGCATTTAGGACTTGTGGGTCTAGGAGCTTAAGAAGGTCTAGGGGTATACAGAATGTCTCCGGGTCCAGGAAACTTGTAGACCCTCTACCAAGGAAAACTAATGTTGGAGAAGCTCCTGTAGCTGGAATCGGTGTGGTTTCAATTAACTTACTGCATGGAGTATTCCTGAATGAGATTCTAGGGCCATTTCTGAATCTCTTCCTTATCACATCACAGCCAAGTACAAGGAGGCTGTTGCTTCCGGAACAGAAAGAATGAAGGAGAGGGTAGTTTTTTTTTTTTTTTAAATGCAGACACAGTGCCAATAGGAGAGGCGGGGAGTTGCTCAGCTTTTAGATCGTTGCACTCTTTACCCAGGTATGTTGGCTGTACTTTTCTTACAATGGATAACAAGTCCAAGTGCTTTTCTAAGACTTTCGAGAATGTTTTCACTTTGTCTCTTTTGATTATATCTCTATTTTTCTCTTCATTAGCTCATGCCTCATTCAATTATCTTCCAATTTTCACTGCAGACTGCCTTTGTGTCTACCCTGCTCCATGTTCTGAGATATTGAATGGACCAAAGTACTCACGATAGCTACTTCTGGCATCCGGTTATATTTGCCCTGGGGTCATTGTTGCTAGATTTAACTACAGCAATACAATATTCTCTGTTTGAAATTTTAGATAAACAAGGAATTTCTTTTTACTGTAAGTATATCCAAACACTACTACAAATAAATCATATGTTGTTTACTAAAATTCAGATTAGCTGGGTGTCCTGGGTTTTATCTGATGCTACTTATTTTGATCACTTATTCATTGCTACGACAGAATAGCTGACATTTACAACCTCAAAGAAGAAAGGTTGACTTTAGCTCATAGTTTCAGAAAGTCTCATACAGTCCATTCCTGGCAGCCAGCAATGGTGGAAGCACATGGCAGAGGTCTAATCAGAGAAAAGTTCTTCATGGCATGGCCAAGTGAGTCCCAAGTGAGTTGATGTTTGGAAAGTCAGATGATGGCCAGGGCTTTCTAAGAAGGAAAATCTATAACAATGTTTCTTCTTCCTACCTTTACTTAGTTCAAGTTGCCATTTGAACTACCATGTGAAGGAACCTTTTGGAGGGCAGGAGTAGTATCTGATTTGTTTAACGTACCTAGCACTACAACCTGCTCAATAAACATTTGTTAGTTAGATATTAATGCATGCATTCAAAAATATTGATTATGCTCATGAGTCTTAAAGCATGAACAAGACTTTAGATAATTTAAGAAGCATTAGCTGAAACCTTATTGTAGACACACGTTCTTGTGTCTCCCCTGGATCACTCACCCGAGAGGTGGGCCAGCAACGTGTATTTTACGAAGCATTCCAGGTGATTCTGACATCTCCCGAGTTAGAGGAGTACTGGTGACAGCATGAGAATATAATGATGGTAAAAAATGACAAAGTCTCTGTTCTCAAATTGCTTATCACTAGAGAAGATTCATCTGCACACACTCATCTGAATAACTAATATTAACAGGTGACTTCTGAAACCACTCCATTCATTCATTCCTGTGAACATCTGCCTGTGTGATCCATAGTCAGGGCTCGCCCTCTGCATGAAATCCGTGGGAGCCTCCAGTGGCCCTTCCAAAACCTGACCTGAACCCAAACTGAATGTTAACATTTTAGAAAAGCTGTATTCAGTATTCCCCAATAAAAGCTGAATTAGACAAGATGAGAAACTCCAATTTGACAGAAAAGTAAAAGAAATCCTGAGGCATCATCCCACAGTCTGCGTTATTTACAGATGTACTAGCTGTTAAAAAAACAAAGACAAATCCTTGAATTAGAGTAAACCCCTGCTTACATTTATACAAGCCTGAAGATCTAACTCCATTTTATAAGTAAACATGAGGCATGTTTTGCATCATTAATTACAATTTGTTATCTCAAATAGTGTAACAGATATGCAAATTGAGAGTACACTGCTCTTTGTTTTGCTGTAATCCCGTGCTGCTAATCATTTTCAAAATCATAACACCAACGAACTGCTCACATATCTATATTGACATATTCAGCATGATTCTACAAGTAAGGAGCAGGGTGACTATCTTATGTCTTCTAGTGCAGTTGATCTCAAATTTCAATGTTCTTGAGTCATTTGGAGATGTGACTTACCGGAGTCCCTTTCAGTGAATCTGGGCTCAAACCTAATATTCTGTTTTTCTAAAAAGCACCCTGCTGCTGTTGATGTTGCAGGCCCATAGACCACAACTTGAGTAATAAGGTTCTAGTATAATCTGAAGATTGAAATAATTTTATTATGAATATCTTTTATTTCTCTTTTTACATTACATTTCAAATGATACATCAATGTCTTGATGTTAAATACTTAGATAAATTTAATTCTCTCTGGACTTCATAGTAATAAATGAACAGAAATTCAATATTAAAAAGGGGTGCGCAAAAGCTGATAGAGCTGAGAACTACTGGCGCAACCCTTCAAGGTTGCCAGATGTTGCCATGGGAGTGATGCAGCGACTGGAAAGGGACCCAAGTGTCGGCATAGCATTGTCCTGGGAGGACACATTTAGGAACTGGAGTATCCCTATTTAACCCAAAGAAACTCACAGAAAGCTTTTCTGGAAATTTTTGAGGAAAAAAACCAAACCTGTCTTGTGCTCCCAAGAGTAGATCAGGGAAACATCGTTCTTTCTCCTCTGGACACAGAAGCGCAAAGACTTAAAGGTCTGGAAGTGAAGGAGCCCTGTTACTGTCCATTGGAAAGCAAAGCTGCCCTAGGCGTAGGAGGGGAGAGTCAAAAGGGGCTAATGGAAACACAGCCTCCACATTAAGTCAACTCTGTGATATGTGAGTTAATAACTGTCCTTTGGAGGTGAATTTTTCGTGTTGGTAGGACATCAAGAAAGAGTACTTGTTGATAAAAATGAACTTGGGAGACAGAAACATTAAGATATTTTAATTAGACAGGACAGGTTGAACTTGCCTACGGAGTAGAAAAGGCTCAGACTCAAACTTGAAGAATTGCACCCTTGAGACTGGATAGAGAATGGCAGCAAAGAGCGGCCAGCAAGGAAATAAAATAAATAAGTAAATAAATAGAGCACGATTATGAGCCTGACTTCCCAAGCTCTTGCCAACATAATGCAGTGTTTGATTTTATTTTTTCCATACTACTGTTCATAGCATCTTCCCCAGACTTTAAACTTGCCAAAGCTCTCATGCAAATGGGAATTATTTTCATGTAAAAATCAATTAATATGCACGAAATGGATTATTTTAGTGTTTGAGTTGTATCCCCCAAAACACATTTTAGAATTTCACAAAGCAGTGTGAATACAAATTCCTCTTCCTCTCATGTGGGGAAACTCCCTGCTTTAAAATAATTCATAGAGTACACCAAGAATTCCCTAACTGAATGATGCCTGCTTGTTTAGTCTAGAGTATAAAAATAATTGGCCACAGAGAGCTTGTGGTCCAGCACCCAGAAGGGTGGTCCGTGCAAGCTAGAGGCGTCCTGTGGCCACTGGAGAAATCGTGCTCCCTTGTTGCAACTGGGGAATGTACAGGGAAAGCCCAGGGAATATGTGCGGCACCACACGCTTCTTGCCATGACATGATGCTGCTCCAGAGGCCCAAAAGCAAAGGGGCCAACTTAACATGGACTAAAATCTCCAAAACTTGTGAGCCCTAATAAACATTTTCTGTACATAAGTTGTCTCAGGTGTACTGGCACCATAACAAAAGCCGACCAACACGACGTCACTGTCACAGTCACTGTGAGACTCGTCGCCCTTCACTCGGGTTATCTCTCCGTCTTCTGCCGTGGCGTTTTCCCGGGAGCCTCGCTCAGCCCTCAGCGAGGCTCTTGGCCATCCAGCGTGGCGGCTGTTGTGTTCTTTCCCACCAGGCTGGCTCCAAACGCAAACCATTGACTTTCAACACCCAGTCACAAAAAGAAGCTCCTATATCACCTGACAGATTTTTAAAAAGATCTCCAGTCTGTGCAAGTGGGGGTGGGGGCGGTGTGAGAGAGCACCTTCGTTTTCCTTGAAAAGTCAAGATTCCATTCTAGAAGGAGCTAGTCTTTCATGCAGACCCCTCACTAAAATTGCTTCTCTGCTGACTCTGCACTACATTTTCCCTAATGGTCCTTGCAGACTACTGGCTGAAACTGGCTGGCAATCGTGTTTCACTTGGCTCATTAAATTTTTAAAACTTTTTAAAGACGTAATTTTTTTAAAAAATTAGTAATTTCAAAATCAAAATCCAGACTGCTTATTTGTCTGGAAAAGTCAAATGATTGGGCTGCAATCTTGCATGCTCACAGCTGAACCAATTTCTATGCATTTAAAGCACATGCATTTTTTGGACTGACCCCAGTGTCCTTTGGGGTGAGCTACCCCTCCACACAAGGTATTAATTTTTAACTTGGGTCTCCGATTATTTTAAAGGGAGCCATAACATCTTGCAAACAAATCTTCATATTAACTTAAATATTAAATATATTGTCTAACACCTTTTCAATTGCTGGTAGAAACAAGATTAGGGATTTATGAAATCAAATAATAATATTCAAGATTCTCCCTGTTTTGATTCAGAACCAAGATTGTCCAAGAATAATATTCTCTCATCATTTCAGAATTGTGATTCAAGTTTACTTGTAGTTTGAATTTTGAAGTATAAGAAATGTAAATCTATACTCTTATGCAGAAAAGACTCTTTCTACTAGAAAATAGTCTAATGGAATAAGAATGGATTTCTTTTTAAGACAATAAACCTAAATCTTTGCCGGTATTGAAAACGATACTTTGAAAATTTGGAGAAAAGTCCTGATGGAAAAAACAAACCAAAGAATGTGGTAAACACACTGTCTTTAATTTTCTTGACATTCACAACTTCAGTTTATAAGAAAAAAAAACAGAAAGTAATTGCTATGGTTCATTAGAAACTTAAGTAGTAATTCTTCTGTTCAGATTTATTCATTTGAATTAAGATTATGAAGAACACATCACTTCATAATGGTGGAATGTGACAGTTATCTCTCTAAAAAATGATCCCATTCAGGCACAGGCTTTCCATTAAATATTTGTTTGTGTGTTAGCTTTATATTGTTGCTTTCGGTGTCTTCAAATTTCTTTTAGGGAAAGGAGGGGTATCTATCATGTGAAAATATATATGTCACCTTCTTTCTAAAGGAGAAAGGAAAACAGGAAAGGAAGAAAAGGAGGGAAGGAGGGAAAAGGGGAGAGAGAGAAAGGAAAAGGGAATGAAAGGAAGTAAGAAAAGGAGAGTAGGAGTGAGAGAAAGAGAAAGAAAATTAAATTTAGAGTTTCTATAAAATGGGGAATAGTTACACATTCTCATGGAACTAATTTAGCTCTTTTAACCTTTAAACTAATTTAGAGTTTCTATAAAATGGGGAATAGTTGCATGTTCTCATGTAACTAATTTAGCTCTTTTAACCTTTAAACTACCATGTAAAAAAATACCTTGACATTTTTATATGAAGAAAGATCTGGCCCATTAGCACACAGCTAATATTTAGAAGAGCTCAGATTCAATTCCTGGTTAATGTGGATTTAAAACTCCTAACTTTCTACTTGAGAAAAAGAAGATGTCTAAAGAGAATGCTTGAAACTTGCCTTCTAATGTGATGAATCTGTACATGAAAACTAATGAGAGGAAACAAAGATGCAGAGGGAGATACATAGGGAAAAGGTAGCAGCAGATTCTACTCAAAATTAATCTTTTAAATTTCAAAAATATGTGTGAATATAAATGTCTACTCCTTATACTTCATTTGGATCTTAAAATAAGAATATTCTGCAAGAATCCACCCTGAGTGGGATAGGATCTTAAAGGGGGAATTTCAGAATTCTTGAGGTAGAAATAACTTGAGAATAAGACCTAACAGCTCTGGCCATAGGCTGGCCTGGCCCTGGATGGAGATCCAAAGGTGTCACCAGGAACCTTCCTTTTCTCTGAAGCATGGAAGGTGAAAAGGCAAGATTTTCCTTAAAGAAGTCAAAGGGTCCATCTCCCTGCCTCCTTCCTAAAGCAGAGCTTCTTATCCTGTACCCTGAACTTTGGAATCACCTGAGAGATCTTTAAACATTTTTAAATCTCTCCTCTCTGAAACTCTGATTTAATTAAACTAGAGTATATCTTGGGTATAGCAAGTGTTAAAGGCTGACCAGGTAATTTTCAAGGTTGATACTTGCTATCTAGAAGGAAGAACCTCACCACTTCCTATCTTCTAAAGTCCTCCTTAGCCAAAAAACTCTCTTGTCTTTGCTGAAAATAGTATCTGACAGTAAACGCTATCAACTACCACCTATTACAGCTGAGCTCAGTGACACAGGCCGATAATCCCAGCACTCTAGGAGGCTGAGGTAGAAGGATCTCAAATTCAAACCTGGCCTGGACAACTTAGCAACTTAGCAAGATCCTTTCTCAAAATCAAAAATACAAAAAGGCTGCAGATGCGGCTCACTGTGAAGGCATTGGGCTCTATACCCAGTATCACAAAAAAAAAAAAAAGAAAAGAGAGACAGAGAAAAGAAGAAAGAGAGAAAATAAGGAAGGAAGGAAAGAAAGAAAGAAAGAAGGAAAAGAAAGGAAGAGAGAGAGAATGAATGAATGGAAGAAAGAAAGAAAAGACAGATTGAGAAATTTTTGGTCCCCAGTTGTACCTTATGATGCAGAAAATCAAGGCATGCGGGAAGGCTAAAATTCTGATGGGAATTCCTTTGGGAATCAGAACTTTGCATCTCAAGATGTGGCCTTGGGTTGGTATCAGGGACTTCAGCTGGGAGCAGCTTGGAGATGAAGTCTTAGCTCCTTTCCCAGCCCACTGATTGAAAATCTGAACTTCCATAAGAACCTAGATGAATGATGTAGACAAAAGTTTGAAATGTATTGTTGTAAAAAAGAAACATGTATCCCTATACTTTTTATTTTAAATGATTTACAGTTAAACCTACATGTGTTAACACAGTATATTAGGAATAAATATTTAAAGATCAAGAAAAGGAAAAGGCATATTAAAATATTCAGAAAAAGTAAAAGTATGCACAGATCACTGAATCATAAGGCGTTTCTGAGTTGAACTGTCAAGCACAAACTTGAATGTAAGTTTCCCACACTTCAAGAGGAAAACAGAGAAATGGTTCATCTTGCTAGAGGGGACAAGGGATTGTTTCTTATGGGGCTTCATGAGGGATAAGTTGTGGAACCAGCACATGCCACTTCCTGAATAGTGTTACACAAACAAGGTGCCTAACATTACTAATTCTTAGTATTTCCATCTATAAGGTGAGTGTAGCACTTTCAATCTCACAAGACTGATTGAAGGACTAAATACAGATAATAATATATTCTAATTTTTCAGTGTGGGCAGAGAGCAAAAGTACACATAATTTCTCATTCAAAGAAAGCAACCCACAGCCCAATCTCAACATCTAAGCCATAGTTTTCTAATGGTGAAGAACAAAGGTGTGACTCTTACCCTGTCAGGTATTACATCTTGCCATAAATCTATTGTGACCGTTGAAGGGATTATGTCAATTTGAGGGAATTAGGAACCTCACCTCCGTTAGGATTAGGATTTGGGAACCACGCCTAGATTGGGAATCAAGAACCGGTCTGGATTAGACTGTGAGTCATTTGTGGGCTGGCCAATGAGAGAAGAGCACCCACCCAGGTGTGGATGGGCCAACTGGAACAACGGCATGAAAGGAAGGAAGAGGGAAGATTGTCACAGCTTCTTCCTCTGGGAAAGCTCTCGCCTTCGCAGTTGTTTACGGACGCCGACTTGCTATGTGTTGCAGATCCTTAGCACAGATTCCCTCCAGTCTCGACTTGTGCCTGTCTGCCCGTTGCTGCTCTTCAGTCGCAGATCTTCAGGCTTTGGTCTTCACCCGAGATCTACAGCAGACTCTCACCTCACTGGCTGTCCTGCAGTCCTGGACAAGAGACACATCATGGCTGAGCAGCCATCTTGGACCATCTCTATCCTTGGATTTGTAAGCCTTCCTAATAGATCTTTTTGTGATAAAATCTGAAAATTCTGTCTTTTGAAAGAACTCAAACTAATACATCTGTAATGATTCAAACACTGTGCTGCTTAAGAGATATACACATACGAAGCACCCAAATTCATTGTAAATACTATGTATTACATTTGTATATTAATAAAAATAGTGGGGGGGGAAAGATATACACATAAAGTAATGGAACACTAGAGTGGTCAAAGATAGACCCATAGACACATCACCACTGAAACAGAACACAGGAGTATTGCAGAGGAGCAAAGGGAAAGGTGGTCTGCTCCATACTGACACCACGACATGTGGAAATCCCATGTCACATATTTTACAAAACTAAAATCTAATGTAATTTTAAAATAAATGCTACAATGTAAAAATTAGAAGCAAATCAAGTTCCCCTTACTAGAAAATAGATAATTTAAAATATATAAATATCATGTAAACTGCTTTGTGTATTCAACATATATAACATGTACATGTAGGGTGAGGGAGAAATTAAAACAAATGGGCTAGCTCTAATTCTACTGTATCAAATGGATAACTTTAAAAAGTTAATGTTGGGTGAAATTGAAGAGGATGCATAGAATATGGTAGCATTTATATAAATTTTAAACACATCAATACTTAATCTCATTTACAGACACACTCGTGTGTAGTAAACAAATAAAACCAGGGGTAAGAAGTCTCTGTCACTTATGGTAAGAAGAAGGGAACAAAAGGGATTTAATCAGGTCAATAGTGAATATGATGAAATTTCAATGTTCATTAGGTATAGACATTAGATATGTAAATATTTTATTATTTTATTACCTGTACTCTTATATACTTGAAATTGTTAGTATTTTGAAAAGACCTCCTCTTTGGACTTCATGTCCTTACAAATCTGAGAGCTGTAGGGTCTTGCTTCTTTGTAAGGCAGTCTGATAAACTCACGCGAGAAGAGGAAGGTCCAAGCCGTCTCCTCCCCAGAGGAGCTCTGTGAGACAGCTCCTGTGTTGGCATCCCTTGGTGTCCCTGCCAGTCCAACCCAGGCAATTCCCTGCAGGGTCCAAGCCAAAAAGGGGTTAAAACTCAGGATCTGTTTCCTCTCGGGAGCCCCAGGTGGGTCATGGCCCTGCCCCACCCCAATACCCACAAGGTACCAACAGAGGGCAGGTGAGGAACATACCAGCAGAGGAAGAGCAAGTGTCAGGCCCCACTGCTGAGGCTGCCTTGAGCTCTTGGGAACAGAGTTCATGCGCACATGCACAGGATGGGTTCCCAACATCCAAAGTCCCTGAGGTATGCTTCGAGGCAGGGAGCAGGAGAGCTGGATGGTAATCATTTACACTCCATTATCTTAGTGTGGGCCCACCTTTTCATTCCTGTGTCTGGTCCCTGGACCCTGGTAAACAGACACCTCAAGACAGTGGCAACTTCCTCCCCTGAACCCCAAGCACCAGTTCAAGGCTGGATGCCACGAGAAGTGTCAGGAAACATGCCGACTGCTCATGAACTCAGCAGCAAAAGTCCAATGCACAGAATATGTTCCTTAAATGACTTGCCATTGTGTTTTCCGAGAAGTCTCCAGAGTCCACTGAAAGACGCCTGCAACCAGCTTTCAACAATGGACTGGAGGGGAAGTAGCCAGCTCCTCCAACTCTGAACCTTTTGGCTCCACAAGCTCAAAAACTTCCAGACAGGGCAGGCTAAGTCTGCTTTAAAACAGCTCAACCCATGAGGAAGTGTGATTATCCATGCTGGTGAAAAAAGAACCCCAAATCACTCCCTCTCATCAACCGGTCAACTGGTGGCTCCTTCCCTTCCCCTTTCTATGAAAGGTCCTGCTAACTACGAGCAGGTAGCCGTGAGCTTCAGTGGGCCTCGGTTCTGGTCGGCGGCATACACATTGTAACGTCTCCTTTGTACCAAAGCACAGAAGACAGTGTGCACTTTCTCAACATCAGTTGTAGTTTGCTAATGAAGAAAATTAATATTCTCTCAAAAGAGGAAAAGACTTTTAGCTTGCATTTGTAACAGCTGTCATTACACATGAAGCAAAAATGCTTCTATAAACGAGAGAACACACAGAGGCATAAAACCCAATACAGCAGCACAGAGTCAGCCCCAGCTAGGCTCTGCAGCCCCACTGTGTAGGCCCTCCTCCTGTCCTTGTCATCTTTGTCCCCTGGAAGCTAGAGCAGCTTTAGAATCTTAATGGCTGGACGCTTTCTGCTGCCCACAGAAGGGCTTCTTGGTGACGTGCTCAGGACGTCTCCCCTGGGGTCAGCTAGGATAGCAGGCTCCAAGCTTCCTTCGCCACAGCACCCTGTCACCCAATTCACCATCAGTGCCAGCCCCTTGGCTCAGAAAAGGATGTCCCCTCAAGATGGATAGAATTCTTCAATGACATGGACTGCTTAGCACTTTTCTCTAATATTTTCCTATTTACCTTTCCAAAGCGCGTGACACACAGGAAAGTTTGTGATTAAATTTGTTCAGGAACCTTCTGAGTGAATATCATGCCCCTGAACGAGCAGCCTCAAGGCAGCCACTCCTCTCTTCAACCCTGCCCTTACTTAAGGCCCTTCTCTTCTTTGATGACTATCACTTATCCACAGTTCATTTAAAAAGAGAACTAGCCCTTGTTCTGGCTTTGAAGACTTTCCACAGCTAACCTCTAGTGTATAATTATTAAATTTATCTCACCACCATCATCAACAGAAGAGGGCTTTGCACACACATACATATTTTTATCAAGGCAACTTTCCTACTCATCTATCAATATATATTATATCAATATATGAATACAATTCCCCTACTCATCCATATATTATTTAATACACACACACACGCGCACACACACACACACACACACACACTCACTCACACATCAAGGACTGAGTACATAAGAAGTTTCACATTCTATGCTAATTGGCTGGTTGTTGGAGCCATCAATGTCAACAGGATCTGTGAATGCCAATAATACAGTTGGAAGATCACTAGTCATGCAAATATAGAGAGGTGACCATTTATACTGTAATAGGAAGATATCAGTATGTGCAAGAATAGGGCATAGGATGATCATAATTACAATTGAATTGAATGATTCAAGTATATTCTAAGATGTAGTTAGAGTTTAGCAAATACCATTGACTTCAATGACTTAGGTGCCAGAAGACCATGACTTTACATTAACTATAACCATTTTCAGGTTACATGATACACTCAAAGAAGAAGAGTTTATTGTTGATACTGTTGCTGTTGCTTTCTCTGCTTTGATATCTGTGTTGGAAAAAATAATTTGTTTTGGCCTCTGCTTTCACACCACAATAGTTAGCACAGATAACCTGTGGCCTCAAACTGTGCAAGGATTTCTCTGCACCCACAAAAAAGCAGGCAGTTCTATAGAAGCTGATACTAGCTGAATATCCACTAGTCCAATCCAGTTTTTTTTCGTTGAAATTCTGCTTTTTTATTTGAACGGTATTGATCACAAAGAAGGCAACAAGGATATAAAACATACAAATTAAAACTTATACAATAATCAAAAAATTTAAATGACTCTCAGACTTCAATACATTGAGGGGTACATGCATGATTCAGGAATTTAAAAATTGTATTATGTATGCAATTTTAGCTATCTTCTTACCTAAATATATATGTATATATATATACATATATATATATATATATATATATATATATATATATATATATAATTGTTGTTCATGAATGAATTCCAAATGCTGTAACACATTAGAGATATGGAACAAGTTAGGAAATTAATGAGCATCTCTTCCTGCCCCTTATTAAGAGGTTCACCCTTTTCGTAGCTGGTGATTGCCTTTCTTTCTACTCGGGTCACTCACTCGGGCCACTATTATGCCATTATTGTGTGAATTTCACAAAAGCGACATGCATCTATAATCAGTATTTTTTGTTTGGTCCATTTTTCTAAGCACTTTTGATTCAAGCTGGCCCCATTTTTATTCAAAATCTTCATATCTGTCATTCTTTCTGGCTGCATAATACTCCATTGTGTGTAGATACCATATCTTCTTTAACCATTTCTCTATATATGGGCAGGTAGGTTGTTTCCGGGATTTGGCTATTATGAATTGTGCTGCTATAAACATGGATATACATGTGTCTTTTTGATTTGTTGGCTTTATTTCTTTTGGAAACATGCCCAAGAGAGCTGTAGCTCGATCAAATGGAATTTCTTCTATTTTTCAGCTTTCTCAGGAATCTCCACTCTGCTTTCCTTAATGGTTGTACCAGCTTGCAGTCCCACCAGCTGTGGAGTGGAGTTCCTTTTTGTCTGCAGCCTTGCCAGCAATTGTTTTTGAGTTCTTGATGTAGGCCATTCTCAATGGAGTAAAGTGAAATCTCAACGTTGCTTTTATTTACATTTCTTTGATGGCCATCCAGTTCAATTTTGATACTATCTTCCTGGCAAGAGCAACAGAGCCCACGGGCTTAGGGCTCAGTCCCTATAACTGCCTTCCTACCCACTTTAAATGCCAGTCCCAGGTTGTTTTTGCATGTTTTTGTGACCAACCAGCTGTAAATTGGGTTTCTATAACCTCTTTCCCAGGTTCAGTGAATCTGCTTGAATGCGTCACAGGATTTAGGAAAACACATTCATCAGTTTATTCAAAGGATATTACATACAATGCAAATGAAAAAGTGCGCAGAGCGAAGTGTAGAAGGGTCAGGGCGCTCCAGTGCCCACCCTGGGAGTGCCACCCTCCAGGAACCTCTGTGAGTTTGGCCACACGGAAGCTCTCTGAGCCTTAGCCCTGTGGGTTTTTTTTTTTATAAAAACTTCACTACGTATGCATAAATGACCGCATCACTTGGCCTTTAGTGACTAACTCAGTCTTGAGGGTGGGAGAGTGCATCCATTCCTCCCCTCCCCAGAATTTAGGGGTAATACTGAAAGTGGCAACTCTGTAAGACTGCCTTGGTCTTTCTGTGGTCACTAGCTCTCATCCTGAAGCTTTCTTGGAGCCCCCAACCATCAGTTATGTCTTGTACTTAACAAGACATATTGAAGATCCAAGGATTTTATCAGTAGTCTGCCAGTGAATAAGAGAAAGGCCCAATAAATATTTTACAATATCTGATATCTCAGCATGGGTTAAAAGTTGGCTTACCAGTTTGGGACATGCATCTGGTTTTGCCACTATCTAGATACATAACCCTAGGTATGTCACAGGGCCTTTGTCTCTCTCCTTTCCTCATCTAGAGTGTGGAGATAGTACATAATGGACCTACCACCTGACGTCACTGTGAGGGCAGTTAGCACATGGAAATGTACCTGGAGCAGTGCAAGCAAATCCCACTCAATACATCACCCCGCACATGATGAAATTTCTGTTGAGAAGAAAGTCACTAACTTTAGTCTCTATAAGCAGCTGAGCATCACTGTGCTCTCTTGAGCATGAGGAGTAGAAATTTCAGTCTTGAGGGAAGAGGGCTGAAAAGAGTAGAGTCTGTCTGATCCTGCCAGTGGGCTGGGATTCAGGAAATGGCTTCAAGCCTGCTGGGGACCTGGCAGGTTGGGCAGAAAAGGAGGCCAGAATTCCCATCCAGAGGAGGAGAGTGGATAAGGGTTATTGCACATGGAAGGCTGCCACTTGGAAGGATACAGGACCCCAGGAGTCATCATGATACATGACTTCCAGCTTTACAGGTTGCACAACCCATTCCAAGCTTCACTAGCAGTGGAATCTCTAGGTTTTGCTGTTTTCTACCACAAGTATGCAACTGTGCTAACCTTCGCCCCAGAGACAAAGGCCCTGTTACAGGCAAAACTGGAAGAATGATGGGAAAATATCTCGGATCAAAGTGCATGCCCTGTTGTCAGAAAGAGAGGGATGTAAACCTAAGCTCTGCCAATTTCTAATGTGCGTGTGATAAATTGTGATGATTACATGAGATAATCCACCTAAAATTGTTGGCTTAGTAACTGACCTCTGAAAGTGATCACAAATGTTAGCCATTATCGCCATCAATGATGGTGGTGATGGTGATGATGGTGACTATGCGATTGGATGAACTGATGGCCATGAGGACAGAAGCTCGAAAGGAGAAACAGGGTGAGCCTTGTCCCCAATGATGGAAAAGAGGTAAAAAATTTACTCAAATTTTTAATCAAGTAAAATGAACCCCCAAAAGAACTGATTATACTTGGAATGAAACACAGCTAGTTCATTTTTCACAAACAGACATTCCTAGACATGAGGGTCTTGCAGATTTCACAGGTTTATGAGGCCCATTTCTTTCCACAACTATTTAAAAATCCTGATTTTCTACAATAGGGCACCAGCCCACACCAGACTGTGCACTCAGAAATAGAATTTAAAATAAAAGGAGAATGTTTAAATAGCAGAACTGACAGCAGAGAGTCACAGTCCCACACCTTTGGCAGTGTGTGCAGATCTTTGACATTTCACCAAAGCTAAACGTTCCATCTCTAGGACCTGACTCGATCTTTACTATTTTTATTGTGTTGCAGCTTTTTTTAAAAAAATTGCCAATTAAGTTAAAATAAGCTGTCGCACAATCGCTTCTATAATTACCAGCAATGGTTTATGATAGGTTCAAGCAAACAGAGGGTTTGATTTTTTTTTCTGCCAGAGTTGTAGTTTCCTTTTGTAGAAACAATTATCATGGCAGTGCTTCCCAGCGAAGGGAAAGCGAAGCCCGAGGCAGCGCATATTTCATTTTCAGTCCAGCAGTTTTAGAGTTCTTGCTTTTCCTGGAGAGTATTCAATAGGAGGAAAAGACAACCAAAGGCTCTGAAAAGCAAGCATGAGGCCACCAGGCCACCAGAAACTGGGTAAGAAAAATGCTGCTCGGCTCTGTTGGCACCCAGCTCCCAAACATGCCCATTTACCTGCAGAATGCAACAGTGATGTGGTTGGGACTTTGCATCACAAACAAATTAGCACACCTTTTCTCCAGCCACAGGCATCATGCTGGAAGGAGGCAGATGTGAAGTTACCTTTATCCATGTTATCAAGAAAAAGAAGTGTTCATGCAATAACCAGTTGGTAGAGAGCAAAGGAAGTTGCCTGAGTTTAACCCTCTACTCCATCACCTGCTGGTTGAACAAATAGCTAACTTATTAAGTCTTGGTTTTATTATGTATCAAACACTGCTAGAAGCATTTACTCAGAGTTGTTCTGAAGTTTAGATAAATTAATACTAGATTCCCTCATTTGTTCCTCAAAGACTTATTGAGCAGTCACTATGTGTTATACGTTGTCCCAGAGATTAGCAATACAATACAAACAAAATAAACAAAATTGTCTCTAAGCTGAGCGCATAGTAAGCATATAACAAACAAATGTTAGTTGTAATTATTGTATTTGTATTATTCGATTATTTTAGGTAATTTTGGTTTTGCTATTGTATTTATATTTGCAACACTATATTTTATTATTCCTGCTTCATACACAGAAAAACGAAATTGGAAAAGGTTGTTCATAGAAGGGCGTAGGCCAAGTACCTTAATGAACCAAGTTTTAATTCCTAGTTCATTAGAATGGAGTCCACATCCCACCTAAGCCCAAGTGGTGGGATCATTTCTGATGAGTACAGGGGTGGAGGCCTCCCATCTGAGGTCACGCCATGATTGCTCACTCTTCCTGCCTCTAGCTTTTCTACGAATGTACGGAGACAGTAAGACCGGAAATAGTCATGATGCACTGCGGGGGATTGCTAAATGTAGCGGGGGTGGACTTTGTTTCAAAGAACCATGGATAAAAATGGAGAAAACACATGAGTCATTTTATAAAAGGAAAAGAACCTTTTAATAAAATAGAAGGTTTTTATCTGGGCATTGCAGTGCACACCTATAATCCCGGCTACTTAGGAGAGTACTGAAAAATAAAATAACAATATAAAAATGTTATATGATAATGTAAATTACCAGAGGAGCTGTTAGACTTTGGAGTGTACAAATATGAGCTGAATCAAGAGTAAGGATGTTGTCCAGGGATTTAAATATCCATTAGGGAATTTGGTCCGGATCTTCTGCCTCACAAATCTGGTCAGTCTTAAGAGTCTTGTAAAGAGCTTTGTCCAAAAACAGAGATTCTCTAGGCCTCCTCCCAGAGTTGTACAATATCTGGAGTACATAATATTTAGCTCAGAAAGTTTCAGGGAAGAATAGATAAACTAATAATGCTTCCACTCGCTCGTTTAGCAAGTATTTATCAAGCAGTAACTATCTGCCTACAAATTAGAGTGAAAAATGAATAATACAAACAGTCTTTAATTTAAAGGACACTAGAGAAAACTGTGTGTCACACATTGCAGAGAAAACACCGAGATAAACGTTAGCTGTGGTTTTTATGTTATTTTATCTTATATCATTTATCACATGGATTCATGAGGCTGCTCTTGAACACAAACCCTGACCTCCCACGTAGACCATCCTGGGAGGAGCTGAGGGCCAGCGTGGGGACAACACCCGTCTTGGGATGGTACAGCATACAGGCTCCACAGTCTCGGCTTGAATGGCTGGTTACTGAATACACCACTACACCACTGGGTTGTAGAAAAGCCAGAGAAAAGAATGAGCTGGTGGCTTTCTGCAAGCACCAGGACTCTGCATCACGGGCCGCTAGAGTCAGACCCAGGCCGACTTCTGCTCTGTCCTCATGTCGTTGGGATCCATCTTGCACAAACTGCTCATAATAAAAGTTTATTAAGGAATGGATGAATACATTGTGCCCACTTGCCTGATCACAACATCTACTCAGAACCACGTTCTAGAACACGTATTTACACGCCTCCTTCCACCACCCCGCATTGACTAAGCCGGTATTTCCAGGTGAAGTGTCTCTGGAATCAGCATCTTAATAACTTTTCACCGCCAGGTGCCTGTGCTGTGAAGCAAGTTAGGGACAGGCTGCTCAGGGCCTGCGCTCCCTTACTCAGCCAGACCCAGATAGGAGGCTTTCCTGGAATTCAGGCTCAAGGGAGGTTTGCTCGCACTTGGGTTGCCCGTTGGGGTCACAGGCCTGGGGACAAATTCTCATGCTAGCTTTCTCCATTCATTTCTGAAAAGTCCCTCCAGCTGGGGACCGGGGGCAAGGTGGCAGGGGCTCATGCCTGGCTGCGCACCTGAACCTAATCACCTTGCCTTTCTTCCTTCTCCCCTGTGCCGGGTGCCTATTTTAGAATAATTTCCAGAAAGCCCTCCTCGATGCGGTTTTAAGAAGAGAGAAGCTACAAGAAGTAAACCTTGATTTTTTTTTTTCTTACTGAAATCAAACCTGCATTTTCTTCTTCTCCCACTGATTGGAATCTCAGCATTCCACCAAGACGGTCTCCAAAAAAGGAAAAGCCAACAAACAGGGCTGTTTCTGAGGCTATGAAATACTTTACAATTAAATAAGGTACGGCCGGGCTTGGGGCTGATCACCGGTGATGGGTCGGTTTCTGCGAGGCTGCAAATGAATTCAGCGCGGGACAGCGTTCCAAATGGCTCCTACAAGCTTTCCCTTTATTATTTTTATTTGGTTATGTGCTGACGCTCATCCAGAATCGCACTTAATGCCCTCGTCTGAAGTTGTTGAAATGGCCCCCCATGGCATAGCGCGACAGAGAAAGGATATTGCCTTTGGAAGCTGCTAATGGCCCATGAAGGGGAAACAGCAGCAAAGAGGAACGCAGCGCTCCAAAATCATGTCAGATGAAAACGTTCCCCTCCTCCCCCTCCCGCCTGCGATGGGGAGAGGATAGGTGTTATCCCAGGGGAGGCAAGGGGCTCCGAATCAGGCAGGGGCGGAGAGCGAGCACACAGCCCTGCCTGCAAATCCACCCACATTCACATACATGGTTTTTTCTACAGTTCTTAATTAAAAGACAGAATTTACATTTAGAAGCATAATTGAGCTCCAGATTTTAAACGTGGAAAGAGCTCTGGCACAGAAATGACAAGAGCGGTGGTTAGAGCCGGTAGGGTCACCAGGCCGTTGTTCGTCTGCCGGTCTGCGTGGGCACTTACGTGCCAGACCACGTGTTAGGACTTGGGGACCCTACACCGGCGAGAAGCGGCCGGCTGGGAGGGAGACCCCTTTGGCCAGGGAAGTGAGACGTGACGTGCATATTGTGTTGGCGCCACTCGGAGTCTCTGAACTCGGAGACCCAGGCCAAGGCAAAGCAGGAGTGGGAACAGGAGTCTGTGGGCAGGGTGTTCCGGGAGGACAGGTTAGGTGGAGGTGCACTATGGGCGGGAGTGGGAGAGACCCGCAGCTTTGAGAGGCTCCGTGTGGAGGAAAGACAGGCACTTAGTGGAAGTTGGGCAGGAACAGGCCAAGGCCACAGATGTGGGCAGGGGACAGGCTGCAGGGAGCTCAGAGAGGGCTGGGCAGACTCTACAGTGGCCAGTGGCCGCACCCCCACAGTCCTCTCCTCTTAGCCTTTTTGGAATGGGCAGGCCTCGGAGGCTTGCTTTCTGTTGTTGTTGTTGTTGTTGTTTCGTTTTTGGTTCTGTTTTTTGGAGTGGGGGTTGCTTTTGCTTTTGTTTTTTTTGAGACAAGATCCTGCTCTGTCGTCTGGGCTGGTTGTGAATTCCGTATCTAGCCCCAGCTAGCCTTTAGCACAGGGAAAGTTGCCCTGCCTCAGCCGGCAAGAGCAGGGAGTCCAGGCACGCCCCACCACACCTGGCTTCCGGGGCGCTGGGTGGCGGGCTGGGTGGGGGGTGTGCTCAGCCGCTGAGCCATCCGCCAGCCCCCAGGATGCGGAGAGCGGAGGCACCAGAGAGCACTGTTGCCCTTTGCTTCCAGGCCTGGGTGCTGCTGCCTGTGTTCCCCACCCAGACCCTCAAAGGGAGGAACAGGAGATGACTCACTTCTCTGGAAGACACTCAGCGGTAGCAAACACATTTAATATGGCTGTGTAGCAATTTTGTCAAAGCATAACAATGGCATCCATCGAACGCTTAATATAAAACATTCCAGTGTGTTTTTCAAACTCTTATTTCACTTCCAATCACATCATGCGGTGTTTCTTTCCTTTGCTTTTTAGTTTATTTTTATTTTCACCGTGGGACTTGAACCCAGAACCTTCACACTGACCTACATCTTTAGCGGTTTTGCTTTTCATTCTGAAACAGGATTTTGCCAAGTTGCTAGGTTGCCCAGGGTGGGCTGAACTTGTGGCCCTCCTGCTTGGCCTCCATGTTTTCAGATGTGTGCGCCACCATCCTGGCTGGCTTTTAAGTATTATGAGTTAAAGAAACAGCCATGGAGAAGTTCCATGCACAGGTCCTGTCATGGTTACTTTTTTGTTGCTATGACTCAATAACTCACATCCACAATTTAGGGAGGAAAGATTTATTGTAGATTACAGTTTCGGGAGGTTTCAGCCCGTTCATGGGTGGGTGGCTAGAAAATGATGGAAGCTCATGGTGGAGACACAGCTAAAGTCAAAGCTAAAGCTAACGCCGGGAGACGTTGAATCTCACAGCAGCATGGCAGAGCAGAGACAAGACTGGGAGGAAGGGCAGAACCAACACATGTCCCTCCAAGTCAAGACCCAAGCACCCACCCCTTTCGGCCAGGCCTCACCTCCCAACACTGCACGTATCCATAGGTACATGAGGCTTTTAGGGGACACTCCAGATTTAAACCATGACATTCTGTCCCTGGCCCCAGAAGACTTGTGTCTGCTCCCTTAAGCAAGAGCTACCAAAGTCTTAACAGTTCCAGCACTCTTTTTAAAAAGTCCAAGTTCAAAGTCTCTTCTAAGATGCAAGGCCAACTCTCAGGTGTGAGCTCCTGTGAAAACTCAAGAGTTAAGTACTTTCAACATAAAACGGCACAGGGTAAACATTCCCATTCCAAAAGTGAAGAATAGGAGCATAAGAGGCAATTGGACCAAAATAAGTTCTAAATTCAGCAGGAAAAGGGTAAATCCTTGTAGCTCTGTGTCCAGCACCCAGAGTAAACTGTGGCAAGATATGAACTCCAGAGGGCTTGAGTGACCCAGCCCTACAGCAGGGCTGCTGGCTGCAATCTCCATCTTCTCTGTTTTGGGCTGAATCTGCCCACAGCCTGCAGCTTTCCTCAGCCAATGATCCATGTTTCTGAATTCTCCAAATTTCTAGGTTCCCCATGGTACCTCAGGCTTCTCCTTTAGCACTTCATACACTGCCCTCCCAGGGGCACAGTGCCTGGCTTCCAAGGCCTTCCTCTGAAATCTGGAATGGTGGAAGCCTCTACGAACCCACAACTCTTGCCCTCTGCAAGCCTGTAAAGCCAGGACTACATGGACATCACCAGTGTGCCACTGGCTCGAGCAGTAGCCTGGCCCCTTAAACAAATGCTGTAGAAGTCTCTGACTTCTTTGATCGTTGAACTCCAGGTGGCGCAACTCTGAAAGATATTTTTTTTTTCTTTTGACGCTAGGGTATACTTCTCAGAGCAAAGACTTTTCTCCACTGACAAAACACTGGTGAAGGGTGGGGTCTTGTTGACTTTCAAGACACCCTCAAGACACCATTCCTGTAGTCCTGGGTGTAAGTACTTGGCTTCTTTTGAATGCTAGTCTCTTTAATGTCCCTGTGCTTTCTGGTCCCACCACTGCAGATCATTTTGGCCTGGCACTACAATCCTTCTGTATAATTTTTCGTTGCCATTTTTTTTTCCTGTCCTTCACTGTAGACTTGGCTAAAAGTCGCAAACAGCAGCCAAGTGACAGCTTGAACATCAGGCGGCCTTGAGACTTCCCCCACCAGACTAAGTAGTCCACCATCCTTAATCTCAGTTTCGGGCACTCTCTGGACAAGGGCAAAATTCTGAAAAACTTTGCCAGAGCTTGGCACTCATGACTTTTAGGTCATTTGTCAATGCAGTTCTCCTTCCCATTTGAAACTTCTTGAATCTGGCTTTTCCGATTCACACTTCTATTAGCATTCTGGTCTTCTGAGCTCTGACCAGAATCTCCCATCAAGCATAGCTCAGAGCACTCCAAGGCTTCTCCAGACAGCATCTGCAAACCTCTCCAAAATTCATCCTGCAAACTGGTTTCAAAGGATCTTAAATTACATGGTCAGGTAAAGTCACAGCCAATGATTCCACTTCTTTGGTACCAATTTTTATCTCAGCAACTTTCTTGTTACTGTGACTCAATACCTAACACGCACAACTTTAGGAAGGAAAGATTTATTTTAGCTCACAGCTCAGAAAGTCTCAGTCCATTCATGAGTGGGCAGCTGGAAAATGGTGGAATCACATGGTGGGGCTGCAACTAGAGCCAAAGCAGCAGCCAGTGCTCCAGAGACAGAGGTCCTCATGGCAGCATAGCAGAACAGAGACAAGAATGAAGGAAAGGGTGGAACCAGCACGTGTCCTTCCAAATCAAGCCCCAAGCATCAGCCCTTTCGTGCTAGGCTCTACCAACCAATAGTACATAGTATCCACATGAGGCTTTTAGTGAACACTCCAGATCCAAGCTATGACAGGGCCTCACAGTACATGTTTGACTCTGAGGACCCAGAACATTTGTTTTTAACCTTCCACAACAGACCACGCTTAGCCAGAAAGCAGAGGAATGAAGACAAGAAGGCATGAATAAACTAGACTGAGCACATAAGATTAAAAATTACTCCATATTTATGTTAACTAAGAAATTCACACATTAAAATCCTTTTGTTTTCTCACTCTCCCCATGGTGTGTCCTTTAATGACTTATATACGTGATCTATGGGGTATTTGGTAAGGTTTTAAGAGGCCTTGAGGCATTAGCTCATGATGCTTCCATTTGATAAAAGCCCTGGACAGAGAAGAGGAACATCTGAGCCTGAGCGTTCGTTCTGTCTGTACTCACTGAGCCAGCTGCTCAGGCCAATTCCTTTTCTTTTTTGGTTTCAGTTTCCCACCCATCTTCGTGATTCAGTAAGGATGTGTGGTGCTGAGGCACACCAAGAGCTCTGTGGCCATTGTTGACTCCTTGCACACAAAGACACCTCTAAAACTGTCAGTGCTATTCAGAAGATTCCTGGGAAGGGAGGCAGGGCTATGCTAACTGAATTCAGGCCAAGTCCAAGGCCAGAACAAACCAGTAGTCCCAAGTCTAAGTTTTGCTTACTTTACGCCAGAGGACAGAATTCCTGCAACCTGATTTCCATTCCTAATTCACCCAAAGACTCTATGATCTCACTGCGGCACAACAGGGGAATAACAAATGACAGGATTAATTATGTTCTTCCCACATGCCAAGACTTGTGCTAAGGGCTCGGTCACATTGGTTTCTGCAGCAAATCTGTGCCCATTACACAAATGAGAAACCTTGGGCTTGGGCACTTTTAGTCATCGCCTATGATGTGCGTCACTAGCAGTGATCCTTCAGGAACTCGCTGCTTGGTGCCTGGCCCCACGTGGCTGTGCTCCTTCCCCCCGGGTGCAGATGTGCCCACCTTGCTCAGAACCAAGACCCTCACACACCAGTTTCTATTAAGATTCTAGAAGCCAGTGAACTAATTAACAATTTATTAAAACTCTTTTGATGTATTTATGATGCATTAAAGACAAGGCTGAGGGCACAGAGCTCAGCAGAAATATAAGATATGGTGCCTGATTTTCAAAAAATATTTATAATAAAGATGCCAACATTTGTGCAGTGTTTATGTTGTGCCCAGCTTTATTCTAAATGCTTTGCAGGTTATCAGTTCATTTAGTCCTGGCACTAACTCTAGGAGAGGGGCTGTTATTTCCTGATGTCTACAGATGAGGACACAAATTTGTTAATATCTTGCTCAAGTTCACACAGCTAGTAAGTGGTTAAATTGAGAATCAAACCAAGCCAGCCAGCTCTAAGCGGAGCTGCCTGCCCTTTCTAGACTCAGTTCTAAGAGCTGAAAGCTCCGAGTCACTTAATCATGGACCTTTACTGAAAATCTACAGGTAATGCCCTGGGTGCTGTGTTGTGGAGAAAAGTCATGCAGCAATATTTGTTGGGAAGAATGGAGAGGAGAGGGAGTATCTCGGTCACCTTGGGACACAGGGCCCAACTACCACAATTTAAAGGCTTGGCTTGTTTCATCAGAAGTCTCAGTCCACTCATAGTCAGCTAGCAATAGGAGAAGGGCACAACAGAACAGGCCTGGCAAAGAATAGCTGCTTGTTCTGTTGTGACCAGAAAGCAGAGACACCATGGAGGAGCCAGAAGCCAGAACCTATACCTCTCCATGCGACACCCACAGTGACCCCTCTCACCGGGTCCCAACTGCTAATAGCACATGGAGTCTTCAACGGATTCATCCACTTGACCCAATTATTCCCAGTAATCCAATCTTCTTCCAAATATCCAAGGCTTTTGGAGAACTCTTCAGATCCAAGCATAAGAGAAAGAAAGTACGCAGGGGTCCAGGAGGGAGGGGCTTGTTCCTGGAGGCTGGGCTACTCAGGGGGGAAATGATTATGGAAGGAAGTCCCTTCTTTTCCATGACCAAGGACGTAGCCCTATGTTCCCTAAGCCCCTGTCCGTGCTCGATCACTGCTTCCCCATGCCAACCTTCACGGCCATCTTTGCCCCCTACCTCTGCCCTTGTCAAAGGGAACTGAGTGGGAAGGGGTGGGCATGCCTTGTGCTTTGCCCAGGAGAGTGTCACTTTGCCTGCACCTGACTAAGTGGCACATCCTCAGGACCTGACACCTGGCCAGAGAAAGAAGGCACTGGTCCATTCTTGACAAAAGCAACCCCTAGTGCAGCTTTGGGCCAGATCTGAAACCCAATCACACCTGCTGACCCTAACCTCACTGCCCTTTCCTTAATATATATATATATATGAGGATAAATAGTATTCTTCCCTTTTAAATTACACAAATCAAAGAGAAATTGAAGAGAATGAAAAATTTGTTGAAGTCCTTCGTTTAGGAGCCCAGAAGCCAAGAGTCCTAGCAACTCCAAGGGTATCCGAAAGCAACACAGCCAAGCTTCAACCCAGGCTATGGGAATCACTCCCATCTGTATGTGTGTCCAGGGTTACGTCCCCAAGGCTTTTTCTTACAGGCGGCAGCAAGATAAAACAGACGAGTGACACTGTGAGCTTTTGCTGATGCCTTAGGACATTTCAGTAACAAAAGTCCTCAGCAGATACACAAGAAGCTGCAGTCACGGGGAACTCAGCTCCCAGCCATCAGGCTTTCTGTGTGCCTCATCACATCACATCCTCTTCTGCTTGTCCACTTGCAGGGACAGCGGCTGAGAGCTCTGCCAAGCACCTGCCTGCCTTTATTTTCTCTCACTCTCTCCCTACAAACTTCCATCCCTCCTGACCTCTCTTCCTTCCTCTCTTCCTTCTCTTGCTTTCCCATGACTATCCCTTCCTTCTGTTCTGAATGTTTACTGAGTGCCTAATGCATGTCAGACTTCGGTATAATAACAATTTTTTTTACCCAGCCATTGTAAGCAATTTGTATGACAGACTATGTCTAATCGAACAAAACAAACTAACCTGTAACACATGCATGAGATCTTAAGGCACGACAGTAATGCTCTGCAGTTTGATAGTTGTCCTCCATGGTGGTGGCATCATCATACAGCTCAGGGGAGTAACGCTGTCACTGTCAAGACAGCCATTTAGGAGGCCAGCTCCATTCGTGAAGTACCAGATGGGAAGATCCAGCTGTGATCCCTGCCTAGGTATGAGATAGGAGAGGTAGACCATAGGATCTTTGAATACCTTTAAGGTCATTCTCTGCTTTCCTCAAAAAATGACATAATTTTACATCAAAATAGCTTGGCAGCACAGTCCTTTGGAATCCAAAAGCCTCACAGCCTTTGTTCTTCCTGTCATTTTCTCTGTCTCCTTTAGCACAAACCCCTGTGGAACTCTGTCTCTGTTCCCAGCTTCTACTATGAAGGCCAGCTGCTTCCAGAAGGCACCGTCACAACCTCCTATGAAATGATTGCTCACTTACACCCTTCTCTTCAGAATAAGCCTTTTCATTTCTTTGCAATATGGATAGACTGAAGATTTTCCATATCTCCCAGGTTCTGCTTCCCTCCTGTTTAACTCCTTCTTCTTCAGCCCACGTCTGTCCTTGCAACACTCTGTACACTTTGCTAGGAGACACCTCAAATATTCAACTCGACCTACCTTCAACAAAGCACAAGAATCCAATTCAGTCGAGTTCTTTACCACTGCATCACATGACTCCTGTTTTCCCAAGTTTGGGAGACCTGAGACCTTACCTGAGACCCCGCCTTGGTGGCTACATTTTTACAGTATTTTATTCTACTCATGATTTACTCATGTATTCTCCAAGAAAGAAGCCTTTGTACACAATTCTCTTTCCTTTTGGGCCCTTATTCAGAATTTTCTTTAATGTCCATGTTTCCGCTAATGCTTCCTCCCCAGCATGTGGCTTTCTCTAGAATGCACCTCAAAAATATTCCAGCCTCCAATCATCACCCATTTCCAAGGACAGACACATTTTTGGTATTTATTAATCAGCACACCACGTCTATTTGATTCTGCTCACCATGTCATAATGAAATTCCATCAGTTGCATGATTTAAGCACTTCAGAAGCTAAAAAATCCCAGATGGATGTGCTGGCTGATTTGGGGGAAACTCCTCCTGCAGCCTTCTCTCCGCTGCATTCCCATGAGGCCTTACCTTTGTGTTTTTGAGGAGAAAAAGAAGCAGAGATTTTTTTTCTCTTCTTTCTCTTTTATCTCTCCAATTCTATCCAAATGGAGACTGACCCTTATGACTCATTTAATCTTAATTGCCTCATAATGATCCTATCTTCGAATACAGTCACAGGGACGATTAGGACCTCAGTGTTTGAATCTGGAGAAGCTGTAGTTCAGCCCATAATTGTCAGTGTGGCTAGCCTTAGGAGAGAAACAGGGAACAATCAGGTTTGTACGTGTCCCTATTACGTGGTGCTTAGACATAAAAATCCTGATTTTCTGGTAGAAATATAAATGGGCAGCTCACAACTTTGGATTTTTTTCATCTTTTCTTCTTGCTCCATACAACGCCATCAATAAAATAATAATATTTAGGAGGAAAAATATAATCCTGAGAGATATCTGTGTTTACTGTGCAACGATTTCCCAACAGAAGCTTATTCTAGGAAAATTTACATTCTACAATCAAAGAAGATACAGATAATTCATATTTTCATATCATCAGCACTGTGTATTTCCCACACAGAGGTAGGAATCTCAGTGATCTGCTCTAAATTTTGGTTCCATAACTCTTTATCGCATTGTTTGTGCCTCTGTTCCAAGGTGGTAATTTAATAGTCTTCAGTGAAATTACACTCAGTTAAAATGTATTCAATTTTGCTGTTTAAAACATTGTTTGGTTTTTCATTTCATCGCTGTACATTTCCTTTATATGTATGTTGACACGTTGTTTGCTCACTGTGCTCACACAAATATCAAACCTTCAAAGTACAGGAAATCCTTGAGTGCTGAGGGCACACCTGGGCTGCATCGGCACAGTGGAACTCATCAGAACTGATTCAGCAAAATTTTTTTTCTAGTATTTCCAACTTTTTGAGTTTACAGTCTTGTTGGTGCTCTGGTTTGTATTATGTATAAAAATGAGTAATCTGGGTTTTTTTTTTCCCTACTACTAGCTCCTGTTGCTGTTTCGAAAAGTCTATGTAGCATATTTATACTGTGGTACCACATTCCACATCAGCGCATATTACATATTCATGTCCTGAATCTGGGTGGATTTATAAGCAAGAGGCCTAGGAATTCCAAGGTGTAAGCTGTAGAAACCTTGCTGGTTTCTCCACAAAACTTTGCAAATTGTAGATTGTGATTTAAGTTAGGGAAAACATCTAAAAGTTGCAAAAAGTTTTCAACCTACCATTTCTGAGTGGAAATAGAATCTGATGTGCTTCAAGTAAGAAGAAACTTAAACAGAGAATTTATCTGGGCAAAAGTTATACACTGATACTTTGAGGGAGTGGATGGGTCGGTCACACCTGTGATTCTCGGGAGGATGGTAAGGCCACCAAACTTCCCCTGAGGTGACCAAGAGAACAATACAGAAGACATCTGCCAGGATGGAAGCTGACACAGGCCTTCAATGATGGCGGATGCTCCTTTCACCACGTCTGAATCCCTTAAGCTTTGTTCACCCCTATTGAGAGTTACAGATGAACAAGTAAAGTAGAAGATGGACATAGGTATGACAATTTGAGGGGTATGGCTAAAAGTCTAGGGAGGAATGTGTCGATGGGTATAGCCCATGGATTTGGGAACAGGAAAAACATGTCCTTACATAATGAAGGCAGTGAAACCCACCCATGGTACTGGCTGACATCTCAATATCTCCACAAATTTCCTTACTAACTCAGCGATCTCTGTACTCCTCACTGCAAATTCTAGGGCAAGGCTGAGTCTCTCTGTGTGGAATTCTGGGTCTTGGGCCTCACAGCTTCTAACAGAATGATTGGTTCTTGCTAAGTTGCCATTTTATTTGGAAGAAAAAAGAGCCCACAATTTATGTGGCTATGTACATAAACCTTTGAAAACATGGGGGGGTGGGGGGGGGGGTAAAGCACTGTAAAATTTCCATTTTCTTAATCCAGAAAGGAAAATGACTGTAATTGGGCTGAGATGTCTGCCAAGTTTCAGCCTGAAGGGACTATTTTGGCCAAGATATAAGCCCCTGAGAATGGCGGCTTCTAACGGGCACATCAAATCACCCTTAACCATGGCAAAGAAGTATTTGCTTTGTAATACAATCACTTAATGATCTTGCCTTATGTTGGCATTTTAATTAAAATTAAGAATGTGTCCTTCCTCTTAGTGTCAATTACCCTGTACTCGAATATTATTAACAGATAAGATAGTTGGATCTGGACAAAAACACCTGTAAAATTTTTTAAATGGATGTGAAATATCTATATTTTACCATGCCTCCATCAGAGGGTGCCTCCACCAAGACAGGACAGAAGGCAAAAGATTAAGACAAGATGAACATCAAGAAAGGCAAGGAAGTGGGTGTGTTCACGCCCACATCTACTTAGTACGCACCTCAAATTCCACAAGGAAACTGTCTTTTTGAGAACTTGAGGATAGTTTAATTAATTATAGCTACAGAGCACTAACTGGAACCTTAATGATGTGAGAAGATTTGAGATGCATTTACCTCCCAATGAGACTTACCTGCTCTTGAAAAAAATGTATATATGAGGAAAATCAGAATGATTATTAAATGAAATTACTTGATGCATTCAGAAATGGTAGCCGTGCCATCTAATAGACACTTCCGACACAGTCTAGCACTCAGCTTGCACCTTCAAGTCCAGCTTAGATTAAAAATTTGTAACAACAGCAAAGCTTAACCTGAAATGTCACTGTCTTGGTATCTAGGAGTGATTGGCATGTGCTATAAGCAACACACTGCCCAAAATATTAATCACCCAAATACAAGCCAAAGCATCAATAGCCACCAACAACCCTACAGGTCACAGTGCAGGACACTGGCTGAACACTGGCCCTGGTGCACAGAACGTGGATGGGCTGAAGGAACGATAGCCAGGCAAGCGCATGAGACTTTATGAAACAGATGTAAGTGAAGAAGAAAAACTGTGCTACCTGATTTACAATTACAGTCACCAAACCCCTAGGCTTCAACTTTCCCAACTGAATTCAAAGGAAAAGGCAAGGGGAAAAGAGAAGTAAGATGAAGAAAAAAATGG
Organism: Ctenodactylus gundi; assembly: GCA_004027205.1. Classification (NCBI taxonomy): domain Eukaryota; kingdom Metazoa; phylum Chordata; class Mammalia; order Rodentia; family Ctenodactylidae; genus Ctenodactylus; species Ctenodactylus gundi. Next base: position 358,288 of record PVKB01000644.1, on the reverse strand, counting down.
GAGCATTATGGACATAAATTAGCGAAGAGGAACAGTTTTGGGCCACATTTAAAATATGTAACATAGTTAATATATAAGTACTAAAACTTCCTTTTAAATGTTTTCATTGTAGCATTAAAAAAAAAAAAAAACACCAAGGGCAAACGAATGGCAGATCACCAGTTAGACACACTTGCATGCTAATGGAGAGAAATTCCACTAAGACACCAAAGTGAAGTCTATGAACTAAAAGACTTTTTAGTTCTCTGTAAAAATCTAGAAAAAAAATAAAGCAAGTATATTAGTTGACTTGAGCTGTTATAACAAAATGCCTGAAGCTGGATGTCTTTAACAACAAAAATTTGTTTTTCACAGTTCTAGAGGCTGAAAAGTCCAAGGTGCTGGCCAGTTTGTCTTCCAGTGAAGGCTCTCTTCAATTCTCATAGTCAATTGCTGTGTCCTCATGTGACAGAGAAAGCAAGCTTTCTCTCTGTCCCTCTGTCTCTGTCTCTCTCAGCCTCTCTCTCTCTCTCTCTCTCTCTCTCTCTCAAAGATACCAGCCTTATCAGGTTGGAGGTGATCCTTGTTGCCTCATTTAAACTGTATTGCCAATTCACAGGAATTGCTTCTGAATATAGTCATATTGGGGGTTAGGGTTTCAGCATGCAATTTTGGGGAAGAAGGCAGAACACAAACACACAAACATTTTTAGTTAACAATAATGAGTTAGCTCATAATTTTCCTCTGTATCCATAAACATAAGAAGAAACAAATAGCAGTAACTAACATATTTAACAAATATAAATTGAATGCTTTCCCCTTCAGGTTAGAAAAAAAAGGCCATTTCTATTCACCATTGTACTGGACAATCTAGCCAGGGAAGAAAAAAAGAAAAAACAAAGCTAAAAATTCAGCCTGGAAAGTAAGTAAAATACATGAAATCATCTATGTTGTCTCTGTTTGAATAACGTGATTTTGTATATAGAAAAATCAAAAGAAATTTTATTATAATGAGCACATATTAATTGCACAGAGTAGCAGGTCTCATTATGACACTTTCGTACATGCAAAAAATGTGCTTTGATCCCATCTCCTTTTTCTATCCCGCTGTCTTACCCCATGCCCCACTCCTTCTCCCATTCCCTAGTATTATTCTTCTACTTGTATGTTGATTTTTTCTCCTAGATTTTAAAGAAAACACATGATAGGGGTTTTTGTTTTGTTTTGTTTCACTTCATATAATGATTTTCATGTTCATCTTGAACATTACACATCTTCTTCCTCTTTCTCCATTCACTTGCTGATGGGCACCTAGGCTGCTTCTACTAATTGACTATTGTGACTAATGCCCAGTAAACATGGGTATGCATACATCTCTATTGCATGCTGACTCTGGTGCCTTCCAGGAGTGGTTCACCTGGATCACATGGCAGTAATATCTTTAGTCCCTTTAGTGAGCTCCACATTGTTTTCCATAAGTAGCTTGGCTTACTCTTCCAACAATAATATAGAAAGGTTCCTGTTATCCTCATGTCCTCACCAGTGCTTGCTATTTTTTTCTTGATAATAGCCATTTACACAGGAGTAAGATGTAATCTCAATGTAGTTTTAGTTCATAGTTCCCTGGTGGTTAAAGATGTTGAATATTTCTTTCATATATTTATTAGGCATTTATACCTCATCTTCTGAGAAGTACCTATCAGCTCATTGGTGTACCTGTTCACTGCATTACTCGTTTATATAGTGTTAAGTTTTTGAGATTTTTATATATTGTGAATATTAGTCCTCAGTCATAAGAGTAACTGGCAGATTTCTTCCATCTTGTAGTTTGTCTCTTTCCTCTATTGTTTACTCTGTTTTATAGAAGCTTTTAAACTTAAAATAGTCTCACTTATTAATTCCTGCTATTAGTCTGAACTGCTGGAGTCCAGTCAGGAAATTGCTTCCTATACCAATACCTTGAAGTGTTTTCCTTAGGAAAACACTTAATGATTTCAAAGATACATGTCTTACATCAGGATCTTTGATTCATTTTAGGCTGATTTTCATACAAGGGGAGACTTAGGGATCCAGTTTCAATCTTCTAAATACTGTACATTAAATTTTCCCAGCATCATTTATTGAAGAGACTTTTTTCACTGACATACAAAAAAATCACAATAAACTGGCTGAAAAACAAACTCCAGATATTTGGCAGTGCACACAATCAATATGCAAAAGTGTATTGTGTTTCTATGTAGAATAATGAACAAACTGAAAATGAAGTTAAAAATAATGTCTTAGTTACTTTTTTATTTCTGGGACAGAGTACCTAGTATTCACAATTTAAGGTGGGAAAGATTTACTTTAGCTGATAGTTTCAGGAGCTTGTAGTCTATACCTGTATTGCTGGCAGAGGAAAGTCATTCACAGCACGGTAGACAGGAAGCGAGACCACCAAGGAAGGGGCAAACTAGCGTACGTCTTTCCAGGTTATATCCCAATGTTCCATCCCTTCAGGGTTTTAAGCACCAGTGATCTGCCCCTTGCACATCACATGCTCAACAATCCATCACAGCCTGTAATCTAGCACACACCTGTAATACACCACCTGCCCAGAGTCTACCATAGGCTCCTAATCCACAACATCCAAATACATGGAGGCTTTTGGGGGAACATCTCAGAACCAAACCATAACAAATAATTTTTAAGAAGCAATTAATAATAGCAATAAAAAGAATAAAATACATGTGAATACAATTAACCAAGCAGAGTGAGACAATCAAAATTATAAAATGCTTCTGAAAGAAATTAAAGAAGAGCTCACTAATTAGACACTCTACGTTTATGAATCAGAAGACAGATGGAAATATTTCTCAAATTGATCTAGAATTTCATTCAATACAACCCCTATCAATCAAAATGTCTGTTAGAATTGTCTTATATTACCTATGAAATTGACAAGCAGATTCTAAAGTTTATATGAAAATAGTCAAAATGATCTTGAAAAAGAGGAACAAATTTAAGGGGTTCACATTTATCTATTTCAAAATCTAGTAAAAAATTATAGAAATTAAGTTTGGAAATGTCATAATAGACAGAACAACACAATAAAATAAAACAGAATGGAATGGAATGGAATCCAAAGTCCAGAAATAAACCTTCACATTTCTGGTTAATTATTTTTTGACAAGATGCCAAGACAGGACCATGGAGAAAGATTGGTCTCTTTACAAATTTTATAGTGACAACTTAATATTCACAGGTAAGAGAATGACTTTGGATTCTGACTTTAAACCATTCATAAGAACTAACTCAAAGTGGCTTTTAGAAATACTGCACATAGAAGAGCTAAAATTATAAACCCCCTAAAAGAAAATGAAGACATGAATCTTTGTGACCTTGAATTTGCTAAAGCTTTCTTAGTTGTATCACCAAATACTTAAATGAAAAACAGAACAATTTATGAAATTTTAAAATTTTGGGGCACTCCATAATACTGTCAAGAACTTGAAGACAACTCACAGAATGAGATAAATTATCTGCATATCTTATATCTGACAAGACACTTGTTCCCAGAATATATAAAGATTTCTCATGACTTGTCAATAAGAGAAACAACCCAGGCAAAAAACAAACAGGTAAAGGATCTGAATGGATATTTCTCCAAAGAAGAGACATAAATGGCAAGTAAACACATAAAAATACCTTCTGCATTATTCATGATTAAGGAATGTAGGTCAAAACTACATTGAGATACCACTTCACACCCATCACAATAACTATAATAAAATATAGAGAATAGCGTGTGTTGACAAATATGGGGATGTTGGAGATTATACGCTGCTTTAGGATGGAAGATGGAAAATTTTGTCAATTTCCCAAAAAATTAAACATAGTTACCTCATGATCCAGCAATACCACTCCTATATATAATGAAAAGATGCACACATAAAATTTATACCTGAAATTTCAGGCCAACATGATTTATAATAGTCCAAAACCAAAACAACCCATGCTGTCTAACTGCCTATGAACAAGATGGTAATCACACGGAACAACGAACAAAATGCCCATTTAATTCACCAACCAAAGGGAATGGGGGTGGGATGCTTGGTATAATGTGGATGAGCTTTGAAAATATTATAGTGTTTTTAAGTGAGTAAAATCAATCACAAAAGCCACACAGTGTATGATATTGTTTATATGAAACATCTAGAAGAGATGTCAAAGTGAGTATCCAAAAGCCACGAGTCTCCTTGGTAGCTGAGTGGCTCTGGGAAGGGACCAGTCATTGGGACGTGAGCAGACAAGCGCTGCATGTTTTCCTGTGGGTGTTGCCGGCACGTGGTTCTTCTTTTCTCTGAGTGTATTTCCTTTCTTCCTGCCCCTCATGCAGCTAGGAATAGGAAAAAGACCACACCACAATGAGGGCACCAAGGAGCCGCAGTCACCGATCATGTTGAAAAGCTGTTAGCCTCGGATGGCTACTGTACCCCCAGGAGTCTTATTACCTGACAGGAAATAAATAACAATCTTATGTAAGCAATTTTTACTTGAGTTTTCTGTTACCTGTTGTTGCATTCAGTCTGTCACCAACAAATATAAAAAAAAAACTGATTAAAGTACATGAAGTTAAGTAACAGGAAATCCTAAAAACAATAAGAAATTTTTGGCTATAAAACAATAAAGCTGAGGCAGGAGGGTCACAATTTGAGCCCGCCCTGGGCGTCTTAAAGACAGTGATATCGTGTCTCAAAATAAAAAACCAACAGGCTAAGAAAATATCTCCATGTTAAGGCCCTAGTTTCAATTCCTAGTACCACAAAAAAAACTAGTAAATAAGCAAAGTTATCAAGCATTACCTTCCCAAAAGAAACAATATAGAGAAAGAACTACTAATGCAACGTGGTATTATATTCACTCTTCTAGAGTTTTCAGCATGTTCTGAAAAGAATCGTGGTGATGGCGTGCAGTGCAGTGCAGTGAGCATGCAGGGAACCGCTGGGCCGTCCAGCAGGGAAGGTTGTGTCTCAAATCTCAGATAGTAACAAAGACCATGTAAAAGGAGTGCAGGAAAGTTTAGTACAAGAGGAATTTAGGAATTAATATTTATTCCTCTGAAATAATGGGATATTAGAATATCATTCCACTCTTAAATCTTAAGAAAAAAATATATGAAGAATATTTTTTCAGCAAACATTTCCTACTAGTTAAAAAAAAAGTAGAGACTAAAAAAGCCAAGAAATGATCCTCTAGATAGAGCTAAAATGTAAAAAGAAGCCTGATGAGAGGATTAAAATCAAGTATACCTACTAAGCTAATAATTGCAAAAACTTCAGATTGGAATAAAAGTAGTATTTCATTGTAATAGATACACTGCACTGTATGTGAATTGTTTAGTCAGCCACAAATTTCCAGTGCATATTTCTCCTCTTGGTCCTCAACTATATTGTCTAAAACAAATAAATATTTGATTTCTGGTTTCCTTGAAGCTACGAGGTGTTGCATGACGTAAGTCTATCCAGTGAGATGGAGGAGAGCTACTAGGGAGACTTTCTGCTTTTGAGATTTTAAAAAATTGTCCCCATTTTATTGGTATGTACATATGCAATACATAATGTTTACATTAATCTTGAGTATTTTGTGCATACAGATATGTAGCAGCAAAATGAAAAATCCTCCCCCTCCCTTTTTGAAACTCCCACCTCTCCTCCCTCACCACTAAATCCCAATATTCCCCTCAACTAGTTCTGTAAAATGATTGTGATATGGGTTTCTTCTATTAGAGAAACCATTTGCTATTTAACCTTCTGAATCTGATTCACTTCACTGAGCATGAGAGTCTCAAGTTGCATCCCTTTACCTACAAAGCCTCAAATCTATCTGTCTTTATAGATGCATACTATTCCATTGTGTACAAATACCACAATTTATGTATCCATTGGTATGTTGATGAGTATTTTGGTGTCTTCCACATTTTAGCTACTGTTAGTTGTGCTGCTATGAACAATGGTCTACATGTATCTCTGTTATGTTATATTTTTTGGAAAAATTGCGAGAAGAGGTATCAAGGGGGATATTGATTTCCAGTCTTTTGAGAGATCTCCATACTGCTTTCCAGAGTGGTTGTACGAATTTACATTCCCACCAGCAGTGCAGGAGGGTTCCTTTTTCCCCACAGCATCACCAGCACTGGTTGCTGTTTGAGTTTTTGGTATGTGTCAATCTCTCTGAGGGTATCCTAGGAATGTTTTGATTTGCATTTCTCTAATGACCACGAATGTTGAGCATCTTTTCATTATGGACTGGCCATTTGAATTTCTTCATCTTAGGATTGCCTACTCATTTTTGTTGCCCATTTTTCAAACTGATCTTTGATTTTGATGGAGTCTTTCTTCGGTTACTTGTGTATTCTAGTTGTGACCCTCCTGTCTGAGATATAGGTGGTGAATATTTTTAAAATGTTTTGAAATAGCTGTGTTACCTTTACTCTTTCTTCTTGACTTGAAAATAGCTGTATTATCTAGAGCTGTACATTCATTTTGGAAACATGAGGCCACAAAGCAGCATGCTAAAGGGGATTCTATTTTAATGGAAGCCTGCAACACCTAGAAATTTTGAGATGTGAGAAAAAATAATTTTGAGATGTGAATAGAACAGCAAAAGACTCTAACATTGTTTGAGCTATGCTTAGCTCAGATTTATAACTTATAGCCAAAAGCTACAAAAGAAAAGGTATGAATAAAGAGAGCTTACAGTGTTACAGTATTGCAACACTTATGTAAGACAAATGTCCCAGAAGTGATGCAACGGCCATGAACATCTATATGGAACAATTTTTGAAGCATCTAAGTAGGAGACTACAAACTTGATGCGATACTGAAGACCTTTCTAAAAGCACTCAGAAGCCAAAAATCCCAAAGTACAAGAGAAAATATTGATCACAAAAAGGAAGCACTGTTTTGAGCAGCAAGTACCAAAGATAGACTTGAAGGTGGAACAACTAGGGCCCAAGAATGTAGCTCCAGGGCAGAGCCCTTGCATCTTGAGGTGAGGTCTTGGGTTCAGTCCTGTGGTGGGCCAGTACAGGGAGGAAGAATCAAACAAGTAATTGGAAAAAACTTTAAAAATTTATGTTAGACAAAAGTTCAATGTTTGTGTTTTCTAAAAACTCTTCAGAATCAGAAAGAAAAAGGTAAAAAACTCAGTAGGAAAGAATTTACAAATATTAACACTTATAGAAACATCCAGAACAAATAGCATACTCCTCAACTTACCATGAGATTATGTCTGATAAACCTACCCTGCACGGAAAATATAGTAAGTCCAAAATGTATTTAATCCACCTAAACTACTGACAATCACAACTTAGAAGCTCAGCACACAGTTGATGCATTGGTCACTTCCCTTTGTGACCAAGGGACAGCTGGGACCTGTGGTCCCTGCCTCGGCCTAGCATCACTGAAGGACGTCATACTGCACACTGCTAGCCCAGAAAAAGATCAGGGTTCAAATCTCAAAATAGACCTGCTTTTGAGTTTGTATCACTTTTGAGGGGAAAGAAGGGCCTGCTGTGCTGGAGGGGACATGAATGAGTGTCACTCTGTGGAAATCTGTGTGGCAGTTCCTCAAAAACCAAAACAGAGCCACCACGTGACCCAGCCAGGCCTATCTTTGGCACGTAACAGAAGGAATTGAAATCAGCGTGCTACAGGGAAACTGCAATGTATGGCAACATGATACACTCCAGCCAAGATCAGAATCTAGCCTAGGTGCCCTTCCCCATATCAGCGGTGAAAGAAAACGTGGAACATGTACACAGCGGAGTATCACTCAGCCAGGAGGCACACATCAAAATTTGTGATTTGCATGAAAATCGATGGATCTGGAGAACATCCTGGTGAGCAATGTGCACATCTTTAGACAGTATAGCTTTTTATAGCATGTAAATGTTGTAAAAGCAAACACATATTTCTAGTATTACCCAAAAATAGTATTTGTATTTTATAAAGAAGTAGAAATGTATTAAATTTTGCATGAGCAGCAAATAAATATCCACCTTGTGAATTAATTCTCTTGAGCTCTTAAAAAATAATCACAAGATAATATACAAATAAAAGTCTACATAAAAATGAGATTCATTTTGGCCACCACGCAAAAACAATGAACAGAAAAGAATTAATTGGAAATTTAAAGAAAATTCTCATTAACAGTGTGTGCCAAGGAGGAAAACTTTAAAAGAAGAGACAGTTTAGAAATTGATAAACAAGGAATCAAGTTTTGGAGAATTTAATAAAACCAAAGAAGTGTTCCCAGTGCTCCTAATAATTTATTTGAACTATAAAATAAAAACGAAGTATGGGAAGTAGAAGGTTGATATTTGAAAAATAGAAATAAATAATTTAAAAAGTAAATTAGTAAATTAATTTGAAGATTGTTTTTTGCAAAGACCAAAGAAATAAACAATTCTAACTGGGAAACAGTGAGAAAAATATATACACATTTAAAATTAGAATATAGCATAGAAACAAGAGAATGTACATAGCAATGATTAAAAATGTAAACTGAAAGACAAGAAATTTTTAATAGTTTTGTAGGAGCAAATGATTCATGAATCAGGCGGGCCCAAAGCAGGAGGCGCGTGGAGTCTCCCCTGCAAGAGCGCAGGGACAAGGCACAGAGGAAGCGACGAGCATGCTGACTGCTTAGTTGTACAGTTTACAGTTGTCTTGTCAGTTAATCCCGCTGGAAATTCCCCAGGTATTTACAAATGTATGGGATGGCTCTAACTGGCTGAGTCTAAGTTCCTCTTATTTATTTATTTATTTTGTCATATGCCATCAGTGAGAAACAGCTCAAGTTTAGTTTTTCTTACATTTGCAAATCAAGCAAAGTTGAAATCACCTGACTTTGTCCAATCAGGGACTCTTCAGGATTCTTATTTTAATTTTCCTTGAAATAACTATACATGAATACTAGATATAACTTCAAAACAAACATACACAAATAAAAATAAGAGAATAAAACTAGAAGGCTGGGATGTTTCTCAGTGGCAAAACACTTGCCTAGCATGCTCAAGGCCCAGGTTCAAACCTTAGTACTGAAAAACAAAATTAAAAGGCTAAGAATGTTCATTTTCCTATTTATAGTCCTATGTTTTTGAATACAGTAGCAAATACAGTATGAAAACTGTAGGAAAAATTATTAGCAATGTTTCTATTGATGCCGCTTACTTTGAGTTAAATCAGGACCACATAGAGTGACAATTTCAAGTGGCAGTTCCTATTGCCAATGTAGGTGAAAGGGTAGTATGGACCCAGTGACAGTAAGAGTCAGGCGCAGCAGAGGCAGGCCACTGACCAAGACACAGGAAAAGAGATCCCACTCCCACACCTTTTCTTGTTAAACCCTACCCTCCGGGACTAAGCACTAGCCTGAGTACATCTCCAAGGGATTACGGGTACACGAGTGGTGCTGCATGTAACAGAAAAAGTAAGTTTATTCAATTGTTTTGAGAAGTAGGTGAACTGTGGGGGTGAGAGTCACAGAGGCTAGCTCCAGTTTTGTTGTACAGCCTTGCAGATAAATTGGCACTAATCCCCTGTAAGCGAGAGTAGAAGACGTGGGGAACCATTAACTTTTCATATTTTGCTACAATATAATCATATCATTTATTGGCAAAAATTAATGCACTGCCTAGTAATGGAGCTCAGAAATTGTTCACACCAAAAATTGCCAAATTATTGTTAGACATTATCCTTGAAAAAATAAAATTAGGATAATAATCTTGATCTCCTCTTTTGCTTAAGTAAAAATATTCTTCATCTAATCTGTACTAAAATGTATTGAACACTGACTTATTACCTAAATGGCGCTCTATTTGGCAATTGGTTTAATCAACAGTTTCACAATTTGTCGTACATTTATGCCAGTTAATTTGGTTATCTAACAATGGGAAATTTGCTTTTAAAGACTGTCATTAGTGTGTGGCAATACCCTTCTGACTTCCAAATTAAATACTACAAAATTGAGAAATAATGCCCTGTCTGCCTATCAGTGATCAAGCAAGAAAATTCATAAATAAATATCCACAGTTTCCAGGAGAGCAGGAAGAAAAGCAACTGCCTTTTACTTGTGGGCAGCTCTAAATTAACATATCACGTTCACAAAGTAGTATTTCACATCATTTTAAATGTGTGGCCATTGGTAGTTATCTTTATGGCTTGTTTTCAAATATACTTCTAAATAGACCACATGTACAAATTTATTTTTAACTTTCTGTTTCTGTAAGAATGTAAAAAAAGATACCTTTAGGAGATACAAAATGTTTCTATGAAGACTCTAAGAGAGAGTACTATTTCATCTTAAGTGCCCCATTTGAAGCTCTCAAGTAAGTAGAGGTAAGATTGCCAAAGGATACAAAGTTTTATTTGCATGGGATAAATTTTTGAGATCCTCTGCAACGTTTGAGATTCTGATGCATTACTTATCATAGCTGATAATGATGTATTGAATAATTCAAAATCACTGTGAATAAATTTCAATTGTCTCACCACAAAAATGATAGGCAATTCAGAAAGTGATGGATATATTAATAGCTAGACTTAATTATTCCACATTGTGTACATATATCAAAACACTACCTTGTATGCCACAAAAACATAATTTTAATTTTTCAATTAAAGATAATATTAACAGGGATGAGAATATGATAAAGTGATAACACACCTCCCTAGCATGTGTCCAGGATTGAGTTTAGTCCCCAGCACTGCAAAACAATAATGATGATGAAGATGATATTTTACAATAAAATGAATATAAAGATTTATTAAGAATTCAAATTTCAGAAGTAGAAGTTAGCTCTACCTCTAAGTAGATTAGTAAATCCTACAGAGCCGCTTGGCCTCAGTTTCCTTATTTCCCAATAACTACAACAGCCTATATCTTGTGTGGTTATTATTAATCAGATAATATACAAAATACTTAGAGTATGGCTTTATCCCCTAATGTGAGCCACTGTTTCTATGTAGATTACCTAACTTCATCCTCATAGCAACCCTCAGATGCAACCATGAGGTTTCTTCACAGTTGAAGAAAAGCTAAAGGTAGGTGGTGGCCAGAGGCCACACCACCTAGCAGAATCCAGATTTGAATTGAGGCAGTTGTCAGAACCTTTAGCTTTTGGGCACTGCAGCTAGCTGCTACCTGGAGTTTTCCTGGGACAGTCATCACCTTATGAATTACAGACACAGACTGTAGGAAATAGGCCTTAATATTAATACTGGGAAGAAGATCATTAAAGGCATTTTCCAAACCCAATTACCAGGGAAATAAAATCATAAGCACACCCCTTTATAATTAACCAACAATCTGCCCCGGCATACACATTTTAACTAGAATTGATTAAGCAAATGATATTTATGCCAGACCTTGAGCTGGATGTTGAAATTAATAAAAAGAGGAAAGGTGGAAAATGTATTCTAAGGGATGTCAGTCTAATGATCAATACGTAGGAAAAGGGAAGAACATAGGTATGCAAAGAAAAAGGGAAGATTATAACACTGTGTAACAATCCTGGACGAAACTATGTGATGAGCAATGCTAGAATGATGTGGTGGCCAAGAAGGCCTCCCAGGGTACTCTGCCTGGGCCCTGGGCTCATACCTGCAGCCCTAAAACATGAAAGCCTGTACATTCTATGTTGTTCGTGTGGTGGTAGTGTAAAAACTGGTGAGCAGACTGTTAAAACGTTAAACTAAACCCAGCAGCCGGAGCCATGGTGTGAGGAGCTATAAACAACAGAACTAAGGACCAGAATTTGGTTGCAGACAACGTGAAGAGGTGGTCAAAGCTGTTGAAGACAGGAAAGTGAAGAGGAAAAGACCTATATGTTGAAATAAAGATGAAACAAAGCAGAGAGCTACAGCTGCAGTGAGGAATAATGAGAAGACCTGGCACACCGAAAAGGTCAAGAAATAAATTTTCCTAGCTGTGGAGGTAAGGAAACTTCTTCCACTCTGAATTTTATAAAAGGGCCCTTCTGAAAGGAAGAACTATTCTCATGACTCTCTTACAAGTTTCTGAGATGACCTGCCTGCATCCTTGAGGGCTGGTGAGGTTAGGGATTCTCCGCAGGGAGAAGTCAGCCCTATCCCATGATTCTCTGAGGCACCACTTCTACTTATATTCAGTGTGTGAGAGAGAGCAAAGCTCAGAGCAGAGAGTAACACTATCACCTCAAGTGCATCGGTTAGTTTTCCTGTTGCTGCTACAAAAAAAAGAGGGTACTCGCAACTAAGAAGGAGAGGTTTACCTTGGCTCACAATTTCAGAGGGGTCAGTCTATGGCTAGTTGGCTGCAAGGTGGAAACATCACAGGAGAAGGGTATGGTGGAGTCGTTCTGTCACTTCACAGTAGCTGGAATCAGAACCAAGGAGCAAGGCCAGCAGGGGACATGCCCTTCAATGGTCTATGCCCCCAGTGACGCCTCACACTGGGCCCCTCCGCTTAACATGGCATTCACTACGCACATCAGTGGATTTACCCACTGACTGAGCAGAGCACTCCATATAGCCCAGTCCTCTTTCTAGGAGGCTCTTAACCCAGTCGAGTTTAACTGGAACTTTAACTATGGCAAACCATCTCTGGAATTCATCCCCAACTTAGATTCCTTAGGTGAAATTCCAACATTTCTTTGACTTTTCCTCAAAATTTTTGTGAATTTAACTGTGTAGTTCTGTTTTAGTTACTTATTTGTTGCTAAGTCAGAATATCCACACCTACAATGTAAGGGAGGAAAGATTTATCTTAGCTCACAGCTTCAGAAGGTCTCACACAGTCCATTCCTGGGCCGTCAACAAAGGTGGAGGCACATGATGAAGGTCTAGTCAGTGGAAGGCTCTCAATCACATGGCAGACAGAAAGCCAAGAGAGCAAGGAAGGGTGCAACTGGCATATACTCTTGCAAGTCTTGCCACCAGTGATTTGCTCCCCTCCAACCAGGCTCATCTCTTAACACACAATTCCATAACTATTCCACAACATCCAATACATGAGGCCTTTGGGGAACATTCTGGTTCTGGATCCAAACCGTAATATTCCACCCCTGGAACCCAAAAGACTCATGACCACCTTTTCTGTGATTTGGATGTTGAGTGACTCCCAGAATTCTCAGGTATCTGGCACTGTGTGTTATTAGGAAGTAGAACTTGGCTGGAGGGGGAAGATGCTTGGGTTGGTCCTGGAAAAAATTGTGTCAAGTTGTTGGGGTTGTAGCTGCCCGGGGAAGAGCTTTCGGATGTGTGTTGTCCTGTGGGCCCGGAAGTGAGGGACATGCATCCACCCTGGGGTGTGTGGGGGTGGGTGGCAGATAGAGCTAAGTAAAAGAAGGAAGAAGAAATATTGTTGCAGCTTCTTCCTGGGAGCACTCTGGCCTTGCCCCAGGCTCCAGAGACTGGCTTTGCTTTTCTTTCACTCGGTTTCTGTCTGTGACAGGTAGGCAGCTTTCCAGCCTCTGTCTACATTGCTTACTGCCAACAAACAGACTGTGCGAGAACTTCTGAAACTGTGAGCTAAATAAATCTTTTCTCTCTTTAATTGTGGATGTCAGGTATTTTGTCACAGCAATGAATAAGTAACGAAGACAACCTTCTTATACAAAATGCACTTAGTCCTTCTCTAAGACTTACCAAAATCTTAACAATTCCAGCACTGCTACCAAGTCCAAGTTCACTGCCTGCTCTGAGACTCAACACAAACTCTTAGTTGTGAGCTCCTGTGAAAAATCACAGAAAAGTTTAATTCTTCCAACATACAATGGCACAGAGTAAACATTTCCATTATAAAAGGAGGAATAGGAAGATAGGAAGAAATTGAATCAAAACAAGCACTAAATCCTATAAATCTATTTCCAGCTCTTGGAGTAAACTGCAACAAGATGTGAGCTCCAAAGAGCTTGGTTGGCCCCACACCTGTCACATTGCCTCTGGCAGTACCCTCTATGGTTTCTCCCTTGGGCTGGCTCTGTTCATAGCCTGTAGCCTTCCTCAGCAGACAATCCATGTTTCTTGCATCTCTAAATTTCTGAGGTCGCCAATAAATTTTAGGCTTCTGCACAAATTCATGCATTGCCCTCATAGGGGCACACTGTCTTGCCTCCCGGGGGCACACTGTATGGCCTCCAAGGTCTTCCTCTAAAATCTAGACAGAAACCTCCATGACCTCACAGCTCTTGAATTCTGCATGTCTGCAAAACCAGCACCACATGAATATCTCCAAGATCTACCACTGGCTGGAGCAGCAGTTTGAACAATTGTTACCAAGGCCTCTGAGTACCTGTACTGCTAAACTCTGGGTAGCTGAACTCTGGCAAGCACTTTCTTCTTTGGCCCTACGGGGAGCTCTAAGGTACTCTTCCCAAAGCAAAATCTTTTGCCTTTGCACCCATTAATTGGGAAAGTGTGAAGTTTTGCTGATTTTTGAGACACCTCCAAGGAATCTTTTTTCCAATCCTCGGTACTTGGTTTCTCCTTCATGCCAATCTCTTTAACATGCATGTGCTCTTTTGCCCTTACTTTGGAGTCATGTTGTTTCTGACAAAATTGCAAACTTTCCACATGTTTTTTCTTTGTCTTTTCCTCCTGCTTCTTGCTGTAAAGCTAGCTAAAACACCCCCAAACAGTACCCATGTGACAGCCTGAATATTGGGCTGATTTGAAATTTCCTCTACCAGATTAAGTAGCCCACTGCCTCCCATGTCAGTTTCAGACAAGTCCCAGTACAGGAACAAAATGCCAAAACACTTTTTGCCAGAGGATATAGTATGCATGGTTTCTGGACTAAGTGCCTATAAAGTCCTCCTTCCTATCGGAAACTTCTTGAGTCTGGTTTTTCCAATCCACAGTTCTCTTGACATTCTGATCTTCTGAGCTTTGATCAGAATACCCCATCAAGTTCAGCTCACAGCACTCTAAGGCTTCTCTAGCCAGCAATCTCCATATCTTTCAAAACTTCTCCTGCAAATCAGTTTCAAAGGCTTCTAAACCACATCACTGGATAAAGTCACAGCATTGAGTAAGTAATCAAAACAGAAATTGGTACCAGAATAGGAAGTTTCCTAATTCTGCTGTCAATGGAAGCTACAGAGCAGAGAGCCCTACCTGCGCTCCCAGCACACGAGTGGCTGAGGCAAGAGAATCGCAAATTTGAGCTCAGTTTTGGGACAAGTTAAAGACTCAACAAGATCCTGTCTCCAAGTCAAAAAATGAAATGGCTCAGTGGGGGAGGGGGGGGTGGATGACTGAGGATATAGCTCAGTGTAAGAGACCTAGATTCATAAAAATGCACATACATATGCACACACAAAGCAGAGAGCATTTCTAGAGTTAGATAATGAAATCAATGCAGCAATTAATGTTCAGAACATATATATATATATATATATATATATATATATATGTATGTATACACACATATAGATGATAGATAGATAGATAGATAGATAGATAGATAGATTCTATATAATCTCATAATCTGCTGTGCTCCACTTACCTAACATTTGGCAGGACACGTTAGCCTTTTGAGTAGAATAAAGACATCCAGGCAAAAGAGAAAGTAATACATATCTCATTAATTATTTATCACTTTGATCTCCTAGAGAAGTTCGGTAAGTCAAGCGACTAAGCTAGCATGTGCGTGTTTATAAAGATTCAAGTGCTGGTGAAGAGGAAGCAAGAGCCCTGTATTGTAAAGGTGACGCTTGTATAAATATTCTCAGTATGAAATCGTCAGATATGGGTCAACATTAATGAAAAATGTGGCAAGGAACTAAGTGTGTTCTTGAAATGAAAAAGTTTGAAAAAATTACTTCTTGGCTTTCCCCCTCCATCCTTCCTTTCTACCTTCTCTTGTTACTTTCTCTCATTCTTTGTTCATATGATATTTTATGAATTTTTAATAAAAGCTAGTAAATTATGAATATAATATAACCTAATTCTGGATTTGAAAAACAATGGCATTCTCTGGTTTTTGTTTATTTATTTATTTATTTTGGCGGTGGTGGTGGGTTTTTTGTTTTGCTTTTTTTTTTTTTCAGACAGGGTCTGACTTTATACTCGTGATTTGTCCTTAACTTGCAATGTAGCTCCCCAGCTGGCCTCAGATTGACAGCAATCCTTCTGCCTCAGCCTCTCAAGTGCTAGAATTACAGGTGTGTGCCACCATGACCAGCTTATGCAGGGAGCTGGGAAACCGAACTCAGGACCTCTTGCTTTCTAGGCAAGCATTGTAACCACTATGCTATTTCTCCATTTCGCCCACTTCAGCAATTTTTTTTCTTAATTTTGCTTTTGGTTATTATAGACACACCAATCTTCACCTTCCTATACAGACACACTGTGTATAAAAAATACTAAGTATGAATTTTAAAATACATTCAACTTTTTAATTTAGGTCATTTTAATTCTGTTGTGGTTAAGATCTGGCGTGCCCCAAAAAAATCTCATGTATTTTAATGGAGCCATGTGATGTTGGTGGATTGGGGTCTGGTCTGGGGGGGTGGATGACAGTTAAGTTAGGATTAGCGGTGTGTAGTGGCCACACCTGGATGCAAGAGGGACTGGTTACTGGGCGGAGACCTGAAAGGATACATAAGCTGCACCTGCCTTCCTGGAGGACTGAGACTAGTCTCAACTGGTCTCAGCTTGCCTTCCTGTTTGTGATGTCCTGAGAAGCTGCCTCCACCTCTGCCTCTGTCCTGTACTCTGATTGCTGCCGGCCACCCCTGAATGGACTGTGACCATATGAAACTGTGAGCTGAAATAAACCTTTCCTAAATTTGTGGGTGTCAGGTATTGAGTCACAACAACAAAAAAGTAACTAAGACAAATTCCATGTAAAAAAAATTATTTTTCATTCAAGACATTTTTAATAGAGATAGTGAGCTAACTAAATAAGACAGCTTCTTCCCTTAGCCTGTGAGGACAAACCTGGGAAACTACTTCAACTAACCCTAATAAAATTAATGTTGAAATATGGGAATTTGGCTACTACACTACAGTCTGTGATAATATACATGACAACTTTGAGCTCATATAATATTAAGTGATAGCAAATGTAAATGTAAGCTTTATTGTTTCTGAACATGTTAATTAATTCCAGTGAGAAAGGGAGAAAAAGTTTCCTCCCATAATTCATACTTTTTCTGGGCCCACAGCTAAGAACACTGGAATACCATGCAGCCGTAAAGAAAGGCAGATACGAAGCTTTTGAATGACGGGGCCACTAAGGTGGTCAATAATGCTCATTGAAATGAACCAAGCACAAAAGATGGAGTATAGACAAGTGTCTCCCTTATGAAATGCACAAAAATGATGACATAAAAAGGCCTCAACATGGATGTCAGAGTAGAAGGACAGGCGATGGTCAGCTAGGAAAGGGGTGAGCCTCTGAGAAAGGGGTGGGCAAGGATGCTCGCTGATTTCCCAAACCCCATTTCTCTAATGAGTTACAGAATTTGGAATTCATGTATTTACAAAAGAAAGAAAAAAAGAGAGAAAGACCTCTAAGAACTTTAAAAAATAAAAATAAAAGGAGGAACTGTGTGTCATTTTGCTGATAGCTTCTCGGTTGTTAATTGTAGCGCACATATAAAGGGAACATTCAGGATAATGAGCCGATTATGCCCAAGAAATTATATATCAGATCCCCAATATTTATTTTTAAGACTTAATTTTTCCGACTTTCACTTTTTTCCTGTCATTTGCTCATTTTATGATATAAGTAGTGCGTGTAGTGAATTTCTAATTCACTACAGCTTTAATTCTACACAATCTAGGAAATTTATCTCAGTGTATTTTGCACATAATATTTGCATTTAAATTCAGCTTTGGTCTATGTGAAAAACTTAAAAAGCGCTCTGAGAAACACAATCAACAAGTAAAAGCTAGAAATTTCTTAAGTCCTTATCAGCAAGGAGGAGAAGCGAGAAGAGAAGGGAACAGGAGCAAACCCCTTAGATCTGACACTGGCGCCGGCGGGTCTGCCAAGCCGTCACTGCCAAAGGAAACACGGGTAATAAGGCTTAAGTAACAGACAACTGTGCTAAGTATAGGCAGAAGGAAGCACTCGGAGAAGACAAGGAGATAGGTCAAGAGACATCCAAGGGGCCCGAATGGCAGAGAAAGGGCCACTGAACAAGACAGAGGGGGACCAAGCTGAGTGGTCTGTGTGGGGTTCCCGTAGCTCCTGTGCTGACCTCGGCCGTCCTACACTCGGAGCCTGGCTCTCTGTGTGTGCCCCTAGCTTACAGAGAGCTCTTTCCTCGTTCTTTGCCAGCCATGCAACATGACTTCTCCCTCCCTGACGTAACAACTGTGCGCACCCCAGCAGTTGGCCAACTGAGGACCACCCTGACTCCCGGTGGGGTCTTGTCTCCCTTGACTGTAGCCTATTACCAGGCGGCTCTGGTCTATCCTTTCTGACCAACCCCCCACCCCCATGCCAGGGAAACAGCCCAATCACCAACTCTCATGCTGGCTAATCTACATAAAAGCACTGCCGCTCCATTCAGCCTTTTCACCCCCTTTTGCTCCTTTTCTTCTCCCTTCACCCCTGTTCCTCATCCCCGTTATCCCTTGTGCCTTATTCCTGGACCTCATACCCAGGCCAAGGGTGGGGGGGGGAGCGGGCCTCACGGCTGGACCTGCTGCCCAGGGGGGATGTCACATGGGCAGTAACCTTCACTCCAAATTCTCTCGCTGCTGGTCACATTTTTGATTCAGCCAGGATCCTATTTTGACCTAACAGTATGAAGATTCTGTATTATACACACTACAGAAGTTTGTTAAAACCAACTAATGATAAGTATAATCTGAGCCCAGTAGGATAGGTTTGCAATCTCATCACTCTGGGAAGCTGAGGCAGGAGGATCACAAATATAAGCCCAGCCTGAGCAACTTAGCAATTTAAAAAAAAAAAAAACCTCTGTCTTAAAATCAAAACTGAAAGAATTGTTAGAGGATAGATCCTGCATCAATACCAGAATCCTACCCCCAAAAGTCCAAATACATGATAGGTGATCAATGATATTCTGAAAAGAAATAAATGAGAGACAGATAAATACTATCTAGAAAGAGTGAAACTATGTGGAAAGGCCTCCAGGGAGAAACTGGAACTAGAAACTGAGAATGTGGATGCCTATGAGGTTTCTCAGGGTGTACAAGGCAGCCAGGTTTGCACAGCCAGTCGGGCCTAGAAAGAGCGCCGCCGCTCTTGGGTGGCTCCCTCCTCCTGCCCGTGCATCTGGCAAACCTATTTCCTTTTCACTCTGTGACACCGCTGCAGGCAGGACTCCAGGCTCCCCAGGTACGCTGCCCCACGTCTCCAGGGTGTATCGTCTGAGCAGGACTCACACCACCATTCAGCCCTCAGATGACAGTGCCCATTGCATCCTGGTGCCACCCCAGGCTACCACAAAGTGCAAACACCATGAAGTTGTTGGCACAGCAGGTTTCTGATTTTTGACTTGTTCTTCATACTGCCTCTCTTGAGTCTTGGGCTGAGGCTCCAGGACGGTCTTTTTGATGGCCACCGTCCTGTGGACAGACTCACTCAAGCCCCTGAAGCATGACCCCAATCCAAGCTCACCCACCTCCCTTCCTCCCCAACAGGAGCTCCAGACAAGCCCTCCAGGCCAGGCTCTCAACAGCCGTGACCACAGGCTTACTGATTGCCAACCCTGGCTTTCATAGGAGTTATCGTACTAAGTCAAGGGCCATTTGAGATGCGTGTGACCCCTCTTTTCCAGGTAAGGAAACTGAGGCACAGAGGAGTTCAATGCGTCTCCAGTGTATATAACAGCCTGGATTTATACTCAGAGGTCTCTCTCTAAATGCAACTCTTGATGGCTAGACCGGATGCCTCCAGGGTTACACAATCTAACAAGCTCCACATAAGAAGAGCAGGCTTCAGTGCTCCCTCTTTGCCCGGTGATAAAGCCACTACTTTTTCATTTAAATGGTATGTGGAAAGAGAGATGATGAAATGATTTCTTTTGCTTCACATCTTTTGGCGCCATCAGTGACTTCTGGCTCCAAACCCTAGCTCTAAATCACAAGAGGTCAGAGGGGCGAAAGGCTTCAGGCAAAGGGAGGGCAACTTTGTATAAAAGAAATGACACTTTTTAAGTCTGAAAAAAAAACCCAACAACAAAATCTGCAGTCACTCAATGCATGCACACCTACAGTGTGTATTCTCAAAAACGCAGGAGTGAACAACCATGTCAGGAAGGCATTTTTTAAAAAATTGTTTTACAAGACAATTAGCTAGAAAGAACATGGCCGTAGGAAATGAAATGTCATTGCTTGACGCTGCCTTATGGAGTGGAAACAATTGTGAATTTTAATTCTGTGACCCAGATGATTCTAAGAAAGTCACTCTGCATGATGTTCCAAAGCACCTAGACAAGGGTAGGAGTGTATCTCAGTTTGGGGGGAAAAAAGGAAATGACAATAAAAGCACATACAAATGGTTGTCACGTGTACAGGGAAAACCAGCTGGCTGTGCAAATTCTAGGCATAAACTGGCAGTCTGGACAAGGGGAAATTGTAGAGCAAATTGACTGCACTCCGCGAGCCTGCTCGCATCCCACCCCTACATCCCACCTCCACATCCTTGAGTTTCCCACACACAGTGAGGTTCTGCTCCCTGTCGTCCACAGGCTCCCAAGGCTGAAAATTCTGAGGGGGACAAATCCCAACATCGGGCACGCCAAACATGGGTGAAGCCCTCAAGTATCCTTGTGAGAGCCCTGACTTCATACCCTGAACACAGCTGCCTTTGAAAGTCCAATGTCATCGAGATGGACACTTTACATAAATACGTGAGAATTATTCAGTGTTCAAGATAATGTAATTTTGCCCCAGTTAGCTTTATTTCTATTGTTTTTCTTTATGTATTTTAGATTATATAGATTAAAAATTGTTGCATAAATGGATAGAGCAGATCCAGGTAGGCTGATGGGTAGCTTTTCTTTTGTTCCATTTTCTAAAGCAAGTAGGTGCCTTCTCTTCCCGGCTTGCTGACAGAACCAAGCTTGGGACTTTGGGAAGTAGATTTCACCAGTGCTTCTGTCTTTTGGGGAGTGTTATAGAATTTCCTAATTATTTTCAAGGCAATTTTAGAGACTTGTTTACTTTTCATATATTTCCAAAAAATCAGGAGGACACAGCTTCTCTAAGCAGCACAGCCTCACAGAAAATTGTCACTTTTCTCTTATGACATATTTAGTTTATACTGTAGTGATGACTCTTCCGTATTTCTAAAGTTAGCTGTTTGTTTCTTTTCTCTTTTCCTTGAATAATATGAAAAACATTTTTTAATCTCTATAAAAGTTGGTTTTGATTCTGTTGATTTTCTCTATTATGAGTTCTTTCCTATGTTCTTAATCTTCATTATTCCAGATACCAGTTCATTTATTCTATTTCTTTTGAGTTTTATTTTCAATTGGAAGTTTGGCTCACTTGTTTACAACCTTTCTTATTTTCTAAAGTAAATATTCAAGACGGTATCAAAGTGAATGGCGACAGAAAGGAGAACACGGAGTTGAGTCTGGGGGTGACAGCTTGTTAAGGGATTGTAGGTAAGTTGAGGACAGAGTTAAGAAGTCTATCTCCATAAGAAAATTTACATCCATCTTTTTATCTGATCATCTCTCTTACCATACTATGACCTTGGAAAGTTTTAAATCCAATTTTTCATTGCTGGTCTTCTGTGTTCTTCTGACATCATATTTTAGTTCTGTGTCTCATGCAATCTGGGCATGGCTGAATTCATGAGGCAGCTAGATTGTACTCTGCACCTTGGGCAGCCACCTTCTCTAGCATCGTAGTCATGGACTGGATAAATATGATGAGACTAGTCAATGACTAGGTTAACAAATTTGCGTCTCAGCTTTCCTTCTACCATCTTTCTTTGCATATTTCGATACATCTTAGATGACCTAAGTTTAGAATAACTTCATCAAAAGTGTAGCAGGCCTGATTTGAACAATTACGTCTCCCACTTAGTTGCTGGTGCCACGGATTTGCTTTGATAACTTTTTTTTGGTAATGTAGCCTTACTCTTTCTCATCATGAGTTTATCCTTTCTCTGATCCTTCTGGATTCAGTTTTCCATTTTCTAGAGTTCAGCCCTTGTCATTTCTTCCATTGAGTACCCATGAACAGGAAACTGAGTCATGCGCTACAATCCGCATCATGTTCATCCTCACTCTGGAGTAACTTTTAAGATGATTTCTCTTACACATTTTTTTTATTCACATGAAAGCCTTCAGCACGTTGGTACAGGCATATAAATTTCCAGGTTTTGTGGTTGATCAGTTTTTTATAGCATTCTTTTTCCTGTTTCACCAGGCCAATAAATGAAGGTTTTCTAGGTGTGATGGCATGAAAGGTTTCCGAGCTGTAGGTTTCATAGGTGGCACTCTTGTCTAGCCTGCCTCATAGTCCTGTGTTGTCATTGAAACCCCAGACCTCACTCCAAGAGCATCCATCTGCTTTCTGTTTGTGCTCATGCTGTTCTTGTGTTTCATTTTAAACACCTCCCCTTCACTTAGTACTTTAGCATATCATTAGTGTTTACTGGTGTATAGTACTTCAATGTATAGTTGTGCGAGGGTTTATTTGCCCATTCTCCTATTAATGGGTATTTTGGCTCTTTCACAGCCAAAGCTTGTTCTTGAATGAGTCTCCCTTGCACACGGGAGAATTTCTCTAGTGTACATACGGTATACACAGTAGGGAGTATATTAGGGAAACGAAATCTGGGCCATTGAGACCCACATTGGCTCCTGTCATGGATGAAGCGTGAGACACACAGCCTGATCAGCAGCACGTTAACTCTGTCTCCACAGCCTTGTCGATTAGGTGTATTGTTAGCTTGTCTTTTCAACAATTCCCGTTTCCCTAATCACTACAGATGTGAGAATCGTTTCATATTTTTACTATTTAATTTCTTTACCCATTTTTCTGGTTTCAACTTGTCTTTATAATCACCACTCACACGCTGGGTTTTGAGGCTGTGCTGCTTAGAGAAGCTGTGTCCTCCTTGGCCGGCAGGTTGTCCTTTCACAATAGATTGTAACTTTTAATACGAAAATCATGTCTGGATCCTTCAGACCATGCACCTTTTTTTGAGAATCAGATAAGAGAATTTTTTCTACTTTACCTTTAAAAACATTATTCACACTCCCTCCTAAAATGTTTACAGTTTTGTTTTTTACATTGAATTTTAAATTGACCTTTATGTTTAACACAAGGAAGAAACTCAGGTTGATATTTTTCTCTATGAGTAACCATCAAACTTTTCTTGAAAAGAATTAGAGTCAATTTTTGGATATGGGCCACGAAGGAAAAATGGGCTGTTATGCAGCATTCAGGAATTTATCTCAAACAGTACAATTTGGAGTAACGTCTTTCAAAGATGATTTTTAAATTCCCCAAGTCACAATCTTCTAGTAAACCTTTCGTCTGAACCCTTCCCCTAGACAAAGAGTTAAGTGGTCCTTCTTTCTGACATTCTAATTTATTTATTTATTTATTTATTTATTTTTACTGAACAACTATTAAAAAAACTGGGATTATCTATGTGCCCACTTTTGTCTTCTGCTAGGCCATGGCATCCCGAGTTTTGAGGCAGTGTACCCTGAGCTCCGCAGCCCCCGTGCCTGACATGCAGTGCACACTAAATATTTGGCAGACTAATGAATTAATAAGCATAAGGAAACCTGGAAGAGACCCAGCCTGCTTGATGCTGCATGCAATCGTTTACCAATACTTTACTCTCCTCAATTCTTATGTCAGAAAATGTTTGAAAGAGAAAAATATTCTAAACCCTGCAATAATTAGTTCTGTAAGTGTCTTGTCCTAGGCTTTTGTGAATTAATTTGGGAAGCAGCACAATGGCCCATTTACTTTCATTTTTCTTTTAAGGGGAGGCAGAGAAACATGATGCATACAAAAAGCTACATTAGGCTGAGCCCAGCTCCACGTGGTTAAAGTTACAATCCAACCCGGTGCTCATTCTTCTCATTTTTTCCGTTTGTTTTATCCCAGTGATTGCTTATTTCATAGCTCACATTTTTTACCTGTCTTAACATATTTGAACTCTGTAAAATTCTCCCCTGCACAGGAATTAGTGTAAAATTTATTACCATATTCTTTCCACTTATTAAAAGGGATGTACTTTACAAATATGACTGCAGTGCAAATTTATTATTTACATCCCGAGCCCTAGCCTTCATAACTGCTTAATATGGATAAGGTGTTTAGTTTTCCTGCGGAGTCCAGCTGCACCACTGGAATCAAACTTGTAATTGCCTCTTTGGGATTTAAAGCCATTATAGTCGTGCTTTTATGTTCTCTTTTGTTTTGCTTGAATCACTCTTTCAGGTCTATGAAGTACAGCTGGCACAATAAAAGTTTGATCAATGCATAACCGATGCAGTGTATATTTCTTCTAGAAATAGAAAGCCCAGGTGAAAAATGTTAATCTCTGAAAATCATCTTTGTCAGCGTCTTATTCTCCGAATTCAAATAGGCTTCAGTCTTGAGGTGAGGGCCAAGCTTGGGTTTCTGTGTCGCAGTTTTCTGGGTTTGCCCACATTTCACGCGGAGTTGTATTTTAGGAGCCGCAGTAAAGATTCGAGCTGAATTAAAGATTTTTCTGCTACAACAACCCTGTTGTCCTTATATTTCATTCGTGACACAGTGTGCATCTGGGTTGCCTTAAACATTCTCTTGGTCAAGAAATAAGTGCAATAAGATGGATTTTCTTTCATTTTAGGAGACAAATATCACAGACATAACATTTTAAAAATATAAGCATTTAATTTATGAGGAACTATTCTTCAAAACTTGGGTATTTGAAGCTGAGTGCTGAGTATGTTTTGGAGACAAAAACTGGGACTGACCAGTTCCACTTGAAGGTGATATTGTGGTTTCAAATGATGTGATAGCCTCTAATTCTTAAGTGCAAGCAGGGTTAAGCATGGACAGATGTTCACCATTAACTCTCAATGTCTTTGTTCTTGTCCATTAAAATCAGCTGTGTCACGAAGGAAGTGCAAAGCTGTCTGCCTGGCTCTTCCTGTAAGAGAAGAATTGCGTATGCAGATGGCCGTCAACACAACCGTGGTTGAACTTACTGTATTTTGAACCCACAGTGATCTTTTCCTTCACTGGTGGTATGAGGCATGACACTTCCTTGAGACGCTGGGCAGGGACCATGAGCCCAGCTTCCTGTCAGTCACTCAGCCACAGAGCACTGAGGACGGGGTCGGGGTGGGGGGGCTGTATTTGCCATGCAGCAGGCTGTAGTAGGAGAGCCTTCAAATGTCAGGCAGCAGCGCTGGAGAATCTGGCAGGAGGTTCCTCCTCCTGTCAATCAGTAGGAGCATAAGGACCTAACAGGAGAGCAGCTCTTTCCTAGCGGTCCAAGGTCTGGGCTTGGCGACTCCTGCTACACAGTGTCTGTGTCGCTGAGCTGTGATTCTGTGCAGGTTAGGTGAATCGGGTGTATTTTCAGCTTCGGCTATTTTCCCCCTGCAGTAGGAGGTGGGAGAGATAGCCATCGCGATACTGAGCTCTGGATGCACCGCTGCCGCAAGGCGGGAATTATCCAGAGTGTAAACGATGTGTTCACCTTATTTGTCCCCAGTCCGATTCTCCCCTCAGAATCCACATTTCTGTGGATTCTTTGCTTATTATCCTAACTTTATCTCAACTTTGATTCCTAGAATTGATATTAGTCATTTACTCATTAATATAAATAAAAATCACTCTCAGTAAACAAATGGCAGTCCTGGCTTTGCGCAACCTTTGAGCAGCCGTGAGGACTGCTGGTGGCAGAGAGAAGGGCGAGAAGAGGGAGGAATTCTGCATGGATGCCAAAATTAAGTGGCGCTGGTATGCGATTGGCTGGCAAATAGTTGTTCACAGTAACGCCAAGATCATTTGAGTTTCTGTGACATCGGCTTCAAGTGTCCATCAACAACAGATGAATGTGGGTCTATATACAAGAAGTATTATTTGACCTCAGAAATGAGGAATATTCTTCCATTTGCAATAGTGTGAGCAAACTAGGGGACACTATACTAAGCCAAATGACACAGACACAGGTCAATACTGCATGACCTTACTCATATAGAGAGCTTAAAAATCAAACTCATAGAAGTGGAAAATAGAACAGTGGTTTCCAGGAGCTGTGAGGAAGAGGGAGGGGATATGCTAGTCAGAAGGTGCAAAGGCTTAATAAGAGGTGAGGAATAAGTTATTTATTACAGAAATGCAATATACATTTGATTTTTCCTATTGTCATTAATATACATATATACACACATATGTGTGTATTTATGTGTGTGTGTGTGTGTGTGTGTGTGTGTGTATTTCAATATGTCTACATGGCAAAATAAATTGATGCACATGTGAGGCAACAGATCCTTTCAATATCTTGGTTGATTTATCCATTCCAAATGGAAATGTAGTAAAATATAACATTGTGCTCTATAAATATAAACAATTGTTATTTTCAATTCAAAATAAAAGTTGAAAAACAAAAACTAGAGGTTCAGAGAAAGTCAGTAGTTGAATGGATAATATTTTAAGTAAAAGTTTAAAAACAGCTGTCAATGTTTTGTCCATCTCAGATGATGACCCCCCACCCCCCGTGAGTGTGAGTTGAGTGTCTCCCTCGCTTCATTGAGAATCAAGACTTACTGGATGGTCTTATTTATAAAAACTACTTCCGCCTACTGTCAGGGATAGGGTAGATAATCAGTTTGTAGCATGGGTTCTGAGAAAATTGTCTCTTGCCAGATATTCCTGCCCCCGTCAAAATAAGTTCAATAAATATCTTGATGAACAAATTCCTGAATGAAGTCAGAGTCAAGATGTGTTTGGTTTGGTTTCACTAGTGCTCTGATAGAGATGGTCTTCATGAGCCCCCTAAGTGGCTGTCTACCCCAACGCAGGCCTGCGACACCTGGCCAAAGCAGCTTCGGACACAGCGAACACCAATACAAAGCTTTTGCTTTAAGCCTCTATAATAGACATTAAATCTGCAACTGGTATCATAATACAATATATAAACATGATCTTCAATTGTATATATTACAACTTACACAGTAAGCAACTTGCAAGATGCAACAAAACACAAAGTGAATGTTTAATTTTTAAAATTTACTACAGGAAAAGACACAGTCTCATCAATCTCCCCTGAAATGCTCCCCCTTGCTTCACACCGCCACCCCCCTACCGTTCTCGCCACCCTTCAGGTCACTTTGCAAAGTCCTCTTCTATGAGCATCTTTAGTTGCACAGTCATGGGTCCTGGATGTCCTGAATCAATTCAAAATGTTAACTTTTCATGTTGTTTTGATACTGGAGAAAGGCTGTATGTCATACATGCTAAGATCTGGTGAATAAGCTGGGTGAGGACCACACTCTTTTACAAGCCCATGTTTCCATTGGACGACACTTGGTGACAGCATCCATTGTATTTTTGACAACACTTCATGAAGACACTGAAAAGGACTCCAGAACTGCTTCCGAAAATGGCAATAATGATGGTGCTGTGGATCCAAGGTGAACCCCAAAGTCTTGTGTGAAAAGATGGGGCCTTTAGAAGGCGATTGGATCATGAGGGCCCTGAATATACTATTCGAGGACTTTGCTGGAAGTAGGTGACCAGCGGGCTCTGACCTGGAAGGGCGTCCTCTTGTCAAAGGCACCTCCCTCTAGCTCTGCTCTGGGCTTGCTGACATGAGCAGTTTCCCATCACCATCAGACCTTTCCACTACACCCTTTATGTCATTCACATCTAGATTTAAGAGAATACCCTGTCTGAGGAAAACAACAACAACAACAACAACAACAACAACAACAACAACAACAAAACAAAACAGATTTCTGACTCACCCAACTTAAGTGTGTACCATGTACCTCCCATTTTTATCCCCAGGCCTTCTCCACGCCATGGTCAGATATGTCACCTTCAGAGGCAGCCCTCACCTCAGGTGGGATGGGAGCCAGTATGTAAGTGGCCCTGTCACCTGGAGGAGCTGTGCGCACTGCTGTGGAGGTCACCTGAGACTCACCTTCAGGTCTCAGCTGCCTTTCATCACACACCAACCATGTCAGCTTTTTCTTTTTCCAGCTGTGCTCATTTGGGATTCTCCCTTCCCAATAGGCTACTATGTCCAAGACCTTTTCTGGAATCCTAACTACAACAAAGGCCATGTCTGGCATATAGTAATTCTTCAACAAATGTAAAGCCCCCAGCTCCTTCTTCCTTCTGCAAAAATAAAGACACCAAGGCCTAAGGTCTCCCAGCAACTTACCCATACCACACAGCTTGAGACCAACAGAGAATTCAATCAAATCACCTTTTCGGCCATTTCTATTTCGAAGACAGCCTTTTGCTCTGTCCCAAGCAAACCAATGAGGACCTCTAGTGGCATGAACAGAAGGGACAAGGGGATGGAAAGGCGGTACCACCGACGGGCCACACCAGTTGCAGAGAAGCGGGGATCTCAAGTCATCTCCTGGTCTTGGCAGAGGTCTGGACTAGCAAGGGACCAACACTGCGTCTGGCTCCAAACCAGGCAGCACCCCATCGAGTGGCGTTTCCCTTTCTCTTATGACAGAGGGGTATCTCGTTCTTAGATTCACCCTGATTCTCAGAGCCTTCTTTCTAGGTTCAGACAATTTTTAACCTTTCCCACACCAACCAGGTCTATTTCTGAAGGGTAGGTGATCTCTGTCCACCAAATGGATTGTTGGTGACTGGCAGGGAGCAGGAGGTGAGTTTATCTCAAAATGGAGTTTAGATTCTAGAGTTTTAGCTAGGATGTTCCTTGTGTTGGCATATTTGCTCACCAGGACAGGCACTGGACTCCCATGGGGGCCTGGGGAAACATGTTTCATGCCCGCTCCTCCTGTAGAAACCTATGCAGCCCACAGTATTCCCTCAAGAGGTGTTGATTGGATGTCTGGCTTCCTCATGCTCACACCTTTCAGAGCCTATGAAGTCAGCCATACGCTCCAAGCACAGGACCCATAATGTATTGTAACACAGCTTCTTCATGTACACCCTGCGGCCAACTGTGCTTCCCTCTGTCTTGGAAGGTTGGTCTGGGAATCCGCTGTTCTGGGCAGTCTGGATCAAGAGCTACAGGAGACGCTGCAGTGTCGAGGAAGCAGAAGGAACAGATGGAGAGACCAGGGCCGAGCACAAACCCAAGGGCAGAGCCAATGGGCGGTGCCGGAGTGGCCGGCTCACAGGGTGCAGGAGCAAGAAAGAAGAACTTTTACTCTACTCATCTTTCTCCCAAGTGGTGAGGTCACCTTCTTTACCTGTCACTGGCTGAGATGTAGCCAAAAAATGTATGATCCCCAAATTAGAGTGTCCCCAACTCCTCCCTCCTCAAAACAGCCTCCTCAGCAGCAGGAATGCTTACAGACAGATAACTTGGGAGACGTGCAAAGCAAAATAAGCTAAGTGCAAAGGGCAGATATAAAACAGATTTTTTGGAAGCTCCAACTGCGGTAGATATTATAAGCGGAACAGATTTCATATGGAAGACACTGACAAGGAATAAACATACCACCCAAAGCAAGGGTTTTCAAGGATTTGCTTTTTTTAACATAAGCATTAAAAAAAATTTCACATTCTTATCAAACAAGGAGCAGCAAAATCTCTCCTCCAAAATGGCACGAGCAGATCAAGCCTAGGTGTGGGCTACCTGTATTTGCAGGGGCTGTTTCAACAATCCCATTTCAATTTGCTATGAAATCTTGTGTTGCCCTGGCTTTCTAATCTGTGTCGAAAGCTCAAAGGTTAAAGAGACTTGGCTGAATTTGTCTTAAGATATAGCCTTTGTTCTGATTCAATCGTTTATTTGAATTTAATATTTTAAAGGACACTTCAAACAGACTTCACAAAGCACTGTTACCATCAGGGCCATATTTCTTATTGAATATTTAACTGGGGAGATTTTCAAAACCCTTAAGAATTAATGGCTGCAAACTTGGGGAGTTAAAAGGTTTGTGGAAGAAACCATTTTCTAACAACAGGGAGACAAAGTCTCCGCAGGCTGGGCCACCGTGATGAGAATACACATTTGCGAGTCTAGAGACATGGTGAGCCCAGCTACCCAGAAAGAGCAAAAAGTGCAATTGCCTTTAAATAAAAATTCTAATGTGCTTAACTTCTGAACTGTGAAGCTCAGCTTGTGCCTGAGAGAGAGGTGAGAGCTGGAACAGAATGAGCTATTATTCCAAGTGTCCCAGGGGCCCAGTACAATTCCCACCATAGTCCACACACCTCTGTCTGAAATGTCTCCTGAGGACCTGCAGGGAGGAGTAATATTTTGATCCTTGAGATCCATAGATGTTGACTATATTTTTATAATGCCAAGGGTTGGGCATCAAGAAAAAAATGGGAAGCCCAAATAACTCCACCACATACACAGGAATGATAACCTCACAGATAGGAGACATGATGGTGATTTCCTGAATTCAGGTATTTCAGTGTCCTGTCAACCAACAAGACTCTTTAGCAGAAGTTTCAATAGCTCTGGAGGTCCTTGGAGATATTCTAAGGTTTTTGATTATGTCCCACCCAGGCAAATCCCCGTGAAAATGGAAATCAGGGATGCTCTGTCAACTATAGTACTGCCATAACTATCCCAGAACACATGACAGGCATAGTGCCGAGTACCAGGCTGCTGAGGGGTAGAACTTGGCGGCAAAGGCCATCTCTCTCTCTCTCTCTCTCTCTCTCTCTCTCTCTCTCTCTCTCTCTCTCTCTCTCCTCTCTCTCCTCTCTCTCTCTCCTTTTCCTTTCTTTATATTGGTAGGGATAGAATCCAGAGCCTTGCCCACGCTGGGCTGGTGGTCTGCCACTGAGCTACTTCTCAGTTCTCGATGTGCTTGTCTACACTGAACACCAACCACCAGCAGAGCCTCATAAACCCTCTGGCTGACAAGAACAGAGGCTGGAGCTGAGGGTGGGCCATAGGGATCAATTTCAGTTTTATAAATAATGGTGAAAATAATACAGCTTATCGGTCATGATTCTCGATCTGTTCGTGTTGTAGGCTATTTGAGTGCAAAGCCACTCTGGTGTAATTACAAATACACCAAAAGAGACTGATGGCCTGAGACTGTCAATCTGAAATAATCAGGGCTCTGTGTAAGAGTGAGAGACAGTGTCAGGAGGGTGAAGACACATAGAAATATGA
The DNA here is from genome assembly GCA_004027205.1 of Ctenodactylus gundi. Classification (NCBI taxonomy): domain Eukaryota; kingdom Metazoa; phylum Chordata; class Mammalia; order Rodentia; family Ctenodactylidae; genus Ctenodactylus; species Ctenodactylus gundi. The sequence continues at coordinate 327,031 of PVKB01000644.1, read as the reverse complement.
ATGGAGCAGACAGCAGGTGTCTACCTGGCACATTGCAGGACAGGTACCAAATGAAACAGACGTAATCATGGGCAGGCAAGTGCGGCTCCAGCTTAAAAAATTCACTTCTGGCTCTATTTCCCACTCTCTTTTCTCAAGCTTCTGGAAACTTCATCTGCTGAAAATAAGACCACAGAAAATAGAAGCTGTTTTCATTTCTTTTTTGTCTGGAACTCAAATATATATGAGGAGAAATCTCTGAAATTCCTAGCAAATTTATCTGAATACTTAAAAATGAGTAAGTATCCAGCTCTGCTGCCACCATAAAAGGTGAAAACGCACTGATGTAGGAATAGATTGCCTTGACCAAAAAGAGTCACAGAATCAAATCCTAAAGGAATACAGATTATAGCAAGAAATTTTAAAATTATGCATTAGGAATTGCCTTGTAAATTCAGAATTGAATCTCTACAAAGAAAAAATAAGGATTTTGTTCCTAGAAGGAGAGGCTTCCAAGTGAAAATCACAATTTTCAAATGAAAAGAGCAAGGAGTGGGGTGAACAGCAGAGTAGATTGGACAGACAAGGAAGCCTACCTGTCAGGAGCTGAAAGATGATGACACAAAAGACAGATGTTCAAGGCACCAGACGAGGGTGGGGAGAAGAATGCAAGAAAGGAGAAAATGCAGGGAACAAGCATCTAGTGGAGAAGTACAGCAGAGAGAGTCCTGTGATGGAGGAGGCGCACAGTGAGCCTGAGCTCCATGGGCCCAAGGCACATCTTAGTGAGAAAGGCAACACACACACACACACACAAGCACACACACACACACACACACACACACACACAGTTTTGTGTCTGGAAGATAAAGGAGGCAACTATACATATTCAGAAGTGGGTGACTTATTTTAAAGGTAATCTAGGAGGGAAGAGAATCAGGTTAGAGCTTCAAGCCTTAAACGTTTTTTAGTGAGGGGAGGGACTACGTAAAGAATTTTCTTTAAAAAATTTAAAATTAATCTTATGCTATTTATGTTTGACAACAAGAGAAAAAAAATTCTAATTTGCAATGGCTCAAAGTGTCCCCATACGCCCTTTTGAAAAAAAAAAAAAAAACGTTCTCAATAAGTGTTTGAGTTTATTGAGAAAAACTCCAAAACAAACCCATTTGACTACACGCACATAATGATGTTTTTAAAAAATAAGTGAGTAACAAAAGAAACGCAGGTCAGAGACAGTCACTAAACAACCAATAAGTGGGTATCTAAGGCACGCAGATGTCGAACATGGTTCTTCAGAAAGACACAAATAGTGTCTCAGAAAAGTGAATCTAAAGCCTCCCTTAGACATCACCTGAGACTTAGAGACAGAAGAGGTCATATAAGCAGAAGTATCTACTCTCATGGGGAAGTTAGAGGTGAGGAAACCAGTAGAACCCGGTGTTATCCTCACGCTGCTGGAGAACAATTGACTCAGATGTCTTCAGTAAAGAGATACTGCTAGCGAAGAACACAGAACTTTCAAAACACTAGTAGAAATGTAAGCAACAAAAATAACGAAAAGGAAGGTCAAAAATACAAAGCAGGATGATATATAAATATAAAAACTCAAACCGCAAGGATTTGGCGTGCCTCTTACCCTAGGGCTAGCTGGATACATATGGAATGTCAGCAAAACTGAGAATTCTGTAGCTACAAAAATGACAAGAATTTTGGAAAAAGTGACCCCAGTAGGTTACACACACATACACATGCACCACGGCCATGGAGAGACCAGCTCGACCTTTGTTGGACAGATACACACCGGGCGATGCTCCGAGTGTTAACCCGCTGCACAGCAGCAGCTCCAGCTCATTAGAACGGGCCTTGCACAGCTGGCACAGCTGCAGCTGATACCGCAGCCTTGGCTGTCAGAGAAGCATAGATGCGGGCAAGTACTGTTTCAGGTAGAGTTACTGTCAAGAAGGTTATAATACAAATGTTTACAATAGCTGGGTCTGGAAACATCCCCCAAAGGCCCAAGGGCTTCCTGTCGATGGCACTGCTGCATGATGGAGGCAACTTTAAAAGTCAGGGTGTGTGCTCGGTCCCTAGGGGCACACACTCAGAGAAAGCAGTGGGACCCTGGGCCCCCCTATCTCTCTCTCTCTCTGCTTCCCAGCTACTCGAGGACTCTCTGTGCTTTTGCCATGACACACTGCCTGATCAGCAGAGACGCGTGGCATGGACAAAAACCTCTGAATCCAGGAGCCACGATACACCTTTCCTTCTTATAAGCTTATTATCTCAGATCTTTTCTCATAGTGACAGAGAAGCTGATTAAGTCAACAGTCACTGTCTTTGAATCGAACGATTACGGGTAATGTTCTGTTTTCTTCCGCTTTACAGAAGTATAATTGATATAAAATGCACGTATTTGGTAAGTTCAGGAGTTTTTATTTTTCCTTCTGCTAATACCTGAATACAAAATTCAATGATAACAAATGGCAAGGACATCACATTGCTATTTCTGTATCCACAATGCATTTCCTCTTACGTGGAGGATGCCTACTTTCATAAAAGGTGGGCAAAGTGTGTGAGGATGTCTGGACCCCAAGTTTCTTAGGATAAATCATTTGGTCACTTCTGGACATGGAACATTTAGCCTTATTACCATCACCTTATAGTTGATTGCCAAGAAATGTCAAGTCTAATGCAGAAAGCAAACCCAGTGACCTCCTATCTAAAGTGTGGGTTATGAAAAGTAGTTTATTGGAAAAATATCTCTTCCCTAGTCAAACATGACTCAAATACAAACACATTTAGGATATGACTAGGCTTTTCAACTATCTGGGAAAAAACCACCTGAGTATTCCTCCACAGAACATGCATTAATTGCATTTATTCTTTAGTTTCAGATGGAATCTTGAAGGTTCACTTCTGCAGGTTTTCAGCCAAAGCCATTTGTGTTCTCCAAATCTGCATCACTGTTTGCTTCCATCAGGGTGATTATGAGCTAAGAGAATCGACTCCCTCAAGCTCTAGCATTAAATAAATAACCAGCCCCGTTTTGCCTGGTGGGCTCTGTAGGGCACAGCCATATGCCCTGAAGCATGACAGGAGAGGAAGTCTCCCACCCACTGAACCCACAGAAGGCCTCCCATGCCTTCCCTGAGGTGTCCTGCGCCAGCAGCCGGGAGGCATCTGCTAAAGACTTGTTAGTCACCTAGCACCCGCCATGGAAGTCTCCAAGGATGTTTGTTTTATTTTGGAGAACACAGTCTCCAAATTGTGCTCACACCTAAACAGAAAATAGGACAGGCAAACTGCCTGAGAAAGATGGAGGCATGAGCCTGGTAAAATCTCTTTGCCTTGCCAATTGACCAACAAGCTTCTGCTTCGTGAGCACAAGGCTCCAGGCAGCACCGCCTTTTTGATCAGCTCACATACAAAGAAAGAAATTTTGTCCCTGTTTATTAGCATATGCTAAAATGTTACTCGAAAGGCCATTTCAGAGAGAGAGCATTGTCACAGTACTTCCAAACTCCAAGTGAGGCTCCTGTGATCCACCAGCTGATTGCCAGGCACCTGTCCTACCGGTTCGCTCCATATGCACAAAATGTTGTGTGTGCAAGGATGTTGATTACAGCATTATTTCTAGAAAACTGGAAATAATCTCAATGTCCAATTACGACTTGATGTAAATAAATTACCGTACTTTCATACAATGGACAATATGCAGATTGTAAAGTAGGTGGCAGCTCTGTTCGTACAGAGTTAGAACAAGGAAGATGCAGACAGAGGTTGGCATGCTATCGCTTACCCATGTGAGAGAAATGTGATATTCACACATACCCTGTGGACCTCTGGAAGGACACCTAGAAAGGAAATTGTTTCCTTTGGGGAGAACAGGTGTCAAGGGATCAATGAGAAAGACTCACTTTTACTGAACACTCAAAAGTAAAGAATTTCTATAAATAAAGAAAGTGTTAAGACCTAACATTATGTGAAGAGTAGTTAAATGGGGGGAGGGGGGGAAGAATGGGTGCAGAACACTGGCACCCACCAAACATCCTTGGTCACCCCTGCTGCTGCAGGTAAGGAAGCTGACTCTCCGGACAGCCCCGCAAGTTGCCTGGCTGTAGTGACAGCAGCCTCTTCATTGTTGCTTAAACTTCAGGGCACGTGAATAGGGAAGAGAAGGGCGAATGAGGGCAGGAGCTTCTTGTTGAGAAGAAGCAAGAAACATGGGACATTTGACACCCGAAGGTTTAAATAGAACCCGCCACGCTCTCCTGTTCTGTCCCAGTGTTGACACACACCAGATGTGAAAGGCAATACGATACATGAGCTGCGGTGATTGCTCTCTAGGGATGTTTGAACTCCTTGAAGGCTGCGTTCATTCATTCATTCATTCATTCATTCATTCTCTCAAGTGATCCTTAAATGCTCTATCTGGGAAAAGAGCTGGAAATCCGGAGGTGGATTAAACACAGCCTCTTATCCAAGTCTAAATGAAGAGGCTATTTCCTATAGGTCACGCACATGTCACTCCCTCCCCCGCAATAGACAGCTGGGAGCAGTCTGCCTCCAGGAAGAAAACAGAAAATGAAGGGACCTGAGTGCCACCACTCCTGTCTGCACACTGCCCAGGACACCGCCCCACCCCCACCTGCTCCCCTCCCCTCCTCCTGCCCTGGCACAGCCTCCGTGCATCCCTGCAATCTCAGTGGCGGCGAGGCTTCTAGTTCAAGGGCATGGAAAACAAGACGACGACAACAGTAACAACAAAACCCCCGGAAACATTCCGTCCCAGCAATAGTGTTTCAGCAAGAAAATGTGATTCTCTCTGTATATTCTCATTTTATTTATAAGTGTTCTGCTGTAAAGTGGGTGAACTGCCGAGCTCCGTGTCACAGCCTGCAGCACAGCAAACTGGCTTTTTCTGAAGCTCATAATGTGATAATTAAATTGCTAACAGGCACCTTAGTGATGGCATTTGCTGAAGATGTGAAAGCCGTCTCACCATGGCACCTTTCTGTAGGGGACTCGGCAGTGGGAGCCGAGTGATCAGCTTGTGGTTTCTTTTTTTTTTTTAATACATTTTCTTCCACGAGTACATTAAATTTTTATGTGGAGTGAAATGGGACAGGACTTGTTTCCCTTCCACTGCACAATGATTTATTACCCAAAAAAGACCGCAGAACTAATTAGCAGAGTAATTAATTAATATAAATTTGCATATTTGCATTTGCAATTAGTGCAGCCGACTGATTAGTCTGAAAATGAGAAGTTTGACTCATTAGATGTTAGTGTCTGCTGGACCAGAAAGCGGCTGCCAGATGAGGCGGAAAAGGGTGGAATAAGCATGTGTGTTTCTTTTGTTAGAAGAACAGAGAATATGCTCAAATATCTGAGGCCAGCCATCAGGGTTCTCCGTTTACCATTTAAAAAAAAAATAATAAATGATTTGCTTCCATTTCTGCTAGTCAATGTTCCCTGCCCTTTTGCCTACAGTAAGCTATCCCAGCCAACACTGGAAGCCATTGCACTCCCGAGATGGCTCCTGCTATTCCCTGAAGGCAAAGAGGTCTCTGTTGTTTGTCGCTGAGCAGAAAGTCTGTCCTGGTTTGATGTCCCAGGAATTTGACTCTTGTGCCCAACTCAGTGGTTCTGTCAAAACAGTTCCCCAGTGCTGATGAGGACCCTCAGGGGACTCGGGCGTAGACTACTACCTTCCCTTCCGGGCTGCTCCTGACTGCCTTCTCTTTGTTCCTCCAGCTGATTACTGACTCAAATCTCTCACAGTCAGTTGACTTAGTGAATCCATTTCTGCAAAATGACACAAGACAAATATACCATAAATACACACCCAGATGGAAAGACACACAGCCACCAGGCAGCAGCCATTAAGCACCCATAGTAAAATGAGAAATTTGTTCAAAAATGCTCAAGGAGCTTGAGGGAAAAGGAGAGACTGTATCCTGATTTGAGCTCCCTAAATCTATTTTCAGGGCAAGGATTGACATAGAAAGAGGAGACAGCTTGTTCTGGCACAAATGCTTTCTTTAGTAATAATGAGTATTTTTAGTCAAAAGTCATATAAGAAAGGAAATAAATGATTTTATTTTTTCTGTTTATATTCTTTCCAAAAATAAAATTATGTATATATTTTCCTTTTTATAGATGCTGAAAGATAGTTTTGAATATATGTTATATTGGCTCAGTGCTATATTCTTTTTTGATAAAAAAAATACCTGAATACCTATTAGTTTGGGAAATAACTTTCTCAACCATGCAACTAGTTATGTTGTGGGTCAGCTTCTGCATCTAGAGAGATTTAAGGAAGAAGATGCTAACGTCCTGGTGTCAGGACATTAGAGTTGTATTTACATTCATCATTCATGCCTTCTTCCACTTGGAATTTTCCAGGTTCTGATAACATCAAATGCCTCTCAAGCATCCATTTCAAAGGGACCTGTTATGGTTCGAGTATGTCTCCCAAGGTTTCATCTTTTGGAAACTTGATCCCAATGTGGTGACCTGGGAAGTGGCATGAGCCATAAGAGAAGGGTTCTAGTGGGGCCTGCTAAGGTTCTTAGGGGAACTGCCCCTGGAAGGAATGAAGGAGGCTCTTGTGGAACCCTCCCAAACTCTGGCAAAAGCAGCTTCTCATGAGTAAGTCTGACGTCTCCATTGCTTCCTGGTTTTCAGTTTTTCGACTTGCCATCTCTCATGTGCACCCTTCCAGTGCTACTCACTGTAAGGTGATGCAGCCAAGGGAAAAGGAACCTCACAAGAGTTTACACCAGGCTGTTGGAGCTTTTGGTCTCTAGAATTATACAAACCTCAATGTATCAAACTTCTACCAGATTTGACTGAACTAAGTGAGCTTCATTTTTAAAATAAAGTTAACATGCCCCAGTATTTCATTATAGTAATGTAAAATGGGCTAATACACAAAGTTAACTGTCTTTCAAACCTTATTCTGACATCACCTCCCCAGCTCTGGTCACATAGCATGTTTTTTACTACAAATTTGTCCTCCGTATACTTCATGCCTAACCTTGACCTGCTGTTTGAAGCAGTAGGACCAGTGCTTCTTTTTTTTTAAATTTTGTTTCCTTTCTTCAAGAACTTTAGTGACATAGTTACCTTATATTTGTATATTTATGTCTCAGAGCCTAGCACTACACCTGGTATATATCTAAAACAGAGAATAAATAATCTATGTTAAGTTCTTGTACAGATGAATTAACACAAAGATTTATGGTTTGACTGTAGAATGAATCTACAGATTTGACAGGGAAAAGTAGCTGCAGATATACATAAGAAAATAAGTAATGCAGAATAAAATTGAGTGGAATGAGAGAAAAGAAATATGCCAACAGATCAATATAATCTCCATTCCAAACTTTTATTTGGAGGCTGCATTTTATTTGTTTTGGGGTTATTTTTCTTTCTGTAGTACTTTGATTAAAAAGAATATTTAATAGATATTGCAGTTCATAAGTGTCCGATAGCTATTGACCTTTTAACTCCTTGCCATTTTATATTTTTACATCATTTCTTCACATGTAGGCTAAAAATAAAACTTACACAAGTAGGCTTACCATCACTTTTAATCATGACTTAAAATTACCATTTAAGTAGTAGCTCTGAGAGAATTAGAGCCGATGAATGGGGTTGAAAACAACTGTAAAGAGAATTTAGTGGCAAGTCGGAAAACTTAATGTGAAATTTGAACTCCTACTCAGATGAAACCAGTCTTTATTTTTATCAGTGACCTGATATTGTTTTTCTTGTTTCTTCTGCTGTCAGTTATACAGTCCGCTCCTTGCCCCACCATGGACCAAGTGAAGCTTATTCAACCACACTTTCTCCTATGCTCCAAACATATGTCCGTCTCACAGTGCAGTGGCATGTGATCAAGCAAAAATCTACTGATAAAGCCACCTGGAGCTCCCCTGGATGTCACTCTAGCATTCCTGATGTTAAAATCACTCTATTTCCTACAAAGTATTTGGAGAAAATTCTAGGTAACAACCCTTTCTCCCGACTGTAAATTTTTGTACACAGATACTAGACTGGTAGTTACTCTGTCGCTGCATACATTTGCTGTCCTGTCTGTTTGTTTGAAATTTATTCTCCACTTACCTCCAAGAAGACTGGAGGTAGCAATTGAGTTAAACATTTTTATATCCCTCGCAGAGCGATTCACCATCTACAAAGATAGATTCCTTGTTTCTTAACTATGCCATAATACATACGATGAAATATATTTTTGTATGTGTTTCCTATAAACTGCATAGTTTATTTTCTGGAAATGCATCATGGATAAATGGAAAGGATACCAGCAACAATAGTGGACGGCAATACCTTCTGTCTTCGTCACTGGAATAGGAGAAAAACGAAGTCATTGCTCAGAAAATGCACAGTAGAAATAGCTATAATTGTCCATCCTATTTTTGCTTGTTGAAAGAAGGAAAAGTGATTTCTATATGTATCTGAAAACACAAATTACAGCTTGCTTATTGGCGTAGTCGTCTCCGAGTGAGATGTGGGAAGCGAGACTTACCTCCTACCACACTCCTAACTGGTGCTTCTCTTGTACTAAGATTTGGTGCTGGTGTATTCTAATTTGCTCAACACACATTGTGCACAAATAAAAAGAGGCTTAATTGTGAAGGTTGTTCCTTATATTTAGGAAGTTATAACCCAGAAGGGACACACAGCTCTGCTAGCAGTAGAAACTTTTTGTGCCCTAGTAACTTGAACACGGATTTTTTCTTCTTAAGGTATCATTCTAGATCATTAGCCCATTTGGTGAATTAAACACTTGGCTATTTTAGTAAACCCCATTCCTGCCTTCTAACATGCTTTGAAAACAGAGGCTGTGATGGCCCTGCAAAGGCCAAGTCTACAGCCACTGCCCTGCTCCATCTGTGCTTCCCTGGAACACTTATTGGGGGAGGGGGGGCTGTGACCACAGACCTTTCACATTTAGAATACTGTTTGGTGAATTCATCCCCTCTCTATCTTTCACAAACTATAAGGTTTAATAGCGATTAACACTAGACCACAGCACTTTCAAATTAACGATAGCCCTGCCAGTTCTAATTGGTACTTTAATTAGCCCAACCATTCAACTAATTAAGAACATTAAACTTTTTAACAAAGGCTATTTTGCTTTGTTAAAATGCTTTGTGAGTTGTAAAATGGAATTTAAGAGGGGTGGTAAGGGGTGGAGACCATGGGAGGAAGTGGGTACAAGCACTCCAGGATTTCTAAGACTTATGCTGCAGGGCATCAGTAGTTTGGTAGAGGGGCCCCTCCAAGGGCCAAGACGTGGCTGATTCTCAACTTTCATGGGATTAAAAAAAAAAATCCCCAGCAGCCTCACTTCCCAGAAGATAAAGAAAAAAGTTAATGCAGGTGCCATTCCATTATCACTACCCTGTGGTTCCTGTACCTGCTGAGACTTCTAAGTAGTCTTAAAGAACAAGCCTGCCCTGGGTTGGTTTACAGTGAAGTGGAACCACAAACCATGCAGCTTTGTACTGTGTGACCCTTGTCATAGTGAAGGACAGTGGAGCTGCATAACTGAATAATCTTTGTCCAATTTCAAAATACGTTTAACTGAAGATCCCTAGTTTCCAGAGAAACCTGTGCTCTGGTAAGCTGCACAATGGAGCAGAAAGAGTTGCCCACTGGCCGAGTTAACACCACTGAGAAAACGGTGGTGTCACCAAAGGTGCCTCCCCTTCTTTCTCACATTCTAAATCCCTAAGAGTCTGTAGGTTCTTCCTTCAAAATATATCCCAGAAAGCTTAATGGGGCAATTTTACACCCTTTGTAGTGCAATTCCTCTTGATCAAATTACCAGAGTTAAAATTTAAAGAGGTGCTCACTCCTAGCATGGTCTATTTTGAAGTTCAGGCATGCTGCATGAAGTGGGGCACCTCCACATTTGAGAGACAACTGAAGTGGGAAAGCCACTCTCATGTCAAGGCAAGTCAGAGGCCTTCATGTGAGAGGGGCCCACCCTGTACCATAAGAGAAGAAGCTTCTCATTTCTGAGGACACAGGAATACAGAAAGGACTGTGGACACACAGCCTTGCAGGACTGCAACCCCCTCCTCATCCTCAGAATACCCTCATTTACTCCCCACATGTCTTACATACTTTTTTTGTTACTTTGACAAAATACATGACATGCACAAACTAAGGGGGTAAGGTTGACTTTAGATCGCAGATTCAGAAGGTCACAGCCCACTCGTGGCTAGCTGGCCATAGTGGAAGTACATGGCAGAGGCAAAGGTGGAGAGACAGCTCCTTGGGGCATTGCAAACAGAAAGCCAAATCCCAGAAGGAAGGGAGGAAGTAGCACATACCGTCCTAGGTCCTGTCCCAGTGATCCTCCCCTCTGAGTCCAGCCTCAGTTTTCCAACCTTTCCAAGTTTAAGACCCTCATCTACCACACACTGGTAATCTATAACCCACCACACGTCTGTAACCTATAATCTACCATACACCTTTCTCCCACCACATACCTACAATCCACCACCCACTCATAATCCACACCTCCAGATCAGGCTCCCAGCTCCTAACAGCACCTGGTTCCATTGGGGGAACATTACATAACCAAAACACAATATTGCACCCCTGGCCCCCAAAAGACTCATGTCTACCTCCTCGTGCATTGTCCTCACACACAATGCATTTTGTCTTTCTCTAAGAGTTTCCGAAGTTAACAGCTTGATCACTGCTAAAAAGAAAAAAATTCAAGTCCAAAGTCTCTGAGACACAAGGCAGACTCTCAGCTGTGAGCTTCTGTGAAAATAAAAAGAAAAGGTTGCATACCTCCAGCACACAATGGTGCAGAATAACCGTTCCCATTTCAAATGGGAGGAATAGCAGGATAGAAAGCAATTAAACCAAAACAAGTGCTAAACCCAGCAGGGCAAAGGTTCAAACCTGTAGCTCCATGTTCAGCACCTAGGGTACACTGTGACAGAGTATGAACTCCAAAGGTCTTGGGTGGCCTGTCCCTGTGTAATTGCAGCTGGCTATAACTGCCATCTTCTTTTTGCAGGGCTACCCATAGCCTGCAGACTTCCTTAGGGAATGACCCATGCTCCTGGCTTGTCCAAATTTTCTGTATCTCCACTGCACACTAGGCTTCTTCACAACTACTGGCACCGCCCTCCCCAGGGCACACTGTCTGGCCTCCAAAGCGTTTCTCTGAAATCTGGGTGGAAGCTTCCTGAAACCACAACTCTTGCTCTCTGAAAGTCTGTAAATCCAGGACTGCATGAACATCGCCAAGGTCTGACACCTGCTTGAGCAGTAGCCTCACACCCCTAGACAATTGCTGTCAAGGTCACTGCATTATTAGATGGTTAAACTCCAGGTGCCTCTCTCTTTGGCACTATGGAATGCCCAAGGACACACTTCTCAAAGCAAAGTCCTTTACCTTCCCACCCTTTAATTGATAAAATGTGAGGTCTTGCTAATTCCTGAGACTCAAGGCCTCTTTTTATAGTCCTGATTGCAAGTACTTGGCTTCTTTGAATGCTAGTCTCTAGCGTCTCTGTGCTCTTTGGTCTCACCACTGCAGGCTATTTCAGTCTGGCACTCAAAACTTTTTATGTCATTTTTCCCCTCCATTTTATTCCTTCTGCCTTTTGTTACACAGTTAGCTAAAAGCTGTAAACAGCAGCTATGTAACAGCCTGAACATCAGGCTGCCTTGAGAGTTCCTCTGCCAGATTAAGTAGTCCACTGCATTTAATCTCAGTTTCAGGCAAAGTCTCTGGACAAGGGCAAATGCCAACAAACTTTCTGCCAGAGAGTAGAATTCATGGTTTTTAGACCATTTGCCAATACCATCCTCCTTCTCATATTAAACTTCTTGAGCCTGTCATTTCCAATCCACATTTTTATCCCCCTTCTCATCTTCTGTCTTCTGAGCTCTAATCAGAATCTCCCATGAAGCTCAGCTCAGTACACACAAAGTCTTCTCCAGCCAGCATCCTCAAACCTTTCCAAAATCCTCCTACAAACTAGTATCAAAGGTTTCCAAATCCAGTAAGGTCACATTTCTCTGGTACCAATCTCTGTTTTAGTTACTTTTTCTGTGACAAAGCACCTGACATATAAAAATTAAGGGGGGGGGGATTTATTTTATCTCACAGTTTCAGGACGTCTCAGTTTATTCATGGGCAGCCAGCAAATAATGGAAGCACATGGCAGAGGCAGAGGTGGCGGCAGCTCATCACAGCATTGCAAACAGGAAGCCAAATCCCAGAAGGAAGGGAGGAAGTAGCACATAAAGCTCCATGTCCCGTCCCAGTGATCCTCCCCTTGCAAGTCCAGCCTCAGTGTTCACCTCTTTCAGGTTTAAGCCTCTAATCCAAAACACACTTGTAATCTGTAGTCCATCACTTACCTGTAATCTATAATCTACCACACATCTGTAATTTATGATTTGTCACACACTTATCTCCCACCACACATGTACAATCCACTACCCACGCATAACCCACACCTACAGATCAGGCTCCCATCTCCTAGATAATCATTAGCATCCAAATACATGAAGCTTTTGGGGGACATTCCAGATCTAAGTCCCAATACGATGCGTCATTAAACTTAACCTAAAAACACAGTGTTCAACTCTGTGCTTGTCCCTACATGTCTTCCCCTGTGCATCTCTTCATGTGACTTGTCCCAGTGTTTCCAGAGCTTGGATTTTGTGTCCAGAAACTATAGAAATGAGTCGAAGTTTCAGTGGATCCAAGCACAGGCAAAGATTAATTATTTGAGACTTTCACTCAAGCAAGCAGATATACGCATGATTCTAAAAGAAAGTCAGGTCAACTCCCCAAGCAAAGAAAGGGAGTATCCAATGCAGGAAAAATTCCCGCTAAAAGCTCCCCTACAGATATACCATGAAAAAAATAAAGGGATTCAGGCTTGCAGGTAGCACCTTTACCTCAGGAGCTGGTGTCTGGGCTACAGTGCCATAGCTCTGACTGCTGGGAAAGGTAAGCTTCAGGAAACTGACCCCTGCTCACATCTGTGCTAGAAGGGCATATCCCTAGCTGTTGCAATATTAACTTTGGAGCTACTGGGGAGCCCTGTGTTTTTCCCCTTGATGTCCTTGTTTTGTTCAGCCATAGAAGTACAAAGCACGCCTCATCCCAGTAGGGCCCGTTCTTAGCATTTAGCTGTGCTATACCCCTTTGGATGGTCCCTGATTGTGTCACATAAAATTAAATGAAACACACTCACACGCTTATCTCTTGCTAACCTGTTCATCTGGTTGTGTTTTTGGTTTGGATAATCTGTGCCTGTTTTGTTTTTGCTATAGGAGTCTGTAGCAAGTGAGGAAAGAAATATTTTCTTCCTCTCTACTCCTCACCACCTGCATGACCCTGAGAATGAGTGTCTCCTGAATCAGGATTCTGGTAGCCTCCCTTGCTGCACCCTCCTTGGGGCCTCCAATGCTGACCTCCACTTCACCTTGGTCTCCACAAGCCTGTTCTCCACACGGCAGCAGCCTCCTCAGAGCACCAGCTCATAACCTCCCGTCTCTGCAAGAAGTCCCCGACCATGCTCACCAGGCCCTAGAGCATCTGTGGCTAGATTCATCCCCTCTTGGTCTATCTTTCTCCTATTTTTTTTCTTTCTTAATTCCTGCCCTCTAGATGTGAGAACGTCTAGGGATGGAGGAGAAAAAAAGTACCCCAGGTAAAAGAGAAGTTAAAACCATTTTAAAACCTTCTATAACACTGACTTAGTAAATTATCATTTATCAGTAACTCTAAATCATAGATATGATAAAATACTATGTGTGTGTATCATGTATATATATATTGTATATATATATTGTATATATATATTGTATATATATATATATATGATAGAAACATATTTAGTTGAAATACTGTGCAATATAAATATATTTGGCTTGTTTTCTGGTACACAAATTTTAAAACTCTTGAAGTCTCAAGTGATCAGTGACTTCTCATATGCTAAGAAATTGACTGGGAAATGGCTAGATTGCAGGGATGATTCAGCCACACCTCCCACCCCCCAAGTGGGTGGGATGCTGAAGGTTCAATTGATCACCAATGGCCAGTGAGTTAATCAATCATGAACATATAAGAAGGGTTCCACTAAAATGTGGGTTCAAGAGGCTTTTGAATGGCTGAACACACATGGCAGCTCGTGGAGGACCGTAGTACCTCTAGAAAGGACACGGAAGTTCTGTGCTTGTTTCCGCATGTCTTTCCCTATGCATCTCTTCATTTGACTTTCACTTGTATCTTTTGTAATATCATGTATAATAAACCAGTACACCCGAGATTTTTCTTGAATTCTGTCAGGTGATCTAGGACCAATTTCATTAGAGGCAGTAATTATGGAAGCTATATTAATCCCTTTCTCATCCCTGGGACAAAATATCCAAGTCCTGCAACTTAAAAAGAAGCTTACTTTGGCTCCCAGATTCTGAGGGTACAGTTCCTGTTCATCTGGCTCCAAGGCAAAAATGTTATGGTGGAAGGTCGTGGAGGACAAAACGTGGTTAACCCATGGCAGTCAGAAGCAGAGAAGGAGAAGACTCGGAGACGAGTGTGCACCACTCCAGGTCAAGCCTGAGCACCACAGCCCCTCTGCCAGGCCACACCTCCTAATGGCACATTCAGCTACGGACACATCAAGGGGCTAAATCGGTGATGAATATGGCACCTGCACAATCCAACCACTATTCAAAAGCCTCACCTCTGAACATGGGAGACATTTGGAGGCGTTCTAGGTCTAAACCGTAACGGGAAACTTGGTGTATACCTGTTTTGTTTTGTTATTTCAGAAGCACTGATTAGAACAAGACCCTGGGGTTTTGTGAAAGGCATTAGAAGTAGGGGGCTGTCTTCGACAATGAGACACCAACCTGTGGGAGCTGACATGACCTGTGTGGAAACAACGTCAGAGTTGTCCTGAATTATAAGATACTTAATTTGTATTCAATAAAGAATTGCTTTCTTGGTATGTAGGGGAGGGAGAAGAAGGGAATATACATATAGCGTCAGAGTGCTGATTGTGTAGAGAGATGGTAGGACGAACTGATTTATATTTTAAGTGTCTGTACAACAGTTCACATCCTTATTGTCCAATACAGTGACTAACAAACCTATAGAGCATAGATGAAGGGACTAAGAAGCCAAATGTAAATTTTTTTTTCCATTTTTAATTAGTAAAATTTAAACTGATACTTTATTCAACTGATAGAAAAAATAAGATTTCTTTTTACTATAGATACAAGAAAATTTCACGTTACATACATATCTCACATTGTATTTCTATTGTAAAGTATTGGTTTAAATTCTAAGTCTGGGTACACAACTCTCTGTCTACAGGCAAAATGCAGCCCAACACTAGCTCTCGTGTCACTGAGAATTCAGACTGTTTATCTTTTTACATGTTTAAAAGAATCTAGCTCTTTCATAAAGTGAGAAAACCATACAAACTCAAATTATAATGTTCATAAATAAACTTCTATTGAAACACAGACAATAGAGTTTTACATGTGTCCATGTACTGTATATGGTGTTTTTGATTTGCAACTTAAGCAGAAACCTGCAACAGCAAAAGAAGTGAACACATACACACACGCGCGCGCGGATGCACACACACACGTTGTGGTTTGGGTCAAAAACCTCATGTACCTGTGGATATTGCATGCTGTTGGGAGGTGGGGCAGTACGGGGTCTGGTCGGATGGCGTTTGGGGCCTGGCCAGGAGGTGTGCTGTGTGTGCGAGCTCCACCTTTCTCCCTGACGCAGCTCTCTTCTGCCATCCCTTGAGGAGATCTCTCCTGGGCTCTGACCCCAGCAAATGGTTCTACCGTTTCCAGTCACCCACCTATAAGTGGACTCTAACCTTCTAAAGCTGT
The DNA here is from genome assembly GCA_004027205.1 of Ctenodactylus gundi. Taxonomy (NCBI): domain Eukaryota; kingdom Metazoa; phylum Chordata; class Mammalia; order Rodentia; family Ctenodactylidae; genus Ctenodactylus; species Ctenodactylus gundi. The sequence goes on along the minus strand of PVKB01000644.1, from coordinate 311,113 downwards.
GAACTAAAATAAATCTCTCCTCCCTAAAGTTGTAGATTTCAGCTATTCCATCCCAGCAATGAAAAAATAACTAAGGCACGCCCAGGCACAACTCCAGGGGGCCAGGCACATGGATTCCAATTCCAATAGGCACAGGTAACTTATGCAGTAATTGTGAGGACCTCGTAACCGATATAAGGCCCCCAAAAGAGCCTATCACTTAGTAAGCTCCTTCCCAAAGCCCCCACCCCTCCTAAAGGAAGGAGCCTTCTGAGCTGAGGGGATAGTCACACGCAGAAAAGGAGGCAGAGAGGGGAGCGGCCCCTGGCTCCTGGGTGCACGCTCAGCCGCTTACGTGGACCGAGCCGGGCGCTGCCACAGCTGTCGCTTCCGTGGTGCGCGGTGGCCATGCCTAGGGCTGTGATGGCGCTCCCGTCAGCACAGTTTTCCTTCGAATGGAATTCGCTGCTCTCAGAATTTGGAGTCTGGGGTAGACCTTGCTTCTGGACGTGCTCCTGATTTTCCGAAGTGCCCTGAGGACTCCGTCCTGCGCCACAGGCTTGACTCCCCGCTCACCGTGTACTCTCCGAAATCGGCCTGACCTCAGGAGTGACCGGCATAGAACAGCAGTTGTAGCTCCGGGCCGGTGTTTCCAGCTCAACAAACTCAGAGGAAATCAGGTCTACCTCCCAGCTTCTTCAAACCGCAGGCCTGACACGCACTGTGCTTACTTGGGTTAGGTGCTAATCCCCAGCAACTGTTTCGGGGAGTAGAATCTCCTGACTGGGCAAGACAGGGAGGGATCTAACTTGTATGAGGCAGACATGGTCCTGTAGGAGTAAAAAATGTAGTAAGAGGGAAAGGAGTTGATCTGCCGAAGAAAAGAAAGGCATTTTTCAAAACTGCGAAGAGAGGGAACTTGGCACATAGAAACAGATGGCCACTACAAGTAAGTAATATATTGAAGCAGCCAACAGTGGACTGGTAGGTTAAGAAAATAACTAAATCTGTGACTTTTTAAGACCAGCATCCTTCTCATCATTGAGAAGTCATGATTAAAGAGATAATTTTTCACACAACACACATACAATAGATTACATAGAAAAAGTAAATTAGGAAAAAATATATTTGACTAATTTTTAATTTTTATTAATTTATTTATTTTGAGACAGAGTCTTGCTCTGTAATCCATGCTGATCCTGAGTTTGCTACGTAGCCTTGGCTAGCCTTGAATTCATGGCAATCCTTCTACTTCAGCTTCTAAGAGCTGGGATTACACGTGTGTATGACCATGCCTAGCTAATTCATGTGTGGTGCTGTGGAATCAAACCCAGGGGCTGGTGCTTGTTAGGCAAGCGCTCTAATCACTGAGTAACACCATCCATCCCTTGTCTACTTTTTTTTAAAGAAATTTACAATCTTTGAAACAAATTCTCATTTAAAAGAGGTGAAACTCTAGAATAGTGGGATAATCTTAACTTTTTTTTATTCCAATTTCAAGCCTTGTTCAAGATACTTCTAGATTTTTGTCAGATTTTTAAAAAATTCTATTTATTAAATGTATGTATGTATGTGTGTGGGAGTAGATAGATAGATAGATAGATATAGATATATATGTAAGCATCTTTCTGTGTAATTTGTATACATAAAGAAAATGTTTCTCTTTTTAAAATGTTTCTGAGGAAACAATGCCAGGATATTTTTTGCACCATTTCCCACTGGACCAGGACTAGGATAAAGTGAGCGAACTACATACCATGAAGCCAAATTCCAAGGAGCACCTGATGTGAACTGAAAGTTTGTGTGCCCCCAAAATTCACATGGTGGCACCTTCTGCTAGTATATGGTATCTGAAGATGAGCCTTTGGGGGATAAAGGCAGCTACACGAGCTCAGGTGGCCGTAACTAGCAAGGCCTTCTCCGTGGCCTGAGTCTTAATGACCTTGTAAAACAAAGATCCTTCTCAATCTCCTCCCATTTCTCTCTCGCTTTTTTTCTCTACTCCTCCTCTCTCCTACCTCTCTTTCTGTCCCCTTCGCACACAGCTCAGAGGTGAGGTCTCAGGTTAACTCAGGGACAAGGGTATGCCTGCCAATTGAAGGAAGATGCCTTCCTAGAAACCACATCAGGTAACCTTGGACTTCCAGGCTCAGGAACAAGAGTGAATTTCTGCTGTTTAAACTATCACCTATGGCATTTTGTCATGGCAGCCTACGCAGACCAAGAGAGAACCAAAATTAAGATAAAAGAACATTCTAATGTGTTTTTCAAATCAAAGTTAAAATCCATATTAAATCAAATTTTATGTGTCCACTGAGGTCTAAAGCAATGAGTTTGTTTCTTCTTCCAACCTCCTCCTTTGTGCAGACAGTCCCAGTAATCAACACTTAAAACCTCCCTCTTGTATGTTCTGGGTGAGGACTATCCCACGTTCTTAGCTATCAGACCACCCCGCAAGGACCACTTCACTCATACGTCACCTCTCCTTTCCATCAAGATTCATCATTTGGTGCTCTGCTGCTGCCATCTTGAAAGTCTCAGTCACTTTTGAACAAGAGGCCCTGATTTTCATTTTGTTCCAGGTGCCACGGGTTATGTAGCTGGATACGGGCTTCAGGTACTCCTTCATTCAAGCGTACACTGTACTACAGACTCTACTCTGGAAACTCCAGCCCTAAATGAACCTACCGCAGTCACAAGACCAGCCTGTAAAATACTTTACAATAAAAGATAAAAAAAGAACAACCTTACCCATTTCTTACAAGAAAGAGAGGAAAATAATTCTCAATCAGCAAGGAAAGTTCAAAGTATCATAAAGAAAAACATGCTGGCCTTTTGGCCACCCAAATTTCCAGAAATTCCAAAAAGAAAAATCTATTCTGTGGTCAAATAACTCAGGGAAGGCTTTGAGCCCAGCCCGCCCTCAGAGGAACACACCGAGTTGCCAAGTGGAGACGCCCAGAAGCGCGTGGCCTGAAGAAGACAAACATCTTTCCACGCCACCATTTTTTAGGTGATTCTATGAATAGTATATACAGCATTCTTTCCAAGATACTTTATTAGTGCAAAGCACATTCATCAGAAAATGTATTTTCTAAGGAGAGGCAATTTGGCTTCCGAGAACAAAAAAAGCACATAGAGTTGCCAGGTAAAATACTGGATGCCCAGTTAAATTTGAATTTCAGATAAACAACATATACTTTTTGGTGTAAGTTTGTCCCACATATAAATATATCTAAAATTCAAATATAACTGGGTGTCCTGCTTCTTATTTTCTAAATCTGGCAACCTTAGTAGTATACACATTCTGCCTTGTCCCCAAATCGTGAGTATTTCAAATGGAGAGTGGGCAAGTCAGGAATACAAACACTGAAGGGAAGAGAGGAGAAAGATACTTCGCAAGCAATTCTAAGGCCTTGTGGTTTGGCAGGTAACCCTTACACCATGTGATTCTCAACTAGATGGAGGTTTAAAAAGTGCTCTTGGCCAGACTGGCTCCCACAGGGTTGGTTGACAGTAGGCACAATATGCGCAGTGCCCAGGGCCCACTATATTTTTAGGTGCCCACCAAAAATGATATAAACATAACCCAGCCTTGATTATATTTTTATAAACATAGTTATAAATATAATTCCTATTTTTTTGTGGTAGCAGGGGCCCACGAAAGCAAAGTACTTGAGGCTCATAAAAGACATAATTTCATACTGCCCAGTGACTCAGAGTTAGTGGAGGTATCATCTTCTCTGTAGAGTTTCCCCTTTTTGGTTAGTTTTGACTAGAATTCCTAAAATAAAATACTTTTCTAGTCTCCCAAAGAATAGTTAAAAGTCAGCCATTGTGACGCCTTGAGAATGACATTTTATAATTTTATTTTTAATCCATCCTATTTTTATTATTCAAAAATTAGTATTTTCCCAGACTGAAATGTTCATTTCATCAAAATATCTAACAGACCACTGTATGTTTCTGTCACCTCCACCATTAGAGATATGTAGGGTCATTCAGACAGTGTGTTTTTGGCCCCTGACCACTTTGCTGCATTAGAGCTGTCTACATAAGTCCGCTGCCTCTCAGGATGCGGGGCTCCCAAGCGCCGGGCCCAGTATCTACTTACTGGCCATGCCACATGTTCAGGAATTGCAGTTCATTCGTGTCACACCATCTTGTGGTGCCTTGTTGTTGAGTGAGAGCCACATGCACTCATGGCTGGTTCACTTTTCTTACTGACTCTCCTCCTTCCTTGCACAGAATGGTTAGGAAGAAAGATGCTAATAGTGAAAGGGGTTGTGCTCTGAGCAGCAGGGGATTGTTGTTAATACCATGGCTCCCCACTTCCTACCAGTCCACCGGACATAGGCGCTATCAGAGCAGCTCAGCAGCCAACAGGGCCGGAGAAAAATGTGGACAGCAGCGCTCCCCTGCCCCTCAGTGTCTACCACCTCCAAAGAGAAAGCAGCAATGGAAAAGCAGAGCCAGCCTGGAGCAAGTTATCCTCCCGCTAAAAGCCAAACTCACATCCTGCCGACGGCAGAAAATCCCGCCAGAGAATGCTTAAACTTTGAATTAAAAGGATAATGGTGTATTTTCTCCAAAAAAAAAAATGATACTGGCTAATAAGAGAATATGAAGCCATGTGCCAGTGTTGTAGGCTGGAACTTCTACCAATGCTGGTGGCCAAAAAGAAATGCAAACTGCTCAGTGAAAGAGTCACTGTAGCTTTTAAAGGACCTAATTAGTACTAAAGCAGACTTTTCTGATTAAAAAAAAAAAAAAAACTAGGAGGGGGAGTGCTGGGTTCAACTTATACATGCAAACTGTACAAAATTTTGGTTCCTTTATTGGCACTAGATAGCCTCTTGTTTTTCAAAGAATATTTTTACCGTTAAAAGAATGATATAATCTATAACCGTGCTTACCGTGCATAGGACACACAGCTCTTTGTGGCAGACTTTCTATCTCATTGCTTATCCATGGTGTTAATGAGGCAAAGATCACAGCTTTGATTGACAGATGGGCCTCGTTGCTCGAAGGAGCTTTGCAGCCAAATAGTCTGTAAGTGCAATTGATCGGTTCAGTTCTATCATTAATATACATTGCATTTCTACTATGCAAATGAGCATGTGTGATGTAAGTTCTGCAAAATAAAATGAAACAGACAGAAATCTGAGGTAGTTTTTGTCTTCACAACCTAACAGGGGAGACAGATGCATTCACGAATAGCTACACTACAAAGCAAATTATGCTAAGCGCAATAACAGAATCGCAAAGTGTAGGGGGAAGTCAGAAGAGAAAGATTAATTCCAGCCCATGAGGATGGGAATGGATCGTCTCAAATTTATCACCACCCCAGGAACAACAACTTACCACATATGTTATAATAATAGTGGGTTAGGATTGCTATTTTAAAGCACGAATGAAAAATATATTGTAATTAGATGAGATTTGCCAACAAAACAGAGCAAACCAAGTAGAAGTCCAAAATAAAAGACAGACAATGATTTGGTCTTTTGAATTTTTGTTTAGAATTAGTTGCTTATTTTGTTCCTATAGGTGTAAACAATTACTTAAAAAATAGTCTAAGGGCTTATAAGATCTACCTGCATATGGGAAATCCCAAGGCAAATAAATGTATCGCCTTGGGTGCAATTGGCTCATGCCTCTTTGCATTTGAATCTGTGGCTTTAGCAAGGTTAGATTTTCCATCTAATGCCTTAGTTTCCAAAGTTACCTCACCTGCTTATGTCTGCATGTAAACATTAAAACTGCAAATGCCTCCTGTCTGTTTATCTTTGAGTATGCAGTGTATTTCTTTCATCAAAATCACCAAGAGATTAAAAAGTAGGTAGAGACAAAGAACAAAGACTTTAACACTTCTTTAAGAAAAAATCAGAATATGCACAACAAAGAAGTTCAAATTGTGAAAGATCTGTAGCCTGGTTTAACCTTCGATGACAATGAAAAGCCATTTGTCCTTGAGAGGTTGTCATATTTCTTGATCCATATGTTTCCTGGTGCTAAGATTGCAAGCAGAAGTTTATAATATTTCCAAGTAATTTGTTTCATTTGTGTTATAGTATGTACTCTTCTACATGGAATGCTTGACTAACCACAACACACTGTTGCAGGCATTAGTACTAGACAATAGTTCAAAGAGTGAAAAACTCACAAGTGGACAAGAAATTATTTCATGACTTATACTCAACCCTCTCAAAGCACCTCCATTTTTAATTTAAATTAATCCATCAGATAGCACAATGTCTACTGCTGTGATTTCGCTGAAGTAAGTCCCACAGAGGTTACTGTATTGGAGGCACAGCCCTCAGTGTAGTGGTCATAGGTGGGTGGTTCACTGAGGATGCTGCCTTCAGAAAGAATTAAAGTAGTTTTGTGGGCTCTTAGTTAGTTCTCAACAGAACAGTTGCTAAAGTAGTGTGGCTGATCTCTGATCTGTGCTCTGGCTGCTGCCAGCCTGGCAGTATGGTCTCTTCTTCCAATACGTACTCCAACCGTGGTGATACCACCCACCATCCATGGTTGGTCCCCCAATCTTTGGACTTCCAACTCTCAAAACTGTGAAGTAACCTCACTTCTTTGTTTTATAACTACTTGGCCTCAGGTATTCTGTGATAACAAAGGAAATCAAACTAACACACTTACAACAAATGACATATTTTTCTAAGCCTATTATGCCTAACAATGTATAGGGTCAGAATATAATTATCCCCAGTCGGCAGGTGGGGAAGCCGATGCACAGAGACCTCATTCAGGGCCATGCAGCTAGAAAAGTCAGAATTAGAGAATTTGGTTCCAGATGTCATGCTGTAACCACCACACTGTCTGCTTGCATATGTAATACTCATCCAGCTGTTATAAAAATTATACAAAAAATCTGGCACAAAGGAAAAGTGTAAATTAGTCTTAATATTAACATTAATCAAATATCAGTCCTAATAATTCAACCATAGTATTTGAAAATGTAAAAGTTCACTAAAGAGTTGTTTAAGCTTCAATTATTTCAACATACTGTAGAACCGCAGCATAACATGAGCTTCTCACTATGTTCTTAAAGGGTGATTGATAATGAAGGCAGATATTCACTTACTCAATTCCCCCAACACACACCCCCGCCAAGCTGGTGCATCCTCAAGTCCTTCCCAAGTGCTTCCATGGTTGGCCTTCGTTCTACTTCAGAACTCTGGACTCCTTGATGAAGAGATTGCGTCTCCTCTCTTCCTCAGCATCACACACAGAAGCCTGATGCACAAGAATTACTCAATAAATATCTGTAGATTGGTTGCAATGCCTTCTTGATTAGAACCTGTACACCTTTTGGGTAATGTTATTGATCTGATGTACGATTTTTCAAGGAGTGTATGACTGTTGAGTAGGTAATGATGATGAGAAATATCTCTGTCTGATTTTTACTGTATAGTGCAGATTGACCTGGAACTCAAAATCCTGCCACTTTAGCCTTCTGAGTGGTGAGCTTATAGGCATGTATCAAGATGCCCAGCTAATTTTTCTTCAAAATCCTACATACCAAACACATGTGTACAATTCTATTAGATATATACCCAGGGATGGGATACACCTAGCAAGTGTGTGATCACGAAGTCACATAGAATAGCCCCAAACTTTAAATTTTCTAAATGCTTAGCCATAACAGAATAGAGAGACAAATCATAGAGGTCACGCAGTATTACGCAATGATGGAGTTCGTCATTCCACGAACAATATGAGTAAACCACGCAAATAAAACACTGAGATAAAGAAGCCAAACTCCCAAAAGTGCGTAGTGGCTGATTCCGTTTCTGTTGTGTACAAAATAGGCAAAAATAACCAATGCTCCTGGAAGTCAGAACCATGGTTTCTTTTGGGTAGAGGCTGGTTGGTCCCTGGAAAGGTCAAGAAGAAGGTGTCAGCATAGCTGGTAATACCCTGATTTTTTATGGATCTTACTCCAAAGTTTGTCAAAATTAATCTTACTTTTCACTCATTACATTTCAAGTAAAAGCAAAAGGACAAACAACATTCTTCTGCATGCTGCTGTCAAGCTGTACTCAAACATTTACCTCATTTCACAATGACCTCTTTCTTCCATGCTAGTGGGAGCTGCTGTTTGAATGAGAGGGTGTGAATGCATTTCATGAGCCTGATTCAGTGCTACCTCCCTTGACAGCCAGACCTCTCTATTACTTACCTTCACTTCTCTCCGTAATACCTGGAGCACCAACACAAAAGTTAAATGCTTTGCTGAATGAAGGGAAAAGAATGAAGGATAAATCAATGAATAACACGACCCTCAAGTGCTCAGAGCAGACAGGAGCCTATCGTGTTGCATGTAATCACAGCTGTATGATTTGCCCAACTAACAATCTATGACTCATCTATGCACATTCACCCAAAGGATAAAAGTGGAGTAAAACATGTGATGTCACCAAATACATTAATGAAATAATTCTTCATTTTATGAAGAGATTCATGGTTAAGTTTTCTTATTCCACCTGATATTTGTTTCTCATTCAACACTTCCGTGTGCCAGAAGCATTCCTCAGCGGGTCATTGACATTCGATTATTTACTTCTTAAGGTAACCAGGTGTGATAATAAAGGAAGTAGGATTTGGATTCAGACAGACATAAGTTCAAATCATGGTTCTCCCTTTAAAAACCTGAGCAGTCATAAGGAAGTTTGTTTAGGTCTCTGCATTACAGTTGCACTACCTCTTTAATGAGGAGAGTCACGGATCTTCAAGCACCACAGGAAATAGTGCTGGTGAAGCATGGAGCCTGCTGCTGGGTACACGGTTCACCTATAATCCCTTTGTCCACCATCAGTGTCTCCATTGTCACCATCATCACAACTAGAGACGATGTCACTGTCCGGTGTCAGTCCATGCCCATTCACTCAGCGGATTCTATTGATTCTGTCACAAAAGGTATTTCTGTACCTTCTCTTCTTTGCATTTCCGGTGTTTTCCCTGGATCCCAGCTGCCCCCATCTGCCTCTGCCCATCCTCATAAGCTTTGTAAGTTCTGTAGGTGGGAAAAATATCCCTGCTGGACAAGTACCTGTAATGAAGACAGATTAAGCAGAGGAAAGCATGGGAATTTATTTAATAAACTTCGTGGGATATGGGAGTCTTCATAAGGAAATAAAGATTCAGAGAAACAGCTAGATCTTACCGCTTTTGTGGTAGGTGTGACGAGCAGGAAAGAGACGACAGGGCAAAGACTACGAAGAGCTAGTGGTGATAAACTGGGGGGATGTGGCAAGGCCTGTTCGGTCACTTGCTTTTCTGTGTCCCTGTGTCTTCAGAGAAGGCTGATTTCCTTTGAGTCTAGGGAGGGCAGCTCTTGTGTGAAGGTCTTGCCCCCTGCTACAGGGGAGCAGGGAGTGTGGGACAGGGAGACCCCAAGGGAGCAGGGATGTGGTGGAGGGACAGGGAGACCTGACACGTAGCAGGGGTGAGGAGGACCTGGAGACCTTCTTGCTTTTGCAGTTTTCTCAAATTTCCTCTGCTTCAACAAACCAACGTGACCTTCTGAGGCAGTATGTCCTGAACTCCAGTAGTTCTGTCTTTGTTTCTTTTCTGTTCTTCAAATCTTCTCTTCAGAGCACTCATAGTATGTTAGCTTTTTACTCTATGCGTTTGTGTATTTCGTTTGGGCATTTGTTTGTCTTTCTTGGGGACAGAACCAGGCCTTGTGCGTGGCAAGCAGGTGCTCGATCGCTGAGCCACACTTTTGTCTTCAGGTGCTCGATCGCTGAGCCACACTTTTGTCTTCAGAATGAACTTTTCAAATCAAATTGCTCTGTGCCCACTGACGGCTTCCTATGGAGCCACATTTCAAGTGTATTGTTACTTGTGACTCGAGCCTGCCGTCACTGTGCTGCCATCGGCTGTCTCAGGACACTGGTCCCCTCCCGATACACATAGATGGGTAGACTATCTCATTGTGCTCTTAGCCTCCAGTGGGTAAATCCACACATGTGTTTACCGGCATTCCGTCCCTCTCCCAACACTCTCACCTGTCCCGCTGAAGGGCTCATACAAACCCCAGTACTTGGAACCAGCTTTTTCGTTCTGTAACCATGTACGGACTGACCGCAAACGCAGGCACTGGAGCTATAGATCAACACCCACTCTGAAAAGGTGATGTTTGTGTTTCTGCGTTGGCACGTGGTCAGTGCTATGGGGAAAAGAACAGCAGGAAGATAGGTAGGAAGGGAAGGAGGGGCAGTCGTACAGAATAAATTATGGCAGCCAACGGGACCGTCACTGAGAGGGGACATTCAGGCAGAGACTTGAGAGTGTAAGATTGGGCCGTGCGAATATCTATGAAGAAATCTCCAGGCAGAAAGACAAGGCAACTACCCCAGATGATAGTGCACCTGTGTGTGAGGCCGGGGTGCAGAGTCCTGAGTGAGCGAGGATACCCTCCCAGGACAGCAGCAGAGGGTGGCGTCAGACCCTAGACGCTTATCCTGAAAGAGACAGGAGCCGTGGGAGAGCCTTGATAGCAGCACGCAGGCTGGTTTATGGCCTAATTGGATGCCTCTGGCTGCTGAGATCCACACCTTCAGGAGTCAAAAGGGAAGGGGCAGGTGAAGGGCAGTGATGGACTAGACCAGGGAAGGCATACAAGAGAGCTGAAAAGTGATCAGAGTCAGAGCATGATTTTAAAGTGAAACTCAAAGAAATTGTTGTCATATTGACTATATGGTGTCAAGAATGACTCCAAGGAGAGACCAATGGCATAGGCCTGTCCCCCCAGCATGAGGAAGCACGCTTGCAAGTTTGAGCCCAGCCTGGGCAATTTAGTGAATCAATGAGATCCCGTCTGAGAATAAAAAAGGATAAGAGAGACACAGCACAGTGTGAAAGTCCTGGGCTCCAGCCCCAGTACTACCGCCAAAAAAGGAGAATGACTCCAGAATAGGTGCTCAGCAAACCTTTGTTACGTGAACGGAGAGGGAAACAGACACGTGGTGCACAGCTATGGAATAGCAGAATGAAGAGTCCCAGCAGCTAGAGTCAAACTACCTGTCATCCCAGCACTTCGGGAGGCTGAGGCAGGAGAATCACGAGACTGAGCCCAGCCAGGGCAATTTAGCAACTTAACAAGACTCAGTCTCAAATAAAAGGAAAAAAAAGGCCTAAGGACACAGCTCAGAGCAAAGACTCTGTGTTCAAATCCCAGTAACAAAAAAAAATCAAAGTTAGCTGATCAATCTTCATGTCTTTAGAACCAAAAGGAAAATACACATTTCCTTATGATAGGATCATAAAAGTTAAAAAAGCATCATTTCTTTACTTACAGCTAGATTATAACAATTCAGTCCAGTAATACCAGTTTTCTTACATAAGTAGAAGTTTTCAACTGGCAGATTTAGAGGCCTTTATTTCATAACAAGTTAGAAAATAATTTTAATAAATATAGTTAACTAAAAGAAAAGGTATGCTCCATGGGGAAAAGATAATAAACAGTGCACTACAGTGCTGTTTTGGGCAAAAGCAACATCCAAAAACTGAATGTTGGCATATTTTGTGAGCCCCATAAATAACAGTATGATTTACTGATCAAAATAATATAACCCACTCCAGTCAAGGTAAATCTAAAAAGATAATCCAGATCCTGCCCTCAACTCATTTTCAGCATATCTGCTTAGTTCAATATTCATGGCTTCATATCAGCAAAATATTTAGACATCTCTTTCTATTGTTAAGCCTTCTAAGGTTTGAGAGGAGTAGGAATGTTTGCCTCTTGCCTCCTAATTCAAACATGCTTATTTAAATTGCAAGAGCTGTTTTCTTCCTGGCATGGAACACTTCCACTCAATGACAAAACACAGGACTTAAAGGACTGACACTGAACGTTTTCAAAGGGCTCATGATTGCCCTGAGACATTTGTCTAAGAGCCAGAGAGAGGAAGGCCAGGGGCGGGGACAGCAAGAAAGAGAGAGGAAAGAAAGAAAGAGAGAAAGAGAGAAAGAAAGAAAGAAAGAAAGAAAGAAAGAAAGAAAGACAGAAAGAAAGAAAGAGAGAGAGAGGGGGGAGGGAGGGAAGGAGGGAAGAAGGGAAGAAGGGAGGGAGGGAAAGAAAAGAAACGAAAACATTGTCTAACACCTTAGGAAGTGCCTCTTCTCTAGGGAAAAATTTCTGGCACTGTGTGTTTCTGTCCGATGATCCCAGCCTGGATTACATCTGTTGCCTTGTACCCTTGGAGAGCTGAGAAAAACGTCTGTCGTGCTCCAGACTGGTCGCTTCAATTACGAAGGGACTGTGCGAAAGGGAATCCATAGGTTCCCTGTGTACCAAGGGGATGACCTCAAAGTAGCAGCGCTCAAGACTTAATTTGGACTTGTGGCTCATGTTGCCTTGCAACTGCCTCAAAATTGTATCTCTATTTCTTGGGGCTAGTTTCTGTAAATGAAGTGTGATCATTTACCTAGTGAAAGCAAGATACAGACAGACAGACACCAGGCACTTAAGAGAAAACACCTACAAACGATCATGGCCCCGGAAGTGGGAACAGTGTCAGGTAGAACAGCACTGACCCAAATTAGGGGCGGGAACTTTGATAAACTGAGAAAGCATATTGTAGAGATGGCGACAGTACAGACCTCCCCTTGCTCTGAGGATCTGTCTACAGGTCAAAATGCATTCCTGTTGAAGCCTTGGTGTTCACACACTTTCTTAGCAGAGAGTGGAGCAGCCGCTGTGTACAGAGTGAGAGCATATTAGCAGTGCAGAGATTTGCATATCTGGAATCATCGTAGAAAATGCATGACAAGATTTCTTTTGAAAGATTATTGTACAAACACACTGAATCCATGCTAAATCTTGACCTAACAACTTTTTACTTCCCCTTCCTCACTTAAAATAACAAAGCAAGGAACCAAGACACCCAAGCAGTTGATTAGTAGCCAGAAAACCTGATACAGGTTCTGTCCCCTGACCTCGTGCCCGCCAGAGGGTTTCCTTTCATGTGCAGAGGCACGGATAGAGGAGCGTCAAACGTCATCAGTAGCTTCCCGTTTTGCAGCACACGCAAAGATAAAATGCAAAATCAATCCCTTCACTCTGATAATAATTTTCAGCTGATAACATCATGCTATCTGTTCTCTAGATGTTGACTTTCATATTTGTGATGTCTTTAATACAGTGCACCTTCTGAATATTTTTCAAGTTTAAAATATAATGCAATATGACAGTCCTGGCTGCTCTATGGTTCAAGTCTCTGCCATACCTGATGCTCCTTTACACTTAAAAAAATAAGCCACACATGAGATTAAACAGAATTCTGCATCTGGCCTTTGTGTAGAAATTCTCAGTGAGGAAAATAAAGTGTGTGTGGCTTTTGACCCAAAAGCTGTAAGGAAGATGTCCCATGCACTTGTTTCCAGCAATATATGCTTCAGGTACAAATATTTATATAGCTTTGATGTGTGTGATGTTTAAAAAATGATTGGGAAGGACAACTTATTCTCACTCATGGGTTTATAGCCTTATTCTTATTTTCAGTACATTTTTATTGGCCAGTAACAGAGACAAAAGATTTACTTTTATCTGGTATGGTTTTGTTCATGAGCTCCCCATCTTTTCTAGAACTATCCAGGAGAAGTCAAGCAACTTTTTGAGGAGGGTAGAAATGACGGAGGTATGAGAGAAGAACGAAATTTGGCTTGAGGCCTTTGGTGCCAACTTGGATCCAAAGTACATTAAAACAGCAGAATTGTAAACCTTTCTAAAACAAGATTTATAAGGGGAATGCTAACACAGGTTCAACAGACACAGCCTGCCAAGGATTACCCTAATACCAAAAGCACACTCTCGCACTTTTGAGAGGGAGATTACACAGTTGTCAAACAACAGAGGTTGTGTTTATTTGCTTATTTTTAAACTTTTTTTTTAAGTTCACTTTTTACTGATGAGGCTTCCTGACATCAGGTGCTCTTGATGTGCTGGGGACGGTGCAGGTGGGGCAGGCGGGTTCACCTCGGCTCTGCTGTCTGTTTACCCGCGAAGCTGCGAGAGCTCTGCCTAATAGGTCCTACCCTGCTTTTGTTAAAAAGAAACCAAAACGGGGTGGGGGTGGGGACAGAAAATAAACCTGATAGGAAATAAAACAGTGGACACAGATGCTAGCAACAAGAAACTATTTATATTGGTGTTCTCTGAGAGGGAGCAAAAATATGAAAATATGAGGAAGAAATTTTCAGGAGAAAGATAAAAATCTGAAAGCTTCAAAAATCAGGAAATCTCATCTTTGATTCCAGTTCGAGTAGGGCAAAAAACTACATGATCATGTTAATGGTTCCAAAAACGTTTGAAAGAAAATGAAAAGGAGCAAGCAAGTGAATGCTGGGAGACTCTGGGACAACAAAAGGGGGGACTTAGTGACTTCAGGGAGGACAGAGGTGTGTGCTCAGAAATCTCTCGGAGGGGACTTGCTGTGTCTCCTCACTCTGCCTGTCTGTCACGTGGCTGTTTCTCTAGCGTCTATCTCTGTCTACCGATTTCTATGCATATAATCTCTCCAAAAAGTTGTTGAAAGACACCAGCAAGGGCAGGACAGGGAGTAAGGGGGTGTCTTCCAGAGACTCTTTCATTCCAAATTCCCGAGAAGCACAGAAGCCTTACATGTTACCAGAGAACACACAGACACACACACCCGTAAGTTACAATGACAGGAAACAAGCAATGAAACAGGAGCCCCTCGCTGACCCGTTTGCCCACACTGCTCTCAGTTTTGGCTAAGTACCCCTAGACAAGCTCCACACTTCTTTTCACCACTCTTTCCCCTGTACCCAGGTGCACAAAAGAGAGGATCTTTACAAAACAACATCATCAACGAGGACAAAAACCTCTGGTTCACACAAAAGCCCACCTTGCAAATGAAGGGAATATTAACGCCCACCTAACAGTTGCACCGTGGGTTGGACGGACTGAGCACCAGCCCAGCTCTTCCTACAGATTGCCAGTGAGACCGAAGCAGCGCCAGGAGGAACGCACCTACTGTAGGGGAAATGCTGGTGCCGGTTTTCCCTATCAGTCTAACCTTCTGTGTTGATGCACGGATGCTGGTACCCACTTACAAGGATGCCAGATGATCAGTGCAGAAGGAAGGTCCCAAGAGAGAGGGTCACATGGCTCTCTCTGCCCTGTGACGTCACTAGCAGATGGCATGGGTACCAGCTCTGGCAGTTGGCATCAATGTCACTTTTTAGAGATCAATGAGATAGTGCAGATACACACAATCTAGAGGCTCCAGGAAACGATGCGACACTCAGCCTGAAAAGATTTGGAAGACCCAAAATGAAAACTGATTACTGAATGAAATTAAAACCTAAGGTAATATAAATAAAGATATACTTCGATTGATGCTGGCTTTGCATGCAAGTATTTAAAGATACAGTGTCACTGTCTTAGAGTGTTTCTGTGCTCTTTGCCATCTCTGAATTCTTATCATATTTCATTTTTATGATGCAATTCACATACTTTCACTGCTATTATGTAACACTGCAAGTATGTGGACATTACTAGGAGTTTGTGTGTGTGTGTGTGTGTGTGTGTGTATGTGTGTGTGTGTGTTGAGGGGGCTGGAAATTGTTAAATTGAAAAGTCTCTATTTGAATGTGCTTATTTGTTTGAAGACTTTAGATGAAAATAGTTGCTGCTTCACCTAACAAAAATCAAAAATGCATTTGAAACACCAATTATTTTCCCCTTTCATTTGAGATTCTGAACACACGTGCACAATTGCAGTCAGAATCCTTGGACCGTTCCTGTCAGATATTAGCTAGAGGGAGACTTCTGTGGCTCGCAGAACAAAAACACTGTGAGTGTTTTTTTTTTTTGTCCAGGGTGATTTGAACAGCATTAAATAGACAATTAGATTTGGGGGGGAAAAAATCTTAAGCGCAAAAACTGTCTCAAAATTTTCTTTGATTTAAAAAAAAACTGCCAGTGGTTTTTCATTCCTGTCTACAGTTTTATCCAAATTAGCCTAATCCCCTTTTCTTTTTAAAGGCTAGGGAAACAGTGCTCTTTTACACAATTCTTTACTGATAAGAAAGGAGTTTCAAAATGATCTGATTAGTCTTTAAATTTGTATATTTTAATGAACACATATCTAAATTTACATTAGTATAACAGCAACTGAAGTTATTAGAGTTTTTTCTTAAAAAACATGAATTTGGAAGCTATTGAGGGGACAGTACTTTTCATTTTATAAACTGGTTTCTCTGCTATTGTGTTCTCAGGGGAACTAGAATTAATGAAATTCTGCATTGCTATATCATGTTTTGCATTTGCTTGAATTCTGTGATCCTTTCTGTGTATTAAAATCCAGTTTAAAATCAAAGAGAAATGGAGATGATGGTGGTGTTACAACAAATGCTTGCTGTTTCATTCTCTTTTGATAATTTATGCCTGTATAAATTAATCCTATTGCATGCATCAATGTTTTTATATTCTACCCTTAATGTAAAAAAACTTGGTCCTGGAATCAGTCTTTTTTCATATGTTCCAGGGGTCTTGTGATCAAGTCAATAAACATGTTTTTAAGTGTATCAATTTTTAAAATGAAAACACGTTAAATATTGTGCTGGCATTTTTTCAGGTAATTTAAGCTTAGAGAACCATGTTAACGCTGCCGTTTGATGAGTCTGTTGTAATGCCAGAATCCCAGGTGTGCAGAAAGTTTTCTCGAGAATGCGACGACCAGAAGCAAATTAAGAAACCAGAGAGCTTTTCCAAGCAAATTGTCCTTCGAGGAAAAAGCATCAAACGGGCCCCTGGAGAAGAGACTGAGAAAGAAGAGGAAGACGAAGACAGAGAAGAGGAAGACGAAAACGGATTGCCCCGAAGGAGGGGTCTTAGGAAAAAAAAGACCACCAAGCTCCGGCTGGAAAGGGTGAAGTTCAGGAGACAGGAAGCCAACGCCCGCGAGCGGAACCGGATGCACGGCCTCAACGACGCTCTGGACAATTTACGAAAAGTGGTCCCCTGCTATTCCAAAACCCAAAAACTGTCCAAAATAGAAACTTTACGACTGGCCAAAAACTACATTTGGGCACTGTCTGAGATTCTGAGAATCGGCAAGCGGCCAGATCTGCTCACATTCGTGCAAAACCTGTGCAAAGGTCTCTCCCAGCCAACTACAAACTTGGTGGCCGGCTGCCTGCAGCTCAATGCCAGGAGCTTCCTGATGGGGCAGGGTGGGGAAGCTGCTCATCACACAAGGTCGCCCTACTCCACCTTCTACCCACCCTACCACAGCCCTGAGCTCGCCACCCCACCCGGGCACGGGACTCTGGACAACTCCAAGTCCATGAAGCCCTACAATTACTGCAGTGCTTACGAATCCTTCTACGAAAGTACTTCCCCCGAGTGCGCCAGCCCTCAGTTTGAAGGTCCCTTAAGTCCTCCCCCAATTAACTATAATGGGATATTTTCCCTGAAGCAAGAAGAAACCTTGGACTATGGCAAAAATTACAATTACGGCATGCATTACTGTGCAGTGCCGCCCAGGGGCCCCCTTGGGCAGGGTGCCATGTTCAGGTTGCCCACCGACAGCCACTTCCCTTACGACTTACATCTGCGCAGCCAATCTCTCACCATGCAAGATGAATTAAATGCAGTTTTTCATAATTAATGAGGAAAATGAAAATAAACAGTGGTCATTCACCTCCCCCGTCTAATTAAGACAAAGCAGATGCTCGTGGGCTGAGTCCTTGGCACAACTCTATCTAAGGTGTTCACTAGTTTCCGAGGTGTGTTTCAACTATTGTGAGGATTTTCTATGTAATCAATCTCTTTTCGTATGAGAACTTCGTTTTTTTTCTCTGTAAAGCACTGTGATTCTGTTTCTACTGACAGGATTTTTTTCCTTTATTTTCTTTGAAATACACTTAATTTGTTTGAGGATGGTGTCTAAGAATATACTGTTGAATAAAGACACACACACAGAATAACTCAATGTCTATTTCGGTTGTACAGTAATTATAAAATGCATGTTATTAAGATCAGATGAGTAAAATTATGTGTTTATAATTATTAGGAATTATATACTATGTATTTCTGAAAACTGAAATTTTAAAAGATTGAGAATATCACTAAGATAACAATGGTATTGGAAGATGCATTGGAGGATGGAAAATAATATAAAAAGCTATGCAATTTCTGTTCAGTAAGGACGTATCTAAATGCATTCAGGTGGGAAAGATTTCTCTTCAAGTATTCGCAGGTGGGGTGACATGATATTTGGGTAGGTGGTATAAAAATTTCGGAACAATTATTTCAATCATAAAGAAAAATTTTTCAATACTTGTTTTGTTTTGTATTGTTGAGAAATTAACTGTACAGGTTTGTTATCACAGTGTATAATTGTGTTTTCCAACCCAAATTTTTAAAGCAATTAAACATAGATATTTCCACTCATAAAGGATATTGATTAGCTGTGATATTTTTGCATGATACTTATTATTTTCTGGTACACAGCTGCTTTCTGTCCCCAATGCTCCCTCCTTCCCATGGCAGAAATATTTCTGGATTACAAAACCGCATGACCTAAAACAAATTTCTTAAACAAAATGGCCAAAGCGCTTATAAGCATTTTTTTTAAAACTATCTTAAATGAAAGGAAAAGGAGTCCGTGAGGCTTAAACATCCTGGGGAAACAATGATAAATCCTGGTAACCTTCAACTGGAGCCTAAATTCGGTGGCAAATTTCCAGCAAACACCAGCGTGGATGTTAAAAATGGAAGGTTTTACTTCGTGCCTTTTAAATGTCTGGCCGATTAGAAGCTAAATTCTGTGTGATTAGAAGTTTTCTGACAAAAGGCCACCAAAAACTTAGTTTAATAGCGCCCGGGGTGTTAACCGTCTTTTAAAAGATTGTGTCCCTCTCAGAATAAAAAGCAAGGTGACAAAGGTCTCGCTGGGGATGCCCCTGGGGGTAGGCTGTGGAGGGGGAGGAGGGGGGGACAGCTGCCCAGGCTGGCCACAGCGGAGAGACCGCGGCGGTGGCGCGACCTAGGTGGGGGGATGTCGCCTAAAGGGCCCGATGACCCGGTGGGCACAGCGGAGCCAGCTCAGGCCCGACGGCGCAGGGACGCAGGTGGCACGGCGCCCGGGTGGCCGCGAGGGCGCAGGCTGCAGTGCCTATGTCCCTCCTGCAGCGGGCGCCCTGTGCGCCCTGGGGCCGCGCCCTTGCGACCAGGCGCGCCGCGCACTGAGGACTGTGTGCGACTGCAGCTCTGGGACTTGGAGCCACCTCGCAGCGGCCCGCAGAGGGAAAGAGGGACTGCGGTCCACCTTCGGGGACAGCTAAGGGCCCGCAGAGGCAGCCGCTGCCCGTCATCTGTCCAGTCCCACGGTGCGCCGGCCTTGTCCCGCCCCTCCCCAGGCTGGCAGGACTGCCGCGCCCTTTTTTCGGAGGCGGCAAGGCCCTGTCCCAGGGTCCCCTCTTTCTAAGCCCCGGATCCTTGGTGCGCGGCAGTCTCCTGGTGCCCACTGCACCAGGCAGCTGGGTTCCCAGGAGCGCATGGGGAAAACAGAGGGCCGTTCCCCTGCCGGGGTACTGAGATGTTAAGTCGGGAGTTGTGTGCTCAAGGTGCAGAGCCAGTCTCAGCTCAGGGGCAGCTTCGCTTGTGTCCTCGCCAAGCGCCAGAAACCTCCTCCTGGACTGGAGCCGGGATTCTGTGCAGGACCGCAAGACCTCCTGGGGTTCCCTGGACACAGGACTGGACACCGATGCCCTCACTGAGCACCCAGCCGCCAGTGGGATGCCTTGGAAAACATAGGGCGCTCTCTCTCGTTCTCTCTCTCTCTCTCTCTCCTCTTTCTCTCTCTCTCTTTCTCTCCCCCCTCCCTGCCCCCTGCCCCCAATCCTTTTTAGTGCCCTCCTCTCCCCCCATCCTGCATTCAGGGTGTCCAGTGGCCGCCCAAGAGCATCCGTGAGCAGGCGGAGAGCCTGTTTGGAACAGCCTTTGAAAACTGCAGTTTGTCTAGGGTCGCAGATCCACGTTGGGACCAGAGATCGCAGCCGGAAATGGGTCTCTGATCCCTTCTGGTTAGTGGAGGAGCTGAGACCCCAGGCAGCAGCAGGAGGCCTAGGGAAGAAGCAGAGGTGCAGGAGCAGCTTCTGGTCTGCATCTCTGTGGCGAGTGAGCAGAGAGGCGCAGCCAGCTGGAAGCTTCACCCTGCCTCTACTCAGAGCGGTGTTCCAGTGGGTGGGGTGTGCTGGGCCGAGCCATGTGGCTTAAGCCACCTCCTTGTGCCCTCATGAGCCCCGCATGGCGATCACCCAGCCGCTGCCCCTGGACACCTCACCAGTGGCCCTGCGTCAGTGTTCTTCCTCAGCAGGGCACTGTGCCTTCCCGCTGCCTGAAGGCCTAAGAAATCCTGTGACCCGTTCTCTCACACCGGGGACCACAGGTGCCACACTCTGCAAGATCGAACTTTCTAATATCTCACTCCACACAGATGGCACAAGAAGCGCAGATTGGCACCAGAAAGGCTCACCATGTCAGAGGCTGGGTGGACACCATTTTTCTTTTCTGACATCAGGCTTCCCTGCTGCCCTCTCTCTTTGTCTGTCTGTTTCTCTCTCTCTCTCTCTCTCTCTCTCTCTCTCTCTCTCTCTGTCTTTTTGTACTTTTGACCTGACCCATAAGGGAAGCACAGAGATCACAGGCCTGCATCAGTGGGCTGGTGAAAGTCATACTCTGACTTTGGAGAGCAAACAGAATATTCCAGCTCCTGACAATAAGGGTCCCTGTTTTAACCACATAGCGGTCTTGGTGCTCGGGCGTTAGAGGCCCAGGGCTCTGCGTCAGCGCTGTTTGAGCCAGCTTTCTGCTATTCCTAGCCCTACTGCAGCTGGTTTCTCTCCGAGCCCTGTTTTGGAGTTGGTCTTACTGTACCTGGTACCTCCCCAAGTGTGGGACATCCTCTCTCTGTCATAGGGACCTTATTTCCTAAGTAGGCTCTGAAATTTAAGATAAAGTTCAAGTTCTTCGAGTAGCTATATACCGAAGGTCTAGGAAAGAAAGAGTCCCGGGCCTGACTTCTCACACTAACATCATACATGATGCTCTGAGCAAGGCGAGTCCAGCCATTCACACAAGGTACAAAACTCCATTCTCGAAGTGGAGAAACGAAGTAAAACAACAGAACATCTCTGCTTTCCCCACAGCCCTCTCTAGCCTCTTGCTCTTTTCTTTCCGGTTCGACTTGCTGACTGAACGCTAACACAGGGCCCTCTTCCTCAGCACCTCCTGCCACGCCTCCTCTGTGCCTTCTGCCACCTGCAGTGGAGACCGCAAGTACTTAACATTTGCTCTAAATCCTAGGATACCGTTTTTACAAATGGTAGTGATGGGAAAGCCATGGATATAAAAGGTCCAGGTGTAAGGGTGGGGAAGAGCATGCAAGATCTCATTGCAAGAGGACCTGGTGCCAACTAAGCGTGTGTAGGAGGCCACCCAAAGGTGTAAGTCCAAGAACACAGCTCTCTCCAGTGATGCCCATTAGGCCAAGCCCATTCGCTCTGTGACATGGTGAGTGACACGATTTGGTAATATCGCAGTTTCCAGAAATATAAGGATTATGAGAAGTACATAAGCCGCCAAAATCCAATGACTCGTTGGTTCTTATTCTCTTTCTCTGTAGCTCTGATGCCCCCCCCCCGCTACAACTGTCCCCTCACACTTTGCTAATGCTTCCTCGTCTCCATCTCACCCCATGCCTCTCTCTGTCATCTCCCGTGCCCTCTTCCAGTCCAGCAGAGCTGCTCCTCACCCCTCAGCATGCTCACTTACATGTACCGCTGTCACCTTATCTGTCCCAAAGCCCTCTCTAAGCCACCCCCTACCTCTTAGTGCTTCCCAGAACATTTCTGCAGTTTCCTGGGAACAAACCCTTGGAGCCTTCTTTGATTCAATGAGATTGCAAATGGAAACAGAAAGCACTTTGTAGGAAAAGAGATATTGAATATTACTCCATTGCCTGCTATTTTGACCTTCCCCTTTCAAGTTAGCCAAGTTAGCCTCAGAGTCTATTGATGTCCCCTTATTACACCCCCAACCTTGGCCAATCCACTGGCTCCATGCTAATTCCTCAGGCTTTACGTTTCTTCCTTCCAGCTCATTGCCCAGTGCCAAATTAGCTTCCCAAAACACTCCAGTGCACCAATCCCTCGAAGTAATAATGTTCATAGTTCTTGTTTTCTACTTGAAAAATGATAAAATATTTTAATGTTTTATTTTCCTAAATCCCTCATACTAAGGTAAAACAAATATCATAAAGCAGTTTAAAATTTACAAAATATTTTTTATATTCACCTTAGATAACCCTAAGATCCTTATCTTCATGAGGTAATGACTCCTAAGATCTTTCTTTATTTTATCTGGAACAGAACAGCTGGGTTGTGACACTTTCCCATAGGCCCAGGGCCACTGGTTGTAACTGGTGTGCTGGGGAAGCTCAGGGTTTTTCGTCTTTCACACCACAACAAACATAGACGACATTTCTAACCCCAAAATATGTAAGGATTTCCACCTGAGATAGTGTTAGATCCCACGTGTGGAGGGCTCAGTTCCCAAGACCGTTCCTAAATTTGATGCCAATGCAAGTCCCAGGCTATTCCACCTGTGTTTCTGGTCAGCCAGCTATAAACTGGGGTTTGCACAACTTCCTCCTCAGAATTAATTCACTTGTAAGAGCAGCTCACAGAACTCAGGTAAACACCTTGACTGGTTTACTATAAAGGATGTTACAAAGAATGTAGATGAAGAGTTTCATGCAGCAAGGCATACCGGAAGAGGGGTACTCCCCAAAACTCAACTTCCTAGGCGAGGCTTTTGGAGGGTGAGTGAGTCACAGGTGGTGCCATAGTGGTAAGGGGATTAGTTCATTAACGAACTCCTAGATGAACTCGTAGCATTCTAAGCGTGGACTGGATGGGAGGGGATCCCTGGACACATTACCTAGAAGGGCTCAGGCTTGTCCTTCGCTTCGCCGTTCACTCTCTCTGCCTCCTGACTACCAGGGGATGGGCAGCTGTCCCTGGCCTTGCCCTTCCTGCCTCTCCACTATATGTCTCAGCCTTGGAGTCACAGCCAGCTCTGACTGAACTCATGGGAAACTGTGAGCCAAATAAGCCTCTTCACCTTTAAGTTATGCGTGTTGGAAAATATGTCACAGATGAAGGTAAGTGATATGGCTCGGGGCAAAGCTCCCATGACCTCCTGGGGCATACCACCCTCCAGGAACCTCCATATGCTGCTATCCAGAAGTTCCTGCCCAGTCCTTTTGGGTGTCCACGGAGACCTTGTTGCATGGGTGTGATTGGAGAATGTGCAACTGTGTCCAGATGTAACTGTACAAAACAGGTCTGGTCTAATGATAATAGGCTGGTGGAACAGCTTCTGTTTCAGCATTTTTCTTAGCCTTTCTGTGCAGTATTTCTCCCATCAAGGTCTGAGGCTGGCCCCCTCTGGATAGAGTAAGGTCCGACGGCCTACTAACAGATAAAGTGAGTCAGAGAATGTCTTGATGGCCAGCTCCAAGACACAAAGGTAGAGGAAGATTAAAGTTTCTATCGCCCACCTTGGGGAAGAGACATTATAGCCTCTGTAGACTGCTATAGAAATAGAGATGAAGTTAAGGCAAGAACCACGGATGAAACTCTATATGCATGTATACCCTAATGCCCAAGTTGGACAACCTGGGTTCCCAGAGCTTTCACTCTCTGACACGACTCTTCAGCCCTGAAGGTCTGTGTGTGGAGTCTCGTGTCCACTTTCTTATCCCAAAATCTCTTTTAATTACATCAGTGACCAGTGATTTTTGCTCACTCTTTTTAAAAGCAACAATATTGTAGGCATTAATGTATGCATGAAAACTTTGCAAATCATGGTGAAGACAGGCAAGAAGGGTGTGATGTCCAGCTCCTGAGATCTGTTGAAAGGGCAAAGCCAGGCGTTCTCTGTTGGCAGGAGCACGTCCTAGAGGCAAAGCCTGTTTACCTTCTCCGTCTACCTTTAAGCTTTCACAGATCCACCTGCTGGACATTTCTCACTTCCCTTCCCCTACCTCTCAAATGTGCATGTGCTTCCAGGCTGCCTCCTACAGAAAGCCTCCTAAGTCTCTCTACCCTTGATAGAATCTGTCTGCTCTGAATCCATATTCTATCAGTGCCCCAAATGTTATAGTCTATATCACATGATATTCATATATTGTAATTTAACTTACAGACCCAGCTAGATTATAGATTATTCCTGGAGAGCAAGGTCAATGTTTCTTCCTCTCTGTGCCTCTGCAGTCCCTGAACTTATGAAATTCTTGATTTTTGGATTGTAATTAGGAGTATGGATTTATTAGAGAAGAGCATCAATTCAAATGCAAAGCATCAGGGCTTTTCACACCCAACAAGAATTGATAAGCAGCAACAACAGTAAGGTCTGGATTTTCCACCTTTAAAGTGAGAACAATGGCACATTAGTCATAGGGATTTTGTGAACATTGAACAAAATCTTTTCTGAAAGTTCTTAGCTTGTTTCCTTATTCAAGGTATGCAAGCCATTAATGAGATCAGTTTCTTTCTCCTATTATACTAATATGCCATGCACTTATTAACTACTGCTAGATCTGAACAATATGGACAAGAATATCCTATGAATTCATGTGAGACCCAGTTACCATATCATAAAACAAATTTATTCTAGTAGATGTAACCAATATTTTTACTTTGTTTTATTTTGTTTTGGGCTACAGGGCCTCACTCTGTAGCCCAGGCTGGCCTAAAACTCACTGCAATCCTCCTGTCTCAGGCTCCTGAGTGCTGGACTACAGACATGCAGTACCACACACACCTGTCACATGGTTCTGGAGGATCAAACCTGGAGCCTTACACTTCCTAGGTGAGTGTTCTAATGCCCCTAGCCTGCAACCAATATATTTAATTAGAGTTCCTTCCACATAATGTAAGTATGTGCTAGTTTTTCTGAAAATTTGCTTTCTACACACACACATAAGAGTGTGCCCATATCATATGGTGCCAAGTAGTAGAGGAAATTAGAAAACCACTGACCTAGAACAAGTCCATTTTGTTGGTCAGCCTTTTGTCATGGTGACAAAAACACCTGAGTCAGGTCACTGACAGGGGTAGGGTTTGTTGTGGCTCACCGTTTCACGTGGTTGAGCCCATGGCCAGCCGACTCCTTTGTTGGCCTGCGGTGGGGCAGGAACACAGGGAAGGTGGAGCAAAGCTACTCATCTATGGTGGCCTATACACAGCATGAGAGAAAGAGTCAGAGAGAAAGTAGCTAGGGACAAAAGTTAAGCCCTAACTAAGATCATGACCCCATGACCATTTTCTCCGACTAAGTTTCACTTCCCATTTCCATTATTTTCCCATAATGTTACCAAGTTGTGATGTCAGCAGCAGATTAATCCATATGAAGTTAGAGCCCTCATCATCCAGTTACATTCCAAAGACTCATCAACAACCAAGTTTTTAATACAATTAACATTTTGTGGGTACATTTTGGATCCCTTCCATAACACCTGTGGTGAAAAGGCCCTGAGAACTCAGGCTCTAGCAGGCCTTCCCCTCACTTCTGAGATGTACTGTATCTTATGTCAAACCCCATCATGCCAGAATGGTGACTATTCTTGGAAATCCCCTATGGGAGCATTTTCCACTTTGTAGAGATGACTTTTGCAAGGAAGCATGGGGCCAATTAATCATGATCATTGAATGACAGACTGAGAAACTCTTGGAGAAGTGATCACACTGTGAGAACACAAACCTCACTTGTAGGTTAACTCATGGATGGGTTCACTGCTGAAGAGACTGTTAAGAGGAGCTAGTTGGAGGGAGTGGATCATGGGGACACAGTGTTGAGGGCTACATCTGGCCGGTGCCCCTTCTCTGTTTCCTCCCTTGCTCTCTGACTCCTGGATGCCATGAGTTGAGCTGCTGTCCTCTGCCACACCCTTCTACTATGATGTCTCTGCCTTGGAAGCAGCCAACCCTAAACGGAAACTTTGAGCCAAATAAACTTTTCTTTCCTATATTAGTTATCTACACTGAGGATTTGTTCACACTCAAAGTAGCAAAGCTGTAGTAAAGGAAGAGAAAGTGGTAAAGCGCCAGTTCTTATGGAGTATCTAGTATGGCAAGGATGCTTCCTGTTCACCACACTGTACGAGGTGTCATGCAGACGCAGGAGAAGAAGCCGGCTTACTCCCTATCAAGCAATTGGCTTCAGAGGGCAAGGTGGTGCTACTTACTGGTCTTTCTAAGACCAACAGAAAGGAATTTCAGGCAGAAATATTCACCTAAGAAAGGAAAGGTTGAATTCACTTCTAAGAGTCGCAAGCACAGTATGATGCAGGTGTTTGGAGCCACCGAGGGATGAGCCTGGAGAAGTTGGCCAAGGCCACACCGTGCAAACCTCAAGGGTCAGCAGAGAAGTCAGAATCCCATGCACCAGGGCCACCAGCTGATTTACACTTCACACTCATCGCTGTGCTGCAAAATGAGAGCCACCCCCAGAACCCTGGAACCAGTTAGAAAAGATAGAAAGAACTGAAAGGCTTGTTGGTGGTTGGTAATGATGGCCCAAATCAGGAAGCTGAGAAAGGAGGGAGGGTGGGATTGCTGTGCATCTGCAGCTTAGTCTAGGAGATTGGACGTAGGGCTTGTTCTTGAACTTGTTAAGTACCTTGTGGAAAGTCCTGAGTTAGCTAAATATACTGCTGAATCGCCGCTCTCTATGTCTGGACTTTGAGAGCTATCTGAGCTGCAGTGTGGGCAGGGTTATGGACAGTCTTAAACTCAGAATGCAAAGTCTGGAAAGGATGGAGAGGTGGGGCAGAATGCTGATCCTCAGTGTCTCAGGACACTCCTCTTTATTGCTCATCATCAAGGAGATGTCTCTGAATTTGGAGTTGTTACTGTACTCCTGGAATTACTGCAGGAGCTGTACTGTAAGTGAAACTATGGTCTGTTCCCTTTAGAACTTATGTTGTAATTTGATTGCCTCTGGGGCAATGTTGGGATATGGGCTTGCAAGGGTTGTTTAGATTGCTAAGAGATAAATGCTGCTTTTGACCAACTGGATTAGTTACCTCAAGGTTGTTATAAAGCAAACTTGTGCTTGGTCCATTTCACTGAGGATTATTGACTCTAGGTGGTTCCACTTTCATTCAAATCTTCATATCTGTCTTCGTTTACGGTATTATTCCATTGTGCATGGCTGCCACATCTTCTTTAACCATTCCTGTATGGATAGGCAGGTAGGTGTTTCCAGGATTTGGCTATTATGAATTGTGCTGCTATGAACATGGATATACATGTGTCTTTTTGATATGTTGACTTTATTTCTTTTGGGAATATGCCCAGTAGGGCAGTAGCTGGATCTAATGGAATTTCCATTCTCAGCTTTCTAAGGATCCTCCAGACTGTTTTCCATAATCGTTGTACCAGCTTGCATTCCCGCCGGCAGTGGAGCAGAGTTCCTTCTGGACTGTTCATTACCTCCATAGATGTTGGAAATTATAAAAATGTAATAAATTGAATAATGGTTTCCAAAAAATGTCACATCCCAATCCTAGATCATGTAGATATGATATGCTATGGATCAAAAGGGAATTAAAGTTGCAATGAAATCAAGTCAAAACAGGGAAATTGAGCAAATGGACCCAAATACTGTTCTAAGGAGGAAAGGAGGCAGAGCAGGGGAGAGCAAAGCACCTTAGCCAAGATCTCTCTCACCTTTTCTGGCTTTGAAGATTGAAGAAAAGAGCCAGGAGCCAAGGAATATGGTAGCTCCTAAAAGCCAAGAATGGTTATAATTGACACTAAAGTAAGAAAACAGAGTCCTTGGTCTCATAACTACCAAGAACTAAATTTGCCAACAGTGTGCATGAGCAAAGAAATTAATCCTCTCTTAAAATATCCAGAAAGGAACTCAACTGGCACCTTCATTTCAACCTCTTAAGGGTTCTATAACTGGTAACAAACCAAGAAAACAGTCAGGTAATGAATGTATGTTGCTTTTTAAAAAAAATAAAGCAGACCTCATCCCTTCCATTTGCCTCTTCCCTACTCATCCATGTGCCCTTCTGCCTTCCCAGGACCCAGAAGAAGGCCCTCAACAGATCATCCACTCAGTTTTGGACTTCCAACCTTTATAACTTAAGCTAAAACTAAATAAACTTATTTTATTAATAAATGATCCATTTTCAGATATTCTGTTACAGCGGTAGAAAATAGATCAAGACAAGTGACGACTCCAACTTTTTGATTGTTAGATATAAAACAATAACAACATATTTTCAAGTTATATATAAATTCTACAATATATGTGAACATGGTTTTTTTCATACTGCTGCTCTCTATTGTCAGAGGTCCTGTTTGACATGGGGTCTAAAAGGTCACAGGAAAAATAATCTTTTGACTGCCCCCATAAAATCGTAGAAGATGAGGAATGTGAATATTAATAAGCATTTATTGAAATTGTTAATGATTGTCATTGTATTGGCTTCCTTGCCATTTGTCTCAAGCATTCCTTCGAACAGTGCAGAGTGGGATAAGAGTATCATTTTGCTAAGATTGAGTTTCAGAGAAGTCACAATTCACCCAAGCTCATGCAGCCAGTAAGTCGTAGATCTGCATTCAAGTTCCAGTCTGCCTGACTAACAACCTCACAATCATTCCATGAAGCATGGCTTCTCAGAGATTTAGAGGACCTCATATTTAAGAAGGCTGCTGCAAGGCAGACATGGTGATTAGTCTAACTAATTCCGATAACAAAATATCTAAGTCAGGCGGGCGACTTGTGAAGAAAAGAAGCCTAATTAGATGACAGGTTTGGAGGCTGACAATCTAGGAGGTGGCCCTACTGGATCAGACTTTGATGGGGGTCTTATGATCAGTAGCATAATGAAGAAGAGCATGAAAGAGTGTCACATGGCAAAATTGCAGGCCAGAGAGAACTGAGGTCTACAACTCCTTCTGAGGGCATGTATCCAATGATCAAAAGAGCTCCCAGCTAGACCCCACCTCTTAACATGGGCACATGGCATGAGGACCAAGCTTCGGAAACATGAACTTTTTTTCTTTACATTTGTCTTTTTTTGCCATATATATATTCATTTAGGTACTCAATGCATATAGCTTGGGGATTGGTGTACACACGTATCATGTTTTAGTCTTTCTTTTCTTTCGCTTTGTTTCCTCTATCTTTTCCCCCTTCCCCTATCTCTGAGATACCTGCTTTCACAGTTCCAATTTTCTCTTTTCTATTTTTCTCCTCTGGTCTTTTATATTTTAGGTTTCTCATGTAAGTGAGAACATGTGATATTAACCTTTTATATCTGGTTGGTTTGTTAAGCATTACAGTCTCAAGTTGTATTTATTTTCTTAAAAATTCTTCAAATTTATTTTTCTTATGGCCACGTAATTCTCCATTGTGTCTACATGCTATTTTCTTTATCCACTCATCCACCAATTTAGCTATTAGGAGTTGTGCTACTGTACACATGGGCATGCATGTGTCCCTGGAGTATGATGTCTTTAACTCTTCTAGAAAGATTCTCAGTAGAGGTGGAGCTGGATCAGATGGGGTTTGTATTTTCAATTTGCTAAGGAATCTCTATGATGGACTCTATTGTTGTTACACTAGTTTACAGCCCCACCAATGTGTAGAAGTCTTTCTTTTCTCTGCACATCCTCATCAACATTTGCTGTATTTTGAGTTCTTAAAGATAGCCATTCTTGTTGGTGTGAGATGGAATCTCAGGTTTTAATTTGCACTTCTCTGACACCCAAAGATTTTGAACATGTTTTCATGTACTTTTTTTGCCATTTGTGGTTGAACTTCTTTTGAGAAGTGTCTACTCATTTCAGTTGCCCAGTTTTTATCAAGTCTTTTATTTTGGGGGAGAGTGTTATTTTTTGAGTTCATTATATTTATATATTCTAAATATTAGCTCTCTGAGGAGGGTTAGTTTTTGGAAATTTTCTTCCCCATTCTGTGGACTTTCTTTTCACTGTTGGTTGTTTCTTTTGCTATGCAAACACTTTTTAGTTTTAATCCCATTTGTTGATTCTTGATGTTATTTCTTGTGCAATTAGAGTTCTGCTCATGAAATCCTTTCCTATGCATATGTCTTCTAGGCTTTACCTATTTTATCTTTGATCTGGTTCGGTGTTTCTGTTTTAGTGTCTAGTTCTTTGAACCATTTTGATTTGATTTTAGTATAGGGCCAACACTCCATCTTTGAGGGACCGACCACGTCCACATGACACCACTTCATGTGCCTTTCTTCTCATTTCATTCTCCCAATACATGGCTTACACACTGTTATTGGTCCCATCAGAAAATTGAAGCACAAGAACGAGCCCAAACTACATGGTGGATGAGCGGTAGAAGCTAGGTTCCGTGCAAGGGAGTCACCTCCAGAGCTCACATTCCTCACCTCCAAACTGAAGTGCTTTGCTCCAGAGAACCATCGGAATGTTTAAAGTTTTGTCCTGATATTGAAGAATGGCTGGTCTCAGGCCAGCAGGGGAAAGTAATGACAAGTTGTAAAGACAAATCACCTAGAACACTAGGGGGCGAGTCCTTGAATCAATTCCTTTCCCACGTAGCTATATAGGGATGGCGATTGTTTCCTGGTCATAGCTCTCCATTTCTTTATCAACTAAGTTACTCTGAGTGAGAGGGCCCTCGCTCAATTTGGTGTTAAGGCAAATAGTAAATGAACTCTTAAGCTTTCAAAAATGATAATCTAGCATTACTTAAAAGCCTACAATTTGTTCCTAAATGTATTTAAATCTTACCAGCGAACATGATGCTGGTTATTAAAAAGTAATTCGGGAGAAATTAGCTTGCAGCTACAAAATTAATATAATTCATTTATTACTTGCAGCCACAAATCAAGATGCTGTTAACACTGCTACACACAATTTAATATGCACAGTAAGTTTCCATATGGCTTCAATTCTAGGTTTCTGGTCACTCTCCTGAATCATTTACTCAGTAGCCCAGCATGTCTAGTCAAAGGGAACCTGACCTAACCAAAATGGGAAGCATACACTTTCAAATTATGGAATTGCAGGTTGGGTTCCCTCTCATTTTCATAATATTAAACAAGTACGTATTGTTAAATCTATAGGCCTACAATTACTTGCAGATTCATTGAGAGATACATGCCAGACACACTCAATTTCTAACATTAGCCAAGACTCTTCTATTTTTTTTTCTGGTTCCCAATTTCCTTCGTCTTTTTCCACCTTTCCTTAGAAGTTGAGAAGTGGGAGGAAAAACACATACACATATTCCTATTTGGTTGGAGGTCTAGATAAACAAAATCTTGTCCAAGGCTTTGCTGTCTTCTGCATAGTCTTGCCAGAATAAGACGGATTTGATAGCTACATTCTATGGCTCCACTTCAAGGAAAGTCAAGTTCTATATGAAATAAGACACACACACTGTGCCATTCCAGACAAGAAATGAGCAGTAATACCTTATTTCCCAAGCCTAAAACAATAGAACCTATGTCTCTCACCTGGGTTTTCCCTTAAATGTGTTTTTTTGCACACCTGTTTCCTTTGAATGCTGGCCCAGCTGTCCCTGTGTGATCTTTGAGAACAACGGCTTTCCTTACCTTTCACTACTACCCAGCCTCCATCGGTCTTGGGCAAGTCTGTGACGTCGTCACTGCATTTCGCTTTATTAGTCTTGCCACATTCTTTTCTGCTGCATGCTTACAAATTACTCTGACAAGGGAAATCCAGATTCAGAAATTTAAAAAATTATGATAGAGACTTATGTTTCCAACGTTGTGATTGATAACTGCCCTCTTTCACCTTTTCTCTCCTGAAGAGTGAAGGATTGAAAAGGAAGGAGGAAGAGGCCACCAACTGAGAAGCGGATAACCCTTTGCTCTGATTTCCACGAAGCAATGCTCTTCTCCCAGAACAGAAAGCAAAGTGAGGGGAGGAAGTCGACTCTAAATAGCTTCTATCCTCTCAGTGATACAAAGGCGCACATCTCTGCAGAAATCTTTGATATTTTGATCCCAAGCTACAAAAAAAGTGAAGTCATTAGAAAATCTATAGAGATCTGTGAAGAAAATTAGTTAGCAGTTGGGGACGAGTGAAAAAAGGAACAAAATTATACCCAAGAGTTTATTTCAAGCTTATTATAATAGTGAGACTTTCCTTCTGATTTATATGTATATTCAGCACTGGGAATCGAGTGTGGGGCCTGTGTGCATGGTAGGCATGAGGTCTACCACTGAGCTCCACTCCCAGCCCATGTATGACACTTTACACATTATTTCATGAGGATCATCACAACAATCCTTTTGTCATATTAAGGTAAATAAATCTAATTGCCTTTGCAAGGTATGGAAATGCAGAGAAATTAGGTGATTCGCCTAAATTTGCACTTTTAAGAAGTTCTAGAATTTAAATAAGATCCAAGTCACTCCATAGACAATTCCACAGTCCTTCAAAAGCATTGCTCAAAGAGTTAATATAGGTTAATTTAAAAAGTTTAGTTATTGCAAGAAAGCAATGGTAAAAACTTTCTTAAGAAAGAGACAAGTTTGACGGTATCTTTCTTAGAAACAGTAGACTATAGTATCTGTTTTGTAATTGTTAAGTATCAACTAGATTTCCTTGAAAGTTTTACTACACATCAAACTAAATACGTAAGACGTCTGCAAACACTGTAAATATGTCTACCGATTTGACTTCAGCTCCAGACCATGGAAAATGGTCTCTGCTGGTAGACTCTCACCATACCTGAGAGGCACTGATGGTCTGGGTGACTTATATTAGGGGGGAAAAAAACACAGGCCAAGATAACCTAAGGGGAAAAGAAAATTTGAACTCTGGTACCCCAGTCCTGCCTGTTGTCCTCCCCAGTCAAACACAGTGTTCATCTCCTGTCATAGGACAGGCTGTGACACACCAGGAGGTTAGGATGATGGGCTAGTGAAAACACTTCCTCCATTGAGTTCTCATGGGAAAACACCCTCAGCTTCAAACAGCAGAAAGCTAGGCAGGAAGATAGTGACATGCAGGAAAATCACTCCCTTCTGACTGGAAAAGGATCACTGGGAGGGTGTCACTGAGCAGCCCCTTGGGGTCCCCCTCTCCCTCCAGATCCTCCCCAGGGTGGGACAGAATACCGTGAGAATCTTGAGAGCTGCATAGCATGCCAAGCCCAGCTGGAGAGACAGCACAGAATTGCCTCTGAGAGAGAGGCGACCAAAGGTCATCGTCCTCATCACCCACAAGGACTGATAGTCTGAGTCTCCCTAAAACCCAGATGTTCAGGATGACCTCTTGGGATTTAAAACTCTAAACTTTCAAACTTTCACCTTTCCTCTGTTTTCTCTTCTTGTCCAAGCACCTGTAGCACTCAGATTCTGAGTTAGGTCCCATGGGAGACTAACAGCAGTTACTTGAGACTGAAGGACAGTGAGAAGACATCTGGTTGTTCATAGGATCATATTCTTCATGACGTGCTTTAATTATACCATTCTCATCAGGGGTGTCCATCCTATGGACTGCCATTTTTTGTGGGGGTTTTGCCTTTTTTTAAGTGAAGAGAAACTCTACTGGGCCATATATAAAATGTATAATGTACCTCATATACATATGTAAATATTTAAACTTTTTAAATTTTTATTATAATATTTTAAAAATCAAGGGCAAGATAATAGCAGGCCACAGGTATTAGGTAATATAGATAATAGTGCTTTGGGTTTTAAATAGCTGTGTAACAAAAACTCACCATTCTACCCAAAAGAATAATCTCTTTCCTTCCAAGAATCATCTCTTTTTATTTATATCTCACATTCTGGCTCTGAGGTCAGAAACTATTGAGTGTCCAACATGGCCAGTCAGAGATGGCCTAATCTTCAAGACCTTTCAGGTTTGCTCTGTGAGTCAAGTGAAGTCTTGAGTTTGCCACACTGTACCAGCCTGGTTGGTCACAGAAGCAAGCCCACAAAGATGGGCTCTGTTTTATAAGAATTGTTCGGTAGAAGCTGGATGAGTAGCCTCTCTGTACCAGAGCTCGGAAATCTTGGAATTCTGCCCAATTGTGTTGAGGTTCCTTAAACTCTTCCTCTCGTACCTCATTGATTTTTGGTACACATGAGGGCTTTCTGAGCCCATCCAAACTGGATGTCGAGATTAGACTTTTCCAGTTGTATTTGCTTGTGTTACTGTGTGTTAGTTTTTCTTTTTTAATTCTGATCATAAACACATATATTGCATGCTCATTATAATAAACTTATGTAAGTCTAGCTAAGAAACTATTACACAAAATACCCTACCTTGTCTTGGCAAGCTACACCAGTCATAATGATTGGGAAGAGAGGCCAACTTTAGGTTGAGAACACCTGACCCCCAGGGTTACTTCCTGGAATCTTGAGGCTAACCCACCCCTTGCAACCTGTATTTACTTCTTCAGTTAGCCCAAGTAAATCTCCCACTGTGAGGACTAACTCTGTAGGCCAGCACACTGAAAATATCCTCAAAGACACTCAGGAAGAAGCTGGGTCCAGTGATACAAGACCGTAATCCCAGCACTCTGGGAGGCTGAGGCAGAAGGATCACAAATTTGACCTCAGGCTGGACAACTTAGTAACTTAGCAAGACCCTATCTCAAAATCAAAAATGAAAATAAAATGAGGTGGAATGTGGAGGCCCTGGAATCAATCTCCAGTACTACCACCAAACACACACACACACACACACACACACACACACACACACACATACTCAGGCAGGGAATCTGGGCCCCGGCCATGGAGTTTGGCAATCTAACGGAGACTCAACCACTGCCTGTGGTCTCTGCTCCTCTGCCTTTCTCCCAGTCTCATTGATGACATTTTGGGCACCTGGCTAAGAGAAGGTAACTTGGGGCTACATTTAACTGGAGTTATTGGAATATATTTTGTGTCATTACATACTGTCACTTGCTCTTCTGATATGTCATTCTCTAAGTGGTAGAGAACACAAATAATCATGGCAGAGTTTCAAGTAGCTGGGAATGGCTTTCAAGCAATAGTCCTGCCATGCCCTGGACAGAGACATGAAGC
Source organism: Ctenodactylus gundi (assembly GCA_004027205.1). NCBI lineage: Eukaryota > Metazoa > Chordata > Mammalia > Rodentia > Ctenodactylidae > Ctenodactylus > Ctenodactylus gundi. The sequence goes on along the minus strand of PVKB01000644.1, from coordinate 275,984 downwards.
TACTGCACAGAGATTAGGCCCCCACAGGACTATGTCCTAGGCGTCCACCACATGTAGTAATGGGCAAGAAGTCAGAAGCCAGAAGCCAAGTAATAGACAAATCTTCCATTGATCAGATGGCTCTTTTAGTCAAATTAGTTCAAACTCCAATTGCGTTTCGTCCCTGTCAAGTATACAGCTGCTCAGGTAGCAAATCCAAGTGCAAGTACAGCCTCCACTTTTCCTTTCTCTGACACCATAGTGCACTTGATAAAACTAAAAATAAATCACCCCTGATACTGGCATGGGTGAGGATATTTTTGGGATGTTTAATAAAGCAAGTGCAAAATTGCCAAATCTTCATTTGAACCTATGTGAAGGGTATCTTCTTGCTAATCATTAAACGAACTTATACACACACAGAGAAAATGCAGGTAAAATTATGGGAGATTTTAAAAAGGCAATATGCAATCGACTGTGATATAGGAAAGACTGATTTTCTATACCATTAAAAATTGTATAAACAACTTGTCACATAAATAGATAATGAATGGTTAGGCAGGCAAAAGACAAAGGGGAGAGGTATTTCAAAGCTATTTATGAAAAATAATCTGGACTTTATAAAACTTGTAACATTTCCTAGCTCATGAAATATCTATAATAGGTTAAGCTTCCTTTTCTCGTTTACTCAGTAAATGTTCATATTGAACTTAATTTAATAGTTTTCATTTTGTATGTTTGCTAATCATACAAGTTTCAGGCTCTACAGGTCTAGTTCTGCCTTTGGGTATCAGATTGGAACAGATGATGAGAGATGGGTAATTCAAAGCCTTGCAGGTGGAATTAAAGTCCAAGAACACAGGAAGAAAGTGAGGGCATTTAAAGCAGGCTCATCGAACCCACAGCCTATGGACTGCACGCAACCGGCAACAGCTCTGAAAGTGGCCTCACAGCCCAGTTTGTAAGCTCTCCTAAAGCATTCTGAGGGCTTTTGCATCATGATTTTGTTTAGCATATTAGGTATTTTTATGTGGCCTAATACAGTATTAATGTGGTCCAAGCAAGCCAGGAGTTTAGACACCCCTATTTTAAAAAGAAACAGGAAGGGACTTGTAACAAGTGTCAGGCTAGAAGGCATGAACACTGAGTCAAAGCCAGTACATCCAAAGGAAGAGAACGAAAATGTCAGTATAAACTGAGAAAATATTTTGAGTTACAGATATTTTAATAGAAATGTGTTATTTTTTCTAGTTCGCAAGCAAGCTAAATTAGTCCAATAAAATAATGTGGATGTTGTTACATTAAGTCCTATTCTCTCAGAAAAATTTAGGCATGACGAGCTAGTAGCTAACTGTGTTTTTAGGAGGTGGCCTCTGATTGGAGGTGGGCAGCCAGGGGCATGACCTGGAAAGCTACGCTTGTCCCTGGCTCCTTTCTTTCCTCCCTGCTTCCTGGCTGCCACAGGTTTAACAGCTTCCTTCCACCATCCCCTTCACCATCTGCATCTGCTGTGGGGCCAGCTGACTCTAGACTAAACTCACACTCACGAGCCAAAAGCTTTCATCTTTTAAGTTATGGGTATTAGGTATTATGTCCTAATGATGGGAAAGCTGACTAATGCAGATATGCATATCCTTCAGTTAATAAGTAAGAAAAAATCTATTTGTTATTTGCAGCCATTTATTATTTCTGTGAGGAAATAATTAACATGGTCCTAAAACTCAGAACAAAACTATTTTTTAAAGCAAGGAGTTATAAGAACATAGGCTTCAGATTCTCTCCACATGGTACAAATCCTACCAACCTAGACCCTTGAGCCAGTGACTTCGTCTCTCTGAGCTCCAGTTTTCACTCTTGTGTATGTAACCTAACAGCGGCACCAGCTTCACACGGTTGATGCGAAGATTAAATGAGGTAATAGTACATGCCACACACTGACAACACCTGGCCCACCGTCAGGGCTGAGTTCTTGCTACTTCCAATTGGCTAATCAAATATCTTCCTTACAGACTATGATAAAATGAACTTCAATAAAGCCAGAGAGAGTTATTATAAACCTGGTCAGAGGGGAGCCATGTCAGTTTGGCTGAACAAATTGCTTGGTCCCTAGCTTGGTCACATTGTAGCGGAAACCCTGACAAGTCACTGCAGCATTATGCTGATGGGGGACCATGGCAAGCAGGATATTGAATTAGCCATGAACTTAGCAAGAGATTGTTATCATCCGTAACCCTGTAGGGAGGGATTCTTAGCATTGCTGTGCTGGCTGATTTAATTCCCTCAGTCAGATGCTTGAATTCTGGACTTACACTGAGCTTCTTGCATCTACCTATGGAAATACGGAAAAGAATTACCAAAAAAAAAAAAAAAAAAAAAGCAGAACAAATATCTAAGGGGCTAATTGTCAAGACAATAAAACTGCAATGAGTGTGTCTTGAGCTCATAGTGTAAGAGTCCAAGTTCTGTAACTGATTACTCACAAATAGGGCTGTGAGAATTGCCTGTTCTGACGCAATTCTATTGCAGATTAGAGAAGGGAAGTGAGAACGTGTGAGAATTTCTCCTCTCCATTTCTGCAACAGTCCTTCATTTGAAAAACTACCTTTGGGCCTATGATAAGAGTGTTTTAGAAAAAGAACCGTAAGCAATGGTATTATGAAAAAAGCCCCTTAGTTTTCAGCTTTGCACTCAATGGCTGCCTGTTTGTTGAACAGAGAAAAATACACCTGGGCCTGATGACACAGGCCTATAACCCCAACATCTGGGAGGCTGAAGCAGGAGCATCGCAAGTTTGAGCCCAGCCTGAGTAACGTAGCAGCCTAGCAAGATTCTGTCTCAAATAAACAATAGAAAGAAAGGAAGGCTGGAGAGGCAGCTTAGAAGGAAGGCCCTGTGTTCAATCCCCAAGTATTAGCACTGTTTTGTAGGTTTTTAAACAATAATTTTCTACTAAAATACAAAAGAAATTAATACAAGTAGTTTAAACCATGTCAAAAATAAAAATAATAATTGGATAATTCTTTTTAAAGTGTCTCAGATCCCATAACAAGTTTATATAAACAGCAGTAGGTTCTTCAGTGTGAATCAAGAAGGACAGAGTAAGTGTACAGGTCCATCTCATGTCCTGATAGTTCATGCAATTAATACCATTTCACCATATGTATTTTCAGTCCCCTGGACACAAAATGCCTACCATGCTACAGTTAAATCCTGTTTCATGGAGTTGCTGCACTAAATGGTAATCATTGACCCAGAAAAAAAATACTATAAAAATGAATAGAGAAATATTTCTGTGCTAAGATGTTTGGAGACAGGCATTATCGTCCCTGTCTCCCCAAACTCCGTGAAAATTCAAGGAGAGGTTAAGATTAAAGGCACAGTAGCAGCCAACGTTTGGACAATATAAAGCACTAGCAGATGAGAATGGAGAATGCGTTCTCAAGGCTGTAACAGGAACACCGCGGTGGAAAACCGTAACTTCAAATTGAGGGGTGAATTTCCAGCCAGGTGAATTCCCCCAGCACAAACTTCTGAACCTCGGCGTTCAGTGGCTGCATTCCACAGGAGACGGTCAAGAGAGGTTGTCTAATTAACCAAGTAAATAACAATTCAAAAAACAGGAAATGCCTTCATCTCTGTGCTCTTGGGTCTATCACCTGGCAGTGGCTTAAAATCACTTAGGAATTCTGGCCTCATAAATCAAATAACTGTTTTAGAAGCAAGCAGCATCCTTTCTCATTTTTGAGGGAGGGGCTCTGTATTTTGAGTTTTGATTTTATCTTTGTTTCATTTCAAGACAGGCTCTCACTCTGCAGTCCAGGCTGGCCTTGAGCTTACTAAGTAACTTCCATTGGCCTCAAATGAGTAACCTGCTTCAGCTTCCCAACCACGGACATTCAGGCGTGCATCGCCGCTGCAGGCTTGTAGCAACCTTGTAGCCCAGGCAGGACAGTAAGAAACTGGTCTTGGTCACTAGGAGAAGCCACCTGGTGGAATGAGGCTGTCCACAGCAGAGCACGACTCCACGTGCAGCCGGCAAGTTCATGCGAGGGAAATGAACTCATTATAACAGCGTGTCCGCTAGCAACACACCATAGAAAGTCGCCAAATGTCCTAGCAAAACTTCAGCAAGAGAGAGACACAATCCTTAGCAAACAGAAAATCTGTATTCAGAAAACATGGAATGAATACTGAAAACAAAAGAAAACTTTTAGCACGTTATTCTCCAAGAGATCTGTGAAACTATCATACTCAGACATAAAAAAAAAAGGCACTGAGAGCTCTTGAGGACTAAAAAAAACACATTACTAGAAAAAGTTTGACTGACAACTTGAGGTACAAAGACACAGAGCTGAATAGTGGATGGAAAGGCTCCCGCCCCGCCCACAGCGCTGGCCTCTGCTCTTACTAACCGGAGGAAAGGCCTGGGGAGCACAGGGCGTGTGCCGGGTAAGGAGCCATTTCGTCTGGCTGCTCTGGAGGTTACACGCCCAGAGGACAGAGGGAGGAACGGAGTAGTAGGGGAAAGCCAGGCTGTGCCCACCTGGTGCAGTCAGGAGCTAGGCAATGCTGCAGCAAAGGACGTGGGTACGAGGCAGCTGACTGCGTAAGCCTCAGCTGCCTTTATCTTACTCTCACTCTGATGAGCGCTAATCCCAGGAGAGCCTCCAAATACAACAGAAAACATCTGGCTGGATATTCTGAGAGCAGGCGCAAGAAGAAAGCATTTTCTAGCAGCTGCAGTTCTCTGCAGGTAAGGGGCTACGAACCCAGGCTGCTGCCTGGCCCATGTTGGGAGGAGTGCCACAGGGTGCTGAGGAGCTACCCGGCCCCAGGCAAGGGCTGTCATCGCCCATCGAAGGGTACCACAGTATTGCTGCTGTCGGGAGCAAACGCCTTGCCCAACTAGACTTTCAGTGAAGTGGTTCTTGTTCAAGTTCAATCAAAATACTGCTCCAACAGGGAAGATTTGTCTTACAACGTTTCCAGGGCTGTGTAGAAAGCTGGAGTGGCGCTTACACCTGTGTCACTGGTGACCACAGTCCCAGTGCTGTGCCGGCAAATGTTTATCAAATGGTTCTGCAGTGGGGAAGCCTTGATTGTTGCATTGGCCAATTTTTGTAGTAGGAACACTCTCGTCATAGCCATTTTCAAGCTACCAATGTCCTGCCATGGCATGGGATGTTCCGCACAGGGTAGGTCCAGGATGCCACGGTATGAAGGTCACTCTGTGCTCGCATTTGTCCTTCAACCCAAGTTCTGTTTGTTACCTGCTAGGATTTTTATAACCTTCTAGGAACCTTAAAAGAACAGACACCAAAAGGAAAAAAAAAAAGATTTCTCTCTCAGTCTTTTGAAAATCAGCCAGCCCCTCTTCAGCGCCCTTTGAAATTTACTTGCTTACTAAAACCCTCTACCACTGACACAGAACGCCATCATTTAAACCAGTATTTAGGTGAGACGACAGATGAGAGAATGATCCGTAGAAAACTCAACTCAGAAACCTATTAAAATGACACAAGACAGGGGGAAAGCCCCCTCTGCTCCTAAAAAGCCGGAGACAAATCTGGACTCTATTCCGCTATTTTCCCAGAGCTAGAAAGAAAGTAACTAGTTCATAAATTCCTTCAGGAGCTTGGGGATTTTTGATGTAATGAGTTTTACAGTTTCAGAGGAGAATGCTTTGCTAATAATTATGTAACAGTAATTAAATCTGAAAAAGGCTGTACTCTAACTATGTTGATTTATTGCAGCTCCTACAAAGTACTCCTCGAGCGTGCATTGGAGTGTGTGCCACCCCCCTCCCGTTTTCTTTAAATTCTCACAGAGCACTGGGTCACAGATGGTCTGAGCTGCTATATTTTCCCTATTAAATTCCTAATAATCTTTTTCTGAGGCTGAGTCATGGAAGCCTGGGGATTTCTCATTTTAATTAGAAGGTTTAAGGAGCTAACTCTGTTTGAAATTTCCTCCTAGGAGGACTGGGTGCAGGTGATCCCATTCAGAAGAACACCACCGAGCCGGGCCAGGACCACATTTCCATATGAGATCGCGGCTTGCTTGGCTCCACTCCTGCTTCTGAGTCCGTGATCCATTGTCTGAATTTGAAGAATGAATTCTGAAAAATAAGATTTGTTTGGGGTTATTCTTCTGGAGAATGTATTTTTGTATTTGCTTCCCAACTCTGCTTTACAGATGGAGCAATGATTCAGGAATATGCTGTTTATTATTCCAAAGGAAGTCCAAATCATAGGAATCTTAGCGTTGTCGTCAGGAAACAGATTTGGGGACCTTCGTCCTTTTTCATCCATGTAGTGCTCTTCCTTTGGCCTCCTCGCACTTAATGTTTCAAACTTCCCAGGTCACAGGACAGCCTCCTATTGGGGTTTTTGGTTCCAAGAGCAGACGTGCCCAAATGGGGACAAGACACCGTGAACAGCACTTCTGTTTGTTGGGTTCAGGATGAGTCGTGGGGCTGAAGTAAGATCCTCTCTCAGGGTCTCCCAGTGACTTTGATCATTTGTAGAAAACCTGCTGTGGAATGGAGGGGTGAGGTGCGGGCTTCCCGGGACCCTTCTGTGCACAGAAGACTCTGCTCCAGAGACAGCTGGGCGGGTTTCCTCTTCCTGGTCACAAGAGCCTGCTTCTCCACTTTTGTAAAATAATGAGCACCTCAACCTTTGAGTGTAGCAGGACCCCAGAAGCCTAAGGAACCGCCACTGTCGTGACCCCTGCAGCTTTAACACAAGCAGGCTCCTGAGCTAGCAACAACTGCAGCCTATAAAACAAAACAAGGTTAAGCGACCTGAGTGGTGAATGCATCATTTAAAGAAACAGATTCCACACCGGCTTGTTAGTTCATTAGAGAAGGAGCCTTTCCCTTCTCTCAAATCCAAACCGTGCATGGCTTCCTGTCTGGCCAGACTGTTTAAGCCTGCTCCCTTCATATTTAGCTAATTAGTACTTTTCAGATTTGGAAAGTCTTCTTGCTCAGGTATAAGCAATCTTCCGTGATTATTTTTATGGTGCTTTATTTACATAGCATTTTGGTTTCCCAGGACAGATTCTGGTCGCTGCAATCACAATTTAAAATATAAACAACTTTATAAATAGAAATTTTATATTTCATATATGGAATACAAAATGTAATGTCATAGATAGATAGATAGATAGATAGATATTCCCCACCTTCAGAATGTGTGTTATCTGCTGTGTCTATAATGAGAATTAAATTGAGAAAGGAAATAACACTAAATTTCCACACTAGATTCTAGGCTACATTAGAAGGTTTAAAAAGTGGACATGTGTGCAGCATGATAGTGTTTAGTTGAAAAAAATTGTAAGGCCTTTCAGGATTTTCGAGCTGTAAGAATAAATTTTCTCTCAGATACCTCTGGCCCAGGCTGATGTTTCTAGAACATGCTGGTTACAGCCATATGTTTAGCAATTGTGCTTGTGACACGTGTGGACGAGTGGCTGAGCTGCCAGACGCCTGTGAGCAGAGGCCTGCGTGGAGGCAGGACACACTGCAGTGACAAGCAGCGCCCTGCCCAGCCTGGCCACATGCAGGCCATCCCGCCACGAGGGCCACGCTCAGCAAAGGGACAAACTTTCTATACCTAATTATTAAGACGGCTGCACAGGATGGCAAATGCTGCACACAATGGTCAAATACAAATGTGGTGGATACTTAGACCTGGGGAGAATCTCAACTTGCTGATACTCAGATTTTTTTTTTAAGTGAAAGTAGGCAAGTTTCTCTGAAAATGTTAGATCTCCTTGTACCATCCCTAAATGAGTGAACGGGAGAGTTGGTCAGGGGAAGGCCACAATGCCTGCAACCAGGTTCTTGAAGGAGTTAAACCAGAAGATGTTTCTGGCTTCTGATTAATGGCCAGGGACAACCCAATCTGCTTTGCCTACTTCAGCAGTACAGGCTGGTGCAGCGGGGTAATATCTAATAACTAATCTTTGACACAAGAATTAAGTCATTTTGCAAGAAAGCAGATCATTAGAAGCCAAATTGAATTATAAGTAATACTATCTCTGCGGAGGATTGTAAATTAATTGGTTTTTAACAATAACATTCCAGTATTTTATTAAAGCAGCGTAAGAATTCGGGGAAGAAACGAATGCAGCAGATAAACAGGCCAGGTGCTGGTGATGCAAATGAAACAGATGACAGATGGCGAGTACCACGCTCGCTCTCTGTGTGTGTGTAATGGATAGAGGTAATCAAATCCCTGGGTGCGTTGGCGACTTTCTTTACATCAAGAACTTTACCTCGGGCTGCTCACACTCTCCCCACCCCCGCCCTCAGCGTGCCCCGGGGGGCGCCTGTGCCGCCCTGCCCTCCCTGCCCCTAAACTCCATGACAGCCTATGCACTATCAGAAGTGTGGGCTATCCCTCTATTTACACAACACCACGCACAAATATCGTTCCACCAATCAACCTGTATACACTAAACAACAGATTTCTCTAAGAAGAACACCTCAGTGAGAAAACAAAGCAACCTGCTTAGATTAAAGGTGTCCGTGCAGTAGGAGCAGTGATACGCGTGAGAGGCCAGCTAGCGGGGTGGGGGAGAGCTCCTCCTGGCTCATCCCGGCGGTGGCCTACAGGGGCAAGTGACAGCTCCGCAGAACGATGTCGGGATCTCGGCGCTCCAGGAGAAGGCCCATGTGGTCCCATGTCAGAGGAGCAAGAAGATTGTTCGTGGATGGATTTTTCATCTCACCACTGTGGGGCCAAAGATGCTGCGTCACTACCCTGCTTCCAGTGAAGGAAGCGGGACACACGGCCAATCGGAGAATGCAAAGTTCCACTCCACATAGAATGTGGGGAAGAATTTGACTCAGGGCAGGGTCATAACACAGGAACAGGCCACTTGGGACTGACCTCGCGCAGGTAGAGAACTTATTCCCGATCCTCTGATGTCATCTCAGCTTGGTTTGCATCTTTCCAGCTGCTTCAGGGACAGTGGACGTTCCCAGTGGTGTTTAGGGTCCCCTTCAAGTGTGATAAACCCAGTGTCACTTGACAGTCGTTTCTCCAGAACCAGGCTAGTGGCAAAGGTCTCTCTTTCATTTACACTTGGGATTTGTTTTTTGTTTGGTTGGTTTTTTTTTTTTTTTTTTTTTTTTTTTTTTTTTTTTTTTTTTTGAGCCAGGATTGCCAGGATCTTGCTTTGTAGCCCAGGCTGGTCCTGAACTCACTATATAGCTCAGCCTGGCCTTGGACTCACAGCAATCCTCCTGCCTCAGCCTCCCAGTGCTGGGATTGTAGGCCTGCGCCACCATGCTCAGCTTTTGTGTGGTGCTGGGGAATTGAACCCAGAGCCTTACGCTTGTAAGGCAAGCACTTTAACTGCGGTGCCATTCCTCCAGTCCCTACACTTGGAAATTCTGAAGTTATTTTTTAATCTTGTCTTTTTTTTTCGCCTTTCCACACACAACCCTGACCCATGCTCCACCCTCGCCCTGTACTGGGACTTGAGCCCAGGGCTGTGGCAGTCGGCTACATCCCGAGCCGTTTGTTTATTTATTTGTTCATTTATTTTTGAGACAGAGTCTCACTTTGCACCCAGTCCGGTCCTGAACTCGCTAATATAATCCAGGATGGCCTTGAACTCACGGCAATCCTCATGCCTCAGACTCTCGAGTGGGTTTTTTTGGAGACAAGATCTAAGTTGCTAAGGCTGGGCTCAAACTTGCTATCTTCCTGCCTCTGCCTCTCAGAGTACAAGAATAACAGCTATACACAACCAGCTGGGTTTCTCATTTCTTCATATTTCATGTGCAGTCAAAACACAAAATATACAGTTTTTATTGTAAACTTCCCTACCAAATATCACTCCCGCCCAGTCCCACTTCTGGGCTCTGCCCTGGCATGTGGCTGTGTCCCTTTGCTGCCCTTGGCAGGCTTCCTCACCCACCTTCCTCCTCCTCACTGCTCCGGGGCTCTTGATTGCCTCTCTCATCCTGCCCTTGACCTGCCTTCGAGCGTATCCCACAGGCCTCCCAGTGCCACGTGGGAGCTCAGCGTCCCATGGTCCGTGCAGGGCCACACCCATCCCAGACCACTGTCATGCCATGCTCCTTGGCAGCCAAGTCTCCAAGCTCACTGTCCCTGGGAAGATCTGCCAACCGCTGTCTCTGAACGTCACCGCTGGTTCTGTCTGACTCGTTTGCCATTTGGGATGCTACTCATATGTTGCAAGTGCCTGTACCCACCCTCTTAGCAAGCATACCTGGTGCCGTTAGGCCTGGTATTGGCTTCTCACTGCATGACGTGTGCCAGGAGGAGGCTGCTGCCATTCTGAGTTCCTGAGCACATTGTCACCAGGAGTCACTCACTGCCTTCTTCCCATGCCCATGCCCGTGACATCTGATCAGCACCTTGGCCAGCGCTGGCAGATGCTTGCCGGGGGTTCCCCCATCCCCCCTACCCAGGAGCAGTGCCTAGCCCTTGGCCTTGGGACGCCTGCTTGGATACTGTACCATTCTTTCTCCTGTGAATCATCTTCCCAGTTGCTTTATCCTCATAGTACTGAGAAACACATTAACTACCTAATCAATGTCTGTTCACTGATACATTGTTTATAGAAAAATAGCATTTTTATACTTTTTAAAGACGATAACACAAATCAACCAGAACATTCCAAAGTACATTTTATTTGCCCTTTATTTTTGTATATGTGCCTACCAGAACACCTCCATGTACCGGGCCCTAAATTTGATTCCAGGAAGTTAAAATGACATTTGCATTGCAGGGTTCTGGGCTTAAGGCAGCACAAAGCACTAGAGCTTGGTCTGGTGCTACTAATTTTGTGTTGACTTCTCCTCAGAGAATTGTGTGCCTTTGGGCTGTTTCTGATTTCCTATTAGATGGCATTTAAGGAAGTATATTATATCCTGAACCTAAAAGGATCAGCCCTTTAATAAACCAAATTGACCTTTCTGTTTTTCCCTAGAGGTGCCTGGGGTCCTCCTCCTCTCCTTAAAGCCCCCTTTCTTCCCAGGCAACAAATTGATTTTGTGACTGTTTTGTTTGCCGTTTTCACATGACAACCACATATATGGCTAAGGGTAATGACCAAAAGTCATACTCCTGGGCAACTGGGCACGGCCAGATGAGACAATAAATAAAATTTGTGGAATTAGTGCGGTGGCACCTGCTCTTCTGGGTGCATGTCCAGCTTTAGCAAGTTTTCAAAGAGGTGAGGTCACCAGAGTTGAGAGGCAAGTGGTGGCTCCCCTGTTTCCCATCCGTTCCCAGGTAACACAAAGAGCCCGAGTCTGTAAACATCCCCTTCGAATTCACAAACACAAAATATCATCACAGACTTGATAGCTCAATACCTACCTACAGTCATGAATTTGTCATGGGGCATATATCTGAAAGTGGACAGTCTTATACTCCACACACAGATCAATACCTTACAATTCTTTAGCATTGCCTTGCAAATATTCCGAAGAAAAGATAATGTTGGCATGCGACACTTGTGTAGAGCTCTGTGAGAGAAACCAAGATACTGAGAAGCACAGCAATAGTTTGACTATTGTGAACCTAAATAACCTTTCTGTGTCTAGTCAAAATCTGGATTCTGACTTACAGCAGTAGTAACAGTGAATATTAGCACCTTGAGCTTTTATTGAAAATTAAATTTACTTATATCCCTCAGACTTTCTCCCTCTCCAACAATTTTGGCCTTTCCTTTGCACAAGAGAAATTCTGCAACTGAGTTCCAAAGCCTTGCCTTCCTAATGCATCTGTAAACAGCTGCAGCTCTCTGCTCAATATTGGCTGCAGCTGCCATAATGTCCCAGAAGGACAAGCAAGGGGAGAGAGCTCCCCTTAATGGCCTCGCCACCCCTGATTGGATTTATGTTTTGTTTTTAAGTAACATTTTGTTGCATTTGCATTACTGAAATTACCAGGTTATGGTAAACTATAATCCCAAATCAATGTCCCCCGAAGAAAGCGGGAGTGAACTTTATCACCAACAACAAATTCAATTTTCCCATTACCTACTGACAAAGGAGCTGCTGCCAACAGCACTTGAGGATTTTGGGAAAGTTCGCCAAACAAGCCCACAAATCTTAGGTTTTAATGTCTCCTGCTTTTGCTTCCTACTTAACCGCTGCTCTTCATCTATAGGTATTTTTATGTATCTTGATTATCTTCTAAAATTACATCCAGCAACAGATAAAGATATCCCCAGTAGGAACCCTCATGCCTTACTGCTGGAATCGTGGGATGGTGAAGCCACTTGGGAAAACAACTTGGTAACTCCTCAAAAGAATTAAACATGGAATTATCATATTTGAATAGCTAATTCCATTATTGGTTACCCAAAAAGAATTGAAAATAGGGCTTGAATCATCAGGCCAATGGCTATAGCAATATACTATTCATAGTAGTCTGGAGGGAGAAACAACCAAGACGTCCATCAAGAAATGAATGAATAAATGAAATGTAGTATATACATATAATAGAATATTACTCAGCCATAAAAATGAACAAAGTACTGATACCTGCTACAATGTGAACAGAACTTAAAAACATTATGCTGAATGAAATAAGCTAGACACAAAAGGGCAAATATCATGTGATCCCACTTAATTCATGTTTATGGAACAGGAAGTTCAAAGATACAGGATAAACAACACATATCATCAGGGGCTGAGGGGATTGGAGATGGGGAGTTATTGCTGTTGGGTATAGAGTTTCTATTTAAGATGATTATAATGTTGTAGAAATAGGTAGTGGCAATACATTCACATAATACTGTGATTATATTAGATGGCACTGAATTATAGACACGAAAGCAGTTAAAATGGTAAATTTTATGTTATGAATCTTGAAGCACAATAAAAATATAATACCAAAAACCTACACCTTAAAATTATGTTATATACTTAAGGTGAATTTTAGTATATTAATAAATAAGGTGGATCAGACTATAGGCATTTTATCTCTAATTTTCTAAAATGTTTGTCAAAAATAAAAGTAGAAATAACATTTCACTCTGTCACACTATGAGAGAAGCCTGTGTGAAACTATTATATTGTACCTTTTCTCATAAAAAGAAAGTCTATTTATTGCTTCTATTAATAGCAAATGCATTTGACTCATTTTAACACCTCACAGAGACAGTAACGCTTAGCAAAATAAAGGAAACACAAATGATTAAGTATTGCATTATGTCTCTCGTATGAGTTTGCTAAAATATAAATGACTACAAGAACATAAGGTAAAAAGAGAGGGTGGGAAGTAAGAAAACAGACTGCTCAGAGATGGAAGGGGTCTTGAAGGGGAAACAAGTTGGTGAAGGAAAGAGGAAAGAAAATATGGTTCCAGTTCCCCAAGTAGTATGTAACCGACATGTATATGAATTTCTAGTGCATATACACTCAAGAATAAATTAATTTTAAAAAAGTAAAAACCAAATGGAAAAAATGATTTGTCTAGAAAACCAATTTGTTCCAGAAAATCAGCAATTTCCCCACCATTTATTGAATACTCTGTCTTTTCTCCAAAACTCTAAAACACTTCTCTGTTATGTATGAAAATTCTGTCTATGTAGGTGTAGTTTTGGGTTAACACTACTGTTCTACTAATCCAATTGCCTACTCTTACATCAACACGATACTGTCTGAACTACATAATATTATAAGATACTTTGATATCAAGAATAGTAAGGTTTCTCCCACAATCTTTTGACTCTTCTTAACTCTATGGATTTGTATATAAATTTTGGAACCAACTTCTTAAGTTCTACAAAAATCCTCTTAAAAGTCTGAATATGGTGTACTGAATTTTGCTGGAAAGAATTAGTATCTGCCATCAATGGATGAGATCATCTTACCTATGAACAGGGACTACTTCCCTAAGCTTTGGTTAATGCTCCTAAACTAAGGTTTATAATTTTTTTCTCTACAACACTTGCTTACATTTTAGTCATAAGGCCTTCTAGTTTGTTGTTATTGTGAATAAACTATCATCTTAGTTATTTTTTTTACTGGGGGGACATAACATTTGACATCCCCAACATAATAAGGGAGGCAAGGTTTTTTTTAGTTCAGTTTCAGAAGATCCCAGTCCATTCATGGGCAGTTGGCAAGGAAGGAAAGGGCTTGGAAGAGAATAGCTGCTCAGGAGATCCCAAAAAGAAGATCCAGGGCTTCAGGACGAAGCTGGGATGTGATTATACATCCTTCAAAGTCACGTGCTTAACATGCCCCACACTCCCAGTGATCTCATCACATCCTCAGTAATCCAATCACACCCTTCATAATCAGCCCCTCCCTTCCAGGCGCCCCACCTCCCGACAGCACGCGAAATCCATACATAATCCACAACGTCCAAATATTTGAGATTTGGATATATCTCATACGTTTGAAGGGCATCTCGGGGACTTTCCATACCTAAGCAGCAAAGACTGTTTAATTGCCTTTATAACTGTGATGGGAATCCACTTTTTTCCCCTTCCTTCCAGGGAAAGCAAGCTATTATGTCATGAGCTGCTGTGGAAAGCATGGTGGTAAGGATCTGAGACTACCAGTCAACAGCAAAGGGGAAACTGAGGCTACTCGTGGCCAGTGGGTGAAGTTGGACGGGAAAGGATCTAATCTGATGCTGATTGTGAAGGCCGTGAGAAGCCTGTGTCTTACTTTTTAATTGCTGTTAATCAATCCCCGACATGTACAGCTCAGGAGGGAAAGGTTTATTTTAGCTCGGTTTCAGAAGGCCAGAGTTCATACAAGGGCAAGTCGGTAACGTGGAAGCACGTGGTGGAACTATAGCTGGAGGAAAGTGGCATATGGCAGGGCACCCGGAGAACCGAGGGAGGGAGGGGGAAGAGCTGCCCAGCCAGGTCCTGTCCCAGCAATCTGCCCCTTCTGAGTTCAGTCTCCCCCTCTGACCAGGCCCCCCTGTTAACAGCACGTTGGTATTTTGCAGCATCCAAATACATGAAGCTTTTCAGTGACGCTCCAGATCCAAACCATAATACCCTCTGAAGAGAACCCCACTGAGCTATTCCTTCAGGCTCCTGACCAGTAGGACCTGGTATAATACAGGTTGCTATAACATGTGATGTTGTGCAGATAACTTATTATGAAGCAATAGATGACCACTACATATAAATCTTATGAAAAAAAGAAAGTCAAAACAAGTAACATTTACAGAGAAACCACAGTTTGAATTACTGTTTTGAGTAGGAGTTAACCCCTCTTTTATCTCAGGAGTTAATCAGTTTGGTAGGAGAGGAAGGACCATTTGGCAATAAAAGATGATCAACAAAAGTTAGGAAACACTAAGCTCAAATTCTGCAAGAAACACATCTACTAACTTATAATTAAATCAATAAGCATTTATAAGACACCTACAATTTGTGCAGTGATGTTTTACATGACAGAGTGAAAACAACATAATTAAAAGATAGCCCTTGCCACTTATTGAGCTAAAATTTATCGAGGCATAACCTAGTCACTGAGTTTATGCAAGTCCGGGTTTGAAGCCGTTTCCATCCTCCAAACCATCTGGATACCTCACTCAGAAGCTCCAAATGGACAACACAGCTTCTAAAATTCAGTTAGCTTACTTCGAGAAATTAGTTCCTATAATAGAAGAAGCTGAAATTAAATACTTGCATCTGGCAATATCTGTGCAAGATGGTGGCATTATCACAGGTTGCAAGGGAATCCAATTTTCAACTTTTTCATAAAATAACAATGAAAACATACATATAGCAAAACAATCACCACCGTTAATCAATTAACACCAGTATGTATCGAGCATCTACTGTGTACTAGGGGCTGTGCCATGTCGAACAGAGGCTGATGAGGTAGAAGTGGTTCTCTCCCACTGGAAATTCGCTCTGTACTGGGAGACGTTCGGGTCTGTTGGAACTGCATGCCGAGTCACAAGCGGTCAGAGAGAGGGATGGCCGGGGAGGGTGGCTTCGCTGAGGAAGTTAGCTTAAGCTGCGACCTAAAGGAGAAAGAGAACTGAAAGCACTGCTGACTGAGGCAGTGGCCTCCCCGAAGCCTCACGATGAAGCTCTGCAGAGCGGGCCTGTTGGGAGGAGGAACGCAGAAGCAGAGAAAGGAGATCGGAGACGGTCCTGTAGCCAGTCCTGAGCCTGCCTTCCATTTGCAGTGCGATAGGAGTCCTCGCAGGGACAGAAGCAGGGAGTCACTTGAGCTGATTTCCACCACTAATGGGGAAGAGGGGGAGCAGCGGATGTTCCCTGCGCAGCTGGCCCTGGTTTCCTACACAATTGTCCTTGGGCTCCGTACTCTTCATGTCAGTGTTCTTTTCTTTCTCATTCTGACAGAATCACAGAACTCATCTTCCAATGTGCTACTTCAATTTTCTAAAGTACCCAATTCTCTGGCTTTATTACACTTTACAATCTCACCAGTGTGTCTTAATATAGACTTCTCAAATCTCAAAGTTGCATTTTCATCACGTCTATTTTAACTACTTTCATGGTTGCAAGATATCTTGTATCTCTTAAAAAAACAATTTTTTATTTACAAAATGCAAGAAAGACATGCTTACATTTGGAAAAATAGCACAGATAAGCAAAAGGAAGAAAATAAAAATCTAGTTTTAGTTGCACACTTCAAAGATAATCCATCATGCATCTGTGGTTCTGACTTTTGTGCGCACTTAAAGTTTGTCACCCCAGAAAGCTTTCTGTAACGATGGATTCATTTCCAACACCTTTAAAAGCTCAGTAATGAGTGTGCATACACACATTTCAGGAGGTACCCTGTTTTACTGCACACTTCTGAAATGGTACCATTTTTCCAGAGATCTTTTTCTTGCTCTTCCTTTAAAAAAAAAACTTTTTAGTAATTTTTATTATACAATATTTCAAATGTATATAAGGAAGATAATCTAGTTGACATGAAAGTGTATATATCACTTAGGTTTGATAATTGCTGACTTTGATTATATTGTCTTCAGATTTTTGTTATTCATATTATTTTAATATTCAAGAGAATTTTTTTATAATTGTAATAATTTTCAATCTTTATGGAGTATAGGGTGATACTTCAATGTAAGTATACAGTGTGTATTAAATTACAGTAATTAACATCTCTTTTTTCATATTCCTCTTCAAACATTTATCATTTCTTTATGTTGGAAACATTCAAACTACTTTCTTCTACTTATTTATAAAACATATTACATTGTGAACTGTAGCCATTCCACGAATTCATCCCCATGTACCTGGACTCTATTACAGTGGACAGCACATCACAAAGTGCTTGCTTTTCTCTGTCTATTTTATTATGTTACCATAATGATCTCCAGTTCCAGCTGTGTTGCCACAAGCTACAGAACTGTGTTCTTTTTAAGGTTGAATGATATTCTAGTGAGCATGTGTACCATGTTACCACATTTCCCTTATCCATTTACCCATTGGTACACGATATGCGTAGCTCTGTGGCTTGATCCTTCCTTCCTTCTACTGTCTGTAATGTCCTTGGAGGAGTTATCTATGCCCGTGGCTTCGCAGGTCACCTCAAACAATGATGTCATCATAAAACCATTCTTCTAGCCCAAATCATTTTCTACTGAACCTCAGGTCTCTACTTAGCCATATTCCTGCAGCACCACTGCTCAAATGTTACTGCTTTATTACAGCCACGTGGAAGCTCTCCGGGATTTCCAGGAGTCCCAAAAATTTTGATTTAGTACCTTTGAACTCTGACTGGTAGCTAAGGCTTCAACTCATCCCTGTAATCTCAAAAAAGATTCTACTAATCTCTCCGCAAAACAGTAAAATATTTTCCTGACTGGTTTCCCTGCTTCCTTTCTGTTGGTGCCCCCACTGTGGTATCAATGTGGGTATTAAAAATAAAAATTTCACATTCGTCTCAACTTAAGACTAGAAACCAAATTTTAAAATACCATCATTCCTTTTCTCTCTTCATGTAGTTTCGTTCTTTCTCACTCCCAGTGAGAATCCTCCAAGTGACAGAAAGCCTGGTCACAAGAGAAAAGCTTTGCTGCTCTCTTGCTCTCTTCTTTTTACTCAGGCGTGATACTTCCTTCCTTTAGTTCTAGTTAAAAAGAAAACCCTGGGAAAGGATTTTGATTGGTCCAGTCTGGATCAGGTGACAAACTCTGAATGGCTGGGAGAGGTCAAGGCCAGAAAGCACAGGCACACCGATCAGGAACCCACCTGAGGAGTGGCATCTCCACAGCCCACAACTACACCCTGGGCCATCCGTGTAACAGATTCCCAGGGGGACTAAACTCGAGTGGGTTGAGAGAAACCCAAAAATAATAAGAAACATGGGAAGATACCTGAGTCATCAGATATGAAAGGTCCTAGGAAGAAACACTTCAGTCATATTGTAATGACATTTCCAATTTTCATGAATAAATGATAAATGAACCAGGGGAACACTGGAGTAAATACTAGAAAATGAAGAAATGTTCACAGTTAAAAGGAAACAGAATTTGTCTCAGAATACTGTACTTAGACCAACAGTTGTGCATAAGACGGGGAAAAGAAAGACATGCTTGGGCATTTGAAGACTGAAAAGGTACCGCCTAAGTCCATTTCCTGAAAAAAAAATTGAAAGCACTAGGGAATCCCATTTAGTCGGTTATGAGAATAACAAAAGACACTGAGTGCTGCGCTCAAGAAAAGAAAAAGGAAAATACAATTATGGGCAATATAAACAGTAAAACATGTACTATGGTCTAAACAATTGTGAGTGGAGTTATTTTAATGCTGCTGGGAATAAATGAAATTGCCCTAAATTAAAAGATTCTAAGTAAAAGTATATTTTTTCCATCCATTTTATGTTGTTATAACAACAAAATATAACAGAATATCTGAAACTGGGTAATTTGCAAAGGAAACAAGTTGTTTTTGTTCATTTATTTATTTATCTATTTATTTATTTTTGGCAAACGGTTCTGAAGGCTGGTAAGTCCAAGGTCGGGCAGCTGCATCAGTTGGGCTTCTGGTGAGGTCCCAGGTCTCTTCAACTTGTGGAGCAAGGTGGAGAGGCAAGCAGGTTGCTGCAGAAGAGAGAAAAAGGGGACAAACTCCCAAGGGAGCTACTGAAAGACAAGAACATGGGCCATTCCTGAGAGCTCTGCTTCTATGATTCAAGCCCTTCTCACTAGGCCCCCGGGAAATAAGTTATCAGCATGTGAATTTCAGGAAACAGATTCTAACTATAGTAATTGTGAATCTAAAATTACAGATTATTGAAATAACTGGGAGAAGTAAATGGTATAAGACCAGCAAAAACATGTTAATAATTTTAATAGTTTTGAAAAGAAAATGTTTTAAAAATTATTAAGTTCTCCTTGTGTAGGGCATGATGATGCATGCCCATAATCCCAACCACCATGTAATATAGGCCTAGGTGTGAGGATGGCAAGTTCAAGGTCTTTAATGAGAACTTGCCTCAGAAGAAAAGAGGAAGTGACTGGGGATGTACCTCAGTGGCAGAGCAGTTGCTCAGCACCCAGGCCCTGGGTTCAGTCCCCACTGCTGTTGAGGGAGAGAGAGAGAATGTGAAAGCAGTTCTCAGAACTGGCTGGGTGTTTTGTAACTGAAGTCGTGTTGGAATCCTGGCTTCAAATGAAGCAGGGTGTGCAAAACAGATCTGAATTCCTGGGTTGACTTAAAATTATGATACATTATTGTGGAGTTTTGCTTTACTTTCAATATTACAAAAATAATATCTATCTTATGAGCTTCTTCGGGCACCCCTCGAAGTCCCATCCTCCAGTTTTCACAGTCGTCTCATTCTCCTCCAAGCTCTGTCAAAACTAGTTAGGGAAATAAAATGGAGAAACTTGTCCTGTCCTTACAAAAAATACTAATAAGGAGAAAGAAACAAAATCAACACACATAATGCATATATTGGAGAGAGAGTTGGTGGTGGACCTCTAGTCTAAGCCACTGAGGAGGCTGAGACAGGAGAACTGCAAGTTCAAGATCAGCCTGGGCAATTTACTCATTTCTCACAACCAATAAAATAAAATAGTAAAATAAAATGGATGTAATGAAAAGGAAGCAGAGGAAACAGTTTATGAAAAGACAAAAAGGGAAGAGTTTCCATTGACAATGTAAATATTAGTAATTTTATAACTGATAAGTGATATTTCTATTAAAATTGTATTCTTATGCAAGAGATAAGAGATGACATTTACCAGTCAAAAGTACACTGAAACTTATTAATCAACAGTAATAGAAAGACCAGGAAATTTAAATCTTAAATTTAAATTTAAGAATCTTCTATTGCCACTGAGAGAAAATTGAAAGTCTCCTCAGCCTCTCTGGAGTCTGCTAGATCTGCCCAAGGACAGTGTACCCCTTGAGCTTTCTGCCACGCCAGCCTGTGAGGCAGTCGCCAAACTTCCCGTACCTGGATGCTCCTGCTGTGGACACAGCCCCGTGCTGGCCAGGGCACCCTGCTACCCTCCCTGACCCTCGCCCCCACCCCGGCTCATCCCCGTGAACAGTTCTGCACTGACCCTGCCCAGTGGAACCTTCTCTCGGGTCCCATGCTAGCATCCACTGCCCTCTTTTCAGGCCCGCACCCCACTGTATTCTTCCCCCATAACATTTTTTTCAATTTGTAAATATTCAGTCTGTACTTCTCCAATATATTTTGTGTTGTGAACTCCAATAGGGCAGTGACTGTCCGCTGCTCAGTTTTTTAACCAACATCTAGCATAGTGTCCGACACACACTGTACACCCCGTGAGTTATTTGTTATTGAATGATCGCAAGCAGGTGTTTACTATGTATTTTCATGATTTATTTGCCATTCCTATTCTAGTACCTTAGGAGTTTTATTGTAACATGTTTAGCATTTATTTATAATGACTAGGGTAAATGTCTCCCATTAGTTCTTTTTAAAAATTCTCTTTATAACTGTCATATTTAGAACTAGCTTGTCCAGTGCCCAAAAGCAAAGCAGAAAGGACAATTGGGATTCTGATTATCATTGACTTGTATGTGTATATTCACCTGGGACAGAGGAACATTTGCATAGCATCATTTCCCATCGTAGCCAATCAGGATGCACTTGCCCCTGCAGTAGTAGCCACACCCCTTCCTAGGCCCCTGTGCAACGTTCCCTCAGCTGACCAGTTTGGGGGGCTTCTGTTGTCCTCCAGGTGGAGAACAGACAAAGAGAGCCCTGCAACATTCTCCTCCAAGACAAGGCACGCGTATCCCCCAAAGGGGTGGGATGATAGAGCTTGTCTCCGGGGAGACCTTCACACAGAACTCTCCTGTGAACTCCAGCAGCTTCTGGTATTTCCCATCATCCCCACGTTGCAGTGCCTGGTAGGAGGCCAGGCCTGGTAGAGTCTACATATCCACCCTGATTAGAGAAAAACATCTGCCTCACCTTTGCCACCTGACGTCGGATTTCCAGAAGGCTATGATGGTGCTGCGGTCAGGAGACAGGCACATTTTCTTAAAAATAGAGATTCTGTAACTCAATTAACCAGGGAGAAAAGCAGTACCGGAGGGGCAGATGTCTGGCAGTTCCAAGTGTTCTGCCTCCGGGCGCCTCCAGCAACGAGTTGGGGCGGGGAGTGCAGCCTGACAGTCCTCTGCCTCTTCAGAATCTACTGCACTCTTCGTTTTAATCTTAGACATCAAATGGTTAACCACATCGCAATCTCAAGCTCCACTTACCCTCGCATTGCGTCCTTCAGAAAAATGGCGTGCAACGGTAGAAGTTCATCTCACCCACAGGTTGGCTTTCAAACCAGCACTGAAGGGGACAATTGCTTGTGGTCAAAATTATTCCTTAAAATTCTTTACATTGCCCCTGAAGAACAGTATCCAGATGTAATATCATGCGATAAATTCAACAGTCAGCTTTTCCTACAGTGTTGAAACAGATTGAGCTGATTGAGCATATATTTGGGAGCTCCATCTCATGAAATAAAATAAATGGATAAATAGACAGTCATACATATATCAGAAACATGTACTGTATAGAATCACATACAGTTTAATTTGTGTACATTAAATGGACATAAAATGTGGCTTTGTTACATGTCTTTTTATGTATATATTTTTAAAATTTTATTCCTGATTATTTGGCAATATCTGTGGTCATCACAAATGAGATCTGATTTTTTTCATTTCGTTTTTCTCTGGTGATAGCAGATGGAAAAGCTATTTAATTCTCAAATGTTCTTGGTACTCCTACAATTTCATAAATTCTGTTAACTTTATTAATAACTTGAAGACAAATACTCTTGTACGCTTTAGTTATGTAATCTTAGTCACGTCATCAGTTAATAATAGTCCTTCTCTTATTCCAATATTTGTACTGTTCTTTTAATTTTCTTACATTGTGACATTTACTTGAACCTTCAGCATGCTTAAAATTAACAATGATAATAAGCACTTCTTTATCTAATGGGAAACACCTTGGTCGTTTTCCCACTATTGTAATCATTGCTCTTGGTTCTGCTTGATTCACCTCAATGTTGATTTTGAAACATAAATGGCTTAGGTTTACTAACCATGCTCTTAAATAACATATTCAGATTATCTTAAATAGTAAGGAGTTATTTTAAAAATATCCAAGAACATGGAGAGGCATGAGCCTCAGAAGTGATGTCCATGCTCTTCCCAGCTAGGCTGAAGAGCTCCTACCAGAGGACCCAGAAGTACATTTTGAGGTCATGCAAGATGTAGACTGATCTTAATTTCCTTCAAGTTGCTTGAAGAGGAGATCTTTCAAGTCACTTTTAAAATCTTAAAGTATTAAAATGACATAGGCATGTGTCATGTGCACTTGATTTCCCATATGTTAAAAACTGATTTTCCTGATAGTTGAGTTATAAAAATAGCACTTTCTGATTTAATTGGAATGTATAATGATTTTCCTGTCCTCTACTGCACTTAAATACTAATGTATGAGGTGTGATCAAAAACATAGTGAGAGGACCCCCCACAGCTGAGTCTGGGCTCAGCGTACACCAGGCAGGGCCGATTTGGAGGAGGCTGGTAGAAAACATGAACATTTTCCTCACCGCCCCTCACCTTGGGCTTGTGGCTGAGCCCAGGATCGGCTAGCACCAGGCAGGGACACTCCAGAGGCGCCTGGTAGGCCTCTGGGATATCTTCCCCACTGCCACTGGCCTTGGGGGCCTACAGTACAACCTGGGTTTGGCTAGTGCCGAGCAGGGCTGCTCCGCAGGGGACTGGTAGGACTTCTGGACATCTTCCCTGCTGCCCCTCGCAGCAGGGACCTACGGTGGATCCTGGGCTCGGTAGTAGGTCTCCTTGCCATTTTCCCCACTGACCCTCACAGCAGAGGCCGGCATGGACACTGGGATTTGCGAGCACCAGGCAGAGCCTCTCTTGAATAGATGGGTGGGACTCCCCACCACCTTCCCTGCCACCCCTCACAGTGGAGGCCCGCACGGAGACTGGGCTTTGCCACTACAAGGTAGAGCTGAGTCAGACTAGACCAAGGGGGATTCGCTGCCATCTCCCCTGCTCCTCTCAGAGGTGGTCAGCGCTGAGGCTGTGATCTCCGAGCCTCGGGCAGAGTCTGCCAGGGGAGTCCTTAGGGGAAAACCACGGACAGACAACCAGAGACAACCAAAGACAAAAGAACCACGAGGAAACAAGGAAATAAATCTCCTTCAAAAAGTATTGACATACCAGAAGAGCATACTAGAAATCCTGAAAATGCAGACTCTAAAGACAAAAATGACGAAAATTGTGGTAACATCTGGGCCCAGAAAGATATCCAATTAAAGCAGAAATTAAAACAGGAATTAATGCAGGAAATGAAGCAGGAAATAAAAGTCATAGAGCAAGAGCTACAGCAAAGACTGAACTAAGCTAAAAGCAAGCTTTGAGAAGCATGTAGAGGAGATCAAAAAACAAATGAACCAGAGGATAATGAAGACAATATAAGAAATGAGATAAAAACACAACAGAGACATAAAAAAATAAATGCAGATATACAGGAAGTGAAAAACACAGAGGTCACAATATGCAACAATATCAAACAATTTCAAAATAGATTATCAGACTTACAAGACAAAATGATGGAGTGGGAATAGAAAGACCATAAAGAACAGAAAGTAAAAAAGAAGAGAGTGAATCATGACAATGACTGATAGATGATTCAAAGAGAAACAACTTCAGAATTATGGGAGTCCAAGAGAAGACCAAGAACAAAACAAAAGGCTTAATAGTCATTTTCAGGGAAATTATGTAAGAAAATTTCCCAAATCTAAGAAGAGAAATGAACACTGAGCTACTGCAGACATACAGAACACCAAACAATATGAATCAGAAGAGAGCCTCATCCCGACACACCATAATTAAAGTACTAGAAACCCAACACAAAGAGAGAATAGTGAAACCTGTAAGAAAACAACATGGAAAAACTAAAACTATGGCAGGACACACCAAACATACCTCAATAATTACCATAAATGTGAACAGCCTCAACTCACCTATCAAAAGGAACAGACTAGCTAACTGGATCAAAAAACAGAATCCCACAATACGTTGCCTACACGAGACACACAAGAAAACTCATAGACTGAAAACAAAAGGTTGGAATTCAGTTATTTCATGCAACAAGACCCAGAAATCAAGCAGGGGTAGCTTATTAACCTCTGACTCATCAGATTTCAAAAGAACACAGGTGAAGAGAGACAAAGATGGCCAGAACATACTGGTTAAAGGAACACTAGAACAGGAAGATATCACAATTATCAATATATATGTCCCCAACTCTAGTGCACCCCATTATGTATACCAAAAATTACTAGATCTAAAAGGACATAAAGGCCTGAATACAATTATACTAGGGGACTTTAGTACCCCACTATTACAAATGGATAGATCAACCAGACAAAAAATCCACGAAGATATACAACTGCTGAAAGATACTATTGAATACTTAGACGTAACAGACGTAAAGAGATTTTCCATCAAACATCAACTGATTACAAGTTCTTCACAGGAGCACACAGAACATTTTCTAAAATAGACCATATCTTAGGATATAAGTCATCCTTAGACAAGTACAAAGGGATAGAAATAATTCACTGCATACTCTCAGACCATAGTGGAATAAGACTGGAATTTAGCAGCAGCAGAAATAGAAGAAAATACACAAATACGTGGAGAATTAACAACTTACTACTGACCAAACAATGGATTACAGAAGAAATCAGAGAAGAAATCAAAAACTTCATAGAGTTAAATGATTATGGAAGTACATCATATCAAAATCTGTGGGACACAATAAAAGCAGTCCTTAGAGGAAAATTCATAACCATAAATGCACACATCAAAAGAACAGAACAGTCACAAAAAAATTCGCAAATGATGCACCTTAAGGCCCTAGATAAATAAGAACAACTTAACCCAAAAGGCAGTAGAAGAGAAGAAATTATAAAGATCAGATCTGAAATAAATGAAATTGAAATTAAAAAGACCATAAAAAAGATTAATGAGTCAAAGACCTGGTTCTTTGAACAAATTAACAAAATCGACAAACCTACTGCTAACCTCATCAAGAAAAGGAAAGAAAAGGCACAGATTATCACGCTGAGAAATGAGAAGGGTGAAATTACAAGAGACTCTGCAGAAATCTAGAATATTGTAAGAAATTACTTTGAACACCTATATTCTAACAAGTTTGAGAACTGGGAAGAAAGGGATGACTTCCTAGATACATATAAAATACCAAAATTAAATGAGGAAGATACAAAAACCTTGAACAACCCCATCACGCACACAGAAATTGAAGCAGTAATAAAAGCTCTACCTACAAATAAAAGTCCAGGACTAGAAGGATTCGCAGAAGAATTTTTTCAGTACTTCAGGGAAGAACTTACTCCAATCTTCCTCAAACTATTTCATAAAGTAGGAAGTGAAGGAGCTCAACCAAACTCATTCCTTGAAGCTAGCATCACACTAGTCCCAAAACCAGACATAGAATTACCCATAAAGGAAAATTATAGACCAATATCTTTAATGAATATAGATGCAAAAATCCTCAATAAGATTCTGGCAAACAGAATCCAACAAGTGATCAGAAAGATCATAAAACATGATCAAGTGGGCTTCATCCCAGAGATGCAAGGCTGGTTTAAAATAAGAAAATCAATCAGTGTAATACACCATATCAACAAAAGCGAAAACAAATACCACATGATCATTTCCATTGATGCAGAAAAAGGCTTTGACAAGACCCAGCACCCCTTCATGATAAAAAACACTGAGAAAAATAGGTATAGAAGGGCCCTTCCTAAAACTCATAGAAGCCATATATGCTAAGCCTACTGCAAATATCATAGTAAATGGAGAAAAATTGAAATCGTTCCCTCTCAAATCAGGAACAAGACAAGACTGCCCACTTTCACCACTCTTATTCAACATAGTCCTTGAAACACTGGCCATAGCAATCAGATAAGAAAATGAAATAAAGGGAAACTGCATTGGAAAGTAGGAGGTCAAACTTTCCTTATTTGCAGATCAGATAATCATCTACATAGAAGACGCTAAACACTCCACTACAAAACTCCTGGAAATAATAAAAAAAATTAGTCAAGTCACAGGCTACAAAATTAAGACTAAAAAATCATTAACTTTTCTCTACACTAACAATGAACTTATTGAGCAAGAACTCAGATAAACAATTCCATTCTCAATAGCTCAGCAAAAAATTAAATACCTAGGAGTATACCTAACCAAGGAAGTTAAGGACCTATAAAAGAAAACTGTATTACATTGAAGAAAAAAGTTATAGGAGATATTAGAAAATGGAAAGTCATCCCCTGATCTTGGATAGGCAAAATAAATACAGTCAAAAGGACTATACTACCAAAACTGATATATAGGTTCAATGCAATTCCTATCAAAATACCTACAAGTTTCTTCAAAAAACTTGAAACAACAATTCTTAAATTCATATGCAACTAAAAGAGACCAAGAATAGCCAAAGCAATCCTGAGCAACAAGACCAAAGCAGGAGGCATTACAGTTCCAGACATCAGGCTGTACTATTAACCAATAGTTATAAAAACAATTTGCTACTGGCACAAAAACAGACAAATAGACCAGTAGAATAGAATTGAAGATGCAGAGACAAACCCAAATACCCTCAATGACTTAATCTTCGACAAAGGGGCCAAATGCATATAATGGAAAAAGGACAGCCTGCTCAAAAAATGGTGCTGGGAAAACTGGACATCCACATGCAGAAGAATGAATCTAGTCACACATCTATCACCATGCACCAAAATCAAATCAAAGTGGACCAAAGACCTAGACATTAAAAGTGAAACACTGAATCTCCTAGAAGACAAATTAGGCAAATATCTAAAAGACATAGGGGTAGGCAAAGACTTCCCTGGCAAGAAACCAAGAGCAAAAGAAATTATGCCATTATTAACAAATCAGATCTTGTCAAATTAAAAAGCTTCTGCACAGCAAAGTAAGCTATCAACAATGTAAAAAGAGAACCAACAGACTGGGAAAAAATATTCACCACCAACAACTCAGATAGGAAGCTCATAACTGAAGAAAAGTAAGCCTACCAAAATAAAGGATCCTGTTGAGAAGCAGACAAATCAAATGAAGAGGCAGTTCACTCAGGAAGAAGTACAAGTGGCCAATAGATACAAGAAAAGATGCTCAACATCTCTAGCCATAAGAGAGATGCAAATCAAAACAACGTTAAGATACCATCTCACTCCAGAGAGAATGGCCTATATCAACAAGTCAAATAGCAATCAGTGCTGGTGAGGCTGTGGGGAAAAAGGAACCCTCCTGCACTGCTGGTGGGAATGTAAATACACGAATCACTCTGGAAAGTAGTATGGAGATCTCTCAAAAGGCTAGAAATAAATATCCCCTTCCATCCAGCCGCACCTCTCCTGGGAATATATCCAAAAGAGGTCAAAACAACACATAACAGAGATAAATGAACACCCATGTTCATAGCAGCACAACTAACAATAGCTAAAATATGGAAGTTACTTTTTTTAAGGGGAATTATTGTGGTTTGGATCTGGAATGTGCCCCCGAAATCTCATGTATTGAAATGTTACAGATTTTTTATGGAACCATGTACTGTTGGTAGATTGGAGGCTAGTCTAGAAGGGTTGATTACAGGCATGTAAATTGGGTTACAGGCATGTAAGTTGGATTATAGGCATGTAGTGGGGGCTTACCACACCTTCCACACCTGGATCCAGGAGGAGCTAATCATTGGGATGAGACCTGGAAGTATGTATAAGCCACTTCCTGCCTTCCTTGAAGGACTAGGGTCAACTTGCCTTACCTTGGCTCCTATTTGCAATGCCGAGGAGCAACCCCCACCTGTGCATCTGCCATGTGTACTTCTACTGTTGCTGGCCGCCCCTGAATGGACTATGACCTTCTGAAACTGTGAGTGAAAATTAACCTTTCCTCCCCTAAATTTGTGGGTGTTAGGTATTGAGTCACAGCAACAAAAAAGTAAGACAGGAATTAATGGCAGTTTGTCTTTGACTGTAATGTTT
This sequence comes from Ctenodactylus gundi, assembly GCA_004027205.1. NCBI lineage: Eukaryota > Metazoa > Chordata > Mammalia > Rodentia > Ctenodactylidae > Ctenodactylus > Ctenodactylus gundi. The sequence continues at coordinate 247,437 of PVKB01000644.1, read as the reverse complement.
TTAATTTAAAAATTCGCCATGGGTGAGCTGGAGGAACAGCAAAGTGGTTCAAGTACTTGCCTTGCAAGCACATGGCCCTGAGTTCAATTCCCCAGCACCAGGTAAAGCCAAGTGCAGTGGCATACACCTGTAATCCCAGCACTTGGGAGGCTGAGGCAGGAGGACTGCCATGAGACCAAGGCCAGCCTGGGCTACAGAGCAAGACACTGTCTAAAAAAAAAAAAAAAAATCAACATGAGTTTTCATCACACGGATATTTACATAGGACTAATACATTGAGGCATTTAAAAGATATACCTCATTTTCTGTGTTCCATGTTTTGCTACTAGTCATATGTTTATATTTGTTGTACATGTTCTTTGACATGCTACTTAAAGTAGCAGAAGTATCAGTGATCGACCTTATATTAATCAAGAATAAAATATCCAGTATCTCTACAAAAAAATATGGTCATCACAATATATGTAGTCTTTCAATATTTCTAGCTGCATTTTGTACATAAAGATTTCTTGCCTCTACTCTTCTCACACAGCCCATTTTGGTAGCTTATATTCCTGGGCAGCAGAGAAAAGGAAAGCCAACCACATCACAAGTGGCCAGTCTCTACATCCTTAATGCCAACCTTAAACCTGCCACACCAAAAGACTGAGTGGTACCAGCTCCCAATCTCAGCCAGTAGTGGCCACCATAAGACCTGAGAAACTGACCTAAATCATGAAAACACTGACCAGAAAGCCATCATGGGAAGAAACAGAACAATTCAGAACGAGGGATCTCATGGGTTTTCTTGTCTGCAAAATCACTACTATTTGCAACCTAAAGAACAACTTCATGGTCTTGACTTTCTCCATCACATCACCATGTCAACTATGCCCTGATGTTTTTCTAAGATGGAGCAAAGGGTACGAAGTGTTTGACCAATGACTATCTAATTCATTTGTATCTGAGCTTTGCCCATTTTGATATGATGGTCATGGCTCAGGGTTCTAATATTGTGGCATTAGGAAGTGATATGTACAAAACTGAGTGTCAGCTCCATCTGCTCACTAGTCTGCACTTCGTCTGTACTCTGGGCTTACATGAAGCTTAGTTTGAAGAGTCTAAGTGTTCAGTTGTCCCCTTAGCTAGTGAGTTCCTCTCAATGTCTTCACCGAATTTGTGACTTAGCATATTCTTTTTCTGCCAACTGACATATTTTCCTAATCCACTAAAATGGGTTGCATTGAACCAAAACTCCCTACTAATATTCATTAATTATTTAGGCTTTCTTATGTTAGGTTTGAATGACCCCAGTGAACATATATAAACCTGCAATATTGCCTTCATCTTGTTGTTAGTTATACTCTCAGTCTTTTTATTCTTCCCACTATTGCTTTTTTATATATCCATTAAGTACTAAGCAATGTGACAGGACAAATGTTGGTGAAACTTATTCCATTTTCTCCCAGTGGATGGTTTGGGATTGAGTATATTGCTGAGAGGCATAAAACTCAAAGGAGAAACTCAGAGTAAAATTGTAACATGTAATGTACATTTACTTCTAAATCTAGTTTGATGTTAGAATAAGTTTACTGATAGTCATTAGTAGATACCAAATAGATTTAATTTCTTAGCCAGATAAACTGAAAAATGAACTTCATTGTTTCTCTTCTGTGCTCTTGATTTCACACTTAGAATCTTGTCTCTAAAGATGATACATTAATTTCAAGAGCTAACTTAGAGAAGACTTATGTCTCCAGACAGATGGAACAAAAAGAATAAAATTCCACACACCACCTACCACCACCACCACACACATTCACTTGAAGCAATTAAGTATCTGGTGAAGATGTATTGAGCAATGACTCTGGACTAGATAGCACAAGGCAGTGAGTCCTGAAAGAGAGGAAACAGAAGAATGGAGGCATACAATTATCTCAACTAACTTCTGAAATGGTTTCCAAGCCATGGAGGAGAAAGAAGAAGCAAAAGCCAGAAGTCTCCATTTGTTGAAAAGGCCATTGCTGCTAGCCTGGGAGGTGCAGGTGGCTGGAATTCTCAGCGCAGAGTTGTGGGAAGGAAAGAACACACATGCAATGTTGTAGAACGCTGCAGAGAAACCCACTCATGTCTTCTGATGCTTTCTGATCAGCACATATGCTTAAAGAAACTACCCAAAGTAGCACAATGGACTGAAAGAATTAGAGGACTCAAAACTAATAGAAGGGTTCACATTGCAACACTGCCACTTTCTGTCTGTGTAATTTCAGGCAAATTATATGTTTTCTGCACTTTAATTCTTCAACAAAATGGATGTTGAAGATGGTATAACACCAATGACATTGAAGAATTTTTGTATGGATATGAAATAATACATACAAATAACACAGCATAGGACCTCACACATAAGAGGTGCTTGATTAAAGAAAAAGGTCACACACACACACACACACACACACACACACACACACACACAAATAATGCATAGATAAGAAAAAGCATAATTCCAACCATAACAAAAAAATAATATGAAAGGATAGTACCTATAAGTGAAGGAAACAGCTCTAAACTAAGTGTTGCTCCAGTCCTACATAGCAAAGCTTAAAATCAAACCTTGAAAAGATAAAATGGTTTCAAGGTAATTTAACTGCATCTCAGAGAAAAAGTTAAGATTAGTGATAGAAACACAAAATATCCAGCTCCCTTTAAGGTAAAAGTCACAATAGCTGGTATCCGACAAAGCATTACTGGCCATACAGAGAGGTAGGAAAATATGCACCATTAAGAAAAGAAAATAAGTCAACAAAAACAAACTCTGAAATGGCACAGATGATAGAATAGAAAAATCAGAAATAATAGTTGCAAGTACATTCCACCTGTACAAGAAAAATAGGTCATATTTAATAAAGGCACGCAATCAAAATACCAATAGAATTTTTCACAGACCTGAAAAAAATGAGTGTAATATTTATATGGAATCACCAGAGACCCAGAAGAGGGTCCTAAGCCACCAGACAATCTTAAGCCACCAGACAAAGCATCACAGTGTCAGACATTAATTATATCACAAAGCAACCAAGATAAAAAGCACATAGTATTGCCACCGAAAAGAAAAATAAACAAAGAACACAAAAATTTAAACATCGAAAAATGAAAGAACCAATAAAAAAGGCAATTGAAATGAAAAAAATAATTCTCAGAAGAACTACAAATATTCAGTAAACACATCAGATTTTTTCCCTTCTGTGGGTAGTAGAGATTGAGTGCGGAGGCCAGGGCCTCCACACTGAGCTATACATCCAGCTTATTTTTATTTTTGATTTTAAGACACAGTCTCACTGAACCACTAAGTTGCCCAAAGTTCAGTATCTTTAGCTATTAGAAAAAAGCACATCAAAACAACACTAAAATTCAGGTTTACTCTAGTGAGAATGGCTATTAACAAAATCTCAAAAAACAACAAATGTTGGTGAGGTTGTGGGGAAAAAGGAACCCTTGTACACTGTTTACACTGTTGGTGAGACTGCAAATGGATACAACCATTGTGGAAATCAGTACGGATATTCTCAGAAAACAAACTGAAATAGATACTCTGTTTGATCCAGGTATCCATCTTCTGGGTATCTTTCCAGAAAAGCTGAAGATGTCCTATAACAGTGACCCATGCTTTCCCATGTTTATAACAGCACACCTTAAAATAGCTAAATCCTGAAAAAAGCCAATATGTGCATCAACAGATGAATGAATAAAGAAAATACTGTATGTATACACAATGGCATAAAGGAAGATAGGCTTGCATCATTTGTGAGAAAATAGATGCACTTAGAGACCACTATTCTTAGTGAAGTGAATTGGACTCAGACTATTAAGTATTGCACTGTTTCTCTAAGTTGAGAAACCCAAGTATAAATAAGTAAAAGAGCCAAATAAGAGTGATGGTAGGAAGTAATCAGGTCGGTTTTGCAGAAAAGGAGAGCAGATGTGAGCGGAGTGAGACGGTAGGGAAGCCAAGGGAAGCAAAAGTGGCGAAGATGCAAGGTGCATGTGCACCGATTCCTTAAGTCGAAATGTAAGCGTTACGTATTGCAAATACATAATAAGAAAAGGGAAAATTTGGGGAAAAGGTAAAGAAAGGCATGCAAAGTATAAACACCAAAGTAGAGTTGCAAACGGTGAAAATGCACTGCCTAAGAGAGAAAATGCACTGGATGGATCAACAGTGATTCAAATGATATAAAAGATGGGTGAAGATGAAGCAACAGAAATGATCCAAAATGGAGCACAGAGAACAAGACTAAGACAGTAAACCAGTGAGTAGAAAAAACATAGAACAGCACATGTGTAATTTCTTGTCTAGAGGATAGGATAAAAATTAGTTAGAAAAAATACGTATTTTTAAAATGAAATCAGTGGTAGAACATTTGCCCAGCATTCACAAGGCTCTGGGTTTGATCCCTTGTAGTGTGTGTGTGTGTGTGTGTGTGTGTGTGTGTGTGTGTGTGCACGCGGGGGGCCCGGGGGGTGGTAATGGGTGTGTGTCCATAAAAATAGGATTTAATTTTTTCTAAATTTGATAATGTTCCTAAACTTGATCAAACCTACAAAAACACAGTTCAAAAAGTTCCTGGGGAAGAACCCGAAGAAAAGCGCACTAAGTAATGTCATAGTTGAGTTACTTATAACCAGTAAAACAATGATAAAGAGAAACCTAGAAAACACAAGATGAAAAAAAACACATTATTTAAAGGCACAGGGATAAGAGTGACAACAAACTTTATGTCAGAAACAATGCAAGCCACAAGTCAGTGGGGTGAATAGTCAACAACAACCAAAAACCTTGAATTCCCTACCCAGAAAAAAGAGAAAAAGCTGCTTTGAAAAATGAAGGTAAAATACAAATTTTTACAGACATACAAAAACCAAAGAATTCATCACCAGCAAATCTGTCCAACAAGAAATGTTAAAGAAAGCGCTTCAGGCAGATGGAAAATGATAAATGACACCAGATGGAAATCTGACGTTACACAAAGGAACGAAGAGCAATAGAAATGGTAAACACGTGACCAAACTTAAAAGATTTGGGGAGAGTTACTTTATAAAATGTCAAAAATAAGAACAATGTATTATGGTGTTTATAACATATGGGCAGGAAAAGCATGTGACAATAATAGCACACGGGCCAGAAGGGGGAGGGGGACACACACGGTCGTGTCTTCCCCACACTCTACGTGAACTGGCAAAACGTCACGTGAGGTATGGAGACTGGGATGAATTAACGCTCTAGCACTAAAGCAGTCACCAAAGCAGATTACAGCAAATAAGTCAATAAACAAGACACAACGGAATCAGACAGAAACTTTAATCCCCAAGATAGCAGAAAATGTGGGAACAGAGAACAAAAAGCAAGCAGAATAAGTAGTTATTCTGAGGGAATGCTCTGAAATACAAAAATCAGAGACAAAGATGTTTATGTATCTTGGTTACTTTTTCATTGCAGCACACAATATCTAATACCCACAACTTTTGACTGGAAAATTTTTTTAGCTCACAGTTTCAGGAGATCATAGTCTGTTCACAGTCAGCTGACAATGGCAGGAAGAGTCTGGAAGAAAGGGTTTGGCAGAAAACAGCTGGGGCTGAGGCCAGGACAGGTGTAGATCTGTAACCTGCCCCTCTTGGCCAGGCCCCACCTCCAAAGAGGATGTGAAATCCACACAGAAGGCATGACATCCAAACACCTGAGGCCTTTGGTGAGACACACCAGATCTAAACCATAACATATATCTACACCACAAAACACTGGCAACAAACTAGCCAACCGAGGGAAATGTTTCTAAGATGCTAAAACAGGGATTTATGAAGAACACACCAAACCAGAGGAAATGCTGGTGTTTAGAAATCAATTGAGCTGAAATAAAATATAAACATCTCTGTTATCTAATATCTCAATTATAAAAAGCATGATAGGAAAAAGGTCAGGAAAAATATTGGGTGGTATGACAACAGCAATTTTTATTTTCTGGTACTGGCAATCAAGCCCATGTCCTTCACAATGAGCTTCATAGCTGGTCTCATTTTGATAGTCTCACCAAGTCACTAAATTGCCCAGGGTGGACTTAAACTTGTCCATACATATAGGAGTGACTCTGACCTTCCGAAACTATGAGCTAAAATAAACCTTTCTTCCCCTAAACTTGTGGATGTCAGATACTGAGTCACAGCAATGAAAAAGTAACTAAGATAGTATGTGATTTTAATTTTTGCTATTTGTGTATGTTATTTTTCAGTTTGGATGATAAAAGAGTCATAAAATTCGCTGATAGAACTCAATTCTTAAGCTAGATTGCTAGCTATAAGGCAAAACTGGTAAAATAAAAAAAACACATCTTACTTGTAATAAATATTATACCAAACAGGGCAACCATTAAATGCCTCAAGTTTTTACAAGCATTATCTTTTCAAAGAGGGAAAGATGTTAGTCAATTAAGACTGCATATGATTTGGCTGATGGAGTTTAAGGCATACTAGACTTCATTCGTAGACTGACAAAAACAAATATCAACGCGGTGTTTGGAACGTCCCTCTGCTAGGCCATCGTAGAAAATCATGTCGTTAGTACACTGTTGATGCTTTATGCACGAGGACCCTCATGCTTTCTAAATATGCATATTGTCCATTGCTATCCTTGATCACAGAGTAATTTGGTATTTGGTTATTTTTACCAGGGTAATTGAAATTGATACTAAGTACTTCTGCCATTTGTAAACAGAAATCTAGTAAAATTGAAGAGCCCAGGCTGAACAGACTCTATAACAGGCTTCAAACGTACCCTAAAAGTTACTAAGTTTTGGTTTCCTGGAATAGTAAAACAATTTTAGCAAAGACCACACAATGTCCAAGGCCAGAATAGCCTTGGGCTACTTAGTTACCTAGTTACAGCCAATCAGAAAGGGTTAAAAGCAAACCTGACATTCCTCAAGTCTGAAACAAAGTCAAGAAACTATAGATAGTTGCCTAGCTACGACCCACCAATCACTCGATGCCCTTCCAAATCCCACCTAGGTCATTAAAACATGGTTTACTATTGGCCACTTTCAAAAAACTTTTAAAACTGATGATTGGGTGTGCCAAATGCCCTGGACACTCTGGTAAAGTTAAGTGGTCAACACAGTCACTATGGGAGCTGTATACTTACAATTGGTTCCTTGCAAAATGATGATGTCCCTGTGTCACATTTCCTGTAATCACCTCTTCCCCTATCTCATAAAAATCTTGCTCAGCCTTTGTTCTGGGTTCTCCGGACAGATCCACCACATTGGTGACGTTTGAAAGCCCGAGCTTAAGCCTGAATAAAAGCTCTTTGTTCGTGCATGCGTGACTGGACCTCTGGTTATCTGGGGTTCCCTGAAATCTGGGCATAACAAAATATCTCAGGTATCAAGCTGGAAAGAATTATGTGTCCCAAATTCAAATGACCTAAGGAAGTCTGCTCACAGTTGAGGTATTTGTGACCAATAGGCACAGTGTATTCTTATCGTTCACAGTCTAATGTTCCTAACACGTTGAGTCCCCACGCTACAGAAGTCGGATCAGATGCAAAGACAAAGCAAGAAATAGTATGTTTGTTTTTGCTTCTGAACGCTGGCTGCCTGGAGAACAGACACAATGCTTCCACGCCTCTGAAAAATTTGAGGCCCCATAGATGATTTTCAAAATTAAGGGCAACTCACAGCTGAAAATTATACCTTTGGGCAAAGGGCCAACTCGGGATGCGTTTCCCTCTGATCTGGAGCTATGCTAAAATCCCTCAGTCCCATTTGTTCAGTTTTATAGCTAACAAACAGAAAGGAAATAGGAGAGCATAGTCGTGTGGAAGTCAACTTTAAGGTCTTGCTAAGATTCCTGAACAGGAACAGGCAAGAGCAAATATCACTGGGCACTGGGCACTTTCAACAACCCAGCAAAGCTGGGCTATGGCAGGAGGTTGCGTGTCAGCCCGGCATGTGAGGGTCCCTGGGTGAACCAGTCACCAGGGAAGCAAAGGACAAAAGGGAGTTGCAGGAAACCTGGGCGCAGGGGGACTGGATCTTGAGGTTTGCAAGAAAAGCAGCATTTGCTCACAGCAGCCTTGGAAATGGACAAGGCCCATTTCTAAGATAAATGCGTGGTATAATTTCACCTGATCACCATACTAGCTTCACGGTTCATTTTCACCTTGCACTTGGGTAACTGCTAAGGATTGAGGTAATTGCACTTGACGGTTTTCACAAATAAAATCACCCAAATAACTTTTACTATTTTTCAGGCTGCCAGAGAAAAATATATTGGCTTAATTTTTCATTATGAACCTAAACTGAGAAAACAAATACAGTTTATTTTTCAGCTTAAAAAGAGCCATTCCTTTTGAAATGTTACAACTTTGAAATGAACTAACAGAAGAAAATACAAATGAAATAAAATTATTCGGCATTAGTGGCAGTTAATACTTTAGGATATTAATATCCTTACCTTTATATTTTTTCATATGTAAATATTCAAAAAGGGATAAAAATGCCTTTTTGTGTTTATATATAACAAATATAGAATAATATTGAAAATATGTTATATGTATATATAAAACATGCAGACGGATATATTTACACATGAAAGGATGTTTTTAGGCAAAAGGAGATTATTCTGCTTCGCAATGTACTTCTCTTTGCTTACCCAAATATCCTGGACAACTCTCTATAGTACTAGTATTTTAAGTGTAGCTAAAGAAGACTGAGTATCCCCTTCTGAACAGACCTCAAATAGAATTTGGGTAACTCTGTTTAATGGAAACAGCTTCTTTGTCTATAGGCTCAAGACAGGATATAAGAAATTTAAATGCTTGTTGCTATTACATCATGCAGCATGCTTATTAAAATTTTCACTATGAGAAAAGATTTTCAGAACTATGTTGTAGTCCCAATTCCACCCAGCTCTGTGACTCTTGGAAAATTATTTCGCCTTTTGAGTCTAAATTTAGACTTAAAATTTTGTAAGGATTGAGATACTATACATTACTTTAAGTACTTCCCTCAGAAATTATATTGATAGTTAATTCCTATTTATTCTGCTCTATTTTAAGAAATCATTTTATAGATTCTATCTACTTCTTACTCCAAAAAAAATCAATAAGAATTTTTAATTGGCACTGTGGCAAATTTGTACCTTAATTTCAGAGGGACTGTCTATCTTCATGGTAGTCCTCTCTTACTGCCTCAAGAAATTCCTCATATGTTTTGGAGAAGTAGAAGCAGAAGTAGTTCAGGACCCCCACGCCAGGCCTTACTTAAGTGCCATTTTTTGTTAGCATTTTACCTACATCATTTCAATTTCCACTATTTTAAGCATGAACATTTTCCAATATATCTTCTACTGATAATTAATAAGACAGAGAAAAAAATTGATACTTTGCTTTTTTGGCTTGTTACATTATTAAATATGCTAATTTAAGATGGTCTCATTATTTTTTTGATATAAGTCCTATATCATATAATCTATATATATAAATACTTTGTAACTTTATAATAATTGCATTTATGTTTTTTCACATTTATTGCATTGTTAAACTTCACAAAAATGCTCAGTGGTACTAGAGATGGGAACCATTTTTTCTTATTCTTGGTTTTTTCCCATTTTATTGATATGTAAAGTGCAAAATTTAAGGTTTACAATGAAGTTGAGCATTTTGTGCATATACACATCTTGTCAAGGTGACAAGCATTTTAATGAAAATTTCTCTGTGAAATCGGAGCGATTATTTTTGAATCTGTATTTTTTAATCGCATGAAGTGTCACACTATTTCAACTTTTCAAAGAATGTTTTAAATCAGTGGAGCTGAGGAAATTTTTCAGTAGCTTACTTACAACATCTATTGCGAGGATTTTCTGGTATTTACCTTCTGGCTCACCCATTCAGTGTATTAATGAGTGCCTTAACCCTGAACTGTCTCTATCGGAATAAAGTACACCTAGCCGGGGGCATGACGGTCCCAGCAAATGGGTCTACTTCATATGAAATATTTTACTTATAATTGCTTGAATTAATATTCATAAATGTTACATTTTTATTTTTAAGTGATCTTTGTCAGATTTTATATTAATGTTAGCTTAGTTTCTTAAGATGGTTTAGGAAGTTTCACTTCCTTTTGTTTGGCCAGAAAAGATAAATAACTTGTAAGTAACATGTTCTTTTTTTCCCATTTTATTAATATGTATATATGTGATACATAATGTTTACATTGAACTTGAGTATTTTGTGCACATATATATATATTGCATCAGAGTTGCAAACCCTTCCCCTCTCCCTTTTTGACATACCTACACCCTCCTTTTTCCCTTAACTACCACTATCCCCCCATTTAGTTTTATAAAATAACTGTATTCTGGGTTTCTCATATTAGAGAAACCATTGGATATTTAACTTCCTGTGTCTGACTCACTTCTGACCATGAGGGTCTCAAGTCCCATCCATTTACCTACAAAAGCCTCCAAGCATCTGTCTTGGTCAATGAGTAGTACTCCATTGTGTACATGTACGCAAGTTTTGTACCCTTTGGTCTGCTGATGAGTGTTTTGGTGTCTTCCACATTTTAGCTATTGTTAGTTGTGCTGCTGTAGATATGGGTATACATTTGTCCCTTTTATATGATGCGTTTAACTCTTTTGGAAAGATTCCCAGCAGAGGTATTGCTGGATCAAAGGGGATATTTATTTGCAACCTTTTGAGGAATTTCCATACTGCCCTCCATAGTGGTTGTACCAGTTTACAATGCCACCAGCGGGGTAAGAGGGTTCCTTTCTCCCCACAGCCTCGCCAGCATTGACTGCTTTTTTTGGGTTTCTGATATACACTGTTCTTTCTGGGGTTAGACAATATCTTACATGAAAAGATGTCCATCATCCTTCGCCATTACAGACATGCAAATCAAAACTGAGATGCCACTTGACGCCTGTAACACGCTCTCCAAAGGACAGCTGGATCTGGATCTCGGCCGCAGCTTCCTTTGCAGATGTCCATCTCCTTAACATGTCAATTGCCTTTATACTTCTGGTTATCTGCTCAGATCTTCTCTTTCTGCTGCTTTCTCTTCTTCCTCTTTTTAAAGTTTAAATTCTGTGGTATATTGCTTTTAATTTTATTCTTAATTCTAAAAACTTCCTTGTCTTTTTCATCTCCTGTTTTCAAATTTGTTACATTCGGTTTTTATCTTTGTTAATTCTTTTCTCCCAGTTGTGTTTTGTTTAAAAACTGCCAAAGTTCTATACCTAATTTACTGCATTCATTTCTTTCCTTCAGATCATCACTTGTGGCATCCTAGCCTCAACTTTGCTCCCCACCCCCCTTTTCTGCAATATAATCCTCCAGCCGTTCTTCAAGTGGGCGGGAGACACTTGGTCTCCAGGTGCCCGAGAATGTCCGCCCGATCCCCCCTTTGGGTGGCCACAGTTTAGCTAAGAGCAATGTTCTGAAATGTAACTCAAACGTCAGTTGGGAACCTTCAAGAATTAGGTAACATTGGCAGCGATGGCCAGGGTGGCTCAACTCTTTTCCAAGGCCTCTGGAAATTTTGGAGCTCCTTTCTTCTCCTCGTCCTCTTCTGCCCTAGGACTCCTCCTCGCAGACCGTTGAAGTGTTTGCCCCATGGACCCAGCATGACACTTACCTTGCTCTCTGGTTCTCACAACTAAAGTTTTATCACCCCGGGCATTTCTAAGTTTGTTAAACTTAGAAACATTTAAGTGGGAGGAGCATCAAAGAAAGGCAGTCATTTAAAGCACCAGTCCTTTCCGCTACCACCTTTCTGTTCCTCTTTCTCTATCCCCATTCTTCTCCTCATTCAATCCTTTCCCCATTCTTCTCTTTCGCTGCCACCTAAACCTCGAATTTTATCTCTGTATTAAGAGAGTAGTACATGTCTCAAATTCTTGCCATTCTCCCCACGTGATCATCAAGCCCTCTTTCCAAAACAAGCTTGCTCCCTAAATATAACTCTGAAACTAATCCTATTTTTTCTTTTGCAAATTAAGATAAAAATACTTCAGTATTGCTAGATATATTTAAATATTAATAAGATTAGTGTGATACAAATTAATTTTAAAGTACTATTTAAATTCATATCAACTTTATATCATTGTATATTTTCTTAAGCAACTAATGTTTTTAAAAATTACTTTTGGGCAACTACGGTAAGACACAAACCCAACAAACGCTCAGCATTCACTCCTCCTCTTACAAAGGCATGTCTGTGGTAGTCGTTAGCGGCATTTTCCCTGTGCCTCCAGTTCTCCCCTCCTTTAGAGTCCACACAAAGGATGTATGCCTGGGCCCACTTGTACAGCTGGGTGGCCCAATGGCTAGTTTTGCGGAATGAGTTGGGAGCAGAAGTGACGACTGTCCACCTTTCGTTGCCAGTGGAAGACTCTTCAATGTTCCGCTCTTCTTTTTTCTTCAGTTATTGAAGACCAGGGCAGCTCCACCGGTGGCCATGATGACCAGAGCCCCTCATTGAGTTGGGGTGGATATTAAGTGTGATCCTTCTGTAACCTTGGTGGTTTAAAGTCTCTGATATTTTGAACTTGCTAGTTATTTGCCACATAGTCTAGTATGATTGGTACGGTTTCTATAACATTGCATGAAAACCTCTTTCTTGAGGGATGCACTTTCTGAGAGGTTGGAAGGGAAGCCAGCAATAGGCAAATCACAGAATATATTAGAAACAGATCTTCCTCTCCACTGCTCGCAGCAAAGGCCTGCGCAGAAGCTGGGCTCTGCGACCACTGGGCAGACCAGCTTTGGAATAAACAGGTAGGACTCCCCGCCATATCCCCCGCCACCCCTCGCAGCAGAGACCTGCGGTGCAACCTGGGCTCAGCTAGCACCAGGCAGGGCCACGTCGGAATAGACCAGTGGGACACCCCGCCATGTTCCCCACCACCTCCTGCAGAGGAGGCCCTCGCGGAGACTGAGCTTTGCCAGCACCGGGTACAGCCACGTCTGACTAGACCAGGGGGATTCGATGCAATCTCCCCTGCCCCACTCAGCCATGGTCACCACGGAGGCTGTGTTCTCCTACCACTGGGGTAGAGCCGTGCTGGGGAGTCTGTAAGGGAAATCCAGGGAAAGGCAACCAGAGACAACCAAACATAAAAGAACCATGAGGAAACATGGAAATAAATCTCCTTCAAAAAGTCTTGACATACCAGAAGAGCATAATAGCAATCCTGAAAATGCAGAATCTAAAGATGAAAATGGCAAAAATGATGGTAACTTCGGGGCCCAGAAATAAATTGAATTAAAGCAGGAACTAAAGCAGGAAATGAAGCAGGAAATTAAAGTCATAGAGCAAGCGCTACACCAAGACCTAGCTAAGCTAAAACTAAGCTTTGTGAAGCAAGTAGAGGAGATCAAAGAAGAAATGAACCAGAAGATAAAGAAGGCAATACAAGAAATGAGAGAAGAACACAACAGAGACATAAAAAAATCAGATATCCAGGAAGAGAAACACACACAGGACATAATAAACAACCATATCGAACAAATTTAAAATAGAATATCAGTTTAGGAGACAAAATGACGGAGCAGGAAAGAAAGATCATAAAGAATGCCAAGTAAAAAAAGAACAAAGTGAATCATTACAATGATGGACAGATGACTCAAAGAAAAACAGCCTGAGAATTAGGGGAGTACAAGAGAACACTGAGGACAAAATAAAAGGCTTAAAAGTCATGTTCAAGGAAATTATGGATGAAAATTTTCCAAATCTAAGAAGAGAAATGAACGTTGAACTACTGTAGGCATACAGAACACCAAACATTACTGATCAGAAGAGATCCTCATCACGACACAACATAATTAAAGTACTAGAAACCCAACACAAAGAGAGAATACTGAAAGCGGTAAGAGAAAAGCAGAAGGTGACGTACAATGGTAAGCCCATCAGGACAACTGCAGACTTCACAACCCAGACTCTAAAAGCCAGGAAATCATGGAGCAATGTCATTCAAACACTAAAAAACACAAACACAAAAACATGACCAAGAGTACTATATCCAGCAAAGCTATCTTTTAAATTAGAGTAAGACATTAAAATTTTCCATGATATAGAGACCTTAAAGAAATTTGCAGCCACTAAGCCATCACTGCACAGAATTCTCAAAAGAAACTTGGATAGCAAAAGAGAGACCAACAACACAAGAGACCCCAAAGAAAAAAAGGCAAAAGCTAGAGGAGAATGAGCTGAGAAAAAACGTAAAGCCAGTAAACAACATGGAAAAACTAAAACTATGGCAGGACACACCAAACATACCTCAATAATTACCCTAAATGTGAATGGCCTCAACTCACCTATCAAAGACACAGACTAGCTGACTGGATCAAAAAACAGAAACCCACAATTTGCTGCCTACAAGAGACACATTTCACCCACAAGGAAACTCATAGACTGAAAATAAAAGGTTGGAATTCAGTTATTTCATGCAACAGGACCCAGAAATCAAGCAGGCGTAGCTATATTAACGTCAGACTCATCAGATTTCAAAAGAAAGCAGGTGAAGAGAGGCAAAGATGGCCACTACATACTGCTTAAAGGAACACTAGAACAGGAAGAAATCACAATTATCAATATATATGCCCCCAACTCTAGAGCACCTAATTATGTAAATCAAAAATTATTAGACCTGAAAGGACACATAGGCCCCAATACAATTACAGTAGGGGACTTTGATACCCCCCCCCCATCACAAATGGACAGATCAACCAGACAAAAAATCTACAAAGATATACAATTGCTAAACAACACTATAGAAAACTTGGACATAACAGATGTTTACAGAGTTTTCCATCCAACATCAACTGCCTACACGTTCTTCTCAGCAGCACACAGAACATTTTCTAAAGCAGACCACATTTTAGGTCATAAGTCATGCTTAAACAAGTACAAAGGGATAAATATAATATACTGCATACTCTCAGACCAAAGTGGAATAAGACTGGAACTTAAAATCAGCAGAAACAGAAGAAAAGGCACAAATACATAGAGACTTAACAACTAACTACTGACAAACAATGGATCATGGAAGAAATCAGAGAAGAAATCAAAAACTTCAAGAGTGAAATGACGCTGGAAGTACATTGTATCAAAATCTGTGGGACACAATGAAGGCAGTACTTAGAGGAAAATTCATAGCCATAAATGCACACATCAAAAGAACAGAACAGTCACAAATACATTCGCTAATGATGTACCTTAAGGACCTAGAGAAACAAGAACAACTTAACCCAAAAGGCAGTAGAAGAGAAGAAATTATAAAGATCAGAGCTGAAATAAATGAAATTGAAATTAAAAAGACCATAAAAAAGATTAATGGGTCACAGCTGGTTCTTTGAAAGAATTAACAAAATCGATAAACCTCTTGCTAACCTCATCAAGAAAAGGAAAGAAAAGGCACAGATTAGCACACTTAGAAATGAAAAGGGTGAAATTACAACAGACTCTGCAGAAATTCAGAATATTATAAAAATTACTTTGAACACATTTACTCTAACAAATTTGAGAACTGGGAAGAAAGGGATGACTTCCTAGATACATATAAAATACCAAAATTAAATGAGGAAGATATAACAATCTTGAACAACCCCATCACACACACACAGAAGTTGAAGCAGTAATAAAAGCTCTACCTACAAATAAAAGTCCAGACCCAGATGGATTCACAGCAGAATTTTTTTGGACTTTAGAGAAAAACTAACTCCAATCCTCCTCAAACTGTTTCATAAAGTAGAAAGTGAAGGAATACTACCAAACCCATTTTTTTTAGGCTAGCATCACACTAGTGCCAAACCAAAGACTTAACTAGGAAGAAAAATTATAGACCAATATCCTTAATGAATATTGATGCAAAAATCCTCAATAAGATTCTGGCAAACAGAATCCAACAAGTAATCAGGAAGATCATACACCATGATCAAGTGGGCTTCATCCCTGAGATGCAAGGCTGGTTCAACATAAATTTTGCGCTTATACATATCAATAAAATGGGGGGAAAAGAATATATTAGAAACAGATGTGCTCTGGAGGAAGCTAAAGTTGAGGTGGGGGGTTAAGGAGTTGGGGGTACAATTTGGCCTCAGCATCTAGAACAGTTTGGACACATAGAAGAGTTGCTCCTTGTTCGGAAAGGCAGTGGTTAATAATTACGCCCCTCAGACACAAGCATTGTGTTGCAACTTTAGAAACATACAGCTGTGTGCTGACAGTCCCAGCACCACTGGAGATCAGTTAACCATGGGGTTATTTTAAATTTTACTTCCTCCTCAAGTCCTACCCAAACAAATCTAATGATCCCTTTGTTCTTTGGGAGCATTTGTCAAGCCCACAGGAGGCTGGCATCTATGACCTTGTCTGCCTATAGGCAAAAAGGCTCTGTACATAGGAAGCTAATGCTTGGTGAAGTAGCCTGAACCGGACCAGAAGAGCTAGCCTTTCAGTGAACATTATTCCAAAATGTAACATCGGCTTTTCCTAACCTGATGACTTGTGGAGACAAGAGCATGCTTTGATCCTACTTTTCTTGCATTCCAGTGGTAGAAAAAGAGGAAACCACCGTCCCCTACATGAAGCGGGTGAGGATGCACAGCAGAAGGCCACACACAGCAGCTTGGTGGCTTTGGGCTCTTCATCTGCCAAAGGGAGACACCTTTGTCGTTGGTTCTTTACACAGCAGTTTTGTCTGAAAAATTCAGAAGCTGGTGCTTTGGGTCTTATTTTAAAAATCTTTTCACCTGTCATATACATAAGGATAGTTCACTTTTATAAGCGATTCCAAAGCAAAGACGATGTCCAAAAGCAGCACACATCTTCTTCCACATCTTTCACATCAGAAAAATCATCCCAGGCTTATCTATAAAACGTATCCAGAATCCTGCTACATTCCATCCGCCACCCAACATTGTCTGTGTCTTGTCTCCCTTCAGCCTTTTCTCCTGGGCATCCAAGTGTTTAATAAATGTTTTAAAAGCAATGAGTGTATGGTGATGTCTCAGTTACTTTTTCGTTGCTGTGACTCAATACCTGATACGCACAAATTTAAGAAAGGAAAGGTTTATTTTAGCTCACAGTCTCAAAGGTCACAGTCCATTCAGGGGCGGCCGGCAGCAAATGAATACATGGCAAAGGCACAGAGAGGGAGGCAGCTTCTCAGGACATCACACACAGGCAGGCAAGTGAGACTAGTTGAGACTTGTCCAAGTTCCAGTCTTAGTCTGTCCTGCACCCGGGTATCAAAGGTGTGGCCACTACACACCCTTAGTCTTACCTCACAAGCCTTTAGTCTTAAGTCACATGCCTGTAATCTTAACTCACACGCCCTTAGTCTTAAGTCACATGCCCCTAATCCCAACAACTGCGATCCACCCCTCCAGGCCAGACCCCAATCCACCAACATTACATGGCTCCATAGACAATCCATAAAATTAAAATACATGAGACTTTTGGGGGACACTCCAGATCCTAACCACAACAGGTGAGTTTTCTCAAGATAATCTCAGGCCTCTCTTTCCCCACCATTACTTCAACCAGGTTCTGTAGTAATATTGTTAGTCATACTTAGCCTGGTATGGTAGTATAATGGCTGCAGAATATTAAAAATTATTCATCTTTTACCCAACTGTACCTCTGCACCCCTCAACCATCTTGTCTGCCTCAGTGCCCTCTTCAAACTCTGGTTTGCAAATAATGCATTTGATAGACATGAACATGAAGAATAAATAATTTCTATAAGGCAATAACAACAAGCAGGAACAAAGAAGGGGGAAGAAATAAAGGACTTCAGTAGACATTTGTCCAAAGAAGATATACAAATGCCCAACAACCACTTGAAAATGGGATTAGAACCACCAGAGAAGCAAAAACGAAAACCCCAATGAAACACCACTCACTCCTACTCAGGTTGTGACAGTAAAAAGAAAAAAAATTCCAAAGGAGAATGGAAAGATGCCAAGAGTTGGCGAGGACATAGAGGAAAACAATTTGACATTTTCTTAAATGGTTTGGTGTTGAACCACATAGTTCACTAATTCCACTTCTAGGTAATACTTAGATATACAACAGGAAGGGATGAAAACAGAGTCAAACAGACTTCTACCTTTCTGCATGTGGAACTATTCACAGTACTGCAAGAGCAGAAATAATCCAAATGCCTACCAACAGAGACACAGGCAAGTAAGACTTACTGTATGATACAGTGGGCTAATGTTCAGCAGTCAAAATAAAGATTTGATACATGCAGCCATAAGAATCACCCTTGATAATATTATGCTTATGTAGACACAGAAAATGAAATGTCGTGTGATTTCTCTTATATAAGAAACCTAGAATGGAAAAAAATGATAGACAGAATGTAGAATAGAGTCACACAGGTGGGAGAACAGGGGACAGGGCACGCTACTGTTTTGCTGCAGATGTTTAAAAATTGTGGCTCTATATAGCAGTGACAGTTGTGCAATGTTATGAGTGTATTTAAAGCCACTGAATTATACACTTAAAATTGGCTAAAATATAAATATTAGAATGTGTAATGATATGTACATGTATGTTTTACACATAAATTCCCACATATGTAATACATAGATATCAAAGTGAGTTTTTATACTTGGAGGCTTTTTGATAAAATTCCAGAAAAAGGAAGTATGAGATACAGCTTTAAAAAAAGACTCCCGTGAAGTGAATAGAATGTACTTTGAAAAACGTGACCATCTATAACAAATCTGTAGAGCAGTGTGTTAACTTAAGACCATATGAAAGATGTTACATCTCTCACACAATAAGAGTAATGCAAATGGAGGCTATAATGAGGTGCCAGTTTTAGTTACCAAACTGGAAAATACCAAAATTAAAACAACACATTGTGTTGTCAGACTGTGGGAAAATAGGCATGCCTATACAATATTTAGAATATAAATTAGTATAAGTTCTATAGAAGACAATATGGCAATGTATATCAAAAATACAAGTGTACATGTACATTCCCTTTGATAGGCAATTGGATTCTAGGAATTTATATTTCATATATACATTTGCATATGTGTGAAGTGGTGTTCATATAAAGTTACTCAATGTTTTGTGATTTGCGATAGCAAATATTGAAAACAACCTAAAGATCCATAAGTATAAAAAATTTTTAGAATACTTGGGCACTGGTGTACTATGTAGCTGAGAAAAAAATAAAAATGTGTTCCAATTTGCCGCTTGGAGATTTGTAACAGACCAAACTTCCCATGAAAGAAAACCAAGTGGATTTAAAAAAGGTTTGAAGGCAACAGAGAAGAACCTATTAGGTCAAAGGAGAAGCCCAGTGGAAAGAATTGAAAATACGGCTGGTGGCGGGAGAGTTTGGAGTGAAAGTTTATTGCCCTCGTGACCCCATGCCCGGACAGCAGGTCCAGGTGTGAGGCCACCCCTGACCTTCTGCCTGGTTAGCAAGTTCAGGCATAGGCCAGGCGTAAGGAAATACATAAAGAGGGGAAGGGAATAAGGGATAGAGGTGGTAAGAAAACGGGGATATAACAAAGGGGCAAAAGGCTGGTTATGGGGTGAACAGAGCTCCACGTGGTGTGGGTGGTTAGCCAGCCCGATGGTCATGGATGGGGGTGTTGGGGGGTCACAGATGGAACAGAAGAGGACAGAGCAAAGTCGCTGATAGGTTAGGAGAGCAGGCAGGCGGGCCTTAGGTTAAGGGAAACAGGGCCCCGGGGCGTCAAGATTGTCCTCACCAGTTGGCCAATTGCTAAGGCAAGTAAAGTTGTTACGTCAGGACTAGAGAAGTCAGGCCGCCATGCTGGGCAGGAATGAAAAGACAGCTGGTGTAAGCCAGGTCAGGCCCAGAGCCAAGCCGCGTGTGAGAGGCTGAGCCAGTGCAGGGGTCGCAGCGCACGACGCCACGGTGCCACGGTAGCCAGGCCTTGAAATGAGAGAAGAGCAGGCGACGCAAGTCACTTGCCACTTGCAAGAGGTGCAGGTAAAGAGGCTGCGAAAATGAGCAAATGAACGAGGCGAGACGAGAGGAAAAGCTGTCGGCTACTTCCAGCAATCTAAGAATCTGGTGGGGAAAAAAAAAATGGAGTTCAAATCTGCAAAGACATCTGGGAGAAGAGGAACTATAGGACAGGATGCAGAGATAATGAGACTGACAGAGGGAAGCCTTGTCCCAGAGTCAACTGCTGATTTCTAATTTGCTTCAACCAAGAGAAACGAAGCAAAAAGTGGCAGCCAAAAAGTTCGGAGCGCTTGGCAATGTCACACGCTGAGGACATTTTTTTAAAAGGAGTTCAGGGCCTCTCAGGAAAGAGACAGTGTATTGGGCACTCCCAAAGTTTTCATTTGCAATCTTCGATGGGGGTGGGGAGGGGGAGAAAGGACGAAAAAAGAAATAGACCAGACATTACAAAGTCATAAAATATCAACTTAACACTGTTCAGTGAGGCCTGATTGGAACCGATTGGAACAGGATAATCTCCTGCCATGGTTGGGGTGTGGTTTATCCCTCAAGGCCCATTGTTAAGAGGTTGTTTCTCAGTGTGGCAATGTTGAGGGGTAGTATACTTAAATGGTAAGGCTAGCATGAGGTCAGTAAGTCACTTGGGGACATGCCATCAGGAGAGATTGTGCGACTCAGATCTAGTCTCCTCTGGTTTGCCAAACAGGTAGTAATTGCACGCACCCACCTGGACCTCTGCCACAATGCCACTGTGCTTTATAAGAGGTCAAACTGAGGGGACCACCAAACCTAGGACTTTCAACCTCCAAAGTCATGAGCTAAATAATATGTTCTCTTTATACATTTACTTCATTCAGATATGCTGCTATAGTAAAACAGCAAAATGTAACATCCATTTGGCCTATTCCATCTGCCCGCAAGAAGCTAAGCTTCATAACGATCCCCGGATTGCAAATATAAGACCTGCCTTACAATTGCCTTTTGAGGAAAAAAATAGAAAATAGACAATAAGAATAGATTCAAGGGTGATTCCGACAACTGAGCATTCATGACCAAGCTGCAAAACAATATTAAAAGAGTGTTTAATAAAACAGGTGACAAGATAGTAAAATCAATGCAGAAAATTGAACTATATGTTTTAAAAATGAACTTGAAGTTTTGACATTGAAAACAAACTCCTTGAAGGCAGGAACTCTATAGGTGGGTCAAATATGAAATTTAAAACAGTTGTACAGAGGTTTAGTCATTTGGAAGGTAAATCAGTGACAAATACTCATATTGATAAACGTAAAACATTTGAAAATTGCGAACAGACCACACGAGCTCGTATGACTTTCCTTCTTCTTGGCTATCGGCTCGTCAGCACCTGTAGGTCTTGGTGCTCGCTGCTTTTATTTCCATGCTAACTTTCTAACTTCTGCTAACCAGAAGACGAGATTTGCGACGGCTAAGCCTTCCTTATCGGAAGCAGAGCAACTTTCTTTTTTGTTTTAGTTGGTGTTTTATTTTGTTTTGGTTTGCTTTTGTTTCATTTAGCATTTTGTTTTTAACTATATTAGCACGTCTTTACATAGTTCTTATTATGAAACAGTAAAGTGAAAATGTCTAAACTGTATGATATTGAAATCATAGAAAATGGAGAATGGAAAAAGGCTTGCTAATGTTTAAAATGGCCAAGAATTTTTCAAAACTGATCAAAGGTTTGAAATCATTATAAATCAAAACCATGACAAATATGAGTCCATATAATTAAAACCATATTTATATCATGGTTAAACTAAAAAAAGGAAATGGTAAAAAACAGGCAGAGAAGGATATGTTACTTATGAAATATCAATAATAAGACTGACCAGTAGCTTCTGAAAGGAAACAATGGAAGATAACAATAATCAAAAATACAATCAAGCGGTATTTTTATGTGACGAAAAATAATAACCAATATGAAAATCTATATGTAGACATTTTATGGAGGAAAATAAAATAAAAACAGCAGAAAGACCTCATAAAAAGTGGTCCCAGAATTTCCACATAAAGAGAATACTAAACAGAGATCTTTAGGCAAAAAGAATATATAATCTCAGGCCAAAAAGTATGCACAAAGAAACAAAGAAGAAATAAAAGAGTAAATATAAAAATAATTATATACAAAATAATAATTAATGGGATCTAAAATATGTACAGAATTAAAATATATGACAGTTTAACATGAAGATTGATTGTAGATAACTTACGGCGATAGGTTTCAAGTCTTTCTGTTGTCTGAGAAGCAGTGTACGTACTAATTCATGTATTTATTAATCATTGATAACTTAAGATAACATATGGCAATATCTAGAATAATTATCAAAGCATGAGTAAATCAATTCATTAAAAATAACCTGCTAGGAATAAAAACAAGAATAAGAGAATAGTAGAAGTTATTTAGTAATCAAGAAATAGAAAAAAAGAAACATTTCAAAGATTGAACAAATAGTATTAGAGATCTTTAATATGTTGGTTAAAATATGTTCTTTAAATATGTTAGTAATTATATAATTATGTACTATATTATAAGCCAATAATTATAGTTGATATAGTTTTAAGCCTAGAAAATAGAAATAATAAATAAATAGTAAGGCTGAGATTTTACATAATAAATTCACTAATAATATAAAGCAAAAGAAAGAGGGTAATAAGGTGGGAAAATTTATCATGTAACAATTAAAATAAAAAGCTGGTACAGCTAAACTAATAACCAATTAGTAATATTTATGGCAAAAAGTTATTGCCAGAGATAAAGAATTTTATAATGATAAAGGTATTATCTCAATAAGAAGATATAAAAATTATAAGATAAAATTCAAATATCTATAAAATAAAAATCAACAGAATTAGCAGGGTAAATTTACAGTTTTAGATTTTAGGCAGAGATTCTTAACATACCTCTCTCAGTAACTTAACTGAAAGCAGACAAGAGATGAGGAAAATACAAAAAATTAGAACAGAGGATCAATAAATTTGACAATAGTAACTTTTGTACAACAATGTAAGATACACATAATTTTTGAACTGTACTTAGAAGGTACCACACTGATCATGATGTACCATAATACAACAGATATAGTATGTTCTCTGACAATAGTGGAATACAGGCAGAAATTCATTTAAACCAGAGATCTAAAACTTATCTCAGTGTACAGAAATTAAGGACTAGGCTTCAACATCTCCCAGGAGGAAGGAAGAAATTTCAGTGGAAATATCTAAAGATTGTAGACTGAAATGACAATGAAAATACAACATCAAATCTTTGGGATGAAAGTGTGGTCACTTTTCAAAAGAAATAAATAATCTTAAATTCATATTTTTTAAATTAGAAAAGGTTAAAAAATAAATGAACTGTTAATTTCAAAACTTTATAGAACAGCAGCAGATTAAAGCAAAGAAAGTGAGAAACATGGCGATAAAAAACAGGAATTATGAATTTTTTAAAAATCAGCAAAGCCCAAACTTATTTTCTTTTAAAAATATAGTAAAATTGATAAGCTCTTAGTGATTTTTTGATAATTTTTCCTATTTTATTGATACGTATATATGATATACATAATGCTTACGTTGAACTTGAGTATTTTGTGCACATATATATCATGTCAAAATTACAAACCTCTCCCCTCTCCTTCTTTGACCGTACCACACCCTTCCCCTCCTCACTAGTTCCCACTATTCCTCTCATTTAGTTCTATGAAGTGACTGTATTTTGGGTTTCTCTTATTAGAAAAACCAGTCAATATTTAACCTTCTGTGTCTAACTCACTTCACTAAGCATGATGGACTCAAGTTTCATCCAGTTACCTAAAAAGCCTCAAAACTGTCTGTCTTTATAGACAAGCAGTACTCCATTGTGTACAAAGACCACAATTTGTGCATCCATTGGTCTGTTGGTGGGTATTTTGGTGTGTTCCACATTTTAGCTATTATTAGTTGTGCTGATATGAGCATGGGTATGCATGTGTCTCTTTTATATGATGCTTTTAACTGTTTTGGAAAGATTCCCAGAAGAGATACCAAAGGGAATATTTATTTTCAATCTCTTGAGGAATTTCCACACTGCCCTCTATATAGTGGCTGTACCACTTACATTCCCACCAGCATTGTAAGAGGGCTCCTTTTCCCCCACAGCCTCGCTAGCAGCAATTGTTGTTCAAGTTCTTGATATATGACATTCTTTCTGGGGTTAGATGTTATCTTAGTGATGCTTCTATTTTTTGCATTTCTCTAATGGCTAAGGATGTTTAACATCTTTTCATGTATTTACTGGCCATTTGAACTTCTTCATCTGAGAACTGCTGGGGACACTGGATATCTACATGCAGAAGAATGAATCTAGACACACACCAGTCATGGTACACCAAGATTAAATTAAAGTGGGTCAAAGACCTAGATATGAAAACTGAAACACTGAAACTTCTGGACAACAAATTAGGCAAAAATCTAAAATATATAGGTGTAGGCAAGAACTTTCTTAATAAGACACCCAAGACAAAGAAATAGTCCCCAGAATCAACAAATGAGACTATTTCAATTTAAAAAGTTTCTGTGTGGCAAAGGAAGTTATCAACAAAGTAAAGAGAGAACCAACAGAATGGGAAAAATATTTGCCACCCATACCTCAGATAGGAAGCTAAAAGCTAGAATATAGAAGGAACTGAAGTGAGTAATTTTTTAAAAGATAGAGAAAAGATTAAAAAGTACCAATACTAGAAATAAAAAGAACTGACATTATAGATACAACAGATTTTAATAAATAATAAGAAAATATTATGATTAAGTCAATAGCAATAGATTTGAAGATTTAGATGAAATGAAAATCGCTAGAAAAACAAAATTTGCTAAAATTGACACAAGAGAAAATGGAAAATCAGAAAAGATTTAAATAGATAACAGAAATTCAATTTATAATTACCTGATAAAGAAATTTCCAGATCAAAAAAGTCATGTTAAATTCTGCCAAATATTTAAGGAAGAAATAACATCAATATATAACAAATAATTTCAGAGAACAGAAAAGTAGAAAATTTTCAAGGTTCATTTTAGAAGGTTATTATAATCTTGATACTTAATCCTCATAGGACATTACAACAAACAACTCTTAATATTTTCCACAAAAACAGATTTTAAAATTCTAATAAAATATGAGCAATTGAAAGCAGCCTCCAAGAAAGTCAATTTTGTCAAGAGATCCCAGTCCCAGGGTCACAGACCAGTACTAGTTCATGGCTTGCTGGGAACAGGGCAATGCCGCAGTGGGAAGTCTCAAGACAGCAAGGGAAGCTTCACCAGTATTTACAACTCGCTCCAGTCTCGACTTGCACCTGTCTGCCTGTTCCTGATCTTTAGTCGCTCATCTTCAATTGCCAATATTCAGTCTCTAATCTTTGCCATTGTTCTTCGGACAACCAAGATCTTCAGCAGACTCTCACTGGCTGCCCTGCAGTCCTGGATGGGAGATCTACTTCGTGGCTGAGCAGCCATCAGACACTCCAGCTCTCCCACGTGCAGGCCGCCATCTTGGACTGTCTCTATCCTTGGATTTGTAAGCCTTCCGAATAGACCCTTTTTGTTAAAATTTCTGTAAATTCTGCCTTTTGAAAGATCCCAAACTAATACGGTCCTACAGGGAAACCTCTACTTGGGTCACTGGGGTACACCTTGAGCACGCTGCCAAATTCCACTCCGCTCCCTGCTCTTTGTTTCCAGTTGCCAGTGAGCGTGTTTGCTGTGCTGCCTGGCTGCTGCCTCCCTGCAGACTCACAGCAGTGGTGCCCACTGATCATGGGCTGGAATTCCAAGCTGAGAGAGAGCCAGAGTAAACATTTTCCCTTTGTAAGTTCATCATCTTGAGTACATCTTAATGACAGAAAGCTACCTAACACAGTTGAACGTCCAGAAAAATAAAGCAATTCATGTTTATAGAATAAAGCTGGAAACCACAGAATCATCTCAACAATTATTAAAAATTGGACAGCTAAAAATAGAAAAGAACTTTATCGATAGGAAAAGAGGGCAGAAGACAAGCACGTTGGTGCACATCTGGAATCACAGAAACTCAGGTGGCTGAAGCAGCGGGACACAAACCTGAGGCAGCCTAGGTGACTTGGCAAGGCCTGTCTCAAAGTAAAAACTAAGAAGAGCGGGGGACGCAGCTCAGTGACAGAGCACTTCGCTAGCACGTGTGAAGCTCTAGGTTTAATCTCTGGCACCAAAAACTAAAACTAAAACCAAAAAGCATAAAACTATAGAAAACCCATGGCTAAGACGACACGTGGGATGAGATGTTAAAACCTTTTCCCTAGAGCTCAGAATCCCATGAACATGCTGGCTGTCCCCATGCATTTCTACTCTGCATTGTACTGGAGGTCCTAGTTGGTGCAATGAGGAAAAAAAAAACTGCTGCAAAAGAAGTATTCAAAAAGGAAAAAAAAAAATCCCTATAATCCTAATCCTCTGGGAGGCTGAGGCAGGAGGATCACAAGTTCAAGCCTAGCCTGGACAACCTGCCAATTCAGCAAGAACTTATCTCAAGATCAAAACCAAAAATGGGCTGGGGATGTAGCTAATTGTGAAGGCCTCAAGCTTGAGTCATGGTACCAAATATAAACAAACAAAGAAACAAACAAAGATATTACACACATATACTAAATTGTATATGAGTAGGAAATAGTGCAAATGTAGGAAATCCAAAAGAATATGGAGACAAAAATTTTAGAATAAGTTAATTCATGTGTCTTTTGTTATAAAATAAATTTAGAAATCAACCATATATATGATCTAATGAAAATTACAAGTTGCCATCCCAGAGAATCATGACCGTTATTTTACGGCACGCTGTTCAGTGGTGGTTGGTTATGCAGAACATCCAGCCAATGGGATGGAACAAGGGGCAGAGCCTGGGAGGCCGGTGGACAGGAGCTTTAGGGAATCTGTACCAAATCTGTCCCCTGATGTGAGCGCTGGCTGTGCAGCACACACTAAGGTATATTACATACTTGCACGCTGAGATTACACACAGATTTGGTGAGCTGCAACTAGAATATTTCTACATATTTACTTCAATGTTAAACATGAAAATAAAATAAAATCTTTATGTACTGAGGTGGGTAATTTCTTAATTTTATGTTTTAAGCAGGAAAATGAGAATTCCGAAAAGAACAGAATACTACTGTTTGTTTTTAAAAACATGTGGGTGCATGTGTGTACATGTGTGTATGCGTGCATGTGTGTGTGTGCATGCTTGTGTGTGTGTGTGTGTGTGTGTGAAACTTCCCATGTCTCTGTACTTACTTGTATGCATAGTACTTGTATCTCTAGGCATACAGAAAAATTACTATTGCCTTCAGGATGAAAATATGTAACTAAGGGACAGAATGCGAACAGACAGACAATTTTCACAGCCAACCATTTTATACATTTTGAATTTTGAACTACATGAGTTTATTATCTATGTTTTAAATTTTAATAATAAAATTGGTGTTTTTAAAGATCATCCTCATAGGTATTCTCTTGTAAAAAAAATACCATAAAATTTTGGAAGAAACAAATGTCAAGAGAAATGCTAGAGAAATATCCAGCAATCTGAAGTTAAGCAGCTGGATTTGGCATGGAAAAGTAAAATATTATATATATCATGTCCCCAGTTGTAAACGCTCACCCAAGTCTGCAATCAAAAGAATCTAGCCATGAGTTCTGAACTGTTTTGTATGAGACTTATATGGCCTTGCCATCAATTTACTGGAATAAAAATGCGAGATTTTGGGTTCAAAGAATTTACTAGAATATTGGAAAAGACAGTAAAGATGAAACAAGTCGACGTACCAAACAAGTCGAGAACTGATATACTCCAACTGGTGCTAATGCACAATACTGTGAATCATAGTATAATTGAAACTCTTAAGCAATAGTGGAATGTTCATCAGTTTTGATACTGTAGATGAAGCCCAGGGCTTCCCCCCATTTTATTTCTATTTTTGATTATGTTGCTAAATTCCCGGGGCTGGGCTCCAACACCAGTCCCTATGCCTCACCCTCCCAGAGTGCTGGGATGGCCTGCCAGGGCCACAAGACATGGCTCATCAATTTTTGAAGACAATTAATAAAATCTTTCTAAGAAAAAGAGAATTTATTTTAATGGTTAATTGAAGAAGGAGAATTTTGTTGTCTTGGAATACCAAAAGACTTCACTTTTAATGACTTGACTTTTCCTTATTCTTAAAAAAAACAAAATCACTTCTACTGTTACTGTGTTAGCTAGTTATTTGTTGCTGTGACAAAAAAGCCCGCATCCACTATGTAAGGGAAGAAAGGTTTACTTACCTCACAGTTTCAGAAGGTCACACACAGTCCATTCCTGGGCAGCTGGCAACAGTGGAGGCATACGGAAGAGACAGAGGCTAGGGAGCTGCTCACCCCATTGCAGACAGAAGCCAAGAGAGTCTGAAGACTGGGCAAAGGCTAGGGATTTCCCAGGAAGAAGCTTTAACAATGTTTCTTCTTCCTTCCTTTACTTAATTCAAGTTTCCAGTTGCCCCCAACCCCCAGATATGTGCACCTCCCTCACTTCCTGGCCCACAAGTCCGCAACACACACCTGAAAACTCTGCCCTGGCGATCCTCAATCTCAGCATGTCGATCCACTCCCTCCATGTCAAATCCCAAACATCTGCCCTTTTCAGCCAAGCTCTGCCTCCCAGTAACTCACAGTTTCAAGTACAAGAGGCTTTTGAGGGACACTCAAGATCCAAACTATAGCAGTTACTAGAGTGTTGGGCCACAGTCTTTTCTGAAATAACTGTAGTCCAGGCTGGCCTCAAACTCACAGCAATCCTCTTGCCTCTGCCTCTCAAGTGCCAGGATTACAGGCACGCACCATAACTCATCATATGTGGTGCTGGGGAATCGAACTCAGGCTAACTAGGCAAGCTCTCTAACCAATAAACTATTTCTCCAGCCCCTGGGCCAGTCTTTACAGAGATCTTTATTTCTGTAATAGAAGAACTGTTTCCAAAGGCCCTCATATTGCAATGCTCAAGCTTTTACTACTTTTTAGATACCTTGACCCTTCCCAAGCCTAGGACAAAGTAAACAAGAACAAAGCCAAAAAGAAGAGAGAGAGAATTTGGCACCTTGGCACCTTTAGGCCCTTCTCAATTCCTATTTTCTGAAAGTAAAGCACATTTTTCTAAATAATAGACACCAGAAATATTTCACGTGACTCTGACTATAATTGAATAAATTAGCCTAGTACCCCTTAGTTATCAGAGTAATCTAATTTATTGCAAAAATTATAGAAGGTGGGACTGGAAGAACGGCTCAGCAATTACAGTACTGGCCTAGCAAGCACTAAAATAAGCACTAAGTACCTGAGTTCAGTTCCCCAGCACTACACAAGCTGAGCATGGTGGTGCACACCTGTAATCCCAGCATTCAGGAGGGTGAGACAGAAGGATTGCCATGAGGCCAAGGCTAGCCTGGGCTCCATAGTGAGTTCAGAACCAGAATGGGCTGCAACACGAGATCCTGTCTCAAAAAATAAAAATTAAAAATAAAAATGTTATAGAATCCATGTAATAAAAAATGAAATATACATGCTTATTTCTTTAAAAGTTATGTCTTAGCATTTCAACATTTATATTATCTATCAGAAAAAAATTAAACTCAGGCTAAAATGAAATTGTAAAAGGAGAAGACAGTAAGACAATTTAAATATGACCAATTTAATTCAAGTACATATTAAATTGCTTATAACTTGTAATAGAGTAATGTTAGACTATGTTGTGGCAACAAACTCTCGAAATATCATAGGCTTATCACATTTCACAATATGCGATTTCTCTTTCATTTACAAAAAGCTCACCACGAACTGGACAAGTGTCCTACGTGTCTCATTTTCAAGCCCCGTGTCATGGCACTGGGGTCTTACCATACCAGAGCTCCAGCAACAGAAACACCAGAGCTCCAGAGTGATCGCGAGAGAAGAGACGAGGCAGTGGGGAAACACTGTCCTTAGCCCCCAGGCCCGGAAGCATTGCAGACCACAGTTGCTCAAAGCTGATGTGCTAGGCTTGCTGTAAAGCTCTAATCTAACCAAAGTGAGCTGGGCTGTGCAAGGGCTCACGGGTATGTGCTAACATCTCTGTCACGTAATTTTAGCCAGTTAGTTTGCGAAGGCACGCAATACTCATATTGACTCAATATTATAGTCACTCCTTAAGTCAAGAACTATTGATATTCCCACTTTGGTGATAAGGAAAGTAAAATTTTAAATCTAGATAAATGTTCTGGTCACACAGCCAGCCATTAAGGGACAAAGTGACAAAGTTAGAATTGAAATCCAATGTGACTTCTGAGCACATGCTCCTGTAGTCCATGTGGATGTGGGATTCCTTTAGTCAGAGAAATTTCTGTTTCAATTAGACTCTGAACTAGCAAGGGGAATAAGGCTGCAAAATTCCTTGCAGCAGCTGTGCCATCTCACTCTTGTGATGTCCTGATTTGAAATCTGGAGCTGAAAACTATAGTGTATTTTTTTGATAACCACCTCTTACACAGGTTGCTACCGTGTGCATTGTAGGCAAGGTGCTGAATCTATGAGGTATTCTCAATAGCTTCATGAGGACTGAACAGAATTCACACTTAAGAGATTTTTAAATGTTATTTGTTTCTGTACCTTTCCATATGTCTGTGCAAAAATGATCACCATTAAAAATAAATTTCACAAATTTAAAATCAGAGGGATAATAGAACTGAATAGCAAATATCTTCATATTTCATTCCAGGAAGTCAGTTGCTGCAAGTCTGAGTCAGATAAACAGACTCCCCCCCCCCCTCTCTCTCTCTCTCTCTCTCTCCTTCCATCTCCCTCTCTCTTTTTTCTTCTTTTTCTATCTAATCTATCTATATTATTTATTTGCTATGAATAAAGTTTATTAGTGCCTTCAAAGGAAAAAAACAAAGTTCAATTTTTATTTCCATCTAAGACACTGGAATTTATTAAATCAAATCTAAACTCATTCACTTCGCATGACCAGCTGCATATGCTTGGAAGAGAGAGTACTTCTACAAAAAAAAAAAAAAATAGATGCCAAGTTTGTGACCACTGAAGGATTATGTCAACTTGCAGGGATCAAGCAGCATCCATGGTAGAGCATACAGGTATATGAGAGACCTGTGGGCCAATGAAGAACACCCACTCCGGATGTGGCTGCCCCAACTGGCAGCACCAGTTAAATAAAAGGAAGGAAGAAGAAAGATTGTTACAGCTTTCCCTGGGAAAGCTTTTGTCTTCGCTATCATCTGCAGACATCAACTTACTCCACATCACTGATCTTCGTCACAGATTCGCTCCAGTCTTCAGTCTTTACCATTGTTCTTTGAACAAACAAGATCCTCAGCAGACTCACACCAGCTGTCCTGCATTGGTGTCCTACCTCACATCTGGGCAGCTACTGGACTCCAGCTCTCGCACATGTAGGCCGCCATCTTGGGCTATCTCTCTCCTTGGATTTGTAAGCTCTCCAAATAAATTTGTTTTCTTTATAATCTTTGTCAATTCTGCCTCTCCTAGAACCCTAACCAATACAAAGTCAGTTCTTCCTGAGAAATTTTTTAAACTACAGAATATGTGACCTTTCCATCCAAAGCTGGTATTCACATTGGAAAGAGAAAATATGAAAATAAGACTACCATTTAGTCATTAAAACTTTAAATGGAGAGGTTAGTATTGGTGCACTCTGCTTAGTGAATCAACAACAAAAGCCATTATCCTACCTATAACAGGTATGTCTATAATTGTGACACATTCATTGAATTTTTTATAGTACACATTGTTTCTCAAATATTGATGCTTCATTCCGAAACAAATAGAAACTTTTAAACTCTGATGAAGCTAACAATTTATCGAAACTTCTCAAGTGTTCCTTAAACAAAATTCTTTAGGACCTATGACATTTGCAAAGGTTGTACTGTGACACCGAGACAGGCATTTCGCCCAGCACCTCAGCTCTCCTCTGCTGAGTCCCAGAAGCAGAGATACACAGATAGACAATCTTTCTTTTTTTTCCATATATATGATGCACAATGTTTATTTTGAACTTGAGTATTTTGTGCACATACATACTGTGCCAAAATTACAAACCCTTCCCTTCTCCCTTTTTGACCCCTCCACACTCTCCCCCTCTCCCATAACTCACACTATAACCCCATTTGGTTATATGAAATGATTAGAGAAAGCAGACAATCCTTCTGTCAAGAATCCCTTTCCAAGAACACTTCTCTGGCCCATGTCTTTATCCAAATGTTCCTCAAGACTTAATGGAATGTTTCTCCCCTGTAAAGTTTTCTTGAGTCTACAGGAAACATTTTTCCCATTCTTCCCCTTCTGTTGTTCATGCCTTCCTTATAGCAATTGTCTTAACGGGTTATCAGGTTCACAGAAGCAATAACCATGACTTCAATACACTCAAGCCACAGACTTTTAAAACACGGGTTCTGACACATGGCATGTATTTCATAAATGTTATACAACAAAAGCATATGTTCAGCTTCCAGGTGGAAATAAGGAAACAATACATTTAAATGTGGAGAAGAGAAAATATATTTGCTAACTCAAATTTTTGAGACTAAAAGATATTTGAAAAGACAGGATTTGTTGGATCATCTAGAAGCTAGCCAAAAGATGAAGGGTCAGTCTTTGGGGCAAATTTCCTACCTCACCAAAAACATGGCCAAATAGCGGTAGGACCTAAGAGACCAGGGTGTTTTTATATTCAAGTTTTGGAGAGAAGAAACATGTATTTTCTGCACTGAACCTATGCTGGCCACAGATAAGCAAGGGAAGACAGCACGGCAGCATGAGAAGTGGGAAAGTTCTGGGATAAGAACTTAACCCATAAAAGGAAGTGTGCGCTGCTAGTTGGTTGGCTGATTCCAGAAGCTGATTGTAGAGCAGCCTGGCAGGTAATCTTCAGCACATAGGAAAGGAGCGGGCAGAGGTTTTCCTTTTCTTTTTCTTTATTGATTTAGCCTTCTCTTGTCTCCTTCCTTTCTCCATTCTCTAACCTGTAACTTAGTTCAGGACAACTGAGAATCCTCATCACATTATTGGTGGGATTTCAAATGGCACACCTGTTATGGAAAACAGCACCGAGGTTCTTCCAAAAATTAAATATAAAATGATCCCAGGATCCTGAAGTTCAATTTCTGGGTATATACTCAAGGGAAATAAGTAATTTTATCAAGGACATATCCATATTACCACGTTCATAGCAGCATCATTCACAAGAGCTCGGATAGGAAAGCAACCTAAGTGGCCGTCATTGGATCAACAATACAGAAGACATGAAATATTTCTTCATAATAGAACATTACTCCGCCTTAACCAAGAAAGAAACCCTGCTATTTGCAATATGGGTAAACCTTGAGAACATGATGTTGAGTGAAATAAGCCAGACACAGAAAGATAAACAAGTACCATGTGATCTCACTTGTGAGTAGAATCTTAAAAAGTCAGACTCGGAAACAGAGTACGAGAGTGGTTACGAGCAGGTGGGGAGCTGGGAGAAATGAGGAGATGTTGTTTAAAGGGCTCAAACTTTCAGTTATGAAACGAATAAAAGCTAAAGACCTAATTAACAGCATGGCAACTATACTGAATAATAATGTATCCCATAGCTGAAAGTGGGGAGAATATATATTACACTTGGAGAATAAAATCAACTCCATACTGAAATAACTCCCAACTGTGCTTTCTTTATGGTTCTAGAATGCAAAGTAGTTTAAAATGTAATACATAGCAAAACAACTTCTACCGTACAAGCCACCCAGTATTTGAGGGCAAGCACTTTGATTTTCCAGCGGAAAGCAGAAAAGAATTTCTATGTCTTTTTAGGATTTGGGTGTGAGAGACAGAGACTGGAAGAATAAACATCCAAATGTATAAACAAGTACAGGGAATACAAATAAGGCTGGGGGCAAAAGGTCTGGAGAGCAGATATAGATGCCCTTGGGTAACCTTTTCTCTTGTGGGGAGGACTGAACACAGCACCTTTACTCTGAGATACACCCCCAGCTCCTTGATTTATTATTTATTTGAAACAGGGTCTTGCTAAATTGATAAGTTACCGAGGCTGGGCTGGAGTTTGTGATCTTCCTATCTTAGCCCCCTGAAATGTTAGGATAACAGGTCTATGGCACTGGGCCCTGATCAACCTTGGGTAACTTTGATGGTGTTCTGAAGTTGTAGTTTTCTCAAAAGAGCAGTTTCAAATTTCAATTTTCCTTGTCTCCTTACAATATATCCTTATTTCTTCTAACCTACCTCCTATGGAAACAAACTGAATAAAGGCAGATTAATAGGAGTACAGGCATCCAAGTATATTAATATGCATCTGTAGACAAACGAGATGGCTGGGAAGGGTCATAGGGGCAGGGCTGTAGGCAATTTTAGAAGGGTAGTAAAATGATGTTTTGGAAAAATGAATGAGCTCAAAGAGCAAAAAATGGTTCCAGAGTTCTCTGGGTTCCAAATGTGATGTTTAACCCTCAATTGCTTCTGTGGCGTGAATTTACCCTTCCTTGGTTAACAAAATTTCCATAGGAGGATTGAAAGCAATCCTTCTATGACAGATTCAGTCTTCAGTTAGCTAAAGGAACTTCAGGAAGAGTCCTTCAATATACTTCAACAGAGAAAGAGGATCAGAGATGAATGAGAGACAGGGAGGCCAGGGAAGATAAGAGACACCTTAGTTCTGAGAAAATCTCTCTCTCTAAGCTGTCATAGCCCCACATTCTGGTTATTATTTTCTGAGCCCCAAAAGATTCACTGTGGATCTTTAGTCTTCTAGAACCTGATTGATCTTCCTGGCAGCCTCTCTAGATGGCCCAAAACCAAGCAAACAAGCAAGCAAAAAGCAAAATAAAATAAAATAAAATAAAAATTTTTAAAAATCCACTAGAAAGACACAGTGAAGGAGCACCAGGCAGGGCTGCTTCGGAGAAGGCAGGTAGGCCTCTCAGACATCTTACCCCAGCCCCTTGCCTCAGGGGCTCCGTGGTGGAGCCTGGGCTAGGCAAACACCAGGCAGAGACGCCTCAGAGGAGCCTGGTAGGCCTCCCGGATATCTTCCCTGCCTCCCCTCGTCTCAGGGCCCTATGGTTCAACCTGGGCTTGGCTAGCGCCGAGCAGGTCCGCTCTGCAGGGGGCTAGTATGACTTCTGGACATCTCACCATCTGCCCCTCACAGCAGAGACCTACGGTGGATCCTGGGCTCGGCAGTAGATCTCCTTGCCATCTTCCCTACTGACCCTCACAGCAGAGGCCGGTGTGGACACTGGGCTTTGCGAGCACCAGGTAGATCCTCTCTGGAATAGACCAGTAGGACTCCCAGCCACCTTCCCTGATACCCCTCACAGCAGAGGCCCCCACAGAGACTGGGCTTTGCCACTACTGGGTAGAGCTGCATCTGACTAGACTGAGGGGTATTTGCTGCCATATCCCCTGCTCCTCTCAGAGGTGGTCAGCATGGAGGTTGTGATCTCCCAGCATCGGGCAGAGCAGTGCTGGGGCGAGTCCCTAGGGGAAACCCAGAGACAGAAAACCAGAGACAACTAAAGACAACAGAACCATGAGGAAACGTGGAAATGAATCTCTTTCAAAAAGTCTTGACAAACCAGAAGAGCACGCTAGAAATCCTGAAAATGCAGAAACTAAAGACGAAAATGACAAAAATTATGGCAACTTCTGGGCCCAGAAATACATTAAATTAAAGCAGGAATTCATACAGGAATTAATGCAGGAAATGAAGCAGGGAATAAAAGTCATAGAGCAAGAGCTACACCAAAGACTTAGCTAAGCTGTAAGTAAGCTTTGAGAAGCAAGGAGAGGAGATCAAAGAAGAAATAGACCAGAAGATAAAAAAGGCAACACAAGAAATAAGAGGAACACAATAGAGACATTAAAAAAACGCCTATATCTAGGAAGTGAAAAACACAAAAGTCACAATAAGCAACAATATCAAACAAGTTCAAAATAGATTATCAGACTTAGAAGACAAAATGAGGGAGCAGGAATAGAAAGACCATAAAGAACGCAAAGTAAAAAAAGAAGAAAGTGAATTGTTACAACAACTGATAGATAATTCAAAGAGAAACAACCTCAGAATTATGGGTGGCCAAGAGAAGAAAGAAGATGAAACAAAAGGCTTAAAAGTCATGTTCAAGAAGATTTCCCTAATCTAAGAAGAGAAATGAACATTGAGCTACTGCAGGCATATAGAACACCAAACAATATGGATCAGAAGAGAGCCTCATCCTGACACATCATAATTAAAGTACTGGAAAACCAATGCAAAGAGAGAATACTGAAAGTGGTAAGAAAAAAGCAGAAGGTGACCTACAAGGGTAAGCCCATCAGGACAACTGCAGACTTCTCAACCCAGACTGTAAAAGCCAAGAGATCAAGGAGCAATGTCATTCAAACACTAAAAGAACAAAAGTTCCAATAAAGACTACTATATCCAGCAAAGCTATCTATTAAACTAGAGGGAGAAATTAAAATTTTCCATGATATAGAAAGCTTAAAGAAACTTGGAGCCAATAAGCCATCACTGCAGATAATTTTAAAAGGAAACTTTGATAGTGAAAGAGAGGCCAACGACACAAGAGACCCCAGAGGAAACAAAGACAAAAGCCAGGGGAGAATGAGCTGAGAAAAAAGTAAAGCAAGAAAACAACATAGAAAAACTAAAAGTATGGCAGGACACACCAAACATCCCTCAATAAATACCCTAAACGTGAACGGCCTCAACTCACCTATCAAAAGGAATAGACTAGATGACCGGATCAGAAAACAGAAACCTACAATGTGCTACCTACAAGAGACACACTTCACCTACAAGAAAACTCATAGACTGAAAAAAAAGGTTGGAATTCAGATATTTCATGCAACAGGACCCAGAAATCAAGCAGGGGTAGCTATATTAATCTCAGGCTCGTGAGGTTTCAAAAGAAAACAGGAGAAGAGAGACAAAGATGGCCACTACATACTCGTTAAAGAAACACTAGAACAGGAAGAAATCACAATTATCAATATATATGCCCCCAACTCTAGAGCACCGAATTATGCAAACCAAAAATTACTAGATCTGAAAGGACACATAGGCCCCAATACAATTACAGTAGGGGACTTTGATACCCGCCCCCCATCACAAATGGATAGATCAACCAGACAAAAAATCCACGAAGATATATGACTGTTGAAAGACACTACAGAAAACTTGGACATAACAGACGTTTACAGGGTTTTCCATCCAACATCAACTGACTACACGTTCTTCTCAGCAGCACATAGAACATTTTGTAAAATAGACCACATTCTAGGATGTAAGTGATGCTTAAACAAGTACAAAGGGCTAGAAATAAATCCCTGCATACTCTCAGACCATAGTAGAATAAAACTGGAACTTAACAGCAGCAGAAACAGAAGAAAATAGACAAACACATGGAGGCTTAATAACTTACTACTGACCAAACAATGGATTAAGGAAGAAATCAGAGAAGAAATCAAAAACTTCAAGAGTGAAATGATGATGGAAGTACATCATATCAAAATCTGTGGGACACAGTGAAGACAGTACTTAGAGGAAAATTCATAGCCATAAATGGATGCACCAAAAGGACAGAACAGTCACAAATAAATTCGCTAATAATGCACCTTAAGGACCTAGAGAAACAAGAACAACTTTACCCAAATGGCAGCAGAAAAGAAGAAATTATAAAGATCAGAGCTAAAATAAATGAGATTGAAATTAAAAAGACAATAAAAAAAGATTAATGAGTCAAAGGCTGGTTCTTTGAAACAATTAACAAAATTGACAAATCTATTGTTAAACTCATCAAGAAAAGGAAAGAAAAGGCACAGATTAACACACTGAAAAATGAAAAGGGTGAAATTACA
The DNA here is from genome assembly GCA_004027205.1 of Ctenodactylus gundi. Taxonomy (NCBI): domain Eukaryota; kingdom Metazoa; phylum Chordata; class Mammalia; order Rodentia; family Ctenodactylidae; genus Ctenodactylus; species Ctenodactylus gundi. The sequence continues at coordinate 209,454 of PVKB01000644.1, read as the reverse complement.
ACAGACTCTGCAGAAATTCAGGATATTATAAGAAATTACTTTGAACACGTATAGTCTAACATATTTGAGAACTGCGAAGAAATGGACGACTTCCTAGATACATTTAAATTAACAAAATTAAATGAGGAAGATATAAAAATCTTGAACAACCCCATCACGCACACAGAAATTGAAGCAGTAATAAAAGCTCTACCTTCAAATAAAAGTCCAGCCCCAGGTGGAATCACAGCAGAATTTTTTCAGTTCTTTAGGGAAGAATTAACTCCAATCCTCCTCAAACTATTTCATAAAGTAGAAAGTGAATGAATACTACCAAACTCATTTCTTGAGGCTAGCATCACACCAGCCCCAGAAGCAGACAAACACTTACATAGAAAAGAATATTATAGACCAATATCCTTAATGAATATAGATGCAAAAATCCTCAATAAGATTCTTGCAAACAGAATCCAACAAGTGATCAGAAAGTTCATACACTATGGTCAAGTGGGTTTCATCCCTGAGATACAAGGCTGGTTCAACATATGTAAATCAATCAATGAAATACACCATGTCAGCAGAAGCAAAAACAAAAACCACATGATCATCTATATTGATGCAGAAAACGGCTTTGACAAAATCCAGCATCCCTTCATGATAAAAACACTGAGAAAAATAGGTATAGAAGGGCCCTACCTAAAACTCAAAGAAGCTATATATGCCACGCCTAGTGCAAATATCATAGTAAATGGAGAAAAATTGAAATCGTTCCCTCTCAAATCAGGAACAAGATAAGACTGCCCACTTTCACCACTCTTACTCTACATAGTCCTTGAAACACTCACCATACCAATCAGACAAGAAAATGAAATAAGGGGAATCTGCACTGGAAAGTAGAAGGTCAAACTTTCCTTATTTGCAGATTATCTACATGGAAGACCCTAAACACTCCACTATGAAACTCCTGGAAATAATTTTAAAAATTAGCCAAGTCACAGACTACAAAATTAAGATTAAAAAATCATTAGCCTTTCTCTACACTAATGATGAAGTTATTGAACAAGAACTCAGAAAAACAATTCCATTCTCAATTTCTCAGCAAAAAATTATATAACTAAGAGTATACCGAACCAAGGAAGTGAAGGACTTATATAAAGAAAACTACATTACATTGAAGAAAAAAGTTATAGGAGATATTAGAAAATGGAAAGTCATCCCCTGATCTTGGATAGGCAAATTAAATATAGTCAAAATGACTATACTACTGAAACTGATACATAGATACAGTGCAATTCCTATCAAAATACCTACAAGTTTCTTCAAAAAACTTGAAACAATAACAATAAATTCATATGGAACCAAAAGAGACCAAGAATAGCCAAAGCAATCCTGAGTAACAAGACCAAGGAAGGAGGCATTACGGTTCCAGACATCAAGCTGTATTTTAAAGCAACAGTTGTAAAAACAATATGGTACTGGCACAAAAACAGACAAATAGGCCAGTAGAATAGAATTGAAGATGCAGAGACAAACCCAAATACCCTCAATGACTTAATCTTCACCAAAGGGGCCAAATGCATACAGTGGAAAAAGGACAGTCTGTTCAACAAATGGTGCTGGGAAAACTGGACATCCACACGCAGAAAATTCAATCTAGTCACACAACTATCACCATGCACCAAAATCAAATCAAAATGGATCAAAGACCTAGACATTAAAAGTGAAACACTGAACCTCCTAGAAGACAAATTAGGCAAATATCTAAAAGACATAGGGGTAGGCAAAGACTTCCTTGACAAGACACCAAGAGCAAAAGAAATTTTCCACATTGTTAACAAGTCGGATCTTGTCAAATTAAAAAGCTTCTGCACAGCAAAGGATATTATCAACAAAGTAAAAAGAGAACCAACAGACTGGGAAAAAATATTCACCACCACCAACTCAGATAGGAAACTCATAACTAGAATATACAGGGAGCTGAAGAAAAGTAAGCCTACCAAAATAAAGGATCCTGTTGAGAAGTGGGCAAATGAAATGAAGAGACAGTTCACTCATGAAGAAATGCAAAAGGCCAACAGATACATGAAAAGATGTTCAACATCTCTAGCCATAAGAGAGATGCAAATCAAAACAATGCTAAGATACCATCTCACCCCAGTGAGAATGGCCTATATCAACAAGTCAAATAGTAATCAGGGCTTGTATGGCTGTGAGAAGAAAGGAACCCTCCTGCACTGCTGGTGGGAATGTGAATTCGTACAACCACTTTGGTAAGCAGTATGGAGAGCTCTCAAAAGACTAGAAATAAATATCCCCTTCAATCCAGTGACACCCCTCCTGGGAATATATCCAAAAGAGGCCAAAACAACACATAACATATGTATACCCATGTTCATAGCAGCACAACTAACAATAGCTAAAATATGGAAGTCACCAAAATACCCATCAACAGACCAGTGGATACACAAATTGTGGTATTTGTACACAATGGAATACTATGCATCTATAAAGTCCAACAGCGTGGAGGCCTTTGCGGGCAAATGGAAGAAACTTGAGAACATCATGCTTAGTGAAGTGAGTCAGAAGCAGAAGGTGAAACATCGAATGGTCTCTCTCATATGAGAGACCCAGATCACAACTATCTCATGGAACTTAAAATGAGAAACAAAGTGAAATGGGGGGTAGGGAGGGAGGGATGGGTATGGGGAGGGACAAAAGGAGAGAGGGAAAGTCCTTGTCACCTTGACAAAATACATAGGTGCATAAAATGCTAAACTTCATTGTACACCTTAAATTTTGCACTTATACATATCAATAAAATGGGGGGGGGGGAGAAGGACACAGTTAAACACCAGAATTTAACACATCTCTCTTTCCTCATGATTACCATGTTCCTTGGCTCACTCCACAGTCCCAGTGGTATTCAAGAGACCTTATTCTTCTTGCTTTGATACATGGAGTTGCGAAAGGACATACTAGTATTCAGATGACTTCATACCAAGACCAGGAAACTTAAGAACTTGCAAAGTACTGGAGCCTTTAAATAGCAGGGGCAGTAGCCCTACCTGGTGAGAGAAGATCAGGGATACGTACATAGCCTGCCGTGGGCCACTGCCAGTGATGGTTCCCCATTCCACAGTCCCCACCTCCAGCACATTTATTATGTGTTTACTTAATAATTTTATCCCAAAAAGGAGAGTTTTTGTACCTGTGCTGCAAGTTACATTTATGATGTTATGCTATTCCTCATTTTAATGTCACCTCACAAATAGAGAACAATTGAAAACTGAAATCTGTCCATGGTGCCATATGCAAATCCAATCTCCTATTGTTAACAGCCTACACTACGTTCTATTTATATATTCTCCTCATGATATTCAACTCTTTCCCGTAATCCCTGCTGCTACGAATAGAACCTCCAAGAAATACAAACTCCTCATGCTGCTTGGTGCCTTACTTTGAAGTAAGCTTTAGCAAAAATTCATTTTCATAAAAGCACGACTTTAACAAGCTAAAACACTTCTACTAAGTTTATGTTTCTCTTCTACTGAAAAACTTCTAAGTCTGTTTCTCTTTCTCTGTTTTTGGTTCATTTATTTATTTATTTAATGGTGATACTGGATATCAAACCTAGAGCCTTCACACAGAGCTACATCTCCAGGCCATATTTTAATTTTGATTTTGAGGCAGGATCTCACAAAGTCATTAAGTAGCCCAGGCAGAGCTCAAACTTGAGATCTGCATGCTTCTGTTGCTCGGAGTACTGGGATTACAGGCCTGCCTGAGGGCTGAACTTTTTCTCTTTAAATATACATTTAAATGCGTGCTATTCAGATATGTTCATTTCCCCTTCAAACTCTCAAACTCTGCCCTTAGAAATGGTGGTCTTCCTCACTGGTTCTCTCCTTTTTCCTGGATTGTTCTTTCTGTCGTGATTCTTCCTCTTCTGTTTTCAACAGAAAGAACAAGAACTTTGAGTCTCATCTCGGGTTCTCCAAGTAGATCCCTACCAATACTCTGGTAGTCAAGAGCCAGGTAGTCAGAAAGCAGAAAAGGGAAGGAAAGGCTGGCAGTAGTACAGTTCCCTAGCAATATTCTTTTTTCTGAACTACAGTTGAGATTTTACAGTTTACTCTTACTTTGCTCTCTTTCAGCCAGTTGCAAAGTACGACACAGGATCATTGCTAACTAATGTATTCCTAGTGATTTTAGATGAGCTGACGCATCCCCACTGGGTAAGTCCCCACAAGATAATGCAGCCTCTTCCCCAGGATCCCATCACTTACCTCTAGTTACCTCCTAGGATGGTTCTGACTCTGCCCTAAAAATAGGGTAACTGCGGCCCCTTTCAACATACCCTAGCACATACGGATTTGCCAGACTTAACCACAGTCTGTGAGGATGCTTCCGCTGAGACACTCCTGACCAGCCAGAGTGCCAGTATGTATACACATATAAGAGTGCCCACTAAGTGGGTGCACACTTTGGAGCCCCTAGAGTCTGCTCCGATACTTGCTGAGAAGTGAATCAGGGAGGAAGTGATCTGCACAGGGGCTCCCTGGTGTTCCTGCGGGTTTTGTCTGGGACAACTGGATAATTCCCAAAAGACGGTTCTGCTTGGAGAACACCAGCAGATGACGTACGGCAGCCTTCTCTGCCGCTTCTCTTCATGAGTTAATCCGGCTGAGCTCATTCATGACTCAAAGGAAACCATCCCTGTAGGGCCCTTGGCAAACCACCTGCAGACCCAGGGCCAACCCATCCACTGGGCTGCGTTTGATCCCTGGGAACTACACTCCCCACCCTGCCTTTGGCGGAGATGCTGGCCTTCCATACAGCCTCCCCTCCTTTCTCTGTCCCTGGGCAGGCAGCTGGCACAGGTCTTTCAATCTGAACCCTCCCGGAGCACCTTGTATCAGCTCCCTCTGCCTGAGGCTGCTGCACTCAGATTCTCTGCCCGGGAGATGGTGGCGTCATGAAACACTGCCTGGCATCCTGGAGAACTAGGAGGAAAGACATTAAGAGCTAAGGAACTCTCCAAAGCTCGACCCCCAGGCCTCCTCAGCTGCTGCCTCTTAGACCTCTAAGGTGTCCCAGAAGTGTTCAAACATCTCATTGTACAAGTTCTGAACATGGAACACCCTTCCACTTGAAAAGTATTCATAGTCTGAAATTCAAATTTAAGTGGGAGTGCTCTAGAGTTCTCTGGCAACATTACATACAGCTGGTTAGTCCTTATGTTGAAAATAAGGGCCACTTGCTATCTATTGTCTTTTTTTCTTTTGACCTCTGGGTCTCCAAAAAACAGAGTATGATTTAAAATATGGTAATACTACCATTTAGCATTCTGGATTTATTTAAGTCCATCCACAGGACAACATACTAAACCATACGGTGCTCACCCCGTATTATTTATCTGTATCATGCTTTGCTTTCCTTTCTCACTCTGTATCCATATAACCAGACTGTTTTGTTCATTTTCATATTCCCATCTAGGGGAAAGGACTCAGCAAGTATAATTTTTCTAAAGCTCAAAGCTTTAAAGCCATGTTAAAAATTTTTATATGCAGGAGGCAGGTATTACTAATGCTGGACTTCAGAATTTTCCTGATTTAAAAAAAAAATTCTTTCTGAAATATACCAAGCAGATCTAAGCCTGCTACAGTGTGATAGGGTCCTGGCCTGGCTTCAGGTATTCCTGGGACACTTTCCATACTGGGACCACTGGATTTCCAGGTAAGGAATGATATGCAAAGTCCTTGCTAGACTGATCAGGTGTAAGTGCCACCTGGTCTTTCTCAACACTACATTAGAATAGCTCTGAAGATTTATTTACAACGATGCAAAAACACAATGCCCATGAAAACCAGAAAAGGAGGTTATTTTCAAAATGGAGGAGAATCTGACTTTAATACCACCGCTAGAAGCCCCTGCCCGGGGGGGATCCTTCGTGGGTTGTTGTTAACAAGAAAACAAGAACAAAGTCACACAGCCCCTGAGAGAATGGGGAAGAACTTTGTTTCTCTTCCATTACCGGATACTTAGTTGAGGAGCACACGGATCCCACCTACCAGAAAATCAGCTGGCCCTTCCTTGCCTGCACGAGTGGCATTTTTTAGGACATCCAGATGGCCATTTCTCTTTTCACTCACCCCCGCTTCAACCCCATCTACATCCAGAGACAGCAACTCTTTAGAAAACACCTGGGCCAGACTTGGTTGTGGGCTACCAGCACAGTAGTCTCCATAAATAAAGCAGTATGAGCCCGGGAGGAGGTAGAAATAGAAGCAGTAGAAACCAGGCCGAGAGTCTTCCGCGCGGCCATCTGCTCCAAATGCTGGCGAGCCGGCCGCGGACGTAGGAGTGGATCCCATTTCTGTCTGAGAGAGCAGAAGCAGACAGGAAGTGTGCGAGGCGCCGGGCTCACCGCCCACCGCCATCTGCGCCTCCAGCCGAGATTCAGCCGCTACCCGGTGGTCAGCACCCAGGGCCTGGGTCTTGTTCGTTCAAAGGAAAAAGAAAAAGTCAGTTCGTTTTAGCTCCATGGCGGGTGAGGAGCAGTAAGAAAAAAGGTCAGTGAGCAAACAGAGGTAGGATCCAGTGAGGGAAGAAAGCAGGTGGAGGTGCTGCAGGGAACCACGGTTTTGGAGATCAGAAGGACGCACAATAGGGGGAAAGGTGGAAATGAGGAGAAAAGGGTGCATACAGGAAGTCAAAGGCCCAGCTGGAGCTCTCAGTGATGTGGGAATTCTAGTGGACCAATCAAAACACTGATGGAATAAAACTCAACAGCTTGTTCAGCAGACAAGGTGACCAAGTTCAAAGGAAGGGCAGAGACTGAAAGAGGATCCCTGGGGTGCGTAAGAGTGGCAGGAGACTAACATCTGAAGCAGCAGGGAATGGGTGGGTGCATGGGTGTGTGGCCCACCAGTGCTGTGGTTTGGATCTAAAAGGACCCTGAAGTCTCACATGTTAAAGGCTTGGTCCACAGCCCTTGATGCCACTGGAGACGCTGGAAGCTTCACAGCATAGATCGTAGTGGGAAGAAATCAGGTCACCAAGAGGATGCCCTCAAAAGGTGTTGAAACCTTGGCCCTCCCTCCCTCTCTCTTCCTCTTCCTCCCTCTGCTTTCTGATCACCACGAAGTAAGCAGGCCGTCTCCACAATGATGTAAATAGATAGATAACCTAGTCAGAAGATGAGCAAGGGCTGTGCAGGCTGGATGCACAGCCGGGTAGACAAAAATGGCTACTGAGCACAGGAAAACACGCTCAGCCTCAGTGGAAATTACAGAATGAGACTCACAGTGGGGTATTACTCTTCTCACATCCAAATATATTGTGTATGTGTGTGTGGTGTGTGCATGTGTGCATGTGTGTGCATGTGTGCATGTGTGTGTGCATGTGTGTGTGTTGATGAGAACGAAGGGAAAGAGCAGGAACGTAAGCATGGTGTAGCCCAGTCTGACCAAAACACGTCAATAATTTTGACTCAGAAATGCAGAAGGGAACAAACAGAAGAAAGAAGCAAGGGGGAAAGAGGGAATAGCGGGGTAACGGGAGTCCTGGAGGGGAAGGACGACAGGTGATCACGAAAGGGAAGTAAAAGCAGAATTGGAAATGAGCCAAAACCAGTTACTGTCTTAAAACTTTTCTACCATTTTCATTTTAATAAGGTTTTTATAGTATAATGCATGAATTTTATAATGTATCTTGCATAAATACTATAAATATTAGAAAAGAAGCCAATCCCCCCACCTGAGGTTTATAACTACTGTTGATATTTGGTATATTTACTTTGGTACATTTTTACAAGTAAATGCTCTCTCAAATCATTAAATATTCTTCAAGAGTGATTTCACCGTGTTTAAAGACTATACAATATTACATTAGCTGGAGTACTATAATAATTTCCAATTTGTTTCTATTATAGAAAGTGTGCATTATTTCCAACGTTTAAAACATAGTTTTTACACAAATTATATTAGCATTTCAGTTTATTTTTTACTATATATTCATAGATAAAAATGTTTATATTTAAAAATTGCTAAGATACCTTATTTCCTATTATATCATTGCTTCCAAGAATAATTATCCAAGTTAACATTTCTCCTATTTTATAAAACCTCCTTATAACATCACCAATCTTGTATGTCAATTTAGTAAGTGAAGTATTCAAATTTTTATTAATAATTTTTTCTCTTTTATGAGTTCCTTCAGACAGCAGAAAGTTCACCACATCTGGGCTGAATCACCGTCTTCCTGTAAAGGTCTAAGTGCGGCACCCACCATGGCCAGCGCCCAGCCTCGCCTCCTCTGGCCCTCCTGCTTTCTGTGCTCTTGGCACCTTCCTCCTGTGTGTTTCAACAGAGCGGTGACCACCTTCAGCTGGGCTCCCTAACACGCTCATCTGTTACCTGTTGTTTCTATTTTTATCTTCTTTGTGTCTAGATCTTCCCACTACTAAGTAATCTTCCTAAGAGCAAAAATTATTATATATTTTGCTCATTTGTACATTTCAAGATTTTAAAAGAAAGCTTGGCCTAAGGTCAGGATGTCAATAAATGTTTTTCTATGGGTTTAATAAATATTACTTAGTTTTCACTAGGTGAATGAGTAAAAAAAAAATGTGGTACATCCATACAATGATAGATTTCTCAGCAATAAAAAGAAATGAGCTACCAAACCAAGGAAAGTGAAGGAGGAACCTGACGTGCATATGGCTAAGTAAGGAAAGCCAGTCTGAAAAGGCTTTATGTTGCATGACATTCTGGAAAACGCAAAATGACAGAGACAGAAACAAAGATTAGTTTTCAAGGGCTTGACAGGGAGGAGAGGTGAGATGAACAGGTGAAGCACGGGGCATTGTTAGGGCAGTGAGGTCAGTCTGTGACATTATGTGCTTGTCAAAGCGTCATAACCATATCCCACAAGTGAACTATACTGTGACCCATGAACTTTAGCTAATAACGTTGCATCAAGGCTAGTTCATCAATGACATCAAATTTATGCAGTATGTCTGATGCCAACGCTAAAGAAAACCAAGAGGCAGAAAAAATACATGGGAATTCTCTGTACTTTATAATTTCTTTTATAAACCTAGAAGTGTACTAAAAGATAATCATCTACTTGTGTAAAAACAAGCCTATATTTTCATTTAATTTTTCTTTTCCTTTTAAATCCTGATCTATCTTGAAAACATACATAGCATAAAATAGAAAAGCAAAAATAATTTTTAAAATTCTTACCCAATTTCTGCCACTTTATTACCCATTCTTATATCATGTGGGTGATTTTATCTGTATTTCATATTAAGTTTTAGGTATTAAAGCTTTTCATATCCTGCTATCTCTTAGGCTATAATTACCTATTCAGTTGCCTGTTATTACTGCTAGGGACTGGTTCCAGGACCCCTATGGACACCAAAACCTGTGATGCCCACATCCCTTATATAAAATGCTGTAGTCTTTTCATATAATCTGACCAAACTGTTCAGAGGTGTGAAATCACTTGTAGGTGATGTTTGCACGCATGCTACTTGTAAATGCTATATAAGTAGCTGTAATGTTACGTTGCGTAGGTAATAGTGACAAAGGAGAAAGACCGCACGTGTTCAGTACAGACACAACTTTTTCCAAGTGTTTTTGAACCACGGCTGGTTAAATTTGTGGATGTGGAGCAGATCCTAGTTACAGACAGCCAAATGCTGTAAGAATTATACAGCTGTGAGGACAGAAGCATTATAGCTTCTCGTAGATTTTTTTCTAGTTTCCTGAGTTGTATTCATTTTTTACTTTTTTCCTTGGCTCGTTTGTTTTCCAGCTGAACTTTTGAAATACTTTCTCAAGTCTAGAACTGAGATTTTTTAACAGCATTGCATTTAGTCAGTGTTGATAACATATAATATTGAATTATCTGGCAGATCTTTGGATTTCTTGATCTCCTACATATTAATATTTTAAATGTAGGTTACTTAATTCATGTATTTTTGTGAAACTTTTTTCTAATCTGTTCCTTCTGTTAATATTGTAAATGGAAGAGGATATAGCTTGAGCTTTGGCACTGGTATTTATGTGGGTTATGAAGTGATTTTCAATTTATTTTTCATGTAAGATATTTCTTGTAGTTTCGTAGGTTTGCTCAATAAATTTTCTTGTACTTTCAAATTTAATTTACATTATCTACAAAATAACCATTTTCTTTTTCATTTTAATGCTTTTATGGCTTCTATTTTTCGTTATTGTTTCTTTTTTTGAACTTACTGCATTGGCTCAGATTTGCGAAATAATGTATATAACCATGGAAACAATGCATTCCTAATTTGCTTCTTAATTTAAAATTGAGCCTGTAGCACAATGTTTTCCAAACTGTTTTGTAGTAGAGAATTAGTTTCAATAGGTACCGTACACGCACACATTCATGTGACATACAGGCCAAAAACCACAAAATACAACTTTCTATAGATTAAAAAGCACACCAAAGTTTTTCTTTCAATATTCTAGTAAAAACAGTAATCTTTTTGAGAGAAGATGCATAATTTTCTACTTTCTTAACTCTAGAATCTCTGTTAGTATTTCTTAGAAGCAGTGTTTCATGAAACATATTTTGGGGAAATGTCCATGGGTTGTTAACGTGACACTGATCGTTGGTTTGTAAAAATGCTCCTGCCAAGTGTTTCGTGCATTCTGTAACAACTAGGCATAGAGCCCTTGGTATGGGACCTGGTAACACAGAGGCTCAGTGAAGGCCGGACAATGACATTTCTGTTTAGGGACAGGTATGCCAAAATAACAACAGTGCATGGTAGAGGGTTTGAGGAACACAGAAGAGAGGGTGGATACTGAGCCCACCGAGGGAGTTTTTCTGGAAGTAGTGAATATGAACTTGGCAGTGTGGGTGACAGGAGAATGCACAAAAGGAAAGAGCACGACATATCTGGAAAATGAATGACATCAGAAACAGACTGAGATGAGCTCACAGCCAGGACGTGACACAACGAGAGCTGAGTTTCAGCAATAGCATCCCACTGCATCATAAAAACCAGGGGATGAGGGGGCTGAAGCCAAGGAGACCAGTAAGGAAAGTGATGCAATGTGACAGTAAACAACAACAACAAAAACCCCTTGTGTTTGTAAAGGATTAGAGAATACAACCCATTTAATTGAGCTCCTGTAGGGTGGCTAGTCACAATGTTCTCTTTATTAGACAATAGATGCCTTGGATGCCTTCTCAGATCTTTAGAGAAATACGCCCAAGAAAACTTCCACACAACTCCACATTGAGTTTTCCATCTGTAGTCAATATAAGGCCTAGGATACAGAGGTTCTTTCTCTGTGGCTCATAAAATTCCCGTGTGTGTATCAATTTCTCATGAAGAACAATATACTCATTAATATTAATCAAAAATAAATTTCCTGCTTTATAAAATGCCATATTTCATTTTATTGGAGCAAGATACACCTATTGTATTGTGCCTTTCCTCATTGCCAATAAACTCAATACACCATTTTTAACTCAATTACAGCAGACCTTCTTCACTTATCTCTTTTTCACCATATTTTGATTCTTATTCTTTTATAGTCCTTCTATTAATACATTGTTTTTTTAAGATGACAAACTTCAATCTTTTATAGAATGCATTTGGAGTCAGGGATAGATAGAAAGATTTTCATATACCTCATTTTTGTGGAAGCAATTATACTAATAAAGTTGTTAGTAATATAAGTCCTCATTTTAGATTCAGAGAAATTAATTGCCCAAGTGCACATCTTTGATGCATTGCAGGGAAAGTCTCAAAATAGATGTGCTTCTGACCTCGAGTTTCACACCATTCCCAATCTCAATGCCTACTGGGCGGGAAGATTTGAAGAAACTGAGCTGAATCTCTGAGTCTTTATGTTTAAAATACAAGTGCTGCTAATATTATTGTAAGAATAAAAAAAATTATGAAGTCAAATTTAGGTTACCCAGATCAGAGAAAGGTGAAAGGCAATGTCACGTGTATAACAGATGAGTCAGTGGGGCACCATCAGTTTGATGGAAACCAACACTCAGATTAGTTTAAAGACAAGGTTTCTGGTAGAGCTGAATGGAGGAACTGAAGAATACAGAATATAGACCCAAAAGTCTCACAGGCAGACTGGGGACGCTGAGTTGACTTTTCAGACACAAGAACGTTGAGTCACAAGCTTGTTTTTGACTGTTTTGTGGGTTTTTTTCTGTTCGTTTGTTTCTCTCTGTGGCCAGCAAATGATTGCTTCTGGTTCCAAGGATCCGCCATCATGGCCTTAGGGTCACAGGGCTGCTCCACCCTAGGCTCTCACACTGGTCTACCCTTCTCCCGGTCTCAAGGTTTTGAGTTGCTTAGGCACTCTGCTCACCCACCCACTCCTTAAAAAACTCCTTAAAAAAAATTGATTGAACATTCAGCCTCAATGAGATTCCATCATTTTCATTTTGCAGAGGTTTACCTGGAGGACCAGGGAACAGCTGTTGTAAAGGTCCACTTTTTCTACAGCATTGGCCAGCTAACTCTTCCTTGTGTGATCTACTGGTGACAGGAGAAAAAAAAAATGTGTACTTTGGATAGAGAGAGGATATGAGTGGATGTTCGAAATGCAGTGGAGTCTGACCCTTCTGAACCATGACTGCTGATCTTTGTAGTAGTGATTCTCATGTGAACTAACTGTAGGTAGATGAGAGCAGTTAGGATCTTGCAAGCAGACTCCATTAAGTGCCCCTCAGACATTCTGAAAATCTGGATGGTTCATAGAAGGAAGACCTTTAAACGCTCCCTGGGTCTCATTGCACGGCTTACCAGGTCTGCTCATTATGTTTTGATGCGTGCTTTTCTTTTTATATTTTCAGCTTTCGATAAGTCACTAAAAACCATGGTCCTACTTCGGTTTTTGAGCTGGACAAAACTTAAGTCTTTTAGAGAAAGCCTAGAACACGACTTTCACCTTATGCTCAGGAGGAGTGCAGTGCGAACTCTACGCCAGGTGCTCCCTTGCCTGGGATCAGTGACAAGGCCACATTTGACATCGGAGCTGATCACTGGTCAGCGTCCTCCCTCACCCCTTTGCTTCTCCCCGCTTCCATGTTCGGTGGCACAGGTTCTAATGGCAGTCCTTACAGCCTCTTGCTGATGGGCCTCCTCTGAAGGCTGAAACCTACTCTCATCACGGGCTCTGAAGATCAAATTGACAACTTCAACCACTAATAAGAGACTTCAGCTACTCACAGTGCTTGCCCCAGGTGCAATGGCTCTGGGGCATTTGTACAACTCCAATTCCCAGCATTTCCTAGTATAATTAGGTTCCAGGTGCCTACCGTGGCAACTGCTTTTCCCAGTTTACTCCTCCTCTCCTCACTACACCTTCCTGGGGCCAATTCTCCATAAACTCATGGCACTAGAACCATGAACTCAGGGCCTGCTTCTAGAGAAAACCAAATTAGGACTTTGTAACATTAATATGACAATATTGTAATACCTATTCTTTGTATTTTACTCAATAGTATAGATACTCCTTTATCTGCCACTTGCATTAAACTCCAGTACTTACAGGGATCACTCCTGGTCCTGTTTGACCACAATTAAGGTAGCTCCCAGAACTTAGGACTTGCAGTACTAAACCCAAGAAAGTTCTGAGGAAACCAGGATGCAAGATAACCCTATCTGTGTGGTGTCTGCCTGAATTTGTGACTATATGAAGCAATCCCCTCTCGCAGATTCTACCTGCTCCATCAAAAGTTCTGAACATATGGACGCTTGACAGAACAGTTTTATTAACATGCAGAATAATTAACTGGAAAAGAAGCAAATTCTCCACCCATACTGCACCTCAGTCATACTGAGGAAGGAGTAGAGAAGAGTGAATTATGGGAGTAGCCATCCTTGCCTTGAGATGGGGACAAGTGGTTGTCATTTAATAGTTATTAACATTTCCTAGAAGTGCTTTACACAAGAATCTCACTTTTTTCCAAAAACCCTGTGATGTTTTGTAGGATGTGAAGAAAATTATGATGATCATTAAACCAAATGTCACTAAGTGAGATGTTCAACTCTTAAGCACACCAAGGTATGTTAAGATCTCTTGTGATGTTTACTAGTGGACTTCTTTACTAATTTCTGAAAAGAGCTCTCAAGCATATCTTTTCTAATGGAAAGATATGAGCACAAACAATACTTTCATGATATATCAATGACTCTGTAACCAGAAACATTATTCTGAATCCGGATTTTGAGTTACACCCAGAACATGCCCACATTTCCACAAGAAAACCTGGGTTGTAATGATGTGTGAAAACATTCTGTAAATCATAAAGCATCATGTAAGCTGATTAACCCATAGCTCATCACCACATATCCTTGTGACAGTATAACTGTAAAATTTTGTATTAATGTGCTGGAGACATTTTAATGTAAAGTGCTGGGAGGAAATTTTTTATCACTCAATTTCAACCCTGGAAATATGGATCCAACAGACCCAGTAACCAGCAAGTGTCTGCTTTGTGGGGACCAAAATAAGTAGAGTCATTGGTGCTGTCTTCCGAACCTGGATCTCTGCTGTAGAGCCTACCACTTCTTGGAATTTCCTGAGTGCTGCCTTGGTATGAATCCCTCCTCCACTCTCAAAATTAGGCTGTGTTTCATTATAGTTCTGGGATTGCACTTTACTATTACTACATTGTAAGCACTCTGAGTTATTTCTTCTTCTCAAGTTCAAGTCTATGTTAAATTACTTTGAAAATTTTCCTTCCTAGGAAAATAAGAAGTTTCCTCCTTTCAGAAAATAAAAAAAAAATTTCTTTTTTTGGTTTGGCTTCCAGAAAGCCCCAAATCAAATATTATTTATATTCTGTCCAAATTAAACTTTGTATCTTAACTCCTTTGAATCTTAATACTAAAAAGTACTTTGGGGAGCAGGAGCAATAGCATAGCAGTTAGATCACTTACTTAGCAAGCACAAGGCCCTCAGTTCAATTTCCCAGCACCGTTAAGCTGGACATGGTGGTACTCACGCTCATCTGTAATCTCAGCACTCGGGAGGCCAAGGCAGGAGAACTGCCATGAGTTCAAGGCT
The DNA here is from genome assembly GCA_004027205.1 of Ctenodactylus gundi. Classification (NCBI taxonomy): domain Eukaryota; kingdom Metazoa; phylum Chordata; class Mammalia; order Rodentia; family Ctenodactylidae; genus Ctenodactylus; species Ctenodactylus gundi. The sequence goes on along the minus strand of PVKB01000644.1, from coordinate 194,389 downwards.
TTCCTGGGCTACATAGTGAGTTCGGGATATAATCTGGGATATAGAGTGAGACACTTTCTGAAAAATATAATGAAATTACTTTTATTTTAAAACATTCCAGACCTTTCGAAAGACAGACTATAAATATATAAGTATTTTGTGCCACGTATCTTATAATTTTGTAATCCTGTGACTATTAATTTTATAAAATACTAAGTTTAAAAATGTATATTTTAATCACAACCACCCACTTGTGTTCTCTTCCATCCCTCCTTCTCCCCTTCTTCTTTTCCTCTTCTCTGATAATAGACTCCTTCCTATCTTCATGCATCTTTTTTAGAGTTCACATAGAGAGAGATCACATGTCATTTGCCTTTCTGAATCTGGCTGGTTTTGTTTGACATGATGATGTCAGATCCACTCATATTCCTGAAAATGGCAAAATGTGTATTTTAGTAACTTAAAAGTAGGTACATAATTTATAAAAGTCGTGGTCTAGAGGTATGGTGGTATCATTTTAATTTATTTGCAAACTTTTAAATGTCACTACATGATATCTGTAGAGCAAAATTCTTCATGAAATCAAACTTGCATGTTTAAGCTAAATTGACAATAAATTTAGTCATGTGAACCAAGGCAATGGGAATGCTGTTTTGAATGGATGATTACAAGTGAAGCAACACTGAGAGTATAGTTTGTGCCAAAATGCAAGTAAGAAACCTGGCTTCCTCCACTACCTACTAGCTTGGATCATATTGTCTACACTGTTAGAGGAAATAGAGCTCAAAACCCAACTGTCCCAGATAATAGACAAATTTGCAGTGCTGCATGTGTTTGTAACCAACATCTGAACTTCACATAATATGACTCAGAACGTAGAGTTTGGCTTTTAAAAACAGCTACTTGCAGAGCATCCTTCAGCAAACTAAGCATTGTTCACAGTGCAAGCTGCCTGTGACAGTGGTCTTGCCCTCCTCTCAGCCTTTTCTGGGACAAAAGATCTAGTGTTAGAAATCATTTTCTCCACAATGCTTCCCAGTCCCTCTAAGTTGGGTCTCCTGTGCTTCCTGTGTTCTCGCCTGTCATCTACACCTCCCACTCCAAGGAGCACCTTGCAGAGTCATCTTTCTCCTACTGGACCAGAGGCTGTAGCAGGGCAGGAGTTACTGCGGCATGCACCATTGCCCCTCCAAAAGGTGGTCTGGCTCACAGCATGAATGAATGGGTAAATGAATGGATGGGTGAGGGAATGAACAAGTGAAAGACCTTAAACCCTCCTTAATACTGACTATTTTTCAGAGGTAACTTAAATTTGGGTTACAGTAGGGCAATCAACCAGCAGATCCCTAGGCTGTGACCATTTCAACATTTCAAATTCCTGCCTCAGTATATGTGAGCTCTCTGGTGACTGAGGTAACAATTCATGTGCAAGAAGTGAGACTCATGTAAGCCATGCAATCTATGTCCCCGAAAAGATCAAGCTTACTCCACTAATATGCTTCCGGGAAATACACCAGCACCAGGATTAGAAGCATCTCTTAATCCATCCTTTAAATAAGCTCTTTAAATTTCAGTAAGAAAAAAGAAGAGAACTGTCCACATACATCTCAAGAATGCCAACCACAGCAGTGTACCTCCAAGGTATGATCTATCAAGGCTGAGAAATCCAGGCCCAGGTCACTAGTTTTTGGGACAAATTTACCTGCCCTGATTCTTTGCATGTCTTCTCCTGGCTATAGTATACGGTCATCGCTTTTATCACGTAGCTATGTCCCTCAACCTCACTTCAATGCTGCCTGGTGATCCTTTAGTACATTGACTTGAACTCCAACTACAGTCATCGCCTGGGGGATAAGAAGTATTCGTTTGTTTTCTGTCACTACGGTACCCAAAGTTGAGTACTTTATAACGACGTTAATTCAGCTCATAGTTTTGGAGGCTGAAAGCCCAAGATCAAGTTACTCCAACCCAAACATGAGGGCCTTTTGTCTGCATCACGACACGATAGAGAAGTAGAAGGAAAATGGCCACGTGCAGAAGAGAACACATGTCAAGACAAGAAAAAGAAGACTGAGGGGTAGCTAGTGTTTCTCTCTGTATACAGGACAATCTACATGAGGTTACCATTAATCTCTTCTGAGGGCACAACCCCCACTCTGTGTCACACAGAGCAACCAGATACAAAAAGATTACTGAGAATCCAAAGATTTTGAGCAATGAGAGGTCCAGAGGTACTACGATGAGGAATGTCCATCATCAAGATGGGGGGAGCAAGACACCACCCCAAACAGAAGTTTCTCTACCATTGATTTAGAAGGCAACAAATCACATGAGAGACACCTGAAACTGGTCACGTGACCAGTGTGACCCTGAACAAGCTGTGCACACGAAAGGGTCAACCATTCAGGGTAAGGTGCATGATGTGCTCTTTGTTGATTAAATCTCATGCATCAGCAGGTTTTCAGGGTAAACTGTGGAATGCCCCAGCTGTTGCCTACCACCTGGGGCAAGAACAGGAGCACTGTTTTCAATATATATGTTTTCCGCACGTATGATGCTTGCTCCCCATCCTCCAGCCCCTAAGGCTGTAGCCTCAGTGCATGCCCCAGTGATTTTCCCTTAACCTTTAACTCACACTCCATGACATAATTGTCTTGTGCCAGGTCTCATGTCTAAAAGGTTTTACCACTTTGTAACTCCAAACTTGGGAACAACTTCTGGCCCATGAATCTTTGGGACAGAAACTGTATCCAAACCATAGTATCAGATGACCCAAAGCTCTGTGTGGAACCAACAGGTGCTGCCCAAGCCCACCCGCCCCTGGCATTGGAGACAGGCCAGTGGAAATTTCTTGCATAATAAGTCATACAAGACTTTTCAACAGGTTTATAGTTGACAAAGCAAGATGAAGCGGTGCTTTGGAATCGCTTTCCAACACCTCTGCTCAGACCGCAAGCTCCCGAGTAGTTATGGGAGTGGCATAAGCAGAAATAAGAGAGAATAGCCAGAAAACCAGATTTTATTTGAAGCATGCAAGCAAGTAATGAGAGTGAGACTACCCCTTGGCTACCATACTGAGTGTACAGAGGCCGAACCTGCAGCTATAACAACAAGATGAACTGCCTCTTAGCATAGGTCAGGGGCAGAGAAAGGCCTAGAATATTGGCTTGAATCTACCTTCTTCACCGAGAACGGACACTTGTCCTCTGAGGACACGTGACGGCAGGGACAGGCTCCCAGTGAACAAGCATTTCCTCCCACTGCAGCCTCAGATCTTGGTGCCCTCTCTGAGTGGCTGCTCCTGGTTGGGCCTGTTGAGTGAATAAAGCGAGTCAGCGGGAAGGCGAAGCCTTGGCCGCACCCACTCAGGCACTGTTCCATAGAGCAGGCATGTCCAGCCGTGGCCTGCGGTTCTCTTATTCCAGCTGTTTTGCCCTTGTTTTGTCTTGAATGTTATAATAAAATTTAAAAAGGAAATGCATCGCCGATGCCCATCCACTCTATTATGTATTCCAATTATTATGCGGCCCAAGATAGTCCATCTTCACTTAAAAACAAGGGCCAAAAAATCCCAGCATGCTGTAGATTGGCCACACCACCCCAGCATCTGAGTGCCCACTTGGAAGCCAAAGAGGACAAGTGTCATATGAAGTGAGTGAGTGGCAGGATGAGGATTCCCGCTGGGGACGCCTGATTCTGCCTTTGGTAATGACGGAACTGACTACAGGTCATGCTCGTGTCCCACCCACGGCCAGCCAGCAGGGACTCAGCACAGCCCTGAACAGGTCTCAGGAGCACAGCACTGTAGTCTGTGCTACTTCCTTTTGGGAGGAAATCAATAGAGGCACAGGTGTATCTAATGCAAAACATGGGAAGAAGAAAAAAGATTAAAGAATGACATCAACATTATGAAAAGACTCACCATAGGGCTCCTCTAAATACCTCCCCTAGTGATTTTATTATGTAGGTTCATTTATCAAAAAAAGGTACATTTACAAAAAAAAGAAAAGAAATTTCAGGATTTGCTTTGTAAAGCTAAACACCTACTGACCAGACCCATGCTCTGAATTTAGAAACAGGCCGAGGAGCACCAGCAGGACGGAACTCGCATAAGCATGGAGCCAGAGTGCACAGGTCACCCGCATAGGCAGCACTGACTATGGAAGATTGGGCCGTGCGGTAGGGATAAGGGAGATCCAGGCCAACAGGAAGTCAGGGAGACCCCGCTGCAAGGAGGAGCCCCCCCCCACCCCGCCCCACCCCGCCCTCGCCGCCCCGAGCACGCACGCTACTTCCGGGGTCAGGGCTTCCTTCCTGCCCGTGATGGAAGGGCAAGCCCCTCCCTTTCTCCAGGAGCAACACATTTCCCTGGCCTTGCTTCCGGACTCCAGGTGCCTTCAGCCCACCTGGAGAGGAATCCCTGGGATTTGCCTGAACTCCTCTGCTATGCAAAAACCTCCGCGACCTGCCTTGCTCCCTGCCTTTTCTCCAGCTTTTCAGTTAGTGGTCCCCCAGGAGGTCATCCACCCACCATCCTCCTGTGTGGCTGGTCCCCAGGCCGGATTGAGTGAGTTCTGAGTGGTCACCGGACCACTAACCTGTACTTGACCCTACTATGTGAAATGTGTGATAATTATAATTTTAGTATACTGTAATTTTAGTCTATTTAATAGCTTAATGGTCCTGGCTTACGACTAAACATATACATATGTGCCTTCCATCCTCAGCCATGAAGGTATTGGGTACAGGGACTTTATATGATTCATGTCTGCCCTTATGTTAGCTACTACAGTGCCTGACAAGAAATGTGGGTTAGGCAGTTCTGATGTCATAGGAAAGAACAAAAATATAATTTTTCATGTATTATTTGTTAGTTGTCAAAGCCTAAACTAATGTGCTATATCAGAAGGATAATTTCAGCACCACAGTAAGATTATCTAATTGTTTGTTTTTCAGATTTGGCCTTCTCTGCCCCCACCACAAGTATCACAGTAAAATTATTCAGTAACTGAGATCGTCAAAAGAAAGCTATAACACTTTCTGGCTTTATCCCTGGGCCGGGCCATGTCAGAAGCCTGCATCACCTCAGATAGGACTCCAGCAGATAACCCTTCGCAATTCGAATCCACATTCCCTTTTATCTTCAATTAAAAGAGAAAAAAACTGAGGTGAAAAGTTAAAGTGGAATAATATTGCTGTGCACACAGTTTTCCCCCCTTCCCGATGCTTTTCTCTTCAGTGCATGCAATTGGTAATTAAATATATTTCTGCTGGTCTTGTGGCCATATGCCTGCAATATGTAAAAATACATTTGCGCTTCTTCCCCCCCCCCCCCATGCCTTTTGTTCCCAGTGCTGACTGCTGTCAGAGCGAGCGAGCCGTCCAGACCCCCGTGTGCTGGTATCCATGGGCTCCGTCTTGCCAAGCTGCCAGTCTGGGCCGTCACACCTTACTGCCTTTAAAGATTGCCCTGCAGAGATAGAGGGAAATGGCAATTTTTACATGATGCAGTCTGGCGACCCAAGAGATTTGAAGTCAGAACTGGTGCCAAGATTTACCCAGGAGAGCAAGCAGAGGCAAAAACAGAGAACCTGGGCCAAAAGGAAAAAAAAATTAAAAATAGAAGAAAGGCACGGAAGGCGGGGGGCTGGGAAGCCAGGGTCATCTCTCTCTGGGGTTCTCTCCAAAGGCCTAAGAGGAAGGCCGTCCAGTGGGTGAAGGCTGTGATTTGAGGATGATGTGGGTCCTAAAGAAAGTCAAAGGGAAGAGGTCGGCTTTTTTTGCATGCCCTAAATTGTAGTAGATTGCAGAATGTAAATGAGACAATTATTACACCAACGCTCATCAAGCTGGGCTGGAAAGACTTCAATAGCCTGATGAATATGCATGCAAATTTGTTAATTAAGTTAATTATTCTGCTGAAAATTCATTTGTCTTCCAAGGACATTTTCCCAATGATTTTTACATGCTAGCGCCATTAGTCATGCTCCATGCTATTTAGCATTACTTTTTGTCCACTTTCTTTCCCCCACCCTCTTTTTTTTAATATTTTAAAGTTTTAAAAACAGTTGATTGGTTCTTTTAATTGACCACTGTGATGTTGAAAGATGCCTAGAGCCAGCTCGGTAGGCATTCTCAGAAACACGTTTCAATTAAATATTTCCTTGATATATAAAATGTCGGCAAAATGTCACATTGGTGGGGAGGAGAAGGGCTCTACCCGGGATCGTTAAAGCTATAGTCTGAGCTGCTCTCCACCGTGACTTTGGTAAGAGGTAATCTGAGCCTGCTGTGGGCCATTTCCCAAGCCCCAAGTGTTCGGGGATGCATGGATTTACCTTGCTGAGGGAAACGTGGAGATCCCATCCTTCTCTCCTCAGCCCCAAGGCGGAAACTCAGTGCCCATGTGCGTTCAAACAGGATCTAGGACTGTGGCACTTTCCTGTCACCCATGAGGGTCCAAACCTGTTACCATGGCGACAAAAAGAGACTAACTAGTGTGTTTAAAGTCACATCGCTATAGCAAATTGAGATACTTGAAAGAAACCACTGTGTTTAATTTTGCTAGCCATCAGTAGCTAAATATATATATATATATATATATATATATATATATATATATATATCGTAGAATGGTATTCTTTATAACGGCATGTTAGTTTGGGGGGCCAAGTAGGTTTGTTTAATTGAAGACTTCATTGCAGGCTTCAAAACTGTAATTGCTGGAGGTGCTAGTGAGGTGTATTGATCTGAGGCATAGAAACACACATGAAGTAGCCTATTCATGTCTGCCAAGAATCTGCTTCCATAGATCAAAGCTGGCTCCCATCCATCACGACAGTCTGAACACGCAATCTGACAAAATGTGAGTGTTCTTAGTGGGATGGCAACCTGGAATACCTGAGTAGAGACAGTCCAGAAAAGCAGAGGAGTGTGGCACACGAGAACACACTGAGGAAGAGAAAGTTTCATCTAAACATCACGTTGGGAGCTGCCAGAGGCCTGCTTAAGGCCACTCTTGGAGGCATTTATTTTCTCTAAGAAGGAACATTCCTGTTCTCCTCGTCCCTCACTTAGGAAGAAACTCTCCAAGGCGGCTGGCTGCAGGTTAGAGGTGAGGAGACTTGCTCAGAACTACTGTAATAGGAAGGAGATGCTGCAGCGAGAAAAGCGAGATGTAGTTGAGGGAGTTGAAGAACCAGTAATTAGCACGCCTTGGCGTTGGTGCTATCCGTATATATTTCATAGAGTATGAATGGCGCTATGTGTCACATAGATTGTAAACCAATTAAGATGATATTTTAAACCTTGTAATTTCTATAATTCCATCTGTTTTCGAAGGTTTAATTAGCAAAGTTACAAAAGCCAAATATATTTGAATATTTTGAAAGCAGGCCGAATGGCAAAAAAACCTGAAAATTTCCCATAAATATTTAACTACACAGTCATGTACATTTCATGAGAATATACTTTACATGTACTTTACAATGATACATGTGAATTTTTCTAAATTTTACTAACAGTACACCACATCCAAAGGAAATTACGATCATATGGCATTAGACTGTGTAAATTAATTCACTTGGTTTTTCTGGGTTTCTTTTTTTATCAAACTTTCAGAGATTCCTTGTAATGAAAATCTCATACCTGTCAACCTCAGTTGTGGGCCCCACAGTGACAGCTATGTGCCATTAAACACTACTAGGTGCTCTCTTTAGCGTGTCCTTTCCATAGGTTTTAAGCGAGACCTGTCATTTTGCAAGTAGAAAGGAGTATTTTTCAGATGTATCCTAGCATTATCCAGGCTCCCATTAATATTCTTTCGAGAAATAAGAGTATGTGGGAAATATGTCATCTTTAAAATATTAACACTAAATCTGAAACTACAAATTAAAGAATTCAACCCATTTCCCCACTTTTAAAGAAAAGTATTATTTTGATTTTTAAAAAGAGCCAAAAACGAAATCTTGCATGTCCTTGGTCTGAACACTGGGTTGAGCAGCTGTGCATTATTTTGGGCCTCAGATGGCCCCAGTCACCAATGACTGACAGAATGATGGTGACGAGGTGACGCGTAATAGCTCCCTTCTCCAAGTGCCTGCCGCACCACGATCATGACCCAGCGGGTGTCCACCTCTGTCTTCCCATCCTACTGAATTTCTGACATTTAACAAGGTGTAATTAATTTTTATGAGCTTGTCTTTTGCATTACTAGAAATACAATGAGTATAGTTTACTATTAATTCTACTAATATTTCACGTTACTTGAGCAAGTTACTTTCCAATTGTATTAAACACCATCAAGAAAGAAAAATTGCTAATAAAGGAAAGAGAAAACTGACCTATGTTGATCATGCGCACTTCTCCAGAACACTAGCCCTGAGGATCTCTGTGATGGCACATGTTTCATGAGCGTCATCCTTTTTAACCTTGTGTCCACCACCCGCGAAAGTTAGAATCATCCCCATTTGGTAAAGGAAGAGCACACAAGTCAAAGAGAGACTGTGCTCAAGCAATAAAGAGAAAGAAACGCAAAAGGATCAAATAAGCAGTCTGCAGGACTGAGACCGAGAGCCAAAAAATCGTGATTGTACTAGATCACTTTTAAGGGCTCTCATTTACCTGGTCACCGTGACTGTTCTTTAAAACTCATCTTAGAAAGCCATGATATTGCCAGTACTTTATATTTTTATGACACAGATGGGTTCCAGGACCCCTAGTGGATATCAAAATCCATGTTCAAGTCCCTTATGTATAACGACAAGCCAGAAGCAGCAGCTTAGGCCTGTCTTCCCAGCGCTCTATGATGCTGAGGCAAAGGGATTGCAAGTTTGAGCCCAGCCTCTGCAATTTAGCCACTTAGTGACAGCCTGTCTCAAAATCAATATATATATATATATATATATATATATATATATATATATATATATATATATATAAATGGGCAAGGGTGTAGCTCAGCATAAAAGTCCTGGGTTGGATCCCAGGCACTGCAAATTAATTAATTAATTAATTAAAATGTCACAGAATTGGCATGTGCCCAACCTCACCTATACTTTAAATCATTTCTAGATTCATTTTAATTCCTAAAACAATACAAGTGCTATGGAAATAGCTGGTTTGTAGCCTTGTTTAGGAAATAATGACAAGAAAAAATATTAATACTTATTCAGTCCAGACAGATTGAAACCTAGGTTCTGGCCCCAGCACTAGAAAGCAAGCAAATAACAGAAACCCCTACTTAGGCCTCTCTTTCTGTTTCTTTCTTCCTTCCTTGTTCTCTCTTTTTTCTTTCTTTTTTTACTTTCTTTGCACTGAAATATGTCCCCAGATCTTTTTTTTTTTTTGAGGCGAGATTGCAAAAGTGGGATTTGCTTTTTCAATTCTTCTACCTTGGTCTCCCAGAGTGCTAAGACTACAGTGTGTGCCACCCCTGCTGGGTTAATTTTGTTATGTTAATTTTTATTCTCTATGAATTTTCTTTCTTTTAAAAGAACTATCTACCTTGCCATACTTTGCCCAAAAACACAAAATAGTGAATTATCCTAGGAAGGTTAAAGGTATTGCGCTGATAAATAGTTCCACAGTTGCAGGAGGCATTTGTTCCCAACGGGATCACTGCACTCCCCTTTTCCCCATCTGTATTTACTTGCCAAGGAGCAAAAGCGATCTCTCTCCTTAGCTGATGAGTAGTAAGACCTGCCCTTGCTGCTGTGATATGTGGTGTCTTTCTGGATAAGACCAAGATAACGGGAAGTCAGGACAGAGAGACAAAGAAACAAGACAGTATCAGATTTAATGTCAATTCAAATAGTCCGGAACTTCCCAGTAACATGATCTCTCTCTCTCTCTCTCTCTCTCTCTCTCTCTCTCTCTCTCTCTCTCTCCCACCCTCCTTATATTTAGATAATTATTCCAACTTACATAAGATTCAGGCAAGATTTGGAATAAACATTATTGTATGGTTAGGGTTCTAAGACAGGCAGAGTTAATAGAATTTATGGAGATAAAGGGAATTTATTTGGAGGACTTACAAGTTTGAAGAGAGACATAGTCCAAATTGGACCTGTGCACAAGGGAGAGCTGGAGGGTACAGTAGCCTCCTCAGGCTCATGCCAGAAGGACACAGTGTGCAGACAGCCAGTGCGAGCCTGCCATGGACGGCTGTCCAAGAAAACAAGGCGAAGATAGGAGATTGATGCAAATCTGCTTCAGAGATCTGGGAAGTGAAAGACCCGAGCAAGCCAGGAGCAAATGGAAGTCTCTCTTGTTCAAGGTAAGGCCAGAGCTTTTTTGGAAGAGGCTGCAACAACATATCTTCTTCCCTCTTTTTTTTTAGTTTAAGCTGCCAATTAGGTGCCCCTCCCCCATTTCCTGGCCCTCAAGGAAACAACACACACCTGAAAGCTATTCCCTAAACTGCCACAATTTCTCCAACAGCCACAATTATATGTTAATTTGTATTCTTAATTCTCCAGTACTCTTTATTAAAATTCCCCATTCCCAAGGGAGGGGGATCAATATTATAAAAGATTCATATGTGCTGACTTAAAGATTAGTCTGCTACTCCATCTTTAGTTATCTATGTCATTTTTGGTCACAGATCTCTGTTTTCCAAATATTTCCATAGCTGTGATGAAATTTACAGTCCTAAAATAATACATCGATTTTGCAACTACATTGGCAGAAAAAGACTGGCGATGAGACAAACCTGAAGTCACCTCTCTGTCCGTGGTTGTCCAGTCACACCCTGCGTATAACATTTAGACATGACTATTGTCGACTACTAATTTCTAAACTAAATTTGCTTGTCCGTGAGAATGAATTTAACTTAAAAAAAGATTTATGCTGTGCCCATATTTCTAAAGTTCTAAAAGGGACCTAGAATGTTGTTGTTAATATTGTTCAATTTTGTCAGAGATGTTGGAAACATATTTTGTTAAAATTAAAGAATCTAACTATGTATCACTTGAGGACTGAATTATGCAGTTAACAGAGGGCCGGGTCTCAAATCAGATTATATATTATACAGCTTCAAAATCTATCTTTGCTACTAAATGGCATTCGGTAGACTTGGGGTTCATTCCTTCAACTCTCTATACCTCAGCTTTACCATGTCATAATTTAGAATAATAATAGTTTCTGCCTCAAAAATTGTGATTATTGGGGCTGGGGGCATATCTCAGTGATTAAAGTCGCCATTGGCTAGGTAGTGGAACCCGTATTAATGGTGTGCAGGATCTTAACATAGTCCTGTTAGGTATGAATTTGTATGATTTACCCAAAGCTCCATCCAAATCCATTTGTATAATCATAGTCTTTTTTTGTTTGGTTGGTTGGTTGGTTGGTTCGGTTTGGTTTTGTGGTATGGTACTTGGTATTAAACCCAGGATATCCTCTCTGAGCTACATTTCCGGTTTATTCTTGTCTTGATTTTGACACAGGGTTTCACGAATTTGCTACATTGCCTGGGTTGGACTTGAATTTGTGATATTTCTGCCTCTGTTTAGAGTACTGGTGTCTAAATGTCACTTCGCTGTACACATGCCAGATCTACCTTTAGAAAGTCCTAATTTACTATTATCTTAAAAACGTATTACATATCTCCTATGCACATGACACTGTGTTAGTGTGTATAGGGTTTACATACACATAATTTATGGAGAAAATATAAATTCTGCCCTCTCAGATTTAGAATAAAATAGGAAACTTACAATACATATATTTAAAGTAAAACTCAATCTGTAAAAGTAGATGATGGGGCTGAGCTGTGTCCAACCCAGACTCGTCTGGGGCGATCCTTACCCTTAGTAACTCAGAACGTGACTGTCCTGGTTTGAATCTGGAATGTTCTCTTGTATTTGATGTAGTGGGATATCTATGTGCTGTTAAGAGGTAAGACTTAGTTGGAAGGCAGGAACACTGGGACTTGATCCAAAAGAAGCAGATCATGGGGTCAAGAACTGGAAGGGTAGCTCTGCCCTTCCTCCCTCAGGGCTTTCTGCCATGCCATAAAGAGCTCTTCTCCAACTACCCTCTGCCAAGTGCTTCCACTGTTGTGAGCCACCCATAAGTAGACTGTGTGAGACCTTCTGCAACTGAGCTAAAATCAGTCTTTCCTCCCTTAAGTTGTGGATGTTGAGTATGTTGTCCCAGAAATGAATAAGTAACTAAGATATTGACATACTCTTTAAAGAAGTAATGAAATTAAAATGAGGTTGTTAGTGTAGGTTCAACACACTGGTACCTTTCTAAGGAGAAGTGTAAACACCGACATAGCTACAGGGAAATTCAAGTAGTGAAGACGCTGGGAAAGGAAGGTCATCTCCAGGCCGAGGAGAGCTGCTTTGGAAGCGATTGAAGCTGTGAACACTTAATCTTGGACTTTGAAGCCTCATGGGAAGAAGAATCATGGGAAAATAAACATCTGTTGTTAAACCATCAAGTTATTGGTACTTTGCTATGAAAAGAAAAACAAAAGAATGTCTTGTTGATTCTGAAAACTGGAAAAGTCCTTCCAGCTCGGATCACCGGGGAAAGCTTCACTGGGGTGGCTTCTGCCGTGGCCTTTGAGGATGGACACGTGGGGCTGGGAGCTGGGCATTTTTCACGGTGGAACAAGCCTATGAAGCCCACAACTACAGAAAAGCACATGAATTTGCTTTTCAACTGATTGGTGAAGGACAAAATTACAGGTTAAGACCAAGATAACAGGTTTGCATTCTAAACTGAATACAGAAAGTCACTGAAGGGTTTTGAATTATAACAAACTGGACTTGATAAAATTTAATCTTAAAGTCATAGGACAATCACTTGAAAGAAGAGAGCAGTTTGACTTGGGGTAGAATGCCTGGTAACCCAACACAATCAAGGACAGTAGGAGATAACGTTCAGAAACACCAGAAGCATGAGGGAGACATGATCAATGACTTTGCTGCAGACAGTAGGGGAAGAAGGACTGGGGGACACCTGGGATGTTTTGATTTTTGTGATCTGAAAGAGCTAGCAATTTTAAGTTGGTTGGGAATGCATGAAACTATTCATATAGGCAAAGATAAGTTAGGATAGCATTCTACATGTAGTATAATAGGTGCAGACATATAAGAGGTCCATAATCTTTGCATATAAACATAAACTGTATTGACATTCACAATTGTAAACGATTGAATTCCCAGTACACTCCATATGTGTATTTTGGAGAAATAAAAAGTAAAAGCCATTACTAGGAAAACAGGGAAAATATGAAATGAAGGTCAAGTCCCACAGCAAAAGCAGAATGCTAGCCAGTCTATATTTTCATAAATGCAAACCACAAGGCCAAAAGGAGCAAGTCCCAAAGCATATTTGCTAATGCTAAGCTACATAAACATGCCAACCAGCTAGTTATGTCAGCCTGGTTAAAGAAGTTCGGAAGGATATTTCTCTCTGCCTGCCCCATCGGGTGTAGCACAAGAACCCCAGTGATTACTGGGACACACTTCTAGAAAGAGTGTTGGATGCAACACCACAATTGTCATAACACTCTCACTTTCAGCAGTAATTTCTGGCTGAGCCCTCCTGAATATTTTTTATATCAACAAAGATTTGTTATTTTGGCAACATTTTATCCTAAATGGAGTTTTATGAAACCATGCGATCTTATGAAGCTGTGTATAGACTATATAAAGTTGCTAAATTCTCCTTGAAAAAGAGCAAATTTGAACTTGGGAATGTGTCCACAGCATTGGCAACTCAAAGATAGAGTTGTTGAATTATAGTGGTACAAGGGATTAATATGTCTGTTTTCAGAGAAATTTTAGTTACATTTTTACCTATGTCAAGTGCACTGAACTCACAATCAGAAAATGGTGAAAAGGTTTCTGGAGCTGCTGCCTAGACTGGAAGTGAGATGGAAAACGGGTCAGCTGGAGTCACGCACCATACTGAGGAATGTTCTACTGGCTACAGCACTGTTGTCACAACTTGTGCCAAGCCAGCACACCTGCAGATTTGAGAAAGCTGACACTGATCAGGATTAAAATCTGTATTTTACTTAGATTTAACCAGAGCAAATGCTAATATCAACTACATATTTGGTAACCAAGTATGGGATAGTTGAAAATTCAGTTTTCCTATACTGTAGCTTGTTTTAAAAAATGAAAGTACTCTCTTCAAACTCTTGAACTACAGATTGAGTCATGTCAGCTTAAGGTAAAAAAAAAAGTGATGTTGAAAGAATGAATGTTTCTTTGACAATGTCTCACTTCCCAAAGAAATTTTAAAAGAAAACAACAAAACAGCAGGCATATAAACCTCTCGCTCACACGGAAGTTTCTGACTTCTGTGACTGATCAACATTTCCTGAAAATACACATGGCTTTCCTCATCGTCTAGTTAAAGAGCTCAAAAACAGCAGGACAATGGCCAGACTCCCCTGTTAAAGGCAACAATTACTTGGTAGTGTAGGTTATTTTAATGGATATATCACTTTAAACGAAGCCATCACATCTGTTCCACCTTCTAATTACAAATGCAAAAGGAATACAATTCACCAATGTACCATAAAAAGTAAAACATAAGTGATTTAAATGCATATGTATGTTCCATAGTCCATACAGCATGCAATATGCTATGTGTCTTACATGTTCTGGGCACAAATCAGGTGGAAAACCTGCTCTCTACTGCAATGGGACCCCTTCTCCCTGACTAAGTTCCATGCGTGGCTTGCATAGGACTGCATGGTGCTCACTGCAGACCTACAGCCGGTGCTCCCAGCTGAGCTCCTCCTGAGGATGGGCAGTGAATACTGCATATCTATAACACTCTCTGATGCAGGTTAAGTACTGAAATACACCGATCTAATGTATGGGAGAGATTTTCACTGATACATAAGAAGTAATTTTTGTCTCTCTCTTCATAAAAGAGGAAAACATTAAGAAGGGTCGTTATAACGTAATTCCAGCTGTCCTTGCTCTTTAAAGGTGACTAAATAGCGTGTGCTGCTCCCACATGGCCACATAAGGAGTTGTTGGTGTTTTGCACACTAAGTGTTCAGCTAGACATAGGTAAATCGTGATGTTTTCTTCTCAAGAACAGAGAGTTTGTTTCTACTAAAATAATTCCATTTAAAGGCAGCATGTACATAGGGGACATTTTCAGGACCACCGAGTAAGGCTGGAGAGTAGAAATTTGACTACAGGTAGGGATCATAAAGCACAATCCCCCCACTCAGGAAATTAGGACAAAGCAATGCAGTCACAGCGGCAGGATGCCAACCAAGCTTGAGTTCACCACTGCATCCTTAGGGTCATCGAAATGCCAGGTTATTGTGTCTTTTCCAAATAGAGGTTGAATTCATCCAGGTCTTTCACCTGCTTTTCTACTAGAACTGGGGACTCTAGATTGAATGTGACTGGACCTCCATTCTCTGCTCTGAAGTGCCATCTCAAGACCACTATAATTTATCCTTTGGTGTATGCCACTAATAAGAAAGGAAAATGACAAGTATTAGCTGGTTAGGCGTGTTTTTGAATGAATGAATGAGTCTGAAAATATGAACAGGTACTTTACGATTTTTGACAAAATTCTGGCTCCAAAAAATCACCTTGTATGATTGTAGCTCCTAATACAGACTTTCAGTCTGAGGGCAGTTTTGTCTTAATAAGACAAACTTTTATTGTTGTTGTTTGTGGTTTAGATCTAAAACGTCTCCAAAGTCTCATGTGTTTGGAGGGTGATTGGATAGTACACACACACTCATGAGTACAGTAGCTGAAGGGGGTGTTAGGAGGTGGGCCTTGCTGGGGATGGTTCATGGGGTGTGACCTGGAAGGGCACATTCTTGTCGCCAGTTCTTCCCTTTCACTCTGCTTCCTGGCTGCCAGGGGGTGAGTTGTCCTCTGCCCAGGCCCTTCGAGCATACAATTTCTTCCTTTGGAACCAGAGAATCTGGACCAAATCCTCCAAAACACACAAGCTAAAATAAGGTTTCGGATGGGAAAGTGACTAAGGCAGTGTCTCTCTCCTATGGTTTTTGAGAAGATAAAATGAAATTACATATAAGGGACTTAAAACAATGCTTGGCTATTGTCAGTGCTAGACAAGCATTAGCTACATATACTTTGTACACTTCTACTTATGACTTAAACAACTAAATCAGGGCCTGCTTCACCTATCCAATGAACAATTAATTTATGCATGAGCAAAAATTTGAATGTGATGTTAGCATTGGATACAGCTGAAGTTTCAAGTCATTGAATACACACACACACACACACACACACACACACACAAGCACACATACAAGCACACATAGAGTTGGCTTTTTATATCCATTAGTTTGGCCTTCCCATATTCAAGTCATCATGGATTTTAAATGCTGCTAAAAATTTGTCTGTATAACAACTATTTACATAGAATTTACATAGCATTAGTATTGTATGTAATCTAGACATGATACAAGGAATATAAAAGGATTTGTGTAGGTTATGTGCAGATAGTGTGCCTTGTTTTTATCTACCTATTCATCTGTGGTAATAGAGATTGAGCACAGGGCCTTCCCACTGAGCTACATTTCTAAATCATTTTTTTTTTAATTTTACTTTGACAAAGGGTCTCACTAGGTTGCTAAGTTACCCAGGTCAGGCTCAAGCTTGTCATCCTCCTCCTCAGCCTCTCAGAGTACTTGGGTTACAGTGCTGCAGTTTTTACCTTCTTATGTGAGGGATTCGAGCCGTCACAGAATTTGGCATGCTCAAGGAATCCTGGAGCAAATCTCCTGGATGCCAAGGGACGACTGCAACTGAAAGGCACTAGACAGCCATAAAGGTATAATTTACCCCTGAAGCACAATAGGAAATTAATAATGAGAGCCTAGGCTTTAGGGCCATCAGTGCTATCTTAGCAAATCAACCTTGTCTCTTTGTCTTTGCTTGAGTTTAGGTTTAACTTGTCGAAGCCTATTTGTTCATCTGTAACCAGAGGATAACGAGACCATTTCACGGAGCTACCAGTAGTAATTAACAAGGCAATAATGCAAACCTGGAATGTTTAAGTATTCAGTGAATGCTCCCTATTACTATTATTGCCACGCTCCTGGAATCAAATTTCATCACTCTCAGTCAAAGCTTTGAAAGTGGATTCTGTCATTTCCATGGATAAGAAGAAAATCCTTATGGAGTTTAACAAATAGGACCCTGAAGAAAATTATTTCTCCTTTACGTACACAACTGATTTTCTTTGATTTTAATATGAAATTTCCATGTGCATAGAAATGAGGATAGACCAAATGTTCTTCACATCTATTTGGCTTTCTAACTTCAAAGGCAGATCTCCACGGCAACCTGCTGCAGCGTGTGGCCCTCACAGCCTCCTGACTGCATTCACTAATACGGCATCCGACAGAAGCGCCTCTTCAAACAGCAGCTCTTTGCTACCTTGTAGACATGGAAAACAAATATACATGCAGCCCCTGCATACGATCCTCCCAACTGCCTCCTCCAGCCTCTCCAATTCCATTGTAACACATGAATGTCAGAAAATTCAGACTCTTGGTGTCTTGGAAGATTTTTCTTCTCCGTAGTACCTAAACCTCAATTCACATGCCACTGCCATCCTAAACTGTAACTCACTGACTGTAGGTCTCTGCTCCGAAGAGTCTCCATGACTTCCCACTGACTCCAGATGTAGAAACAAGTCCTGAGCCAAAGTGCTGGGTCTTTTTCATTTGCTCCCAAGACCCATCTCCACTTCCCACTCTACACAGGAGGCTGTCCTCTAGGAGTGAACACTGGCCATTCTTGCTTTCTGGAGCCCAGTGGGATTGAATCAAAAGGAAGCAACAGGGCTCTAACCGAAATGTGGGAGAAGAGATACCTCATCCTCTTGGCAGCGTATGACTTTAGAAATGCCAATACTTCTTCCCAAAATGTCATAGTTACTGCCAGATATTCTCCTCTCATAAATGTAGCTCTTTCCAGGCTGTGGTAACAGTCCTTCCTGTTGCCTGTTCAAGCACAATGGTAATGGTAGCTTTTCCATTAAACTCCACAACTGTATCCTATGTGAGTGTATTATCTTGCTAGATTTAAATATGGCTTGATCCCCAAAGTCTGATGTGCTGGAAAATTGCCTCCAATGTAACATAACTGAGAGGTAATAGATCTTTTAGAGGTAGGGCCTACTAGGAACTACATTACATCAGAAAAGATCAATGCCAAAGTAGTGGATTATAGCTCAGAAACTGGTTACCAAGAGAACAGGTTATAATCAGGAAGTGGTCTCCTTACCAGGAGAGCAGGTTACAATGGACCAAAGTCACCCCTATGTGTCTACCATCTGCTGCAATAGCCCATGTTCCCACTATGTCATCAACCATCATGTTACGATACCACTCACTAGAGACCTCAAGATGTGGCCACCCAAGTCCAGACTTTTAGCCAACAAACTGTTAGCTAGATAAACATCTTTTCTTTATAGCGTAGTCTCAAATGTCTCGTCATAGCAACAGAAAAACAGAATAAGAGATGTTTTTCTTGCCAGGACCTTGGCTAATAGAGACTAGTTCTAGAAAAAGAGATTCTAAAAATGAGATTCTGGGATTGAGTTGCCTACATATTTCATGAAAGCACAAGCAAACTCCTTGCCGGGGGAAAATAAACACAGGTAATTTGTGACATGTGCTACCAACATGAATACTTAAATTATCCTTGTCTCCCAACTAGTCTCTTAACAAGATCTATCTAGATAATGCTTCACCGAAGCATCTAGAAATGAAACACTAGTGCCCTTGAAAAGCGCCGAACTAGTGATGTTGTACTTTCACAATGTTGTACATCACCACCTCTATCTAATTCCATAATATTTTTATCCAGAAGTCGTCCAAATAACCATTAGTAGTCATCCTCAACTGTCTCCCTCCCTTCAGCCCTCAACAAACACCAGTCTGATTCCTGTCTATGGATTTATTCTGAATATTTTATATAAATAGAATCATGCAGTTGGTAGTTTTTGTGGCTGAGTTATTTCACTTAGCATGTTTTAAAGCTTCATCTGTACTGAATCTGTATCAGTATTTCCTCCTTTTTTATGGCTGTATAACATTCTACTATACTATGATTTGTTCATGTATTAATTCATTGATGGACGTGTGGGTTGCTGTAGCCACTTCCAAATCATCTATTAGTAATGATCTTCAGTATGTTCATTCTTTTCTGTTTTTATTTGTCCCTTAGTTTTACTTTAAAAATAGTCAAAGACCCATATTCCAAAAGAGTCTGATTTGACAAAACATTTTTGATGAAATAACATTCTCCGTGATCCAAACCCTTCTCTAAGGCAGTGATGTCATTTTAGATATGTACTCTAAAACCAGTGCTGGTAGGGCAGAAGATATGCTGGCTTAATAATATCCAAGCGACTCTACTACACACACGTACACACACACACACACACACACACAAATGTGTTCCAGAGAAATGGGAAAAGAAAACAGACTGGCTAAGTGAAACTTTGAGAGGCAGATAATATTTCCTGTTGTATCAAAAAAGAACAGGTCAAGTCAACAAGATGACAGATTGGGCTTACTTCTTGGCACTGACCTCATCCCTGAAGAAAGCAGTCATGAAAATGATCAACCCCAGGTGTCAAAAGGCAGTCTATCAATTCTCTACTTCTGTTCAGTTACATGGTCTCCTCAACACAGTCCCGTAGTTTGAGAACTCCTCTGCAGTTGGATAACCAATTCCCAGGAAGAGGATGAAAATACTGACTCCATACCAGAAACAATGTCACTGAAGTGTTCATTGCATGGTTTGGAACTAAACTGATTCTATGACCTCTCCATGTAAGCTATCCAAATAATGAGATGCCATTAGCCCTTGGCTGGTGGTGCTGTTTGCTCCCACTTCAATTCTTCTGCCTCACATTATGAATCCTCTCCCTGAGACTGCCTTGCCCCAAAAGTTGTGTCTACACCTCACTGCAAGGAAGGGAGATCTGGCAATGATCCAGTTCATTAGATCAACATAGCTGGCGGAAACAGATAATTTAAGCTCCAAATTTCCCCATTAATCAAAATAGTCTGATGACGGATACATCTGCTTTTACTTTGGGTTGTGTAGACACAGTCTAATTGTGCATTTCCTAAAAACAGAACTGTGTCATCTGTAACATTCATAGAGCTCTTCCTGCCCACATTTCTTTCCCAGCCTGTTGACTGAACAGATAACACAGTAATTAAAATTCATAATCAACACATGTTGAGTATTTTTCCTCTTTCTTCTGTTTTTTACAATCCTTTTCTCTAACTTCTGGGCCACTTGCCAACTCTTCCAATCCTTGAAAGTAAATACTGGAGGTCGTCTCCACATTGGGCTCCCACCGTGGCCATCTGGCTTAATCCTATCCCTATCTTCTCACCTCACCTCCAGCGTTCACTACCCCTGAAGCAGGAGTTGCTTAAACATTGACAGTCCCAACACTGTCCCAAAGGCCAGTTGGAAAATACTTTTGGGGTTGTGGCCATTCTCTTTTCCCATGGAAGGTTTGTGAATCACAGATATGCCCAGAGGGCTGGGACTGCTGGATAAAACCCTGATTGGGCAGAGCCTACCAGGAATAAATAGGAGGGCCAGCTGGTGGTGAGCAGCTCAGGGTTCTAACAGGGCTGCATTCATGGATGCATTCATGCACAACATGGATGCATTCTGAAAAGGAAAGCTAAGCATTTGACCTTGACTTAGATTCTCTGACGTTTGACTGAGATGACTAGGTCATGCTCAGCTTTACAGAGTATTGAATATCACATGGCTTTTGAAGAAAATCTGAATCAAAATTATCGCTCAACTCCTTAGCTGGGAACAGAATGTGGGAGTCCGATCCTCTGGACTCTCCTACATGTGTCCCTTCAGTGGGCCTAGAATCATTCTCCTAAGTACTCAGAGATTCCTCCCCAAACACAGTCTTTGACCTTCCCCATGAAGTCATGACCAAATTCTCACTGGGTCTGAGCCATCAGCCCCTCTGTCCTGCATGACCCAGCAGCCTTGGTGGTGGTCAAAGGGACTTGGGGCCCAGAGAAGTCCTTGCTTCCTTAAAACTTGAAGCATCAAGATTCAGAAGTTGTTGTATAATCCAATTAGAGCACCACTTTTAGCTGGCGTTATACACGCTCCCAGATTCACCTTCCTCAGAACACAGAAATGAGGAAGCTCCTCACAGATCCAGAAATCTGTGAAACTGAGGTGGTATTTTTAACGCAGCCGTTTTAAACAATGTCTGTGCTGAACAATTTTGCTTTTGCTGTTGGCACAGGTGAAGAGGCAGCCAACAGCTGAGCTCCAGATCCGACATGTGTGGCCCAGGGTGGGCCCTGGAGTTTTCAAAGGGTAACGTTGTCGCACATGGAAAAGCACTCCAGTGTTTTTAGTACTCACGGCTCAGGATAGCTCTCCATGCGGATCTCAGAGACAAGCAAGCAGCATCTGACAATGGAAATTCTACCACCTCACCTGCTTCCCCTCCTTCCCATCTGGAGACCACGTGCACATATGACAGCTTCGCTTTCCTCCTGAACTCCAAAGAAACTTTTAGGATTTTATGTGGAATCTTCTTAGAGTGCTCAGGAAGGCTGAGTGTGGTTTCTAAACCCTAAACAAGATGGAGTCACTTGATCCTGTGGCTGGCAGTTCTTGACTCCAGCCAAAACCTATCCAAGAAGCAGGACAATTTTTGAAGTTATAAAATAAAGAGGACCCATACTTGCCAGCACATGGAAGACCACATGCTAGTAGCACCCAGAAACTACACCACAGGGCAGCCTGAGATGCGTCAAAGCCAACATGTCCTGCAAGCAGGGTCCCCCATGACCCGAGTGTCCCCCTGTGCAAAGGAGCCTGAACATGCTGTCACTGGGGCATCTCCACAAGACCTGAAATGGTCCCACAGAAGCTTTGCTTGCCCAGGTCCTTCAATGTGGTAGATCCGAAGAAAGGAAAATTAGACCTCTACAGTTTCTCATGAACAATGCTTCCTTTTCTAGTGAAGGAGGCTCATATTTATGGACTGCTTTAGTAGGCTCTCTGGTTTGTTGGCTTCAAGTGTGCTTTGGCCAACAAGTAGTCTCAGGATAGCTGGCAGAAGACTGAGGTCATGGTACTTCCTCCCCAAGTCCACAATGGTACAGTGTTACCATGGGTTGTGTCCCTCAAGTGAAAGCCCCGGCACATACAAAGAAACCCTTTCCACACACCCTCTCTGGTTCCATGTTCTGGTCATTGCTTTTTCCTCTTTTGGCCTATATGTGACAGACTCCTAATTAGCTCTTAAGACCCACAGAAACTTTTCAAATTTTCCTACATCCTGGTCCACCTTTGTAAATGGTTCTGTTTCCGTCTCTCAGGAAAAAATTGTCAAGTTGTCCCATGGCTGAATGAGGAGTCAGCTGAGAAATAACATACTTTGTGTTCCCGAAAGTGCCTTCCCCTGATTTCATCTCTGGGGCCCAAAACCAAGCCTCACCTTCTTCACACTTTGCTTCTTCTGCAGGAAGTAAAATCCCCAACCTTAAGATCAGAGGAAGGCTCAATCTCTTTCTGAACAAAACTGCTAGTTCCAATATCCAATATTGCCAGTATGCTGCTTGCTTTCTCTCCCCAGTGGACTCCTTAGGACTTTTGAATTCCTGATGCCTCGCCTGATAAACCATATATTGGGCTCAGTAGAGAAAAAGAACCACTTGCCCTGACCTTGTCAGCTGTTGCTCTCACTTGTCACCTCCAAAAACTCATGTTGAACTTTAATCTTTGTTAGAAAACACATAGAAGGTGGAAGCCTTCTAACTATGGTGTTTCAGGCCTTGAGGAGGTGATTAGAATTAGAGAAGTTCACCAGGATGGAGCCTCTGTGATTGAAGACTAGAGACTTTATCAGAGGAGTGCAGGCGCACTCAGAAGCATGCAGAGCCCAGGTGCATTCTCTTCTGTTGCCAGGTAATGCCTTACAGTATCTCGGACTCTGCCTGTAAGATGGCCACTACCAGCTGCAGCCCCTTGACTTGGAAAGAACCATACATTGAAGATATTTCTTTTCTTTATAAATTAATCAGTCTGTGGAATTTTTTTGTTACCAGAAAAAAAAAAATAGACTAAAACAAGAACTATAAACAGAACTGGGGGCAGTAGGCCACTGGGGCTGCCTCAATGGCCCTTCCAGATGGTCACGCCTGCCTCAGACTTTCTCAATCACATAGTCGTTCTGTCATCTACAGGGTTCTGTCTGAAGTCAAGGCCCGTGCTCGGGCCCACCAGAACCTGGTCCACCAGTCCTTCTAGACATAGCAGAACCTCCAGACCAATTGTCAGTTACATGGGCAGTCACAGAATTATAGGTCAATCCGGCAGCCATGGAGGACCCTGCAGATGGAGTCAGGGGTCCCCATCTGCCTTATGGGTAGGAGGTGGATCCCTGACCTGAAAAGGAGGTAAAAAGGTTAAGATAAAAGGTCACACAGATGTCCACATGTTAGAACAAGAATAGAGACCTGCGGTGGGTCAGGGATAAGGAAAAACCTCAGCTTCCTTGGATTGTGACCTTCTGCAAGGTCGGGCGGGGCGGGAGGAGCCCAAACTCCTGAGGAAGCAGCATGTGGCATGGCACAAGCTGATGGCAGCTCCCAGGGGACTCAGGGGTCAGAGTCTCAGCTGCTATTGCAGCTACTGTTATGGCCACCCCAATCCCTTGCTGGAAAAGATGTCTACGAAAGGAGGAGCAGAGGTTCGTAGAGAAGAGTGAAATTCTCTGGATTTCAACAATGTCTTCTATTCTCACACCCTTCCCAAGCTTCCCTGGCATTCCAGAAACAGACAGACTTGGAGCTTAGGATACAAAAGGAGGCAGAAGCATGGGCTGGAGTCGGGGACACTAGCTACGGGAGCCAGCTACGGGACGAGAATCACCCCACCTCCGCCAGCCTGTGAGTCAAGGTGCTGGCAATGCAGGTTAGGGCAGGATGCAGTTTTCCACTTATGGAACTACCACAACACCTTGAAAAATAGATCACCCACTGTTGTGAAGGGTAAAGAAAGATAACCTGTTACGAAGTGTCACTGGTGATCATGTGAACTAGAACAGTTGTCCTGATACTTTTCAGTAAGAGACAAAAACAGAAAACTTGTGCCGCAGGCACCTCAGTGGAATTCATTCCTAATGACATGCTAGGGTATGGCCAAGGCACTGACTCTCCCAAATGGTGGCCTTTTATTCAGTTCTCTGCTATAGTCGACCAACAATAATACTTATCCCTTTAATAGGTGGCTCCTCCTTAGGGTACCAGCTGAATGATAATAATATTGACTTTTAATAAGATAAAAATCTGTGACAAAAATATTGTTGTAGTGGCCATGTAAACAAAAGCCCATGTTCATTAACTTTCTACACTAAGCCTTTGTTTTGGATTTTGTTTGTGCCATTCTTTTCCTCATAATAGTCCAACACTTCATGCCAATTTACAGGGCAAATAGTTTAATATGAATTTAACTCAAGCCATGTCAATAGGACAGACTAATTAGTACCAAAAATCTCCAGAATTTCTTCAGCTTATAACCTTAAAGCATCATTTTCTACTCATGCTTTGTGTCCCTGTGGCTCAGCTGAAGACTGTTTGAGGTCCTCTTGCTTGCGGCCAGCTGCCGAAGCCACAGAGTCTGCATCACTGGACTATGCATGTAGCACAGGGACCCAAGAGGGAACTGGACCTGCAGATCCACGCTCCAAACTGAGACAGGTCGCCATCACTCTAATTCTTTGACAAAACGAGTCACATGGGCCACAAGTAACTTTTGAGGATTGAAGACGTACTGTTCTGTGAGAAGGAAGGAAGCCAGGATATGACCGAACCACTCTTGAGTCTGTCACAGAGGCCCAGCCAGGAATCTTGCCTCTACACTGCATAATTTCCTTCTGAGATACTCAGTGTGCTGTATTTTGTATCTTGAGTATTCCCTGAAGCATCAAGTATCAAAGACTTTAAATCTAGCCTGTGGTGTTACAGAGAGAAATAGAACTGTTAGAACGTGGTGCCCAGTAGAAAGATGAGAGGTGATTGGCAGAGCGTCCCGCAAGGGAATATTGAGACCCTGACCTCTCTTCTTCCCTTCTTTTTTTACCTCCCTGCTTCCCCGAGCGGAGGTGAGCAGTTCGCTCCTCTCCATACTCCTCCAAGGCGTGCTGCCTCATCATGGGCCTGGAAGCAGGAGCCACTGATGGGAACTGAAACCTCCAAAGCTGTGAACCAAAATAGACTTTTTTCTTCTTAATTACAGCTGTAAGTGTTTCATGCTCTTAATAACACAGAACACATCCTAAAAAAAAGAAACAGGATCAATTTTATGAATGAGTAATTCACTCAGTAACTATTGAGTATTCATGTTCAAGGTTGTGCTAGCCAATTTAAAATAAAAAAGAATAATAACCTCAGTGTTTCTGGGTGCTGAAATAATGGAGAAGAAGTAATACTCAACTTATAAAATCATACACAAAATGTAATAATACTTGACAATGTTTGCAGACTACGGTTTCCTAACCCTTTCCTGGGCTCCAGTATCACCTAGGGAGCTGTGGCAAGTGACACAGATTGAAAAGTCAGCCCCAGACAAACTGAATCAAAAAATATTTGGTGAGGTGAAGGCCAGGTTTGTGAGCTCCACAGGTGATCCTGGGCCTGCCATGGGTTAAGATTTCTTGGAACAGGAGAATTTGATATTATTAAGGGGCAAAGAAGTATTACAGAAAGTTGGCCCACGTAGGATATAAGGGAGAAGGAAAAAAAGGCATAACCCTGGAACTGGGAACGGCTTCAAGCAAAAGGTGAGACCTGGGTCTTCAAGAGATGTGTGGGCTTCGGCTAAGCGGTCATATGAGGTGAGATGAAGCCAAGATTCGGGAGTAATGTGCAAATTATATTGGAGAGATAAAGAATATTCCAACTTGTGGGAACTGAAGTCACAATGACGGCTGGAATGTGCTTAACACCGTGACCCCCAAATGCTAGCATGCCCTGAAGTCCAGCACCACGGACAGCTACAAGCACACTGGAAGTGCTTTGCTAATATTTGTTGAGTTAATTAAATGAGTAATTGGCCCATTCTGAATTGAATAATTCAGGATCTAATTTTAAAACTCAAAAGCAGGTAATTATAGACTGTGTATGGATCATTTGTATCTGGCTTCACCTCTGATTCAACTTCTCTCAGAGATTAAAATAAGAAGTTTTATGGCTCTTCAGTTCTTGATACTATCTATACCTGCTACATTGACTCCACAAAGAATTTCCAAAGCTCCCAGAGCAGAGGTCACTGAGATTACCAAAAAGACAGAAGCAGGTCACAGAGAGGCATACTATTAAAACCATGAATGTTAGAATATGACAGATTTTGCTTTATCATTTATTAGCTCAGTGACTTTGGACAAATTCCTCAACCTATCAGAAAAGTTGAGATAATAATAAGTTTATAAGAATGTTTCAGGATTAAATGATAACAAAACTATGAAATCATTGTTTAAAAATCTAGTACCAGTGAAGGGTGGCAATTATCTGGCAATATGCCTTGTGATAAATGAGGACAGTGAGACATATTTTTAGTAGAGGCAGCAAAATTAAAAAGATTAAACCACAAAGAAGCAAGTGATCATAACCTCAGTTGATAATGGGTTTTAGATTTCATTAATTTAAGCAACAGCATTGAAAATGTTGGATATTATGCCCTATGCTTAAGCTATCTTGTTGATAGGTGAAGAAAAGTTCTCACATTTAGTTTTCACAGGCCACTGAGACACAGATAACTCAGCCAGGAAAGTTTCTTTGCCTTGGCCTGACCTGTGTTTACAGGGTTCTCCATTGGCCATCCTACCTCCATCTCTTCCCAGCCCCGTGCCACCAGCTTAAGCAAACACATGCATCTGCTCACAAGAATCACACCCAGGTCTTTGTCTCTTCTAGGCAAAGGAACAAAACAAACAAGTAAACAGGAAAGGTTGATATGATAAAAATGGAGCCAATGACAGTTTTTGGCTAAAGGACACCAAACGGGCTAAGCTAATTTGAAAACTCAAAACTGACTTGGTGGGACGAATGCACAATTTATTGGATACTAATCCAATTGAGTGGGTTCAGAGCTGACCAAAGGGAAGTAGTAGCAGGAAGTGTCACCATTTTATGCCTGTACTATGTATCAGGCATTAGGCTGGATGTTTTAGATGAATGATTTTATGTTATTATAAAAATAACCCAACCATACAGTACTGTTTTTTTCCTCATCTCTCATGTTAGATAGCAATAAGTCTAAACGATTAAACAATATGTCTAAGGAAACCGCAAACCACTAAATCGCTGGGGGTGCACCACCCTCATTTGCTGCACTTGGCTACTGCATTGGAATCTCAGGGATGTCATGGGATCGTGGCATCTGAGTTTCAGCACTGCATTTACCAACATTTCCTAAAATCCTGTGGCTGAGAGCCAAGCATTTAACCTAGACATTAGCAAAATGTATGTTAATGTATGGTGCGTGGGTCAACCATTGACATGGTGTTGGTACTGTTATTACTAATTTAATAATGTTGTATAATTAGGTCACATACCATTCTGTCTTAAAAAATTGCCAATTCGGGATGAGACTGCTGTGGTTTGAATTTGGACTGTCCCCCAAAAGCTTCCTGCATTTGGATGTAGTTGATACTCTTGGAACTGTGCGCTGTTCGGAGGTGAGGCCTAGGCAGAAGGGGCAGATACTGGAGGCCTGACCTGGAGAGATGGTTGAGATTAGGGGGAGCCTAAGATCAAATGGGACATTCGTCATGTTTACATGTAACTTGCAAATTTACATATCACAGATACTATTATGAATGAAATATTTAAGTCCTCTTCTTTTATTCTATAATCATTTTATTAAGCATTAATAAAGCGCCAGGTACTATACTGTGTGCTAGGAATAGAGTGGAGAAACACAGTTTTTGATCTCAAAGAATTCATAGTTTGACAAAGGAAACAAATATTATGGAGCAAAATGTTGCCATCAGAGACACTGAAGTATTCTCCGAATGTATAGATGAAAATGTAGTGCTCATAATAAAGCATGTAAGAGACAAGCCCTGCAGGGGAAATCCAACCTTCTCCACAGTATTGCATTTGCTTTTTGGTACCAACATCTGAGAGGTGATGAGAGACAACTGTAAATTAAGGAAATTCTAGAAACTAATGATGAACAGGATAATAGTAAGTTTGAGAGCCATGCCCAGACGAGCAGCTGGAGACCAGCACAAGGAGAGAGCCAAAGGAGTTTTGGTAGCTATCACCAAGACCTGCCAGGTGAAAGGAGTCAGCTCTTCTCTAAGATGAAACTGAGTGCTAATGAGAGGGAAATGTACATGGCAAGATCTTCAAACCCACAACCACAGCATAGCCAACAGAAGAAAAACACAAAGGCCCAGGGCCAAGGGTCAGTGGCCGGATGGGCTTTCTTACAGCTCATCTTGCACAGGGTTCTGCATAAAAAGAATGGAACCCGAGACGGCCAGTAGAGACACTACAGTGAGTATGCGGTCTCACAACGTGCCCCAAACAGAAGCGTTCTCATAAGACCCGCTGCATTGGAAGCCAAGCATGGGATTGAATTTCTGCCCTCCAGCAAGCTGCTGTTGGGAGGTTTGAGCATGAACAAACCTCACTTGGCTAAAACACAGAGCAAGAAATAAAATAGCCAAAGACCTAATAAAGGTCTTTGTCACAGTTACCCTTTCACTGCTACTATACATGCTACCCAACAGTCACAGCTATGGGAGGAAATGTTTATTGTTGCTCATGGTTTCAGAAGATCACACCTAATCCTTTCATGGGTGTCAGCAACAGTGAAAGTACATGTCAGAGGCTAATTAGAGAAAAACTTCTCTAGCATGGCAGACAGAAAGCCAAGCCGGGGAGGAAGGAGTCAGTGTCCTGGGTATCAAGCAAAGGTCAGCACTTTCCCAGGAAGAAGCTGTAACAATGTTTCATCTTTCTTCCTGTATTTAGTTCAAGCTGCCAGTTGAGCCAACCACATTCAGGGTGAGTGCCCCTTTCTCACTTCATGGCCCACAAGTCAATACTGCATACCTGAAAGCTCTTCCCTAGGCTCCCCCTAATCTCAACCATCTCTCCAGGTCAGGCCTCCAGTATCTGCCCCTTCTGCCTAGGCCTCACCTCCCAACAGCGCACAGTTCCAAGAGTATCAACTACATCCAAATGCAGGAAGCTTTTGGGGGACAGTCCAAATTCAAACCACAGCAGTCTCATTCCATTAGGATTTGAACTTGAGGTAACTGTCAAATTCTGGAAATTCTTCCTTGGAAATGCCTCTTTGGGTATGTTCTTGCTGGTCCTTATCCCCTCGGTACCGATTCTGACCCCGGGTTCCATGGCACACACATTTAGCTTTATAGGATGTCGAGATTGGGAGAGAGGGAAGGGAGGAGTTTCAGAAAGCATATTTAAAGAAGATAATTTTGGTAACCATATGAGAGACGGACAAACAGGAGTAGGTTGAACTCTGCAAGATGAAAAAGACATTTGTAACCAACCCTCCCACCAAGCAAAAGGATTTCCCTTGGAATATTTTTAATCATAATAATATCAGCCAGCATTCAAAAAGTGCTCACTGAATTATTTTTTATGGGTTTTTTTCTTAAACAAATCCTCTCACTTTACAGTGAGTCAGTAAAGGTACTAAATAATCTGCCTAGGATCTGGGAAACAGTGGCAAGCCTTGGTCCACCGCTGCCTTCCCTTCTGATCACAGACACTGCCCCCGAGTCCCTCCCATCCCTCTCCGCCTCCTCCCCATCTTCCTCTTGCCTCCTTACTCAACTGCTCACACAGGTCAGCCAAACTTCAGTGAGGCTTCAGATGCATCTTCCAGACCCACAGTCACAGCATGGTTGTGCCCTTCCTTGAACAACCCAGTTTTAGCAAGAAACCTGCTAAATCAGTGAGTGTGACAGGAACTTGCCACCTTGGATATCTGGCCAGATCCCTCATACTCCACCATCCCCCAAGTGATGATAGCCCTGGCCTGCATTCAGAAAGAACCCCAATAAGTAGATTTAGCCAGAGTCCCTTTCACCCAGCCATTCCCCATCTATGGACCCCATCCCATGCCCTGGAGGTCACCTCCCA
Source organism: Ctenodactylus gundi (assembly GCA_004027205.1). Classification (NCBI taxonomy): domain Eukaryota; kingdom Metazoa; phylum Chordata; class Mammalia; order Rodentia; family Ctenodactylidae; genus Ctenodactylus; species Ctenodactylus gundi. Next base: position 164,226 of record PVKB01000644.1, on the reverse strand, counting down.
TGTGATACTCAAGAGTCGAGCCTGGATAGTCCTCCTGGCTGTCCTATCAGGACTATCAAATAAGTTCTCCCTAACCCCATGCTATTTAGGTTGCCCAGTGACCCCCTTCCTATCAACACTACTCATATCAATCCAATGCCTTTAAAACCAATGTCTTGGTTAATTTTTCACTGCTGGGAAACAGTCCTCAACACCCACCACTTAAGGGAGGAAAGGTTTATTTTCTCTCGTTCTTGGTCCATTCATGGCTTAGTGGCAGTGGTGGAAGGGCACGGTTGAGGCCTGGGCACCCAGAAGCTGTTCACTCCGCGGTGGCCAGGAAGCAGAGAGAGCAGAGGGCAGAGCTAGCGAGGGAGGGGTACTCTTCCAGGTCACGCCCCGGGGCTCTGCCCTTCCCATCTCCCAACAGCGCAGAATCAATGCGCTATTGAGCGGACAAAAGTGACGCCCACAATCCAATCATGGTCCAAATTTGTAAGGCTTTCAGGGGACGTTCCAGGTTAAAATTGTAACAACTAATAATCATTTTGATTGGTTTTGTGTGTGTGTGTGTGTGTGTGTGTGTGTGTGTGTGTGTGTGTGTGTGTGTACTGAGGATTGAACCCCGAGGCCTTCCAACCAAGCCACATTCCCAGTTCATTTTTACTTTCATCTTGAGACAGGAAATTACTTAATTACCCAGGCTGGGCTTAGCTTGCATTACTCCTGTTTCAACCTCCCAGATTGCTGGGATGACAGGCCTAATACTTTTTAAAACAAAATGATAAAACCATGGACAGTGGAAATAACTTTGACTTAGGCTTGGGGTGTTTAAAAAGCATTTTGTTTGCTTTTCCTCTGAGTCTCAATTTCTTTGTGAGTGAAGCGCTACCTAGAAGGGTCTCCCCGACCCCTCCCTCCTCCAGGCCCCATCCCCCTTGGTGCAGACCCTTGAGGGTAACACAAACAAGTGTGGCACAGTAGAAAATACCACCTTAGGCATTTGGGTTTACCTTTTCTTTTCCACTGCTAAGAAGTGAGGTCAATTCCAGCCACAAGTAAAATTGAAGACAAATTCAACCTCTTCTGATTTTGCCAAACCCCAATTCACAAAGAGGTTTTGGGGAAGGGCCAGCACGAGTGGTGGTGGGGACTAGAGACGGCCCTGGCGTGTCACTGCGTGGGCACAGCTTGGAACTGACACCAGCCAGGCCTGGACCGGGAGGTGCATTGTTCCCAGCCCCAGCCTCCGCGCTGGTCCAGAGCGGCGCCCGTGGAGAGCAATCCCTGGGCCGGACTGCCCTCTAGGGGCCGCACGGCGACCCGCAGCCGGCCGCCCAGAGCCACCGAGGCTGCCAGCGGAGCCGGCCAGCAAACCTGCAGAGGGCTCTCAGATGCAGGCGCCGCAAAGCCAAAACATTAACATTTTGCTTGCTATTTATTCAGCTTTGCTGGCTTTAATTCCCCTTTGCTAAGTAGCCTCCAAATGTGTCTTTTTGAGTATCAAAGTGATCACTTTGGATTAAAGTATTCCTTCTCAAAAGATACCTTAATTAAAATGTGTGCGATGAAGGAGGGGGAAGGAGAACTCCTGCTTCCTCTGTGAGAGGGAAAAAATAAGTAAATAGTTAAAGGAAAGAGGAAACAACCTTTACACAACACGAGATGGAAAACAAAGCATTTTAAAGCTTTTTTGTTTCTTGGAATTGTTCAACCCTCGGAATAAAGAGGACAAGAGCCGCAATAGCGAGTTAACTTTCCCTGAGTGCCGACTGTATGCTAGGAACCATTTTCACTGCGTTCAGTTATGATGCACGCTTTATTGGGATGTACTTAAGGCCCAGAGAGTCTGAGGACTTCCCCCAAAGTCTCACAGCTGGCAGGCTTCGAAGTTAGGGCTAGACCCCAGACACTCGAGATCACAGTGTCCTCTTTTAACCACTAAACTGGAGGGCCTTTCTCATTGCGGCTCTCAAGGCATTTCAAGCCCTGGGATTACACTCTCAGAGTCTTTACTCACTACCCCAATCTGTTAGCCCTGAGGTAATCCAGCACCCCCAGGGCACAAGAGAAATCAAGGAAGCAGGTTCCCCACCAGGCTGGGCCACTGTGTGGGGTGAGGATCTCACACTACACTTCAATCCCAGACATTCGATGTCATTTAGAGGTTCCGCTGGATGAGGCTCTTAAACTCTCTGCCTCCATGTGCTTGTCTCTATCATGGGAATAGCAACACCTCCATGAAAAGGGCCTGGTGAAATTAGACAAGGTAACGCTTGCACTCAAAATGGGTACATGGATTTTTAGTGTGGATTTATTGTTTGCTATTGGAACCTGACAAGGCATGCCCCAAGGTGATGGGGAGAAAGACATTTGTGAAGTTAATTTTTGCCCAAAGGGGGTACTTAGCAGAGTTTTGCAGAGATGTAGAACCAATGCGTGTGTATGGAAGGAGGTTTAGTCGGGGGATTGGCGTGGGTGAGGATGGGGTCTCAGAAACCCCTGCCATAGGCCATCTGCAGCCTGGAGAACAGCAAGTGGCATGGCTTCCCATCCAGGACCAAAGCCTGACGACTTGGGGGGCTTCCCATGCCAATCCCACAGTCATAAAGACAGAGACCCTGCTTACTGAAATTCTGTGCTCTAAAGAAAGGAGACCAACCTTCACAAGAACAAGAACTCACCTTCCTGCTGCCATTATGGTATATGTGGCCTTTTTTATAAATGCAATGGCTAAAGACTTCATCAGAGCACCACGTGGCCACACACCATAGTCAGAAAGGACCGGGTGTCCTTCTACTGAGTCAAACGAACTTAAAATTAACCATCAGTGGGTAAAGGAAGATCCTTGCCTCAAGGCTCTGATACAGCCATGATTTATTTATTCACAAGACAATATCCATGAAGTGGACTTGAAGAAGTAGGCAGCCCAGGGAAGGAGGTGCCTCAGGTGCTGTACACCCAGACTGTGGGCTCAGAAATGTCTCTGGCCATCACTTAGGAATGATTATTGTCAGAAATGTCAGCTGAGTTTGGTCATACCCGTAGACCTAAATACCATGTCCAACCGTGCCAGGGACTGCAATCAGGACAAACAGTGCAAGATGTTCGGAAATAATTTATAAGGAAACAAAGAAGAGAATATGTGCAGATTAAAAGAAATTTAAGAGCCATAGCAGGTGAATATAGTAGGTGGAGTGTGGATTCTGATTTAAATTGTGATTGGTTTAAAGGAGCATTTATAGATGAAATGGCATGATGTCTAGGATCTGCTTCAAAATTATCCATTCAAGACTCAGGTTGAGACGAGTTGGCTACATACTGATCATTACTGAAGGTGGATGGTGAAGATACAAAAATTTATTTCACAATTTTCTGTGATATATAAATATATATAAACATGTATATACGTGAAATTCCCCATAACATTTTTAAATGACTGCTCTAGCCATGAGTAAGTAAGGAACCAAGTGTTCCTTGTTGTGACACCAAGGTAAGTTGCAAGAGAGGGGAAACAATCTACATTAGGTCACAGGAAGGGGAATAGTGACACACATATTTGGATAGGGACACTGAGGCTTGATTTTGAAAAGCTATGACTAGTATAGTAAAAAAGAGAAGCTAACATTTTTTTTTCACAGTTCCCATGAGCCACATATGTACTTTCTCAACTCTCCAACTCTTTAGCGTTGATTCAGTCATTGCTTTTCTCTTACAGAAGAATGACGCAAGCCTCCCACAAGGCATGCAGTATACAGAGGAGCAGAGTTAGCAAGACTTTGAGGAGCCAGGGTCCATGCCCAGAGGGCTGACCACACAGCCCACAGCCTACACACTGCTGGTGGGGAGCGTAGGGCACAAGTGGAGTCAAGCCCTCAAGAAGACTCTCTGGCCACGGTCTGCCATATCCAATTATAATGGTAAAAGGACTGAGAGAGACGCTCTATCTCATGATTTAGACACCACTATCTATTTACTCTAACCTATGAAATTGAAAGCAGACGTGTCTTTTCAGGGAAAACAAGCAAGCTCCAATGTGCTTTGTGTCTCACTATCCTGGGGCTACCACTGGATTCTAAGCTGTGGAAATGGTATTTTGAGGAGCTCAGGGCAGGCGGGAGAGCCAGACAAGACAGCAGGACTGCTTAGAGCTTATTGTTGTTAAAGGCAAGACAGAGCCTTGTTGTGAAGGCAGAATATCAGCATCCCTGATGTCCCTCGGGTCTCCACACCTAAGTGTTTAGAGTGAGAGGGACTTTTATTTTCTGAAAGACAATTCTGAAACCCAATGAAACGGGGTAAGCACTCCATTCCCTGGGGCCAGAAGGCTGAACCCTGATGCCGGTTTGCATCATTTGCTTTCTTCCATCCATTCACGAGGCTTTGGAACCCTAAGAGCAATGAAAGTGATCTTAATAATCCTGCCAGCAACTTACTTATTAGGTATCTTATCTATTTTAGATTAAGAAACCAAGAAACAAAGGCCAGGTTAGTTAGTGGCTGAGGCACTTGCTTGGCTACCTGATGTACTCACTTGGCTGGCAGGTAGCTGCACTTTACAAGGGGGACCCACTAAATTTTGCAGGGACAACTGTGATTAGCTGGCATTCTCAGAAAGGGCATCCAAGCCCCTTGCTCCCGGGCGCAGCACCAGCGCTACATGGAAACACTCCACATCGACTCAGAGAAAGCACGATGCTGGGTTCTGAGACAATGAACTTGACCTAATAATGCATGTCTGCACTGCATGAAAAGTAGACTTAATTAGGTTTTGTTACTTTAGCTTAAGGGTCACTTGATAAATTAACAAGTACTAGGCCCTGGAGAGCCAAACAAGAAGTGAGACTGTGGGGGGAAATTCCCAGACACAGGGCATCTAGGAAGGCCTGTTCCAGTACCTTGGCCCTGCGTCCTGACAGTGTTGAGCTGGACGGATGGCAGTGTCTTCCAGTGCCAAGCCTTTCAGAGGCACTCAAGGGCATCTGGTCACTCAGGAAGGCAGAGACTCAAGACAGCAGGTTAAAGGGTCAGGATGATTTGCTCAATGCTGCTATTGGTTTATCGTAGCAGAACATGTCATCAAAGACCAGCAGAGAGCAGCCCAGCTTCCTGTCAACCAAGTTCTCTATGTGGAGCAGGGTGTATGGTGAGACTGTGGGGTCTGGAGGAAAGTTGCCAAAATGAAAGGAAATGCAGTGTGTATCAAGTAGTGAAGACCCGTCACAGGTCTGCATGGCCCCTGTTGTCTGTGTAGTTTCAGAGACTGAAGAGGAGGACCCATCCTACAATGACCCCAGAGGCAGAAAGGCAGCACCAGACTGGACTCACAGCATCCTGGGAGAATTTGGTCATACAGCTGGAGTGACAGTTAATCCCATACATTACAGATGATTCACTTATTTCCTTTCTGGGCCAAGCACTGTGCTATCCTCTAAAGTCCATAGAGTGAAGAAGACTCCCTCTTGACCCTTGGAAAACACTTATTCGCAACGCATTGACAAGGTCTAAAATAGAGGCATGGAGGAAGTGCTGTGGGGACTCAGAGGAGAAGGGAGCTACCTCCATCCTTGGGGATGGGGGCGGTTTCGAGGAGAGCTGCACACTGCATATGACAGCTGCGTACGCCTCACCTGGATCAGAACTCCAGGTGGGAGGAAGGTCCTTCAGCCTGTATAAAGTGACACTAAGATTGAAAGCAGTAGGGAGGGAATCCTCAACCTTTCTGTGGTGCCTCCACGCCTTGCATCTCAGACACCTCACTGCTATTTGGTGTCCGGCCCACATGCACAATTTAGGTGAGTCACGACATTTGTTCTGGTAGTGCTTGCTCATAAGTGCTCAGTTACTCTTACTGTTGACTGAGAGCTACACTTACTATTCACTGACAAAATGAGCAAAGTGGGGGGAAAAGAAGCTTTCCTTTAGCTAACAAAAGTACAAGGAAATAAACTTCCAGGCTAAAGCAGCCAGAAGTTAGTGAAGCCCTCCCACTGGGCTCTTCAGACACCTTAGAGCTCTCCATTACTTTGGAGTCGAGTGTATACCCTTCAGGCCACCCATCTCAGCATTACAAGGGCAAGAAGGTGACTTGAGGTTAGTGGTTTTTGTTTCCCACACATCCCCAGTGGTCTTGGCCAAACTCTTTGCATCATTCCATCAGGCAATTTTTCAGAAAGGTCTCGTTGCCTGCTTATGCCTCCTCGCACTGAAAGGTGCTGTGCTCCCTGCAAAATTCTATTTTTATTTTAAATGCTCAGTTGGGAACGTTAAACTTTGTTTTGCTAAGTCATTTGTAACTGAAGCTGAACAAATAGCATATGATCTGAATTCTATAAATTCCTTCTCCTAGCTTCAAAGCCTTCACTCCCAAGAGCTTGGACTCTGGCACCTCACACAACCATGTGGTTTGAAAGTGTTGATGAGCAAAAGATGAAAATTTCCATAAGGATAGCATGTAGGGCTAAAATTGTTCCGCTTTTACAGTTAAGGAATTGTCCCCCTCGGCCTTCTGTCGGTTGCATTTTGCTGTCCTCACTAGCCATTCTGGCTTTTGCAATGCCCCTGCAGGGGTGAGAAGGAGAGGCTCCCCAAGATACAGGTCACCATGCAAGTTGCCTCGAGGAACCCCTGCACAGCATCTGCCAAACAATGGCATTTGTTACTATTTTTCATCTGCCAAATGGCCAGGTGCTAGATATCCCATGGCAAACAAGACAAAGTCCTGGGTCTCATGGAGAATCCATTCCTGCATGGAAGATGGAAAGTGTGTCTGTAGTGCCAAGCAGTTCCGGGAGAGTGCAGAGGTCAATGCTGTGACTTGACCACTGCTTGAATGTGTTCCTGAAAGGTTTATGTGTCAAACATAATCTCTACTGTAAAGCATAGAAAGGGTGGAATTTTAATCTGTGAGGTTAAGACATGGAGCCTTTAGGAGATTTTTGGGATTAGACAAGCTCATCGTAATAGAGAACTCATGGTTGAATCCCAGTGGCTTTCTAAGAAGGAAGGATCAGAAGAGACACATACACAAATGCACTTCCTGTCTCTTGCCATGAGATGCTCTAAACCTCTTTGAGACTTTACCAACAAGTAGGACACTCCAGATGTGGACCTTGATCTTGGATCTTCGAAACTGTAAGCCAAAAAAGACTTCTTCATAAAAGACGCAGACTCGGGTATTTAGTTATAATAACAGAAAACAGACTATGACAGATCGAGGCTAAAGCTAGAGGCTGATGATTTGGGAGTGGCCTATTTTTCTTCAGAGGATCAAGGAAAGCCTGTTTCAGGAGTCAGTATTTACATACAGATCTGATTGTAGGGACAAACCATTCAAAAGACTTTTTGAGGGCACTTCCTGGGTCCTTTCTGAGGACAGAATTGCATATGCACCTGCGTCTGCAGTGGAAGGGTGAATGTAGGCTCAAGTTCCTTTCCTAAGGTCACCAAGTTACAACAAGTGGATCTGACTTCTTCCCTGGAAGTCTCGTAACCTGTGTTCCCATAATGTTTGATAGCGAATAAAATTAATTTCTTTTATGAGCCTTCTCAATACCAAAGGGGAAAGAATGAATCTCTGATCCTAAGATCCATGTTCTGCATGGACAAGAAAAGAATTCATTTACATTCAAAACAAATGTGTGAAGAATTTCTTTTGACACAGACTTGCATTGTTTTATTTCTGTCAATAAGAAACGTATGTGGCAACACCTGTTTTTAGAATTCTTTTGTAGAAATAATACTGGTCCAATATTGCACTTCTCAGAAAGATAGTCTTTAAATTTTCTGTCACTTTCCTCTTTACTTTCATGTTTTAGAAAATTTATTCAACTTTATCTTTTAGTTCTACTATTGAATTTTTACTTTGGGTAAATAGATCCTTAATTTCCTAGAGTTTTTTTCTTGTCCAATGATTGCTCCCGTTTCATGACATACTGTTCTTATTTTGTGGATACAAAATTGTCTTGAACCTTATATTACCTTATTTGACGATTGTTTCCAGAATTACTACTTTGTGTGGTCCAGGTATTTACTTTCATGTTACTGGGTTTCTGTCGATTTTGTAACAGCTAGTACATTCGTAAGCCCAATATCTTTTCAGTGTGTCTGGTGAAGTGCTCTCGGCTGTTGCATGCTGACATTTTCCTGTTCTTTTCCTCCTCACTGTGTCTTAGTCAAAAGCAGAAAAGCTGACATCTCCCACGTGTTTGTGCGGGGCTTGTGTGGGCAGAATTCTGTTACCACAAAAGGTAATAGGCTTCCACCTTGCCTGCTTAATTCTCTCCAGAAACTTCACCGATATCTTCAGAAACAATTAATGTATGGTGTGGGAAAGCAGCCTAGGTAGACGCTTACTCTACATCCCTTTGTACAGAAGGGAAAAAAGAGTGTGGAGACAACCAGATGTTTCTTCCAGGGACTTTTTATTAGGGTGCTGTAACTTTTTATTTGGAAGCCAGTAGAGAGACTGTGGTAGCTAGCTTTCTTTTACTGGGAAAAAAAATGAGAGAATGAACTTATAGAAAGAAAAGTTTTAGACTTACAACAGTGGAAGTTTCATCTCATGTCTGGTTGTCCCTGTTGCCTATGGGCTATGTGAGATAGCATCATAGCAGCAGCTCATGGCAAAAGCCATTCCGCTCTTGGAAGCAAAAAGCAACAACACGATAATACAGACCATGCTTCTTTCAAGGGCCCACCATTAATGCTGTAAAGGCTGCCATCACTAGGCCAGTCTCTCCATGGTTTCGCCATTTTCAGCAGCAGGAGTCCAAGGACAAGCTTCTAACATACGGAACTTTGGAGAACACTGAGGATACAAAGTAGAGCAGGGGCATTTTTAACTTCCATAATGCCCAGGAAATCATTGGTACTAGCATCGAAGGAGGGGTCCAGGAAGGTTCAGTAGTCCCATAATTCATAGAACTGCCCTATATAATGAAGACTGAGCCAGGGTATTATTTATGTCAATAGAGCATCCACTAAAAATCAATGCCAGGCAGACTTTCAATCACACCCCTCTCCCCACCAGCACTTCCTCCTGGCTCATGCCAGCCCTTGTACCCATCAACCTCTGATCCTGAGGGGCCTGTGTGTCTCCGTCCTGCAGACTGATGCCCTCTGCACTGGGCCCCGACCCTGGACGTTCTGGGCTGCAGCTCTCTGCACGGCTTTAACTATCAGCAAGCTTCGCTCTTCATTCTCCAGAAACCTATTGAAAGCACTAGTAGTAATTAATCTCTCTTTAGCTCCGTTATGGGATATTCTTACCTTTCCATCTCATGGAGGCCTCAAGAAAAGAGAAGAAACAATAACCTGGCCTCCATTCAAGTTTTCTCTTTGTCATTTAAAAATTTATATAAGAGCAGCATCGTGTTACAAATCTTACTGTTCATTGCTTTCTTTTTCAACTTTCTCTTCCCTTCTACTCAATATTATTATCTAAGGCTTTGCATAACTTAGTCCATCACTTCTGGCTGCTACATTGTATTACATTTTATACAAAAAGCATATTTTATTTATACACTTCTCTGTTGTTGGACCTCTGGGTGGGTTCCAATTTCTTGCTTTCATATTATTATTTGCTTCCATATTATTCTAATAAATGCTTCCATATGTATCAGAGTTTCTCTGGCTTCCACATATATAAGTTGATGGGGTTCACTGTCTATACAGACTTAACACGATTAGGGGCCACCGTGTGGCTCTCATCAGGGAGACCTGTAACCACGTTGCCAGAGACAATGTCTATTCTCTATGCTCATCCTAAGTAGCCCCTTAAGCATTTACTTGTCAGCGTTGCTGCCTCCATTTGGAACCGTTGTCTCTTTGGGTTCCATAGAACTGCTTGGCTTTCCCCCATTTCCCTCATTTCTTCTCTGTCACCCTGTACTCCCCGCCCTTTTGCTGACCCCCAGATGGGGGAACCGCTCAAGATCTGCCTGAGGAGGGGAGCCAAACTCCTACCTGCAAGATCACTGGTGCTCTCAGATACTCCCACGATTTTTAATATCAATGTGTTGATGCCCCGAAATATACACGCAGCCCTGACTGTCATCTTAAACACTGTGGGTCCGACCAGGGGAACCCACTGAACTGACAAGGAGGGTGCGGCGGCCACAGAGACGGAGAAATGACCTCCCTCTGGAGGCTCACTTCAGAGAACACAGTCCAATTTATTAGGGCAGCATGAGTATATATGAAGGAGAAAAAGGGGGAGGGTCCCAAAAATATGTAAGAGCTCAAGTACCCAATTATCACCGAGGGAGAGCAATGTGGCTTTACACGGAATAGTGGGAGGTACAGGCAGGGTGGGGAGGAGTGCAGTAGACAGACATACGCAGGACAGGTATGCCTGGGGGAGCCTCAGGTGCAGAGCGACCAGGAAGTGCTAAACTCGGGTGTCCCGGGTGTGAGCCAAGTGTGTTTGTGTCCACCCCGACCCTTCCACAAAACACTAGACGCGTAATGCTGCTGGCTACTCAGTGTCTCCATTTGAACCCCTAATACTGCATGCCCGCCCTGCCCACGATTAAGTTCTTGGTTTTCCCCCCACGATGTGCTTATCACCTTTGATCCTCAGTTCTGTAAATGGCAACTCTACTTTTCCAGTGGTTCGTGCCAAGATCTTGGAGCAGTTTGGTTCCTCTCCCAACATTCAATCTGCCAACAACCTGCCAGTTCACACCCCATTGCCCGCTCCCCACCTCACGCACCACCCTGTGAGGTGTCCTCACCTCTCCCCCAAGCGACTGCCACTGCCACTTTACTTGGCCCTGTCCATTTCCTGCCAAAATATAAGCCCCACATTGGAGTAGTTAGCTTTTATCGCTGGAAAAAAAAAAAAACACCGGATATACATAACTTAAAGGAGGGAAGATTTGTTTTAGCTTATGGTGTTAGAGATTGCAGTCCCCTTTTTTCTGGCACCAAGGCAGAAACATCATGGGAGAGCAAAGATGCTCAATTTGCAATTTCTGAAAAGCACAGAAAGAAGAGCCCAGGAGGGAGATCCCCAGGACCAGATAACGTCCCCAAGGTTAGGCTTCCACGAACCACCCAGACACTCCCCACAGCATGCTTTGCTAATCCTATACTACATCAAGTCTGTAGTGTCCCAAGCCAATCAAGCTGACAATCAATATTAAGCATCTTAAATAATGCACCTCCTCTGCTTGAAACTCACCTGTGGTTTCCAACTCACTCAAAGAATGAGGTCGCACTCTCCCTCAAACCCATGGCACCCTGAAGGCTCCCGGCCTCATTTCCTACCTCCCTGACCTTCCTCCCAGCTCACTTTCTCTCAGAACGCGCTGACTCCGGAGAATTCTTTAGCGTGGCAACCCTGCTGGGCCTACAGGCCTGCGCATGTGCCCTTTTCTCTGCCACTTTGCCTTTCTAGAATAAAACCTGCACACCCAGAACACATTATTTTTCCAGGAAAAAAAAAACTGTCAGTGCAAAAGAGAAACACAAACAATAGTCTTCACAGAGCAGCCGTGGGACGGGGCTCTTCTCAGGCTCCGTGCCACTGCAGGCCCTGGCCTCGCTCCCCTGAGCTTGGCAGCCACTGCTGCTGCCTGTCCCCTCACACCAGGCCCTAAATCCTTCACCACTCCCCCACAATATTTGCTTTGAGAACAGAGGGAGGCAGCAAGCCCCATCAATCTCTGCGCGTCTGTCCCTTGGCGTGTGGAGGCAGGGACCTGCAACAAACTGACACCTTGTCCTGTTCAGACCCTCTAGGGTCTGATCGTGGCCCTGTCCCACGTCTCTCTTTGCAAAAACAATCACCAATGTCAGAAATGAGAAAACGAGGGATTTTTTTTCCTGAGCTAGCATATTTGATAGCAATATGAAAGCAATTTATTAACTCTGCTACATTATTCTACCTTGAGAAAACTGATAAAAAAATACCAGTCTGTAGTGACCTCACGGTGAAATCAAGGACTATTGCTGACAAGAACTAAAAATTCCAATTTGCAGAAGCCACCCAAGAAGCCCAAGCGAGCTACCTGCAGGGCAGAGGTGGACCCTCGGGCAGAGGGGTCATGCTCCAAAGGAGAGTTGGGCGAGGAAGAGGAAAGCTGAATCAGAGGGGAAGTGACGTTTCTTCACTATGGAAGTATTTGACTTCCTTTCTTTTTCTCTGAAAGAGAATGAACTGTTAATAAAAAGGCAAAGTCAAATCTGTATCTTATGTAGTGTTGCTATAAATACAGAGATGTAATCACTAAATGCCTAATACAAGAGTAGTTAATAAAAACCAAACCCTCCCTTCTCCCAGTAGCTTCTGTGAAAGTTCTCCTGCCAAAGAACCATCTCAAACAGACAGTACACATGAGCATGTGGTTTTTATGCAAGGAGTTTTATTCTCCCACAGTTATCTGGCACTGAAAGCAGTCAGAAAGAATGGGGAGGGTGTCTTTGGATGCTCGGAAACAGGGATGAGTTTTTCTACTTGAAAATCTGACTGCTTTTCATCTATCTGGTCTGCATCTTGCTGCCTAAGTTTCTGCTGGCAAGCAAAGCCTGGTGGTGCCAGGCAAGGACCTCAGGCAGGAAAAATGCAGTGCTGTGGGAAGAAAACTATCACTCAGAGACTCCGCTGTTTAATATTGCAGGAGCTTAGGGGAGGGGTGTGCAAGAAAAGCCGGCGAGCTGGCCTCTCCCCCAGTCCCAGCCGGTTTCCATGCCCCGCCGCCTTCCGCCACTCCCTTTAGTGAAAAAGGAACACCCCTTAAACGCCTCCTCACGCAAGGTCTGAAACACCTAGTAAAGTGACTCCCAACAGGTTGCATCTAGACAGCTTCTATAATCAGAATGAATTGGTTTAATAAGCCCAATTGCTGGAGTTTTTGTTTATTTTGCTTGAAACGTACTGATTTCTGTTTATGAATGAAAATTTCCATCAGAGCAGTCCCTCTTCCTTGCAGAGAAGCTGCAGGAGACGCCAACTCAGTCTCCCCTATGCTCCTGTGAGGTGAGGGGCCACCCTTTGGAGCATCTCACTGAAGGCGCAGGCCGTCTTCATCGGGTCACAATTGCACGGGTATGCAGAGACATAAACTTAGGTGTAGACCTGTGTGAAAACTCTTGCCCTAATATTTTTCCTCAGTGATTCCCAATCCCTCACTCACAAGAGTCCTTGCAGGTACCGTTCCTGGCAGGCACGGGTGCACAGGTCTGAGTTAGGAGGTGAAGCAAGGCGCGGGGTGACAGAGGCCACCCGGGGGAGGACCGAGTGGTGCTGCCCTGCTCCCCTGCTGGTTCACTTGCTGTGTGCCCCAGCTCTGTCTCCTTAGCTGGGAAAACAAAGCAAGATCTTGTCACTTGAGGGGCTCTGTACTGCCACTGGGCGCTTCTGACCATGCGGGATGCTCTCCATAAGAGTTATCAGCTATTATTTATGCTTTAATTAATCCAAACTACAAGCCCTTCTTACGTGGCTCCTCCGTTCACTTTTTTCTCTCCAGCTTTCTGATTCAGAACACACATATTGATGGGAGCGGGAGGAGGACTGAAAACCCTGCCCCAGGATCTCCCAGCCTCTCCCAGAATACCCACCGCATGACCACGAGGCCCCGTGTTGCACAAACCCTCGGGAGCTACACAGCAAGCCTTGCCACCCTAAGCAGCCCCTTCCAATTTCAGACCAGTTTGTGCGTGAGTACCCTATTGTTTTGATGAAGCTGAGGTCTCGCTCCCTGGTAACTGCCGTCACCGTTCCAGCTTGCTGCTCAAAGGCGTGTGGGATCACTCTCATTTTCCTTACAGCATGAAAGGAGTTGGGGACCAAGGTTGTGCTCACATCCATCCCTACACAACTCCAGTACCACGCACAGTGTACAGCCTGACTGGTGCTGCTGCATTTAATTTAATTCTGGAGGCTTTAAATATTTGGAAGCAGCCAAGCGGTAACTCCACAGCCTTAAATGTCCCTTCTTGAAAGTTCTCTTTATTTCTTTAAAATTCCCAAATAACATACTGATCTCAATGGTCCTTCAGCTTGAGCACAGTATTCCAGGCAGCATGGCCAGGTCATCCTGCTTACCCTCTTCCTCCCTCTCCCCCAACTCACTCAACAAATGGAACCTGCTGGGTCTCCTCCTTCTAGAAAATACCAGGAGGTTCCAAGGCAGGAATCATATCCAGACAGTGTGCGGCCCAACACAGTTGGCTAATGATTCCATTTTTTCTGGAAGGATCCACACTAGGTCTTTTGAAACCTGTCCTGGTACTAATTTCAGCTCACACAGTCCTTTGAATCGTTTTATGTTCCTCAAGATGGGCATTGAGTGTCTGCTGCTGTTCCCAATTAACTTAACCTTCCTCCAACACTAACTTTCAAAAGAGAAATTTTGTTTTTTTCTTTCTCTCAGTCAACAGTTTCTTACTCCTTCCTATACAGCTTTGCAAAATTGCTATTCTTTCTGCTTCTTCCTTCACTCAGCAGGCAACACACATCTCCTCCTGGCCCTTTTGAGTTATGTAGCTGCAGAAGAAGCTGGTAGGTATTTCCAAAGAACTCTGCCTCCCAGTACTAAGCACTAGGAAATGATAAGCAAATATTTTTTTTAAAAAAAAAAGACTACATCTGTACTTCTACAGGCAAGTCAGCTACAAGAGTATCTGAAACTTTATTTTTCTCCCAAGGACTAGCTGACAGATCTAATTTTAAAACAATCCTTGAAAGAGCTCAGGGGGTCCTGGATAACAGGTTATCCTCTAAACCCATGATACAACAGAGCAGGAGGGATATGTGTACCCTAATAAATATTGATTGTGGCTCCTAGACTTCCACACAATGGCTGTTTTCAAAGGCTGAGTCTTTCATCTGACGGATCAGATTGACAGGCAATGGTTGGAAAGCTCTTTCATCAACAGAAAGGGTGGAGAAACTAGCATAATTAACTATTTAAACTGGTGTCTTTTGTTGTTTTTTTTTTAAGGACTTATAATTCCACATGCTCAAGACATCAATTTTTTTAAATAAATTGCACCATTTCCCAGGAGGTCGAACCATATTCTTCAAAGTCAAACCACTAACCAATGAGAAATTTAAGGTCAGGCTGACTTGGGATGATGGCTGAGTTAGAGAGGGGCATGATGTAGCAGGTCTGGCCCCCCATGGAGTGGGTAAAGATCCAAGGGAAACCCAGCAGACCTTAAGATCCAATACACCTGGCCCCGATGCCTGCCCTCTTCTTCTTGCATGAGGATCGCTAACCCACTGGTTTTTTCCTGCTTGCATAAGTTCCCAGAGAACGAATAGCCAAGGAAAGCCAGAGAGTGGCCCAAGGGACCTGGAAAGGAAACCAAAGAAGTACAGTGGCGTTTTCAGCTCTTCTTCTCAGTGAAGATGATGGTATTGGGAACAGAAGGGAGTTGGCATAAGTGGACAACGGGACGGGATTGAACTGCAGCTCATGATCCCCACATGGTGGGGGCCTGGAAAGAGAAAGGTGCCCACATGCGTGACAACTAAAGAGTGCAAAGATGGGCCAACACTAGTATATTCAAAAAATTAAGTTGCAGGAGTACGAAACTAGCAACTCGAATTCAGCAGGTGAACGGCATATTCTATTTCAAAGAAACTCTAATTTATTTTAATAAAACCATATGAGAAGTATATAAACCAACCATATGACATAATTCATACCAACAGCCTGTCCGCTGAAAGTCTTTGCATTCATTTGCTCCTTTATTGATTCTGTAAGGATTCACCACTTGGTAACTCTCTGCCACGGTCCGGGCACAGTCGTAGGACCCACGGAAATGACCACAAGCACTTTTTGACCTGGTAAAGCTTAGGAGCCATTGAGTATGCCACGGTATGTGTCATTTCGGGAGGAGATTCAAATGAACGGATGGGGCACAAATCCTGTAAAGATTGTGTGGAGAAGGGACCACAAAGGGACAGCCAAGTGAGAAGCCCCAGGGGCCAAGCAGCCCCAGGCACCCTTCACATACACAGAAACAAGGAGCAAGTTACTCATAAGGCAAAGAAAATATATGACTGTTATTTTATTTGTGACAGGTAACACAGAGGCACAATTTATAATACTTAAGAAACTAAGTAAAAAAACAAAAGTTCGTGTTCCTTAACCCAGAAATAAAGAACTTCAGAAATACCTCGGAGGTGAAGAACATATAAATTTTAAGGTTTCATTCTGAAATATATAATTACCAAACAATAAGGGAAAAAATGCTGAGTTCCTATATACGTTTCACACGTTTTCCTGATAGTCACATTTTGCATAGCTACAGAGCAGTTAACAAAGCAGAAAGTTAATACTAGTAAAAACACCGTGAAGCAAACTACAACTGTTACTCAAATTTCAAAGCTTCTCCCAGCTGTTTACTTTCCACTGCCCTCAGATCCTATGCTGCATTCAGCGGTGTGGCCTGAGTGCGTCCCTGTAGGTGACAGTCCCTCAAACTTTCATCTCTCATGACCTCCACGTTTTTGAAGGGACACATGCAAATTATGTTTTTGAGGGAACATTCAAAACTTCCCTGTTGTAAGACTCCAAGCACAAGTGACTCCTGTCCTTCCCACAGAGAATTCGATGACACCATGAACCCAAACTAACAGCAAGAGTGGAAAAGGCTATATACTATGCCATGGCAGAGGTGGCGTTCATGGCGGGAGTCTGCAGGCCATGCCCTCACCTTGTGAAAAACAAAAACCCTCCGCGCAGAAGGAATGAGGAAAGAGTGGAGGGAAGCGGCTCTGGGAAGTTTTTGAGGCTTCATTCTCTGAACCTCTTGTCCTTATAAGACCAGGTGTGCCTGTTATTTCCACATCACGAAGGGTCTCAAAGTCCTTCTGCTCGTCTTGAACTAAATTGTGTTGGGGTTTTTTTTTTTTCCAGTCTCCTCCAGTCAAAGAATCCCAGCACAGTTGATATCTTCTTATAAGGCTTTTCCTAGTGTTAATAGAACACTTAATTCACTGATAGTCTTCACTGAAATTTTTATAAAAACATTTTTTGAGACAGGGTCTTAATCTGTAGCCCAGGCTGGTGCTGAACTCTCTATGTACCCCTGGCTGGCTTCAAACTCACAGCAATCCTCCTGCCTCAGCCTCCCGAGTGCTACCCTAATAAATATTGAGAGTGCTGGGATTACAGGCGTGTGCCACCATGCCCCTCTTATGTGGTTCTGGGGAATCAAACTCGGGTACTCAGCATGGTGAGCACTTTAACCGCTGAGCTACTCTCCCACAGCCCCTTATTTATTTTGAAAAGTGTAATTTAATGAGGAAATTTTTGAAGCCACCTTTGTAATATAGTAGACATAATTTTTGCAAAAGGTGAATTTTTGATTTTATATGGAGTTTTTTGTGTGTCTACTAAGCAGGCAGATTAATTCTGAGTGCACAGATATCCCATCATTCTTGCTTTGGGGTTATGAGTTGTCCTCACATTTTAGCATTTGTATTTATTCAACACAATACTGGGTCATTCTGTACACAAATGTCTATGCTCACGCACACGTACTTTCATATGATTGGGTGATTATTGATGGGCCGACTCTTGCTTTTATTTTGGATCCAGATTTCCTAATGCCTTCTGACCCATTTCTTTTACATCTCATTCCCGATTTGCATGGGTTCAGGTGTTTCCTGTGCAGATAGCACATGTGAGGGCTTCTTGCTGGTATTTTTAAGCCATTCTGAAAATAATTGTTAAGGGATCAGTTTGTTTAGGTTAATAATTAAGATGTTAGTCATTTAATCACTCTGTTTTGAAATCTTTTGTTCCTGTTTCTTTTGATTTTGATCTTGTCTACTCCTGACTTTCTAGAGCTTCTGAACTTACAAGCAATAAATATTTCAATTGTTCTCTGTGCATACCCCCCAGAGTTTTATGTATGATGCAATTTTTAGTGTGTAATATTTTCATATCAATTAGCACAAAGTATTTTTAAATTTCTATTGGGTTTTTTATCTATCAGTTATCAAATGAGTAAGATTTTTAAGACTTTTATTTCTTATGTGGTGGTGGTCAGAAAATAAGATATTATTGTTAAAATTACTGTAAATGCTCTATGTTTTATTGTGTTTGAGAAGACAAATTTTTACAAACTCCAGTTAAAACTTGTAAAATTGTGTTGCTCAAATCTTCTCCAGTTTCACTCTCATCGGCTTATCCATAACTGAGTGAGCTGAGTGAAAATCTCTCAGAATGACGGTGACTCTCTCAAAATCTCCTTATAATCTTAGCAATTTGGCACGTGTTGGCATTTGTATATTTCTCTATAATTATATATCTATCACCTCTGTAATTATTTATATATTTTCTAGAATTATTTTTAAGAGCATACAGTTCATAACTGTTATGTCTTCCTGGTGGATTAAAACTTCCATATCCGGTACTAACCCTCTTTGTCCTGGATTCTTCTATTTCACTTGAATTCTCTTCTGTCCGTGTTTAACGGTGCCCCCATAGCCGCCACTCAGTCAGGGTCACGGTGTATACATATTTTTCTATCCTCGCACTCTAAGTCTTGCTTCATTTCTGCCTCAGTCACTTTCCCGTTGCTGTACCCACAGCAAGGTGTCACGGATACCTGGCTGCGGTAAAATACACCACGGTGATGGGAACAGGAGGGAATATTCTAAAGGAAGCACTAAACAATCTGCAAAAGTCCTTGTAGGCCATTTTAAGGACTTCGGAGAATTTTAGGTAGAGGAGTGTCATAAACTGTATTGTAATTCTCCAAATTCATATATTGAAACGCTAAATACTATTTATCTGGAGGTAAAGTGTTAGAGAGGTAACAAGATTGAGTAAGGTCATATGGTGGGACCCTAAACCAACTAATGTCCATATACAAAGAGGAAAAGACACGAGATCTGTATGTACCAGGAAAGGCCACGTAAAGTCAGCACAAGGCAGCCACCCGCAAGCCAAAGAAGGGAGACAAGAGAAGCTACTACTGCTGACACCTTGTTCTGACTCGTCCAACCTCGATAGCTGGGAAAACAAAATGAAATAAAATAAAATAAATTTCCATGGATTAAGCCACCCTGTGTGTGATATTTTGTTATAGAAGCCTTAGTGAAGAAACATGAGGAATGCCACGGTCTGACTTCCTTTGTTCCCTCAGCTAGTCAATCTACCCCTCCCAGCCTCTCCCCTTTGACTTGGGGTGACTTACTTTAATTCTGCCAGGATCTTCACCTCTTATATCCAAGGATCTCATATTCCTTGAAATACTCAAGACATGGATTTTTCATTGTCTTGTTTTAAACAGGAATTTGAAATCTTATGTAAAATTCTTGCATGTTTCTGCTAAGGTAGGCAACTGTGTCTGGTAGAGAAATTGTGTCAACTTACTGCACCTGGGGAGGACCCAGGGAATAGCTTTCAGGGTGTGCTGCTTACTTGAGGGCCAGGAAGTGGGGGAGGGGCACCTAACTGGCAGCTTAAGCTGAGAAAAGGAGGGAAGAAGATACATTGTCGCAGCCTCTTCCTAAAAATAGCTCTGGACTCTCCTTGAGCCAGAGAGACTTGGGCTTGCTCCTGGCTTGCTCGGGTCTTCACTTGGCAGATCTATGTAGTAGATTCACATCAGTCCTGTCCCCTGTCTCCGCCTTGTTTTCTTGGACAACCATCCACAGGAGGCTACCACCGGCTGTCCTGCAGTCTCAGGCTGGTGTCCTTCCGACAGGAGCAGCTGCTGAACCCTCCAGCCCTCCCACATGCACACAACCAATTTGGATTCTCTCTCTCTCTCTCTCTCTCTCTCTCTCTCTCTCCAAACTTACAAGCCCTCCAAATAAATTCCCTTTATCTTTGTAAATTCTGTGAACTCTGCCTCTGTTAGAACCCTAACCAACACAGCAACTTCTCTATTTCCTAAGACTTTTGTGTTCTACCCTTGTTAAACTTCAAATAGCCATTTCACTGAGATTCTGCGAGGGTCTTCTACAGATGCGCTCACACTTTCAGGCCACTCACAACAGCCTTCTTAAATGTGAACATTGGCTCTTGGAACAGGCTTGTTAAGGGTTTCTTGATGTAGCAAGGTTGTGCGTTTAATAGTCTTCCTAGTTTATGAAATTTTTCTAACCTACCTGGTAATGAAGCAGGAGACAAACAACATCTGGGCAGATATTTATCTTGTTAAGTTAAACATGCACCTGGCCCCTTAATTATAAACTGTAATTGACAACTCCATCATCACAGAGCACTTTTCTGTCCATGCCACAGCGGTGCAAGTAATTAGGTAATAATTAATGATTCTTTAAGTGCACTATTTCCTATGAGTTCAATTTTCACTGTACGTACATTTAAAGAGTAACAATTGTTTGTTTTATCCATATAGACAAACGTTAGAATGGAGAAAAATTGCTGTGCTTATCACGAACATCTCAAAGATCATCTTTAATCACTTCTGACCTTTTCAAGCTCCATACGGGGCTTGCTCTATTTTCCTTCAACCATATCTAATAACCATAAAGTATTAAAGCTAATTATAGGGGCCAAATGGGTATATTTCTAAAGACATTCATAACTATGTTATATATTAGGAGGAAATATTTAAATATATCAATGGCCAACATGGGGGAAAGAATAAATGAATTATGGTACCTGCGCTAAACAACACATTATGCAAGTTTAAAGAAGTGATTTTAAGAACAATATAAAACTATGAAAAATGCTTTCATAATCCTATAGTTTTGATATTGGCTATCACTGAAGATACACATGATAAAGATTTGGTCCCCACAGTGGAGTTCTTGTAGGTTGTAGAAGCTTCAGGAAGTGAGGAATCTGCAGGTCACAGGGATGTGTTCATGTAGAGGACAGTGGGACCCTCACCCTTACCTCAGCTCCTTCCTGTTACTGAGGGCACACACCCCCCCCCACCATGATGGGCTGCCTCTCCACTGTCCCAAAAGCATTGGGGCCAACAGTCATGGACTAGAACCCCCAAACTCTGAGCCAAAAAAGCCATTTATCTTTACAAGAGGATTGTCTCGGGTATTTTGTTACAGTGACAGAAAACACAAATTTTTCTGATTATAATTATACAAAATATATACTTAATAAAAACAAAAACAGTTTGGAAATACCTACAAATAAAAATTGTTTTATTACAGAGCAGTAAAATGCATGTTTACTTTTTTTAAATTTCCTTTACATTTCAAAAAAGTAACACATGCCCATACTATATCTAAAAGATAAATAAATATATATACTATAAAATTAATGTTAATCTTAGACCTTTCCCCCAAGTAAACTTGTTCCGTTCCTTAGAAGTGCCTATATATGATTATATGTAGCTCCAAAGACAGTGCATGCATTTATTTTAAATAGTATACATATTTTGTCCACACAAATGATAGCAGTGATGTCACACACATTGTTCTCCACCTTCCTTTTCTTACTCAATAACTCTCGGAATAGTTCCATGTCATTACACAGAAATCTACCTAATTATTTTTAATTGCTGTGATGTTTTATTAAATGAACTTATCATAATTTATTTAACCATTATGTATTCATGTACATTTAAATTTATTCCAATCTTTTATTTGAAATAATGTTCCACAAAATAACTTGAGTGATCTATTTAAAATGAAAATGAGATCAGGCTTCTGATTCAAAGATAGCTTCATACCGTTATAATTTCTCCATTTGTCTTCCTAGAAATCTTTGTAAGATAAATACAGGAGTGGTAAATATAAGTACAGAAACCATGCATATCTGTTGTGGCAGTAAGTAGAAAAAATAAAAATAAAACAACCCCACGGATGTCAATTCAGTTCATAGACAAGAAACACAAGTTACATGAACTCATATAACAAACTCTAGATTAAAAAAAAATTACCCAATTTGATACAAAGCCCTGATTATTTCTCTACACAACATTCTCATAAAGCACTGGTTTAGAAAATGTGTTTGTTCTTTAAAGATTACTAATCAGAAATTTCTCCTTCTTTTAATGACAGAGCTGCTGGTTTCAAACAAACTTCACCACCAAAAATGACTACAAGTGCTTGAGGATGTGTTTTTAAAATACTAGGACATGAAAAGGCAGACAGAACTTATTTTAACTTCTTATCAGAGGCAAAAGAAGCCCTTCCAGGTGAAGACAACACTATCTACAGATTCTCTACAATATTTCTATTTTTTAAAATGGGGTAAATTGGTAAGTCAGGAAATAAATCCATATAGTTTAAAACGTGAGCAGCAGAAACAAGTAAGAGACACAGACTTCCAGGTGGCTCAGCACCAGTTTCAGCAGACAGAGTCTTTAAAATAAATGTTTACATGTGTTAGAAACTAGATGGCAGGGTGGTAGATGTTAGGACAGAAATGTAAATCTGTAGCCTAAAAAAAGCATTTAAAATAGAAAATGAAATTAAAATCTCAATAGATACCATCTAGGAGAAACCCATTGATAAACAGGAATGCTTGAATACAGATGGACGTCATTAGTAAACTGGTACTAGGTAGGAAGAAAATCCCAAAAGTGAAACATAAAAAGGTGAATGATGAGAGACATACGAAGCAAAAATAATTGTTGTCCAAAAGAAATAGTGGTAGTGCCACAATATGTGAAGGGATACCAGGCAGAAACTGTCTAAAACTAATGGAAGAAACGGCTAAAAAGTAAAGTGAAGTGCAGCAGGATTTCAGAGAGCTCATTTCAATATGGGAAGCCAGCAGCTCCAGCCTGGAAGGCTCTTCAAGCACATCTAGGGAAGACAGGGCCAGGCTTTCACAGGAGGGACACTCAGGTCAGCAAAGAGGGCGTTTGGTGGGGCATTGTTACACAGTCGCCTTGTTCGGTGTCCCTTGCAGGAAAGACTCACGGTATCTTTGTGAGTTTGTTGGCTATTCTTACTCGGTTGAGCTTAAGTTCTGTTTGTCTCTGACCTCAAAATTCATGAGAAGTAGCTCTAATTTCTCCCCATTTTTTCTAGTACATATGAGATACACAACAGTTACATTGAACTTGAGTGTTCTGTGCCCATATATATTGTGTCAACACTGCAATCCCTTCTCCTCTCCATTTTGGCCCTCCTGTTCCAGCCCTCATCCTTCCCGACTCCCAAGATCACTTCTGTTGTTCAAATTAGGTCATTCATGAGACTGAACTGGCTTTGTCTGCTCAGGGATTCCTCAGCTCTGGTCTTCATTTTAAGTGATATAAGCAATATTAAGCCATAGACTTAAGACATGCTATATACCTTGAGAAGGAAAATGCACACACAGACATGCACACACCCTGATATTTGTTATGACAAAACTATTGAAAAATATGTAAACAAAAAAATGTTGAAAACAGCCAGTAGATAAAAGGAGTCATTTCCTTCAATGACACAAAATAAGAGTGACTGAAAATAATGAAATCTAGAAGACAAAATTAATATCTTCAAAGCTCTGGAAGAAATTAACTGAAAAAATACAATTATTTCTCAACAAAATATTTTTCAAAATTAAAAAGAAAGAAAGAGCCAAGCATAGTGACCTGTGCCTATAATCCCAGCACTCTGTGAGTCTGAGGCAAGAAGATCGTAAGTTTGAGTCCACCCTGGGCAGCTTAGTGAGAGTCTGTCTCAAAATAGAAATAAAAACAGGCTTGGGACTTAGCTTCATGTTCAATTCTCAGTACCAGAAATTAATTAATTTAAAATAATGGATAGGAAGACTCAGTATTATTGAAAATTACCCCCAAATGGATTTATAAATGCAAAAAAAATTTTCAATAAAAATTCTAGCCTGTGTTTTAGGGGAAACCTACAAGCTGACTCTAGAATTTTTTGAAAAGAGTGCAAAAGGAGAAAGCCCCAGTCCATCCTAAAATACTTTTACAACATTATGAGAAGACTTCCACTACCAAATATCAAAAAATGGTGACCAAGATGGTGGCTGAATAACAGCGCTGCACAATGTCTCCTCATTGACCCACTTAAAAAATCTAGAATTTAGTTAGAAAAAGTGTGTTCAGTGTACCTAGGAAAGAGAGGAGCATCCCCAACGACTGAAAGGAGGCCAGGGAAAGGGCAGAAATTCTGAAGGATCATTGAAAGCAGAGGGAAAAAAAATCCCAGCAGTTCAGGAAGCCGCCATAGGCTGGCTTCAAATGGCTGGAGTCACAGGCTGCTACGGGCAGAGGAAGGTTCATGTGGGCACGGGACATCTGATAGAGCTGGGAGAGGATGGAGCACCCAACAACAGACAGGAGGCTGCAGGAGGGTCAGAAATCCTGAAGTCATATCAGAAGAGGAGGAAAGAAGCAGGTGACTCAGTGCAACCCCAAGCTGCCCACATGCACAGACCACGGACAGAGGAAGGTCCGGAGCCAGAACCTCTGCCTGAGGTCAGCGCAGATCCGAAGAAGTGGGAATTGTCAGCAGCTGGCAGACCCAGCCTCAGAAAAACAACCCATGGGTAGTGTGTACTACAATTGCAAAGTGCGCTCCCTCTAGAAAAGGCCCTGGGATTCCAAATCAGAGACAGGGCTCAGCAGCCATCACAGGCAATGATGTAAGCAGGAGCCATTTAAAAAAAAAAAAAAAAAGGAAAAGCAGCTCCAGGCAGAGCCACGTCGGACAACAACAAGGAGGTCCACGTGCACGCTGTGCTCTCACAGCTCCGGGCAGAGCCACATTGGACAGGCCTGTGGTGGTCAGCACAGAGGCTGTGCTCTCCCAGGGCCAGGCTGAGCCGTGCTGAGGAGAGTTCTTAGGGGAAATCCAGGGACAGACAGCCAGAGATAACCAGAGACAACAGAACCATGAGGAAACATTGAAATAAATCTCCTACAAAAAGTCTTGACAAACCAGAAGAGGATACTAGAAATTTGAAAATACAGAACCTAAAGGT
Source organism: Ctenodactylus gundi (assembly GCA_004027205.1). Taxonomy (NCBI): domain Eukaryota; kingdom Metazoa; phylum Chordata; class Mammalia; order Rodentia; family Ctenodactylidae; genus Ctenodactylus; species Ctenodactylus gundi. The sequence goes on along the minus strand of PVKB01000644.1, from coordinate 139,396 downwards.
GAAAATGGCAAAAATGATGGTAACTTTTGGGCCCAGAAATACATCAAATTAAAGCAGGAAATAAAACAGAAAATAAAAGTGATAGAGCAAGAACTATGCCAAAACCTAGCTAAGCTAAAAGCAATCCTTGAGAAGCAAGTAGAGGAGATTAAAGAAGAAATAAACCAGAAGATAATGAAGGCAATACAAGAAATTAGAGAAGAACACAACAGAGACATAAAAAAAAATAAATGCAGATATCCAGGAAGTGAAAAACACACAGGTCACAATAAGCAACAATATTGAACAACTTCAAAATAGGTTATCAGACTTCGAAGACAAAATGACAGAGTGGGAACAGAAATACCATAAAGAATGCAAAGTAAAAAAAGAAGAAAGTGAATCACTACAATGACTGATAGGTGATTCAAAGAGAAACAACCTCAGAATTATGGGAGCCCAGGAGAAGACTGAGGACAAAACAAAAGGCTTAGAAGTCATATTCAATGAAATTATGGAAGAATATCTCACAAATCTAAAAAGAGAAATGAATATGGAACTACTGTAGGCATACAGAACACCAAACATTATTGATCAGAAGAGATCCTCATCACGACACAACATAATTAAAGTACTAGAAACCCAACACAAAGAGAGAATACTGAAAGCGGTAAGAGAAAAGCAGAAGGTGACCTACAATGGTAAGCCCATCAAGATAACTACAGACTTCTCAACCCAGACTCTAAAAGCCAGGAGATCATGGAACAATGTCATTCAAACACTAAAAACATAAATAAATAAAAATAAATTAAAAAATTAAAAAGCCAACCAAGACTACTACTATATCCAGCAAAACTATCTATTAAACTATAGTGAGAAATTAAAATTTTCCATAATATAGAAAGCTTAAAGAAATTTGCAACCACTAAGCCACTACTGTAGAGAATTCTTGAAGGAAACTTGGGAAGTAAAAGAGAGACAAACACTAGTGACCCCAGAGAAAAAGAGACAGCAGCTAGACGGGAATGAGCTGAGAAAAAGGTAAGGCTAGTAAGCAGTCGGGGGAAAGTACAACAATGGCAGGACAAACCAAACATACCTCAATAATTTTCCTAAATATGAAGGGCCTCAACCCACCTATTAAAAGACATAGACTAGCTGACTGGATCAAAAAACAGAAACCACAATTCACTGCCTACAAGAGACACACTTTAGCCACAAGGAAACGCATAGACTTAAAAGGATGGAATTTAATATTTCATGCAACAGGTCCCAGAAAACAAGCAGGGGTAGCTATATTAATCTCAGACTCATCGGATTGCAAAACAAAACAGGTGAACAAAGACAAAGTGGACACTATATACTGATTAAAGGAACACTAGAACTAGGAAGAAATCAGAATTATCAATACATATGACCCCAACTCTAGAGCACCCAATTATGTAAACCAAAAATTACTAGACCTGAAAAGACACATAGGCCCCAATACAATTATAGTAGGGGAATTTAATATACCACTATCACAAATAGATATATCAACCAGACAAAAACTCCACAAAGATATACAGCTGCTGAATGATACTATAAAAAACTTGGACATAACAGATGTTTACAGAGTTTTCCACCCAACATCAACTGACTACACATTCTTCTCAGCAGCACACAGAACATTTTCTAAAATAGACCATGTCCTAGGCCATAAGTCATACTTAAACAAGTACAAAGGGCTAGAAATAATTCCCTGTATACTCTCAGACCATAGTGGAATAAAACTGGAACTTAACAGCAGCGAAAAGAAAACACACAAATACATGGAGACTTAACAACTTACTACTGACCAAACAATGGATCGCAGAAGAAATCAGAGAAGAAATCAAAAACTTCATAGAGTTAAATGATAATGGAAGTACATCATATCAAAATCTGTGGGACACAGTGAAAGCAGACCTTAGAGGAAAATTCATAGCCATAAATGTACACATCGAAAGAGCAGAACAGTAGCAAATATATTCACTAATGATGCACTTTAAGGACCTAGAGAAACAAGAACAACTTAACCCAAAAGGCAGTAGAAAAGAAGAAATTATAAAGATCAGAGCTGAAATAAATAAGATTGAAATTAAAAAGACAATAAAAAAGATTAATGAGTCAAAGGCTGGTTCTTTGAAACAATTAACAAAATGACGAACCTACTGCTAAACTCATCAAGGAAAGGAAAGAAAAGGCACAGATTGGCACACTGAGAAATGAAAAGGGTGACATTACAACAGACTGCAGAAATTCAAAATATTACAAGAATTTACTTTGAACACCTATATTCTAACATATTTGAGAACTAGGAAGAAATGAACAACTTCCTAGATACATATAAAATACCAAAATTAAATCAGGAAGATATAAAAATCTTGAACAACCCCAACACGCACACAGTACTTTAGGGAAGAACTAACTCCAATACTCCTCAAACTCTTTCATAAAGTAGAAAGTGAAGGAATACTACCAAACTCATTTCTTGAGGCTAGCATCACACTAGTCCCAAACCAAACAAAGACTTAACTAGCAAGGAAAATTATAGACCAATATCCTTAATGAATATAGACGCAAAAATCCTCAATAAGGTTCTGGCAAACAGAATCCAACAAGTAATCAGAACGATCATACACCATGATCAAATGGGCTTCATCCCTGAGATGCAAGGTTGGTTCAACATATGTAAATCAATCAATACAATATACCATATCAACAAAAGTGAAAACAAACACCACATAATCATTTCTACTGATGCAGAAAAAGCCTTCGACAAAATCCAGCACCCTTTCATAATAAAAACACTGAGAAAACTATGTATAGAAGTGCCCTACCTAAAACTCATAGAAGCCATATATGCTAAACCTACTGCAAATATCATAGTAAATGGAGAAAAATTGAAATCGTTCCCTCTCAAGTCAGGAACAAGACAAGGCTGCCCACTGTCGCCACTCTTATTCAACATAGTCCTTGAAACACTTGCCATAGCAGTCAGACAAGAAAATGAAATAAAGGGAATCTGCATTGGAAAGGAGGAGGTCAAACTCTCCTTAGTTGCAGATGATATGATTATCTACATGGAAGATCCTAAAAACTCCACTATGAAACTGTTGGAAATAATTTTAAAATTTAGCCAAATCACAGGCTACAAAATGAACACTAAAAAATCAATAGCTTTTCTCTACACTAACAATGAAGTTATTGAGCAAGAACTCAGAAACACAATTCCATTCTCAATTTCTCAGCAAAAAATTAAATACCTAGGATTATACATAACCAAGGAAATGAAGGACCTATATAAAGAAAACTAATTACATTGAAGAAAGAAGTTATAGGAAACATTAGAAAATGAAAAGGCATCCCCTGTTTTGGATAGGTAAAATAAATATAGTCAAAATGACTATACTACCAAAACTGATATATAGATTCAATGCAATTCCTGTCAAAATACCTCCAAGTTTCTTCAAAGAACTTGAAACAAAAATTCTTAAATTCATATGGAACCAAAAGAGACCAAGAATCGCCAAAGTAATCCTGAGCAACAAGACCAAAGCAGGAGGCATTACAGTTCCAGACATCAGGCTGGAACTATTAACCAATAGTTGTAAAAACAATTTGGTACTGGCACAAAAACAGACAGATAGACCAGTGGAACAGAATTGAAGATGCAGGGACAAACCCAAATACCCTCAATGACTTAATCTTCGACAAAGGGGCCAAATGCATACAATTGAAAAAGCACAGCCTGTTCAACAAATGATGCTGAGAAAACTGGTCATCCACATGCAGAAGAATGAAACTAGTCATGCACCTATCACCATGCACCAAAATCAAATCAAAGTGGACCAAAGACCTAGACATTAAAAGTGAAACACTGAACCTCCTAGAAGAAAAATCAGGCAAATATCTAAAAGATATAGAGGTAGGCAAAGACTTCCTTGACAAGACACCAAGAGCAAAAGAAATTTTCCACATTATTAACAAATGGGATCTTGTCAAATGAAAAAGCTTCTGCACAGCAAAGGAAACTATCAACATTGTAAAAAGAGAACCAACAGACTGGGAAAAAATATTCACCACCAACATCTCAGATAAGAAGCTCATAACTAGAATACACAGGGAGCTGAAGAAAAATAAGCCTACCAAAATAAAGGATCCTATGGAAAAGTGGACAAATGAAGAGGCAGTTCACTCACAAAGAAGTACAAGTGGCCAATAGATACATGAAAAGATATTCAACAGCTCTAGCCATAAGAGAAATGCAAATCAAAACAACTCACACCATTGAGAATGGCCTATATCAACAAGTCATATAGTAATCAGTGCTGGCGAGGCTGTGGGGAGAAAGGAACCCTCCTGCACTGCTGGTGGGAATGTAAATTCGTACAACCACTCTGGAAAGCACTACGAAGATTTCTCAAAAGCCTGGAAATAAGTATCCCCTTGGATCCAGCGACGCCCCTCTTGGGAATATTTCCAAAAGAGGCCAAAACAACACATAACAGAGGTACATATATACCCATGTTCATAGCAGCACAACTAACAATAGCTAAAATATGGAAGACACCAAAATACTCATCAACAAACCAATGGATACACAAACCTTGGTATTTATACACAATGAAATACTATGCCTCTATAAAGCCCAGCAGCTTGGAGGCTTTTGCAGGCAAATGGAAGAAACTTGAGAACATCATGCTTAGTGAAGTGAGTCGGAAACAGAACATGAAACATCGAACGGTCTCTCTGACATGAGAAACCCAGATCACAACTTTCTCATGGAACTTAAAGTAAAAAACAAAATGAACCACCGGGTAGGGTGGGGAGAGATGGAGGGGTGGGTAGGCGGAGGAACAAAAGGAGAGCGGGAAAGTCCTTGTCACCTAGACAAGATATGTATGTGCACAAAATGTTCAACTTCACTGTAAACCTCAAAATTTGCACTTATACATATCAATAAAATGGGGAAAAATCAAAATATGCAATATCAAAATTAATAAAAGTTCAATAATGGATAATAGCCCAAACAGAGAATGACCAATAAAATAAATGTCCAGAAACCTAAATGGATATTTAGTTTATGGGCATTGATGACCAGTGTAAACAAAAATAGCACAGCTATCAGATTCCAATACCTGAAACCTGTGAATGTTACTTTACATGGTAAAGTCTTTGTGGATGTGATTAAAAACAATAAGTTAATGAGTTAAGGTGTGGGGGTAGAATGGTGTGCCATAAATGTCATTGCAAATGTCCTTTTCAGTGGCAAAAACAGGCTGGGGATATGGTGGTCTCACATCACAAAGAGAAGAACAAACTGAAGAGACCTAGGGTGCAGCATGATGACTCTGGGAGTGGCACTGTACTATAATCTTGAATAATTGCTGAAAGAGTACATTTTAAGCATTCTTACCACACACACGTGCACACACACGTGTGCGCACACACACACAATGTAAAGCATATATTAACTATCTTGCTTTAGCCATGCACATTGTATGCATATTTCAAAAAATCATGTAATACATGATAAGCATATGTGGGGTGGTTTCAATTATGTAAATGAATAAACAAAATATTTAAATGAACACAAAAGAAGCAAGAAAGAAGATTGTATGGGCAAAAGAGAAGATGATATAAAGTTGGAGACACAGACTGGGATGCTGTGACTGTGGGTAGGAACATGGCAGCCTGGAAGCAGGAAGAGGCCCGAACCCTAGAGCCTCTGAGGCAGGGTGGGGTGAGGTACAGCCCTGAGAATAACTGATTTCAGCCCAGCGATACCAGTCCTAGACTTCTGGCCTCTAGGACTGGAGATGATAAGATTCCACCACCTTAGGTACCAGAGGCTACAGGGGCCACAGGAAACAGGCACAGCAGCCCAGTGGCGCATCAGGAAAAGGATGGTCTTTCCAATCAATGACATTATTTCAACTGAATTGACCTCCAGAAAAACTGTAAACTTGAGTCTCAACTAACATCATACACAGGCATTAATTTGAGATTACTCAAAACACTAATTGTGAACTATGTCAAAAAGACAACATACAGGAACATATTTGTGAACTAGGGGTAGACTAAGATTGCTTAAAGAGAAAACTTCTACCCAACCAGGCGAGTTGGCACATACCTCTAATTCCAGCACTGGAAGACAGCCTGGGACACCAAAGAGAGGGAAAAAGAACTCCTACTTATCAAAAGATTACTTTGAGAATGTAACTGGAAGCCACAGAGGAAGATATTATCAAATATACATTAATACATATTAATATTACTATATATGTGATAAGATATTGCCAAATATATGTTGATATATTAACATTAATGTACATCCCCCAAGGGATTGGTATCCAAAAAATATTTTAATGGTTTCAAATCAATCCAAGAAAGACTAAAAATTCGGTAGAACAGTTAGAAAAAAGATTAGAGCAGGCACTTTACAAGAGATAATGTATTCACAAGTTCAAGTACACATATTAAAAGATGCCCAATGTCATTATTCAACAGAGAACAAGTTTAAAACCATAATAAAATATGTCATGCCTCTGCAGCACAAAAATAACTGAAATTAAAAATACTGGTAATACAAGGAGTCAGTGAAGAAATAAAGCCATTGTAAATTTTATTTACTTCTGGTAGGAGTGTAAATTTGTACTGTCACCTCTTAAAAGTGTGTCCTAAAGTTCAGCATATGTATACACAATGATCCAGGAATTCACTCAAATCCATGCCCAGTGAATATATGTGTATGCCTATAAAAGATGTATCTGTGAGTGCTCACATAGTATATTCACAGTATTTGAAAATCAAAATATCATTATTCCTTCAAGTTTCACACAATGGAAATGAACTATTTCTATGTGTAGCAACATGGATCTAGAGTGTAATGTTGGGCCAATCGATCTAGGAATGAAATAATAGACACTACCTGATTCTGTTTGTTTAAATTTCCAGGCTGGGAGTGTAGCCAGTACTGAAAAGAGTGCTTAATGTGTGTATTGTGGCTTGGATCTGGAATGGCCCCCAAAAGTCTCATGTATTTTGATTTTACGGATTGTCTATGGAATCACATGCTGTTAAGTGTTGGGCGCCTGGTCTGGAAGGGTGGATTATGGGCATGTAGTGGATTATAGGTGTGGGGTGGATTATAGATTAGAGATATGTGGTAGAATATAGATTACAGACTTGTGGTGGATTAGGAGTTTAAACCCAGAAAGGGCAGAATGCTGAGATCGGACCTGGAAGGGGCATGTCCCTGGAACAGGACCTGGAAGAATATATACTACTTCCTCCTTCCTGGACTGGGCTTCCTGTTTGCAGTGCCATGAGGAGCTGCCTTTATCTCCATCTTCACCATGTACTTCCGCTGTGGCCAGTTGCTTGTGAATGGACTGTGAGCTAAAATAAACTTTTCCTCTCTGAATTTGTGCATGCCAGGTATTTTTGTCTTAGCAACCAAAAAGTAACTAAGACACATGAGTGAGACTTGAAGTTCAATCTCAGCACCAAAGAAAAAATATCCAAAGCAGGACAAACACCAATCCATGTGTTCAAAGTCACCATGGTAGTTTCCTCTGAGGAGGAGAGGTAGAGAGGTTCTTGCAAAAGGCACCAATGTACTTCTGAGATACCAGGAATGATCACTTACCTTAGCTGAATGATGACCACATGACTACCATAATTCCTGCATCTGTGTGTTCATGATTTGTTTATCTTTCTGTTATGTTTACCACATTTTAAAAAAACATATTTTTTAAAAAATAAGAAAAAAATGATTAGCTATAAAGGAGCAAGCAGAACTAGGAGGTATCTATGAAGAAAGAACTTTGACCTCCACTTCCCTCTATAAAAATTGACATGAGAGATATCGTGAACTTAAACACAGGACTCAGAAGACAATACTTTCGGAGAAAATAGGGACAAATATATTTGCAACTCTGACTGGGCAAATACTTCTTGGACAGCATGCAAAAAAACAGAACATGTAAGTCAGGTTCTGTTATTATAACAAACACTTGAGGGAAAGTAACTTACAAGGAGAAAAGGTTTGCCTTGGCTCCCAGTGTTAGAGGTTTCAGGCCAGAACCTGGTGAATGATCCTATTTCAGGGCCTGTTGCCTTAGGCAACAAAGCCTCACAGCAGGAGTAGTGGAGGAGCTGATGTTTTTTTGTTTTTTGTTTTTGTTTTTGTTTTTGGCAGCTGGGAAGCAAAGTAGAGAGGAAGAGATAGGGGTCCTAATATCCTCCTCAAGGGCATGCCCTAGTGACCACTTCCTTCCACAAGGCCCCAAGTCCAATGTGTTCCACCAGCCCCAGTCCATCGCTGCAGACTGAAGACCAGCCTTCGACACAGCCCTTGGGGGAGCACTTACACAAATCAGAGCACTAGCCATGAGAGGGAAAAGATGATAAAATCTCACAACAATGCTTTTGCACATATATTGAACACAATTCATTATGTGCTTGATGAATAAATAAATATAATTACTTCCAGCTCGTTTCAGAAGGATCATTATATATTTCCATATTACATCTTACGTAGTTTCCATGGGGCTCTGAATAAGGTCTGGTTGAGCCTGGTGAATGGATGGGGCCCTACTCACTCAACTGAATGTTTACGAGGCTCCAAAGCTGCCATCGACGGCTCTTCGTGGCCCTTCAGATGAACTCTCTAGTGCTTCCCGAGGTTTCGCTTTCCCTCCTTCTGTCCTGTAAGAGACACTCCAAGCTTGAGGGTATCTTTTCTGCTGTCTCTGCGTTCACATCTCCATGTGCTGCATGAATAACTTTCCTGGCAGACATGACCACTGATGTCCGTTCGCCCCAGATAGGACATAGCAGACAGGCCAAAGTAACAATTGCACCAAAGTCCAGTTTGGTGACCCAGTGAGATTGCTGAGGTTAATTACAGGAGTGTGAGTGAGGGGTCACCTACATAAGCACAGATGAGGGGCCCAGCAAAGGGACGTGGGTGAGGGGCACTTACAAGCCTATGGGTGACTCAAATAAGGGAAGCATGATTTCTTCTCCCTGTGGTGAAACCTCCAGTCCCTCAAACAAGCCATTTCCCCTGCGCAGTTTCCTCTGTCCCAGTGTTTCTCAACCTCAGCACCTTTGGTTATTGAGGTCTGAATAGTTCTGTGTTGTTGGAGGCATTCTTGTGAGTTATAAGACATTTAGCAGGATCCTGGGCCCGTCTTTGCTAGATGCAAGAGCAAACTCTGCCCTCCTGTGTTGAAACAGCCCACAAGGACTGCAGACATCACAAGGTGTCTCCTGTGAGACAAAATCGCCTCCATTTAGAAACCATTCCCAGCTCAGCTGGCCAACCTCAATTCAACCTTAAGGTTAGGTTTGCATATCAGACAGAAATAGCAAATGCACAAAGACAGCCTGGATTGCACCAGTAGAGGGGAAAGAAGTGTGTGAAGGGCAGACCAAGTGGTTTGTCTACACTCGCAAGCAGGTCAGACCCAGCGAGAGCTGTACAGGAAAAGAGGATGGCTTTTAGGTTCCAGCAGGACTGGGTTAAAGGGGCACTACTGCAGATGAGGACTGGGCTTTAATATACATATATATTATACATTTGTATCACATATTATATATTTATATTACATAGTTTTAAGAGGCAGATGGGGAAGGAAGAGAAGGAAGCAAGCCAATGAGGAGGCGCTGGAGGCCAGCCCAGCGCGGACACTCGGGGGAGGCTGCAGACAGAGACCGAAAACAGGAAGTAGCTCCGGGGAGTTTTCTTGCCAACAGTTAAGTTTGGACCCTTAGAGGAGCCGGGAATTTTTGGGAATTCACAAATTCACTTTCCTCTGTTTCCACCCGCACCCCACCCACCTTTAGATAGAGAGAGAGAAAGTGAGAGATTCCTCTACATTCTAAATCATTCAGAAATGCTGATGGAAAGAGTCTAACTTTTCTTTTCTTTTCTTTTCTATTTTTTATTTTATTTATTTATTTATTTATTTATTTATTTATTTATTTATTTTTGAGACAAGGTCTCACTCTCTAGCCCATCCTGGTCCTGAACTCACTGTATAGCCCAGGCTGGCCTTGGACTCTTGGCTGTCCTGCCTCAGCCTCCTGAGTGAGTGCTGAGATTACAGGTGTGCACCACCACGCCCTCCCCTTTATGTGGTGCTGGGGAATCCACCCAGGGCCTTGACTTACTGGGCAAGCACTCTCACCCTGTGCCATTGTGACTTTTGAGGGAGCCCTGGGAGAGGGGCTGACTAGCGGAGACTGCCTCCAGAGCCTGGGCTGAGGTCAGCCATGATGAGCAGGAAGCATCTTGAACCGGGCCGCTGGTGCCATCTAGTGGCTGCTTCTTGCAACCAGTGAACTGGAAGCTGTCACCTACTGTGAGGACCAAAAGCCACAAAGACAGCAGGGAGAAAAGAATGGGGAACTCTAGGAAGTCTGAGGAGGGCCGATGGGAAATGCTGGGAAGACAAGAGCTACTTTGCCAGGAGTCCTGAGTCCTCCGTCCAGCTGGGCACAGAACCCACTGCCCACTCGGGTCCGGCCGGAAGGGCCACTCTCCTGGGGCAGTCTGGCTTCTCAGGGCTCCACGTGCCCATGGTCGGCCCCAGGCCCCAGCCCTTTCCCCAGCCTGACAGGGAGATCCTTCCGTTCTGTCGGATCTTACCCTCTGCTTATGATTCTCTCCTGGTTATTAGCACACTTTATTACTGGTGCTTGGATATATTTTTTATTTGGAAATCCAGCAAGCTTTTAATTAGAGAAGCAACAGGAAGAGATATTAAGCCATATTAATGCAACCGAAAACCCAGCACAGCCAAAAGAAAGCTAATCTCATAGATAACCACACAGCTGAAAATCACACGAACAGCTTCCAGTAAATAACTAAATGGAGGATCCCAGAGAGGGTCAATTGTTGTTGGTTAATATTTGTAGTAAAGCACAGCACTTAATAACACTGCAGTTTCTCATCCTTGAGGGAAACAAATAACAAGGGTTGGGATTTCCACTTAGATCCTAGCTCTGGTTCCCTTATAAGACCCCAAGATCCTGCAGCCATGAATTTAATGAAAGCTGGCCTTAGAAATTCACCATCAGCTCTGAGAAGCAGAGTCTCTAGAATGCTTTTCTGTCCAAAGTGTCACCCCCAGAAAAGCTCCTACGTCAGGTCAGAAGGCCCTGAAGTAGACTGCTTGCAAAAATGGCCGCTATTACTTCCCTCCTTGTTCCCACTCCGTGAAGCGGAGCTAGCTAACAAAATCCAGGGAAGGACATTTCCGCATTGTGACCCTGGGCCTCAAGGACTTTGCATCTATCTGTCCATCCCTGGGAACCCTGCTGGCTGCTGAGCAAATATCTCATGCCTTGCCTGGCCGGGTACCTGGCTAGCCTGGTGCAGCATGTTGTGGCTCTTGGCGCGGAGGGAAGCCACGGAGCCAAAGCACCAGACAGCCCAGCCCAGAGGGCGAGGGAGAGGGAGCCAGCAAAGCCGGCCGCGGCCGTGAGGGGACCCGCAGAAACCGGAAGAGACACCCAGATGGTCTCCGGTCTCCGCTGCAAAGGGCAATCTTCAGAATCGTGATCCAAGTAAATCATGGTTGTATCAAGACCGTGAGTGTTATGAGGTGGGGACAGCTAGCACAACCAGCCTGAGTGTCCCTGCTCCGAAATTCATGCGACCAGCAGTGCTTCAGATTTTAGATTTTTCTGGAATTTGGAATCCTTTCATACATGGGACATCTTGGTGAAGGGACCTGAGTCAAAGCAAAAAAAAAAAAAAATTTACATTTCATATGTATATAATGCATATAACTTGAAGGTCATTTTTAAAGCTTTTTCTAATTAAAAGATTACTTTGGAAAAGGTAATTTTATACCATATTTTAATGACTTTATGCATGAAATAAGGTTTCCTGGTGTAGAATTTTGTACATATGCATCATATTGGCATATTTACCAAATTTTGGAGCACTTCAGATTTGGAATTTTTGAATTAGAGGTTGTCAATCTATATGAACATTACGTGAAAATCACATTGTAGAAAATGTATGTTTCCTAATGGATTAGTAATCCATGACACATGAACATAAGAAGATTGTGGGTCTTCACCTTAACAGTCAGTGGTCTTTTGAATTCTCTTTAGAGTTTTCTAATTTTAACGAGAAGTAACTATTCAATCATTACAACATTCTCATTAAGCAGAGGCAAAATTTTGATAAACTGGTTAAAATAATTATAATAAAATAACGATAGGCTGTTATCATTCTTCCCTACATCTTATTTATTTCATATCTAATGTATTGCTAGAACTGATTTTTCTTACTCTAAATCTTTTCTGCTTTCTTTTGTCTACAGTTAATTTTTTTCTTAATGTCTTTTTTGATCCTCTGTTGAAAATTCTTTAAAATCTTCCTATTTTCTGTGGCAAAAAGTCTCTGAAAGCAAAACTAATAAAACAGAAAAGAAAATATTGATACATTGGACTTTATAGAAAATAAAAATGCCAATTTTTCTAAACATCCTCCTAAGAAAATCATGCCACTGCTAGTAGCATTTCAATCTTTGGCCATAACTTGGGGAAAATAACTGTAAATCACACATCTGATAAAGGATTTGTATGAAGAATGTATCTCATAACTCAAAAGAAGTCATTAAACCAAATTTTAGAAAAGTGAGCAAAAATGTGGACAGTAAACTAAAAACTCAAATAAACACATGAAAAGATGCTCATCAGCGTAATTAGAGAAATGCATAATTATGGGAAGCGTCACTACACAACTGCTAGAACAATGCTATAATTTGAGTATGGTTGGGTCCCCACCAAAACTCACACTGAAATGTAATTATCAATGAAAAAGGATTGATACGTTGGGGTGGGGTATTTTAAGAGCTTCTGAGTCCGGAAAGCTCCAATAATATTGAATGCAGTTTCCATGAAAGTGGCCAGAGGGGAGCGGGGCTGTTACAGAGTAAGCAGGAGCGCCTTCCTCAGTGTCCCTTGGCAGAACCCATTTCCCTTCGCCTTGAGGCCCTCACCAGAAGACAAGCAGGTGTTGCTACCATTCACTGACACTTCCAGGACTGTGAGCTATATAAATCTTTTTCTTTTTTTAACAAATTAGTGAATCTATGGTGTTCAGTTACATTAACTGATCACAGAGGAAGGCCAATAGCCTTTTTAAAAAGTAACAATGCTACAGAGCCTAGCATGATGCTACGTACCCACAGTCCCATTGATTCCAGCCAGTGGCAGTCCACAACAGGAGGATGGCAGGACCTAGCCCAGCCTGACCACGTTACCAACTTCAAAAAACTCTTTTTCAAAATTTAAAAAAAAAAATGAAGGCTGGAGATGCAGCTCAGTGCCAAGGCCCTGGGTTCAATCTCTAGTACTGAAAAAGAAAAAAGAAAAACAAAAGATTTCTGGTGAGGGTGCAGCTACAGCAATAGAAAGTGCCTGTGTTGTATGTGGACATGTCACAGATAGTATAATGGTACCACCACTTGGGACACAGCTCTTCTCAGCAGATAGAGAATGATTACACAAATTCCCACACGTTTACTATGGAAAACTGCATAGACCTTAAAAGTAACTGTTTACAAGAGTGCGTTCAAGTCAAAATACAGAGAAATGCTGAAGATAAAGTATAAAACATAGAATTTCTTCTTTTATAATGTTCACTCATATAAAATACAGATTAAATTACATAATAATAAGATGAACTTAAGCTTTAATTATAAATATTGCTACCACTCTTTTGAGTTATTATTGTTAATGGTTGAGCTTAAACATACAGATCTTCTCAAACATGCCTGACTCAAATGGGTTCAAGTGTTGTTCGACACTTTTAGCTTTCTGTAGGACAACTTTCATGGGTACCAACCAGTTCACCCAGTTAAAGTGTGTAATCCAGTGCTTATTGTACACTTGTACATATTTGTGACCATAACCACAGTCAGTTTAAGAACATTTCATTAATTCAAAAAAAACCCATTCCCTTTGGCTATCATGGCTCTGTCCACCCTCCATCCCTCATCACCCCTAGGAACCACTCATCTACTGTCTGCCCCAGAGGCTTCTCTGTTCTGGTTACTTCTCATGGATGGAATCACAGAACATGCAGCCTTGGATGACTGGCTTTTTCATTCAGCATGGAGTTTCCAAGGTTCATCTATGTTTTACCATGTACCATTATTTTATTCCTTTTCACATACAAACACATTCTATTGTGGAACATGCAACATTTGCTTATCGCTTTGTCATCTGAAGTCTTTGGGATGTTTCCATCTTTTGACTAATAAGATACTGTTTGGAATATTCACGTACAGGTTTGTTATCCTTCTTCTTTCTGCACACAGGCATTTGCAACCATCCACTCTCCTCTCAGCACTGCGTTAGCTGTATCCTCTGTATTTTGGAAACATTGGGCCTCATTCCATCCATCTCAAAGCGGTTTCTAGCCTTTATTTTGATTTCTTCTTTGACTCATTGCTTACTTTGGAGTATTTCCACATATTTGTGAATTTCCTGATGTTACTCCTGCTGCTAACTTCTAATTTTATTCAGTTTTGGCCAAGGAGCACAGGTTGTGTTGTTTGTGGCCTTCTTAGTTTATTGGGGTTTGCTTTCTGGCCTAGGCCCTGACCTGGCCAGGGAATTGTTCCACATACCTGAGAAGAGTACACTTGCTGTTAGTGGGGGATAAGTTGGGACTGGTCCATGAGCCCTGACAAACAGACAAGGAAGAAGTAGGGAAGCTCAGGCTATAGCCATGACTTTGGGGTTCTTGTCAAGGATGTGTACTACTTTCGGGTACTACTGTGCTGTCCATGTCCCAGCTACCAATGCTGCCATCAGAGACAGACAGCTGGAGGGTCAAATCCTAAAAGCAATCCTCCAATATGTGTTGGCTGATAAGACAAAATCAGCTCCGCTTTTAAAACCAGCTGATCGGGCTTGGGAAGCTACTTTTAATCTAACTTTGGGTTTAGTGGCTTTAGGTAAGCTGGTGGTCTTCCAAAAAAAAAAAAAAAAAAACTTACAGCTTTTCAAGGATGGAAAAACCAGGCTCTAAGTTTCGCTTTGGGAACGTTGGGAGGCATTTGAAGTGTAAGGGTTGAATTTAAATGCTTAAGCCTAGGCCAATGATACAAGTCCTGTTTATACTTAGACACAGGTATTTGATACCTTGCTTCTTTGCCAATCAAAGGAGAACTGAACTTTCTTATCAAGGACTCCCAGGTAATCATGCCAGTGCCAGATGTACTGCTAGTGGCAATTCAGTCCTTGCCATATCTGTGAGAATCTGCATCTGTACTGCTGGACTGAGGTTGTAAGATGCATAGACACAGGCATGTGCTTTCTGTTTCTTAATATTGTAGGGTGAAATTATTTCTAATGGAATATATGTTATGACAATGGAATGTGCCCTTCTTTCTCCTTCATGTTGTAGTGAGATCACTATATTGCCTTCTTAGAAGTATAGATACAGATAGACACTTTTATACAGATTACACCTTAGGAGAGTGTATTAGTTCATTTTCTGTTGCTATAACAAAAACCCGGGGTGGGGTAACTTATAAGAAAAAAAGGTTTGTTTGTCTTCCAGTTTTCAAGCCTCAAGTCCAAATAGCATGGACCTGGCTCTGGTGAAGGCTGAGGCTGCATGGGAGCATGGTGAATGACACCCAGGTGGGAGCCCGGGGAAGAGGGAGACCTTGTGACGTGGAGAGACAGGAAGCCACAGAGAATGGAAGGAGCCCGCCTCGCCCGGTTATGACAACTGTCTCGCAAGAACTAAGTGGGGGCAGTCGCCCTACAAACGCCAGTGACTCCCCACTAGACTCCACTCTGAAAATTTCCACCACCTCCCAAGTTACTGGCAACCAACCTTCCAATACATGACGCTTTGGAGAACAAGCCACATGCAAGCCACAAAAGAGAGTGAAATGGACCACGCACCAACCCCATCAGTTACCCCAGGCTGCAGGAGTGAGCCATTCTATGTTTCTCACTGTGGTGTCTCTCTTCAAATTCCCTGTGCACGTTGTCCTTTTCTCCAGCAGAGGGCGCTAGAGCACGGCAGATCTCAAGCGGGCTACGCTTCAAGGGCAAGGAGGCCCACCCAGCTCCTAGCAGTTTATAGTTCAGAGGCCAGTGTGTGACTTTGGATAAATGTCCCCAGAATAAGAAGAGTCTGAACATTTGGGAAGGCCCTAATGGCAACTCAGAGTGTTATTTTTTTAAAAAAGGAAAAATAAGGGTGCACCTCCTTGAAGCGTTAACCAGGTGTTAGGGAGAGAGTTCCGCTGAGGCAGGTCTACGTCAATCAAGGCATCTCAGCGGGAGGCTCCTCGGGCAGGGTGAAAAGGAGATGGGTGCTGTTCCGTCACAAGAGGAGGGGGAGCCTTTCAAAGTGGACTGAGACGTGGGCTACCTGGACAGAATACAAAAGTGGGTGTCTGTACTCTGCAGGAGGGGGCGGGCTCATTTCCAGGCACGTGAACAGCCATCTGTCTCGTCTGTCTTCTGTGTCCCCAGTGGTGGTCACAGAGGGGAGGCAGCTCTACAGCTCCGGCCCCTTTCTAAGAGCACTGATCTCACACCTGAGAGCACCTGGTTACCCCCTAATATGGGAGTGGGCTTCCACCCATGAACTTGAGGGGGACACAGACCGCCCCCCTGCTGCTGTGACAGGCTGGAGGACCAGGGCTTTTCAGTGCCTACTCTGTCTGGCAGGAGCTGGCAGGGGTCAGGACTCCTCGGTAGAAGCCATTGCCCTTTGGGGCTCCCATGTGGGGGTGACTATGCCAAAATCCAAGGGGCTTCTTTCAGCGACACAGCCAGCCTCCAAGCTAGGGATACACTGAGCAGAGGTACCGCGGCTGGGAAGGGCAGGAGGCTTCGGGATGGAGAGCGCCCCGACCCCCACCCCCATTGTGGCTGTCAGGTTCCCAGGGGCCTCATACACGGCCCTGGAACACTTGCCCCACAACAGCACTGGCCCAGGTGTGGCGAGTTGTATTGTGCCCCTGTGTAGTGGGAAAGACGGAATAAGGCACACCCTGCCTTGGAGAGCTACGGGACAGACGGAAGAGCGCTCAGCTGTAGGCTGCAGGCTGCAGGGAGGCGCAGGAATCGTGGAACAGCGTGACTTCGGACATCGGCCTAGAGAATGACACTGGCGGCCCTGCGGGACACACAGACTCGGACTTGGGACTCATGCCGGCCGTGTGCCCCCCCCCCCGCCCCGCCCCGCCTCAGGTCTGGACTTGCTCCTCTATGCTAACGTTCCCGTTCTCCCTTGACAGACCCCTGCTCTGAATTCAGAGCCTAAATGAGACCCTTGGATGCTTTCTGTGTAATGTTCTGAGGCTCCGAAGACAGGCTTGGAAGGGCGTGAGAAATGTCTGGTGTCAACACCAGGTTTTAAAATGAGTTTCTGTGGAGGAAACTCAATAGACTTTGACACTGACTGACGCTGTAGCCGCCAGAGAAAGAGGGACAAGCACAGGTAGGAAGGGTGGGCCGAGTCCCCTTATGGCCCTCCGGCCAGGTGCGGAGGCCACAAGAAAGTGAGCTGAGGATGCTCGCCTGTCAGTCGGGTTTTATTTCCACCATGGAACACTCCCGAGTCATTTTTCCTGCTACTCTTTGTTTTCTTACTTTGTTCCCTCTCTACTAGTACATAAGTGCCAACAACAAGATTTGTGTATCTTCTGTTCGCTGAAAACAGTGCGCATTTGTGGAAGGATGGAGCATTTCTAACGTGCCCAAGTATAACCGAAGCTTCGTGGCAAGCCTTCTCTGATCCCAAACCTGGAGATCAGCTGTTCCAGGCGTCCTGGAAGGACCAGGCCTCTGGCACTATGGGAGGCGCTGAAGGGGAGGGAGGAGAGTGGGAGGGCAGAGGGCGGGTAGAGGTGTGTGGGTCAAATCAGCCTCATCCCTACTCTGCACAGAGCACCGCACCGGTGTGTGTGTGTGTACTGAGCCCCGTGGCCCAGGGAGGGAGCTGCCCTCCCCCGGCATGAGTCGTGATTAGCTACAAGGCACACTGGGGAGGCGGGGCGGACAGGGTGACTACCCCTCGGGCATCTGTCAGCAGTTGTCGGAGAAGGGGCAACTGCAGCAGCCCACACCTTTAGAACCAGACTCTGAAGGAACCGGTGGGGGCCAGAGGGAGGGGGTGGCAGCAGGGCGAGCACGTGCCTTCTGTCGGGCCGCAGTCCGCCCTCAGTGGCTACTGCAGATATGGAGCCTAAAGATACGAAAGGCCCATGGTACTTACATAGTAACTGCCTTGCAAACAACACGCTGCTTGAGAGAGACACGCCCCGATCTTTCACTCCTGTGCCCTCCGAGGCATCAAAATGTGGCCTTGGGAAGCCGTCCCCCGTCTGAGAATGGAAGTGGGTGGGCCGGCGTGGGAGTGCTTAGTGGAGCACAGAAGGCCTGACACACATGCTCTCTTTCTAAATGACACACCACGCACATGTTTCAGATATGTGTGTGGTTTTCAGAAATAAATTTTCTGAATGACCAGACAAAAACACAAATATGTGCTTTGCGTCGGCAGGAAGCAGTTAAACCACTGCCAAAGCCTCTGCAGATCTTATGTTTTCGTGAGCAATTTAAGACATAAATTTCTCTTCCCGATGCTAATTATAGTAAATATTGTAGCTTGAGCTTGCTCATTATCCTGTGTGTGAGTCATTGTGCGGAAACACGCCTGTGGGGCCCAGAAGAGGGTGGCGACGCTCGTCAGGCAGTGGCCAGCAGGGGGCAGTGCATACCTACGCACTGATCTCTGGAAGGAAGAAACCCAGAACAAGAAACTTGGTGGGAGCAGCTTGCACTCGCTGCCTGCCTGTGATTCCTTCCGGTTGCCTGACCGTGGGTGTGTGGGTGCCGCGGTCCATCCCGAGTTGTCCCCTGCTCCGGTGCAAAGGAATAATTAAACAAGGAGGCGGGGCCCTCAGCAGACAGCTGGCAGAGCCAACACAAGAGTCCTCGGCAACCACCCCGCAGGATCCTGTGCCCAGCCTGGGACTCTGCAGGCCCATGGAACCTGCCATCCCAAGAGCTGAGTGTGTGCTGTCATGGACAGTCTTTGGCTGGTCCTGGGAGACCACATAAGGCTGAGGACAGGGATATTCTGAGACCCAGGGCTGCCTCAGGGGGCCACAGGTGGCAGTGGTCCCTTAAAGTGGCCAAAAGACAGACATCACTGCCTCCTAGACTGGTCCCGGCACTTGCAGCCCCTGCTCCATAGGACAGGCTCCTCGGGGTGAAAGGCTGGCTTCCTTCCTAGGCAGGACTCTTTCTGCCAACATCCCTCTGTCTCCAGGGCTGGTTCTGAGGTCTGGAGCCGGCCACTCCACCCTCTGGGAGTGGGGATGAGGGCTCAGCCCTTGAGGAAGAATGCTTATATTTCTACCTGATCCTGGAGCCTAGGGAAGCCTCCCCAGGGAGCCTCTGCCTCCGTCACGCCAGCTGCGGTGCTTCTTCTCCCGCCATTCCTGTGGTCTGGCTCTCAGCTCTGGAGCCATAAGGCAAGCTGGAATGAGGCTATGGGAGCCCCTGGCTTCTGAATGCCCCAACAGCCAAAATAGAACAGAGAGAAAATGGCCAGCCCTTTTTCAAACCAGTTCAATTTCCTATGGTGCTGCCATCAGGTGGATCTGGGGAGGCCATGGTGAGTCCTAGGCTTTAATGGGGAAACCACTCTGGTTTCCGAGGTCTGCCCCTCCAGTTGGTCAGGGCTGGTAGGTGACAGAGCCTCCCTCCTCCCAGGGAACTGATGGTTTCTGTCCCAGTCTTCAAAGACCATTGGCAGCATTTTGCTGAGATAACCGTTCCCATTCCCACCTTCAAAGCCTCTTTCGGCTTCTCATCCCCTACCCCTCCTCTGTCGGTGTGCTGGGCTTTGTCACCTAGTATCTCCGTCACTTCCTCGGTGGTGACTGTGTCGCAGGCAAGCCCTGCTCTATCTTGGGACCTACATCTTGGCCAGGCAAGGGGTCCGAGCTGGCAATGAGGGAGCCTTGGGAGAGATCAGTATGTTATGGTCTGCATTTGAGATGTCCCCCAAAACTCATGCCAAAGGCTTGGTTGTGTGCTACTGGGCTTCTGGAGAAGTGACCGGATCCTAAGCGCTCTGACTTGTAAGTGGGTCGACCCCCTGATGAGATCATACTTGAGGACATTATTGGGAGGTGACAGAAACAGGAGGTGGGGCCCAGTTAGGGGCATACAGTGCACCCTGCAAGTCTTGGCTGTCCTCCCCCTTCTCTTCCCTTCTCTTCCTCTTCTTTTCCCTTTCCTTCCCAGCTGCCCTGAGGTATGCAACTTGGCCCCACCACACCCTTCAACCCTGAGACAATGGAACCAGCCGGTCATTAACCCAAACTCAGAGCACCATGAGCCTAGGTGAACTTTCCCTCCTTCGAGTGGAAACTCAGCCTCAAGTCTCGCTGTGGGAGCCTGCCATGCCCCTCAGAGCACTGGGGCCCGGCTGCTTCCAGGGGGTGCTTCACTGCTACCCACGGAGGCAGTCCGCACCTCCCCTCAGTCATATGGTGATCCAGTTCACCCCTCAGTTCACTGTCCAGGAGACTTTGCTGAGGTTCTGAGCTGCTCTACCACTGAGCTACATCCCCAGACTTTTCCATTTTTTACTTTGAGACAGGGTATCGCTAACTTGCCCAGGCTGACCTTGAATTTGTGATCCTCCTGACGCAGCCTCCAGAGTAGCGGGAATTACAGATATGTGCCACTGTGCCTAGCCTCAGGGTGATTTTAACACATAAATGGTACATCACTTTCCAGCTTAACTCTTTCAGAATTTTGTATGCACTTAGAAAATATTTTTAAACAGCAATGGAAAGAACGCGTTACTCAGAAGTTCCTCCTAAGGGCTGCACTAGAAAAAGGCAGGAGGTAGAAAACTGAGAAACGAAACATCACAATGAGGACTTCAACTTCTAATTGTAACATTTTATTTTAAGGAAAAGGTATCTAAATCATGCACAATATCGTATCAATATTTGTTGATTCAGGAATAAGAATTTGTGTTTGTATCTCTATAATTTGGTGGTTTGTTTTAAAATTTTAAAAGTAAAAATCTATTTTCTGTATCAAGTCTATTCAAAGAGTTCTCCCACCTATCATTCCCTAGCAAAGTCCATGCATAGGTCAGTCTTAAGGTGAGGCCCGATCCAGAGCAATACCTTGGACATGTTTCTCCTTGTTACTCCCCTTTACTTCCCCCATCTGCTTGGCTTGGAAATCCCCACTGTGACCTCGGCACAGCTCAAGACACTCTTCTTGTAACTGCAGTGACTGTGACACCTGCACATCTCACACACCATGCTACTCTGGGGGAAAACAGGGGTTCTCCACTGTGAGCGTCCCCTGCATGGCAAAGGCTCCCTCTCCCTAAAAACGGGCTTCTTAACATGGTTTGTGGCTTATCACCTAGCCAGTCAATGTTGCCAGAGGAGTGAACTGTGTTAGACCCACTCCTGAGGCCAGCGGTGTGGCCAACCTCACTCAAATCTTGTGCCTGACCATGAGGAACTAGTTAACTAGTTCTTAAAAATAGTCAGGAGGTTTGGGGTGGGAGCAGGGGTCAATGGAACCTGGGACAGCAATTATGTATATCCATTTATCACTGGCCCCTGCTGAGGCCTCTTGATGTGTTAAATATGACATTGTCACACAGTGCCTGGCTGGTTGGTTTTGATGTTATCCATCTAACTCTGAGGGCAAAATGACATGATGGGTGACTGGAACATCTCAGGGAAAACACAACCTCACCTGAAGACAAGGACCTGATTCTCTGCATTGGAGGCTAAGTCTTTTAAAACAGGATAATCTTACTATGGTGATAAATATATAAAACTAGATCACAGCCAGTATTTCTTTTCCAACCTCTCACTGGCTTGGATCTCAAAAATGTGCTCTCAAGGCCCAAAGCAAAGTATTTTCCCCAGTGGGTAAGCATGCAGTCTTTTCCAACCCTCACTCCTCTGTCAGCCCTGCCTATGTGCTGGGTGGCACAGAACTGGCCACGAGCATTTTGGGACTGCAGCCAAGGGGAAGTTGGTAAGAGACACTTTCGACTCAAGTTTACAGGGTATAATTAAGCCGTGTGTTGTTGCCTGACTAGATGGTTGGACTATGACTACTCAGCCAGAAAGGCTCCTGTTACTCACTGAGAATTATGCACAAAGGCGGAGGACAAGAAATTACATCACAACACAAAAATGTCCTAGAATGCCTGACACTATGAGATGAGCAGCACTGTGAGAAACAAAGTCGGACCTGAGGGGAGCCACGTGTCAGTCTGTGAAAAAGGTCTTCCAATCATCATCAGCTGTGTAAAATTTGAATTAGAGGATTCTGATTTCATTGGTGGTAAGTCCAAACTATCAATAATAAAACATACATTTTGATAATCATATGACTAAATTCTATTTCAATTATCTGCACAGAAAATTATACAAAATATTTTGTCCAATAAACAGATGATCAAAGAGTTTGCAGTAAAAGGTAGTCAAAGAGTATTGCAGAGTAATTAATATAAATACTTTTTCTAGATTTTGTGTATGAGCATTGACAACTTTTCTCTCTCTAAAATTATTTATTTCACACTAACTTTAAATTTAAAAAATTACATTGATGCATTAGAAAGAACTTCTCAAGTTATGAGTTTCAAACTCATAAAACCTGACGCCCTGGCTCCCTTCAGAGGCTGTACAGGCTCTTCAGTAGGTAACCTGCCTTGGAACTGTCTGTGGTGCTGGACCCGAAGTGCACGTGGCTCTCTCCATGGTACTTAATGCTCGAGCCCCTGCACATACCAATACTGTGCTTGGAGATGAAGAATCAGGTGTATCAGCCAAAGTCATAGTTAATGTCATAGGCATGGATGGTTTCGCCCTGGGAGACAGTATCTGAAGAGAGACAAGTTAAGGATAAGACGACAGATGACTCTCAAGTGTCAGGGAAATCCAGAGGACAATGGCACAGAGTGTCAGTTCAGGACAAACACTAGCCACTGAGTCTAGATCAGAAATAGATGGGATGAGGAACGTTGGGTGAAAACTACATGTTGGGAGTGAGAAAGAGAGGAGGGTGATCAAGAGGGATGGTCCTGAGAGAGCCTGAGGGCCAGAAAAAATACCCTTCTTATTGAGAGATGATGGAAAAGGAGCCAGCTACAGGTGAGGCATCGCTCCCAAATTCCCATTCACTGATGACAGTCTATGCAAGCTGGGGTAGAACTACCCTGTGGTTTTGTAAATACTTTTGGCTTCCATAAGCATGTACAGCTGACTAGGGGAAGGATGGCTAACTTTCACTTTTGTTTTGAAATAGGCACTCAGTTCCTCTGATAGTTGTTTGGACAGAGAATTTTAGAATTCCATATGGCTTCACCAGCTGAAATGGGGTCCCTGAGAATGTAGATGCTGTGGTCATACTAGTGATCCCAGCAAGCAATCAAGTGCTACAAGCTCACATAAGAAACATGATAAATGCTCAGAAAGGATAATGCCAGGGCTCATCTGGGAGGAATCTGGATCAAAGTTGCTACATTTTCTGTCATTTTTACTTATATGTATTGATGGAAACTGAGGACAAGGGGCTTAGTCCCTCTTGCTTGACATGTTTACCATTGACTCCCCTCTACCACTTCTAAATAAATACTCCGAGTAAACACACTGTGCCATCTCAGCGGATCAGGAGGGGATCCCAGCCCTTTGCTGTGGGTTGAGTTACGCTTCTCTAGAAGACATATTAACTTCCTAACTTACCAGATCCCTGAATGAGACCGAATTTGGAAGTAGGGTAATTTGCATATGAAATTAGTTGAGGTCATACTAGATTAAAATGAGTCCTAAATAAACTATGACACACACTAAGAACAGTAGAAGAAAAAGACAAGACATATAGGGAGATGGTCACATGCTGACAAGGGAAAGGGTTGTGGAGGAGCAGCTATTGCAGGATGCCAAGTATTTTCAGCAAGAAGAGAATCTAAGGGAAACATATGGAACACCCTCTTCTAGAGCTTCCTGAGAGAACACGGCCCAGGCAACACTCTGACTTCAGAATGCCGGCTGCAGAATACACTTCAGTTGTCTTACGCCACCCAGCTTGTGGCAATTCGTCACATTACCCCTAAGACGCTCATACCAGAAATGTGTTAGTTCCTTTTGTGCTCCAGGGCACTCACTCTGGTGAGTCCTTGACCCAGGATCTTCCACTGGTGTCTGCAGAGACCTGCAGAAGATGTTGGATGGGGCTGGATGTCCACTCCTCAAGCTTTCTTGAGCTTGAGCCCTCTCTTAGTGCCCATCTCTCTCCACTCACTACCTGCTTTAGCTTTTTATGACACTTGCCTCAATCTAAAACCTTTCCTTCTTCGTTCTCTTTCTATTCCTTCCTTTCTTTTCTTATAGTCTGCTCTTCACAGGAGAGTATGTCAGGAGAGCAGAGAGCTCTCCTGAGAAAATCACTAGGGCTTGAAAGCAGTCCCCTGCACACAGTAAGTACTCGTGTGTTTACAAGCAGTGTATACACACTAAATAAGTGCAGAATAAACAAGTGAAAAACACATTCCCTATTGTCATGGTCCTCCTTCTTAAAATACTGACAGTTTAAGGTTCTTCTTTACAGAAATCCAGGAAAGAATTATGGTGGAGGCCAAGAAAAATTATCTCTATATGAATGCCTTAAACACAAACCTAAGAAACCTAAAGGTTACCTCTGGGCTCAAAACTCCAGTATGTTATCTGCTAACGACTGCCAATCTGTCCTAGAATGTGTATATGGGAGCATTCTTGGTGATGAGTTTCCTACGTTCAACTTGTAATCTTGTAAGATTATTGGAAAAGGGAGGGTGGTGTCAACGTGTTCACACCTGAACCACCCCACGTGCTCTCCACCAAGAGGCAGTCTAACAGAGGTGAGCGGCTCAGACACTTCTACTGAGGTCACTTGAGGGTGATTGACATTCATGAGTTACGCAGAAGTCTCCAGGACACAGACTCTACGCAGGACATGCAGCCATGAGAGGAAACACAAAGAGTGGTGGAAACCAGAAACAACGCGGAAACGCCTTCCCATCTTGAAAATAGACTAGGGTTCAACAGGTGGGACTAACCAGTTTCCCACTTCCAATCAGGGAACTCTTCTGAGGCACTCTGTAGTCCAGGTTGGAGATGGCATGTGCTAGGTTGTCTCCAATGGGATGGAATATGCATTTAGCCACTCACTTTTTATTTTTCTCACAGCAGTGTGATGAGCCCAGTGACACCACGAGACATGGGTGTTGGGGCCCTCAGGGCCCGAGAGCCTCAGCATTGCTGACCTCGGCCAAGTTCCTTTACCGTTTGACCGTCTGTCCGTTGGAATTCCAGGGGCTGCTTGTTTACTCAGTTTGAGTCATGTGTTGTTTTGACCGTTTGTGGTTTGCGGTTTGCAGTTTCCTGTTTTGACCGTTTGTGGTTTGGATCAGGTGCAGAAAAACGTGACTGTTAATTAGTGGGGAGGCAAGGAGGATATAAAAGCAAGGAGGTAAATAACAAAGCGGCTTTTGCAAGTCTTTTGCGAGCCTTTTGCAGACCCTTGCAAGAGTCCAGTTTTCTTCAATCCGCACTCCCCCTCTCGAGTTCTCCTTGACTGACCGGGCGGGCTCGGTCACATGGGGATTTTGGAACATGGCAGAAGCTACTGTCGGCCAGCCAATAACCACTCTCTCCTTCCAGTGCTATTAAGGCATAACATCAATGGCTTGTCATGAGGTGTGGCCATGTGACCAAACACTGGCCAGTGACATTTCAGCAACTGTGAAGGCCCATAAAAGATGAGGACTTCAACAGGAGGAGACTCCTTGCCTTCCTCTACCTTGAGTAGAGTTCTAGGAGCTATGTGACCTTGAAACTGGAACTCACGTGTTAAGGACAGAGAAATCCAGAGACAGAAGCCTGTATCCTGAGAGAGACTATGAAGTTGTAGTAACAGTTCTGGACTACCTCTGGGCTTAATATGAGAACGATAAATAATCTAAATAATCTTCTTTAAGCCATTTTGGGGGGAAGGAGGGGCCTTGTGACAGCCCGCTGACCTTGATACTAATTGATTTAGATATGGACCAAAGATTCAGAGATTCAAGCTGGTTTTGGATTCCTCAGCCAAGAGATTCAGATATGGTCATCTTGATCGAGACTATGTAGATACCTACAAGCTGATTTCCTCTTGTATCTGTTTGCCTCCTAATGCTAAGATGCTGACCTGGAGCAAAATGGAGCAGAAGTACATACTCAGGCTGCCCATGTTGTATAAGGCCAGACTTCATAAATAGGAGCCAGATGCTCAGCCACTGTCCTCAGGAAGGGCCTCTAGATCGGCGGCTCTTAAAGGACTATCTCCAACAGTGGCAGAAGCACCCAGTGACATTTTAGATGAGCAAATTATTAACGGCTGTCTCACTCCTACCAGGTCAGAAATGCTGGGGTTGAGCCTAGCAATCTGGTTTTGCTTTCTATAGGGCTAAGGATGGAAACCAGGGCCTCAGGCAGGCTACGCAAGAGCTCTACCACTAAACGACATCCCCAGCCTAAGCTCGCCAGTGGTTCTAATCCAGGCAAAACCTGGAGTCACTGGATCACAGGAGGGATTATTTATATGTATTGTTGTCCAAGAATTATGACCTAGGAAGAATCAAGGCTTCATGTATCCTTTTAATAAGCTCTAGAAAAAAAAAGAGGATTTAATAGTTACTAAAGGCTGGGGAGTAGGGAGAGAAAACAAGATTAAACTCACATTGACAATATTAAACTCAAAGCTCCCAAAGAATTCAAATTTGACATGGAATTCAAGACTCTCAACTTACTTCTAGTTCTTTACCTTTACTCCTTCAATGCGACCTCCTTATAAGAATGAAAAATATGAAACCTCTGTTCATCATAGGCACATCAATAAAAATAAGACTTGTTTCATCCTTAGGAAAGTCTTTCGTGGGAGCAGCCAGCAGAGTGTGACACACAAGAAGATTAATTTCAGCCTCTGTAGGCTTTTGGAAGCATCACAAGGTATCTAAGTGGATTGTGTGACAAGGCCTGTCAGTCTCCCCAAAAGAGGAAAAGCAGGTGAATCTCAGGAAGCAGAACTTCACAAATCCCCACTAGACACCTGAGTGCATGATAACCTGTCTGGCTCTGCTATGGTTTAGGTCTGGAGTGGCCCCCAAAAGCCTCAGTATTTGAATGCACTGCAGTAACTATGGACTGTGGTGCTGTTTGGGAGGCCTGGATGGCATCCATGGGTGCTTGGGTCGTGACCTGAAAGGATTGTGTCAACCTGTTGTCCAGAGCAACACTTTCAGTTTTGTGTTACTTAGTTGTGAGCCAGGAAGTGAGGGGGAGGCAACCAACCTGGCTATGTAGGGCCCACCTGGCAGCTTGAACTAAGGAAGAAAAAACATGCTGCAGCTTCTTCCGGGGAAGGCTGCTGCCTTGCCTAAGTCTCCAGACATTGGTTTGCTTGTTTCACTTGGCTCTTGTCTGCAATGCCATTAAGCAGCTCTCCCGCCCCTGCCAGGGGCTTCCCTCTGTGTTGGCTGCTTATGAACATACTGTGTGAGACCTTCTGAAGCTGAGAAATAAGTAAATCCTTCTTCCCTTAATTTGTGGATGTCTGGTATATTGTCCCAGCAACAAGTAAGTAAGACAGGCTCGGAGCCTATTGGGTTAGGGTTCATCTTTTCATTGACTTAACTTCTTAAGTTCCCCATGGTCCCTTAGAGTTGCCCATCTGACTGCTGGAAGAGGCCAGCTCTGCCATCGCAGTTGACCTGAAGCCTGTTGTGATGGACATTTATTACTCCTGGGACTTTTTAATACTACTGAAAGATGCAGAAAACACCCAGACTTGCGAGCCTGACCTCCCCAAGGAAAGCACGATTTCCATTCTTCCTTGTAGGTAGAACGTATCAGTGCAATGGGATTGTATGGGACTTGAGCCAGATGTGAGGAACTGGAGGAAGGGACTGCACATGGGACTTCCCTTGCTGGTGAGAATGACAGTAAAGCTGTCTGCTGCAGAGGCAGTGGTAAATGTCATGTCCAGTCCCTGGCACAGAGAGACATCATGGGGCTGGTGGCAGCAACAGTTGTAGCCTTTTGTCATCCATTTTGAGGCATGACACATGGCTTCAAACACCTTTTCTAGTTCCTTCAGCCTTACCAGAATTCTAACATCTATTTTTATATATCACTTTTTTATTTATCAACCAAAATGATCTTCTATAACTATTAACTAAACGTCATAATTAAAGCCAAGTATAGTAGTGCATGCCTATTATCCCAGTATCCTGGAAAGCGGACACAAAAGGATCTCAAGTTCATGCCCAGCCTGGGCAACTGAGTAAACTGAAGAGATCTTGTCTCAAAATAAAAAATTTGAAAAGGCCTGAGGATGTAGCTCAGTGTGAAGGTCCGGGGTTCAATCTCCAGTACTACACACACTATGATTGATATAAAAACGGGCACCTGAGTTGTGAAAATCAACAGAACCTCACAGAAATGGTGGTCACCTGGTTAGATGGCCCACAAGGGATGAATAGCTCTGACTTCCAAGCAGTGTGGGAGGATGGAACTCTAGCAACAAGGACATACCTGTGTCTACACAGGACAAAATGCACCCTGCAGGCAAGTTCTGGAGAATACGGTAGCCTCCACCAGGCCAAGAGGAAAGCTGTAATATGTTAAACACCATAGGGTGAGCGGTTCTGATTCCAGGCATCCAAGACTTCCACGTGGTCCAATTCTACCCAGGGATCCTGGAGATCCTTTAGAAGCCAGGTCTTCTCCTTCACCTTTCTGAGGGCATTCTCAGTCATTCACACACATTCTCATAACTCTTCCTTGGCATCCAAAAAGACACACAACCTTATACACCGGTTACCCTGAGGTAACCACAGCTGGAAGGAGACTCCTCCTCCACTCCTGCCTCCGCTTCTCTCCAGTTTCACCAATTTAGAGCCACCAGGAAAAAATGATAAGACATTTATTGAGTCATCTACAGCAATTTGACATCCTTAAAATCTTGGACAATGTTGTGAGCACAGCATTAGTGGCAGCAGCAGGAGCAGTAAGGTCTGCAGGGCTCATCTTTACAATGGGAAATGAAATCCAGGCTGGCCCAGCTCCCATGAGTGAACCCAGAGGCGCGTCTGGGATGCCAGAAGCTCCATCAACCACTCCAGCATGATGGTGCAAAGCCACGGAAGATAGACACCAGACAAGACACACACAGCCGAGTGCAGACATATCCCAGGACCTGGGGTTCAGGGAAAGGAGGAAGAATGGGCATGCAGCCCATCTGAAGAACAGCCCAAATCCTTGAAGAACTTACAGGCAGGCAGCATGGCAGTGCTCGCAGCACCCACATGGAATTCTCTGCATCCTAATCTCAAGAGCAGACTGATGACAAAGTTGGAAGCCTGTCTACCAGAGCCCTCTGGCTGCTTCCTTACCCCCAATGCTGGTGGTTTTACAAATGGGATAAAAGTTAACCCAGAAGGGCTCAACGCAGTCGATAAACAGCAGGAAGTCTCTTCCATAGGGTCTCTTGCCAGGAACAAGCCCACATCTGCGTTGTCTCCAAAGCTCATTCACACACTGAGGGTCTCTCACTGCAAACTCATCCTGGCTTGCAGGGCAGATGCTGCAACCACGTCCTCCCCATTCCTGGTGGGAGGCAGAGGCTGGGAGACAGTGAGCTGGGATGGCAGCAGTGGGGAGCCCAGGCTGGAGAGGGCACCGATTCCACTGCTTCTCCTGCAGGCTGGAGTCTTGAACCCTCCTCAGCGTTTATTGTGTACATGCTTTCAATATCATTCTTGCTCTTGTGCATAGATGTGCACGTGCTGGAGGGTCACTTCCTCACTCAAATTCACGGTGGGCCTGCCTGTTTCTTCTCACCAGCCCCAGTGGAGGTTTGACCTGCAGATGTCTAATTTCTCCAGGCTCTAGTATTTGGTGAATCTTCCCAAAGATACATGGGGGATGAGTCAAAGTCAAACATCAGGTCAGGGCGAATCTGGGAGAAGCCCAGGTCCCCAGTTTCCTGGCAGGGCTCCTCCCACCCATTTTCATGCTCTCTGGGAGCACGTAGGTGTCAATGGTGACAAGGTACTCTCACTGCTCTCTCTCTGGGGTGGCCCTGGTGGTGTCGGGGTGGTCAAAGAATTAAAGACAGAGTCTCTTCCAGGTCATCCTTCCAGGAGGAAAGGGGAAGATGGGATGCTGACGTCTCAGTAAGTTGCAATGGATACAAGTATATTTCTGATCTTAGGCATGGTTCTTGTCCCCACAAACCCAGTCCAGAGAAGACAGAGTTAGTGAAGGAATCACTGTGGAACACCAGACATGCTGAGGTCGGTCGGTCCTGGGGCTGCCCACAGCAACAGAGAACACAGTGTGGCCTTAAGCATGGTGGAATTCACGCGTCCCACAGCACTGGGGACTACGAGGGAGCGGCTAGACCCTGAATCCCACCCTTCGACCCATCATTTGGTCTCCAACCACCTCAGCTTCCCTGACTAATAATCCATTTCCCTCAGGCCTAGACCTCTTCTCCGGACATGGCCAGCCAACACTGCTGTGACCAGACAGCTATCGCAGGGGCCAGGAGTCTTCTTAATGCTAGGAAGAGGTCAGCCTCCTGAGGGGGAGGCTTGGCTTTTGGGACTACACAGAACAGGAACCCCTTCCCAGAAACAATCCTCCAACTACATGGGCTCCCACTACTCTCCTTCCCAGCCTAGCCATCTCTAAGTCCCTCACACTCTCTCCACACATTAGGATTCCTTATCCTTTCTTGGTCTAGGCAACTACCAGTCTTCCTAGGACCTCTTCCCAGTGGATGCTAGTGGTTATACTGAGAATCCCAGGGACGTGTTGGGCTATATACAAATCAGCAAGTCTTATTGCCCGTTCTACAGATTTGAAAAAAGGTCAAGGAAGGAAGGGTTCTACCAATGCCCCATGCTGCTCCCCGCAGCCTGTGACCCTGAAGGCCAGAAACTCCTGGGATATTCAGAATACATAAGGTATAACTGCTTATAAGCCTGGAAAATTTCATTCAGACAGAAAAACAAACCAACAGGAACCTGAACCTCTAGAAGAACATAGGCCCAGGGCTCAGGAAACACTGCAGGAAATGGGCTCAGGGTAGATTTTTTTGCTATTTTGCAATGAGGAATCTATGAAGTCACAGTTTCTTCTTCCACAGTGAAGCAACCTGCTGGTGGGGGTGATGGCGAGTGAATGGGGTATATCCCGTTTGGATCTAGGGTGCCACCAGGCAGAGCACCCACCCCAGTGAGGGAGGGAGGGCTGAGCATACACTCAGACCCAAGGCACCTGTCCACACGTCCTGGCCTGGCCTTTTCTCTGGAGGCCAGTTCCTCTATGATGTCCACACAGAAGAGAAAGAAGTTTGGTTTCTAAGAAAGGGAAAATAACCAGCATTCCCTGCTTGACCTACACACAGAGACGGACACACACAAACACACACACACACACACACACACACACACATCACCCCAGGCGACGCATACAACAATGATGCGTGCCTTTCTACCTGCCTTAGTTTTCAGTATGAGATTGCTAAAGTACAGGGCCTGGTGAAGGAGTAGAAACCACCTCATTTCACAAATGGGGAAACTGGGCCCAGCACAAGGAACACCGTGCCCACAGTCAAAATCGTATGAATCGAACGTGAATGGACTTCCGGCCGCTGAATGCTAGGCCACAGCTCCTTCCAAGCAGCACCAGCCCCAGAGCAGCACGGAAAGTACAACAAGGTGGTTGGCAGATCCCTGGGCAGTACACCTGGATCCCAGGGCAGGGAGGGGGCACGAGGTGGGGCAGGGTGGGAGGGCCAGCCTAAGTCACTACGTATCTGAAAAAGAGCAGAGGGTCCTCTGTCCGTCGGCTTTGTCAAAGACCAAGGGACTGACCTCACTGCCCATCTGGAACTGGCACGATGACAGCAGTCTCAGTCACTGCGATCCCCTCCAGAAGCACTATCCAGAGTGCCCCAGGTGTCTCTCTTCATTAGAAAGCCAAACAAGGCAGCTTTTACCCTCTAGCAGACTCATCAGGCACTCCCCACGAGCCAGGGCCAGGGGCCTGAGGGACTCCAGCACTTTCCTCTACTTTCTTGAACCTGGCTCTGCCCTATTCTTAATTCTTAGGCAATGGATGTGAGACTTGCAGTGGAGAGCCATGATGGCACTGGGGAGCAGACACTCCTGCCATCACCATGTCTACTAAGGTGTGTGTCATCCCTGGGGACAGCCAAGCAGCTTGCAGGGAGTCAATGTCAAGGGCAACCAAAAAGTCTTTACAAAGGTTCCAGACAGGGAGTTCGGTAGCCAAGTCCAGGCCCGAAGCAATGACATCTGTGGGTCCTCATAACCTACAGAAGTAGAAGATTGGGAGACCTGGGCCCAAGACTTGGGTACACTGGGTACAAGGTACTTCAAGACACACTGACATCACAGGAAGGTGGCTGGTTCATCCTAGTCATGGCTTTGACTTAGGGGGTGGGGTGGGGGTCAGAGACTCTCCACGGTGAAGGTGGCTGGGGAACAACTTCTCCAGGGCATCCCGTGGGGACAGAAGGGAGGAGGGAAAGCTCCCAGATGAACTGAGCCCATCTTGAGTCAGGGGCACAACAATGGAGAGAGGGAAGGTCTTCTATGAGTCTCCTAACTCTCCTACCTCCTTCCTATTCAACTATTCTTGGATCAAATGAAAAGCACCGGAACTTTTCTTGACTTTCCGTCTCCACCCCAAAACTGCAGTCTCTGACTGGAAGAGCCCCAGGGTTGACTCGTTGCCCTCACTCTCAGGAACTGGGCACCTGGACATCATGATGCAGGTAAGAGTGAGGGCACCTCGGGATCACTAGCACAAAAATGCATGTGACCATTGAGCTAGACCTCCAGCTGGCCAAAGGGACTGGGTCCAGGACTGACAAGGTCCACACATCCAAACTCAAACATTGAGGGGAATGTTAGGGAGGCACCACCCCAGCCTCTCCAAAGCCTCATGCTTTGGGGGCATGCCACCACTGAGGCTGCCTGGATGGTGTGGGGTGGAGCTGGGCCTGGCTGAGGTGAGAGGACAGGGCTGGGACAACCTTCCAAATCTGAAGAGTATTTACATGTCAAATCAGGACCCAGGAGGCCATAGTGGACAAGGCCAGTACCAAAACAGGAGAGGCAATAGTAGACTGTGCCCTGCCTCCTCCTCCCCTTGGGAAGAAGCCAAGCTCCAGCCAGGGCCTGCCCAAGGGGAGGGAAGAGGCAACAACTCGCAGCCCCAGCCTGAACAGGAGGAAAGGACGGGCGGGGCTCAGGTGGCCAGGTTGTCAGCTGGGAGGCTGGACATGCGGAGCTGGGAGCTGCTCTTGCTCAGGATAGACAGTTGGGTGCCCCCATTCACCCCGCTGCTGGCCAGGGATGGGTGCCGGTGCTTGAAGTCCATGGTGAAGTAGCGGTTCACCTTCCAGCTCCGCCATTTCCGTTTGATCTCCGCCTGTACCTGCAGGAAGAAACCGGGATGTGACTTTTGTCTGGATGTCTTCTCCAGCTACCCAGACCTGTGCAGCCTGGGGCCTTCCCACTGCTATTGCCACTCATGCCCCCACTTGATCCCCAGCTGCAGCCTTCAACTATCCCCCAGCAACCACCTGGGTAAAGTCCAGATGGCTTCCTGCCATTTGTGGCCCACGCAGAGACGAGCCATTGGGTCTCACAGGAATCTTCCACAAGCAGGGGACCTGGATCAGGTGAGGACACCAGCCTCACTCACTAGTAACAGGGAACTGCACCCAAGAATCACCAAGAGAACTTTAAAAGATTCAGGGGACCAGGCTGCATGAATAATCACATAGCAGCATCTGGGTGAGCCCCAGGGATCCACAGGTTTAAAAACTTCCCAGATGACCCCAATGTGCAGTAAGGGTTGAGATCCATGAAATAACTCACCTTTGGGTACCTCTTGGCATGGTAAGTGGGGCTCAGGCCAAGTAAATCTCGGCCTCCACGTACCCTGGCCTACACCAAGCACCTTTGCATAGTGCACGCCCTATCCATCCTTCCCACATCCAGTTCCCACTTCCACAGCAGGCTTTTGACAATCTCCACACACTCCCACCTCCTGGCTCTCTTGGCCCCTTCCTGCGGAGTCTTCTCTGCTTCTCCTCCTATATCCTAATAAGTCCCTTGCTTTAGACTGTGTTGATGATCACTGGGCCCAATCTGTTTCCACTGAGTTCATGGTCATGCAACTCAGACCTGAGCGTCTATACCAACATTCCGGTCCACTCTCCAAATCTAGTTCACCCATCGAGACCCTCCCCTTCCCCAGCACCTCTGTTCTGGGCTGTGCTTTCCAACAGGCCAAAGAGGGAATCTCAAACCACAGCTCTGGAGGTGGAGCAGCAGGAAGGTTTCAGGTTTCTCCCTGGGTCCTTCCAGACCCTCACTGCCCATTCTATCACAGGGCAGGTCTTGGCATGGCTGGCCTGCTGGGACAGCACTGAGCGCTGGGGGCTCTGCCTCAGATGCCCTGCCCATCACTCCTCCCAAGCCACAGGCAGCACTGCTGTGCTCAGCCCTTCCTCACTGTCCCCTCCTGCTCCCTAAGGTGTGTATTATGCAGAGGGCACTCACAGGGAGCTCTGAGCAGAGAAGAAAGAACCAATGCCTTTGCAAGCAGAGCTCGGCCCTGCAGGCTGGGCCTCAGCTAAACATGGAGACTGGTTCTGGCCCAGGCAGAGGCTGTCAGGAGACCCAGGCAGATATGTGACCAGCTGTCTCCTGTGGGTTTGGGGAGCCTGGCAGTATCTGCCCCCAACAGGCCCACTTCCTTCGCTGGTAAGGTCTTACCTCTCCATTCAGAAAACAGTAGAGAACAGCCACCACAAAGCCCTAGAGAGAGAAGAAACGCAAACTTGAGTATGCTGGCAAAGGACTGTGTGTATGCACATGCAGGAGTGGGGAGTATGGCATGCCACCAGGAAGCAGAAAAATAGTGTGGCCTGGACGGAGGTGGGGGAAGGGTCGGGGGGGTGGGGGGGGACTCTGCCCAGGAACTGCAGTAAGATGGGACCCACCTTGCTCTGCTCCACCAAGGCAGGCACACCCACAAATCCCTCTCCCCCTTACACACTAGCTTTGGATCTCATATTCCTTTGATCAAATCTTTCCCACTTGTCAAAGACCAGCTCCATCCCACTTTCTACAAGAAGCCTTCCTTGAATGGAGTCCTCCAGCTCTCGAGCTAGTCTGCGGCTCCCAAGGACAGGACACCTCCAGCACAGAGCAGGCCTATGTCACATTTATCTTTCAGCTGACCCACCTTACTCTGCCTTGGCCACCCACTCCTGTACCCAGCAAACCTCCATATGGATGGAGAATTGGCCCAGAGGGAGAATTTAGCTACTGTGCACCTCCACCGAAGTAAGACAATTTTCCTGAATGTTACCATGCGGCTCCTCACAAGGCTTGTGCTCTGGGCTGTCTTTTGAATGTGCTGAGGAAAGACAGCTAGGATACACCAGCCAGCACCAAAACAGGAGCCCTGAGGTCTGAACCCTGGGTCCAGAATGTTGTCTGTAAAACTCCAAGCCTCAACCAAGCTAAGCCTGAATTTGATAAAATCACCTTGAATTAAAAGGGGGCCAGAGGAGATTCAAGTCAGATGCAGAGAGTAACTGACCCTCAAGCTCAAATGCTAACTTGAACAGGTGGCTTGGGAGAGACTGTCCACCCCAGGACACCCAGGAGCCAGCTCTCCTTCTATGGGCCTTCTGCTCCCCCCATCTGTTAACTTCCCACTGTGCCTCACTTGCCGTTCATAATCCCATCTACACACTTCTCCCAGTAGGGAGTCATCCCCCGCTCCCCTCTGCCCCCAGCTCACAGGGATCTCAAAACTACCCCACCCTGCAGCCCAAGCCACCAGAATGCCACACCCTCAAGGCACCCAAGAGGGCCTGGCTCAAGATCCCCAGACACAGGAACAGTCAGACACTGTGTGAAATGAGACTTCTAGGCAACCTCAACTCTAGGACTCACTTCAGAGCCCAGAGCTAGGGTTTGCCAAGTTCCAGAGCCACCAGTTGCTCTAACCGGGCCCTGACTTCCGGGGACTTCAGACCCCCATATGCCCACCTGGAAGGAGCCCAGCCCCAGCTCAAACACCAGCCGTTCCCTCTTGCTGACGTTCTCTGGGGAGAAGGCAAAAACCGTGTAGTGGATTCCAAACAGTGGAATGAGCAGCAGTGTGGACCGGGCCAGCCGTCTGTCAGGAGGAAGCAAGACATGTGCTCAAGACCCGAGCCCCAGAGGCACAGAATCCAGTCCCAGACCTTACTCCTCCTCACTCCCAGGACCCTGTCCACAGAATCCGTCCTGCTTCCGGGAGGAAAGCACAACCCCCTGGCCCAATCTGCAGGGCAACCAGTCAGTATCCTGCAGAGCCATCAAAAATGTACACGCAATTTATAGGAACTCCCGAGTAATGTGCAAAACCCTGGGGAGAGATAAAGCCACAGCAAACTCAGGAAGAGATTCAGGAGGCTGGAGGGGTAACAAACCTTCTGCCCTGGAAGGAAGTTCTGTGCCCAAACAGAGCTGCCCAGAAGGGCCACAGAGACAGGGCCTTTACTGAGCCTGGGGCTAGTCAGGGATATTTGCCAGAGCAACAGGAGGTGCTGTGGACAGGAAGAAAGACGCTTGGATAGCAAAAAGGCAGATGTGGGCCAGTTTCCAGGCACGGCCTGTGGACTGGGCATTAACCTCGACCTGGGCAGGAGAAAGGTGCTGCCTACAAAACCGAGCCAGGCTCGGAACATCTGCCCTGTGCAGGGTGGGCCTGAGAGCCCCCAGCCTCCTGAGGCCAGCTCTCCCGTGCTGCCCTGCCTGCCACTGGCTCTTACAAGACAGAGGACTAGGCCCTGTGCTGAGGGCACAGGGCATGGAGGCCCACCACCAGAGTGTCCCGAGTGTGTCCTCTGTGGCCCCTGCTCAAGGACTCTCTGGGGGGTGGTGGGGGGGACCTTCTGCCCACCCCAGCACACTGGCTCCCTGTGAACCCAACCTCACCCTGTGCCAGCACAGCGGGGCCCACAGAAGTGGACAGAGGGTTCAGGGTGGCTGTGTCACTAGGAGCAGCTACACTGTGTGTCTCTCCCTTTCCCCAGTCCTCGCCTTTCTGGAAGAGAACATTCTACTTAGTGTGAGGGCAGCACCTTTCTAGAAAAGTCAAACCAGAAAGTCTGTGTGTGGCAATGGCACCCTAGCCTCTATGGGAAAGAAAAAGGCAGGGGGGAGAAAGAAAAGGCGGAGGGTAAGAGACACAGAGAAAAGAGGAAGAGGAGACTGAGGAGACCTTCAGGAGGAGAAATCTTGGCCCAGAAAAGAGGCACCCACCTGTCCTCTACCCTCCCAGCTCACGGGCAGCATGTTCTGCAGGCCCCGGGGGCCCTGGGCCTATACCCTCTCACCCCCCGATCTGTTTCAGACTGTGGCCCCTGAAGGCAAGGCAGACCCTGTTAGCCTCTGATGTGCCATAGCACGTCCGGCATGAAGCTGATCCCGCAAACGCCTGTTCGTGAAGAAATAAAACACTACATAGGAGCAAGTGCCCGGAATCCTTAAACCCGAGCACCTCCTAGGATGCACCAGGTCCTGCTGGGCCCCAGGTGCCCAGGGCCTGCCACCAGAAGGTAGCGGGAATGTCTGTAGATGGCAAGGAAGTTGTAATAGCAAAGAAACAGCAGAACACGCACACGGTCATGCTGCTTCAGAAGGAACGTGGCTGGAACAGCCTGGGGACCCACCTTCCTGCTCCAGCCTTGCCTCCCACAAAGGGACTCCTTCCTGAAGCCTGAAAAGGACCCTGGCCATTGAGACGTCAGCCTCTCCAGCCTCCACCATGACGTTAAGTCAGGTTAAGAGTGCGAAGACACCGCGGCCTCTCGGGTATGGCCTCAGGATGCTGTGGCTGCGCAAAGGCGTCCCGTGGACCAGTCCACGAGCAGCACCTCCCTCCCCAGTGGCCCTGCGGCAGCCCTGGCACAGTCAGAGACTTCAGGTGGGGATTCAGGGTTCCCCGTAGGGGACAGAACAGGGGTGGACAGGAGGTCCCTGGGTCCCCAGGGTGTGGGACTTGTATATTTCCGGGCCAGCCAGGAGTCCTGGCACGGGAACATATGGAGTGAGCCTCACTCAGACCCCATTAACCCAGAAAGACAGTGACCCAGGGCCGAGGCCTTCACCCTCCAAGCCCAAGGCCCGCCACTGGAGAGAAGAGTCCTGAAAGCTAAGTGGGGCTTCCAATGACCATGGGGGCCCAGCTGCCGCAGGCTGCCTGTGAGGCAGGGCTGCCTGCGTTGTGGGTGCTCAAGTGGTGGTCAAAGAAAACTGGGGCAACATGTGTAGGAACACGCTCAAAGTCTCGTCCTGCCAGTCATGCAGCCTTGCCTCTCTGTAAAGGGGAGCAGCGCAAGGACCCACCTCACAGCATTGCTGTGGCTGCAGCTGCACACAAACAGTTCTGAACACTGAGGAAGTCTCCCCGCATGGTGCGGGGCCTGGTCTCTATGACCCAAGCTCTACACTCCTAGACATAATTTTGTAGTTGCAGAGATGTAAGTCCAGAGAAGCCAGGCATTCGGGGAAGGCCACACACCAGGCAGCAGTGACACAGCTACACAGCTGCTTCCTCCTCAGTGCCGGCCGAGCCCCAGGATGCCCCATGAAGGCCGGCTGCAACTCCATCCCCATGCCCTGTTGTCCCACCCTAGACCACACGACTGCAGAAAACTCAC
Source organism: Ctenodactylus gundi (assembly GCA_004027205.1). Classification (NCBI taxonomy): domain Eukaryota; kingdom Metazoa; phylum Chordata; class Mammalia; order Rodentia; family Ctenodactylidae; genus Ctenodactylus; species Ctenodactylus gundi. The sequence continues at coordinate 100,477 of PVKB01000644.1, read as the reverse complement.
AAGACACGCAGACGTCAGCATGCAACAGCGAGGGAGTGGGGTTGGGCTGAGGCCCAGGATGGTTCTCCATGTCCTCCAGCCCAGCAGGACGCGAGCCTAAGCCAGCGGTGGCCACAGCAGCATGCGTCCCCCCCCCCCCCAGGACACCCGGCCACAGCCACGGCCACACACACTTACAGAGTAATGGTGGACAGTTCTGACATCTTGCAAGAGTGCTGCTGAGCCCGCTGTGGCTTGCAGTAGCATTTCTGCACGCAGCTGCTGGGTGTGACAAGATTAGCACTTCTGTCAGCTGGGGGCCTTGGGCAAGGAGGAAACTGAAGGAGGGCAGGAGAACAGGAAAGAGGGAGGCAGGGCCAGGGCGGTCACGCAGAGGAGGAGGGAAGCTGAAGGCCAAGAAGTGGTCAGCTCCAGACAAAGAAATGCACTCAGATGTGCACGTGCGTGTGCATGGCCACACGTGCACACGCGGGCACTTGCATTAGGGCCACGGTAGGAGGGTGGGCATAGAGTGAAAGTACATGTCTGGAAGGCGGCCTGGTGGGGGTCAGACAGCGAGCCCAGGCTCAGAGCATGGTCTCACTGGAGGCCATTCAGTGAGAAGCTCCCTTCATGCCCCTCCTGGGCCGCCTGACACCACAGGCAGAGCTCTGGGCTTGGTCGTCAGGTCGCCTCGGGTCTCCTCTAGCTGTCCCCCTTCCCCATCTCTCTTCCAGCCCAGGCCTTTCTCTCATGGCATCAGTGCACACAGGAGGAACAGGGGTAAGTTAAAGGGCTAAAGGATGACTAATTAGCCTAGGCCTGTAATATCCGGTGAGACAAACAATACCCATATGTGGCTCTTTGAATTAAAATTAGATAGAATTACAAAATCCACTTTCTCAATGGTCCTACACACCGCCCAGGGCTCACAGCCACATGCAGCTGACAGGGAACATGCTGGACACGGGACACAGGCGTCTTCATGACTGGATAGGTTTACTGCCCAGGACTGGGGTGGGGGACTGGGTCAGAGCTCAAGGGGAAGGGCTAAGGCCTGAGAGCACAATTGGGCACTGTCCCTGGCCTGCAGAAACAGGTTGCCTTAAGCAGGTGTGCCCAGTGGCCAGGCCAGCTCCACATTCTGCTAGGGAGGGAGAGGATCTCTCGGCTAACAGAATCCTCAGGCTGACTTCATGTCTTCTGACCCTTAGAGATCCAGCTCATGATCGAATTGGCACACACCCTGGACACTTCTCCTTTCTGAGGTGGGTTAAGAAACAATGCTTAACAAAAGCTGGGTGTGGTGATACACGCCTATAATCCCGTCACCCAGGTGGATGAGGCAAGAGGACTGCCTTGAGTTCAAGACCCCGAAACAAAACAAACAAAAAAGCTGTTTCATCGTAGATCACAAGAGTTACTCCTCCTCAGAGCTTCCTCAGATACCACCGGGTACTGAGGGTCCTGGCTGCTGGCAGGGAGCTGACACACTGGGTACAGATCAATGTCAATGAAGGAAGTACACAGGGGACACCAGACCCCCAGCATCTGGGCCAGTGTCTGTGCCTCTTCATGTCTGTGGTCCTCATTTCCTAAAAGGCATATTTCAATTCACAGAGCATATGAAGTGAGCACTATGGGCCCATTTTGCAGACAAGAAACTTCAGTCGTGGTTTAATGCTTTGCTACTGAAAACAGACCCAGAGCAGCACTGCCTGCGCACTTCTTAGAAATATAGACTCTAAGCCAGGCATGGTGGTACATGCCTAAAATCCCAGGCCTCTGGGAGGCTGAGGCAGGAGGATCACAAGTCAGAGTCCAGCATGAACAACCTAGTGAGACCCTCTCTCAAAATAATAAATAAATAAGTCTATAGATGTAGCTCAGTGCAAAGCTCTGGGTTCAATCTGCACTACAAGAAGAGGAGAAAGAGCACGAGGAAGAGGAGGAGGAGGAGGAGGAGGAGGAGGAAGAAGAAGAAGAAGACCCTGCTCCTGCTACCTGCCAGCTCAAAATGTCCGTTTTATCAAAAGCCCTGGGGAATCTGCATGCAAGTCAATGCCTGAGAAGACGCAGAGATAGTCACACATTTGAGAATTCTTTCATGTGTCCTCAGTGAATGTCAGAGGTCTGTTTTTCATAGGTACAAAGAGACAGGCAGATGAAAATACGGATTTTTTTTTTCAGCAATTAAAAAAGCATAATGAGATACACAGAAATGGTAGCTATTCTATCCTTCACACTCTCCCTGGCCAGACTTAAAGGTGGGCTGGTCTCCCCATGGCCAGTGACCCCTCAACCTCACCAGTGAGGGCCACGGAAACGAGGCAGGAGAGCCCAAGACTCCATCCCACGCCGTCTTCATGCCCTCACCCTGACTTCTAAGCCCCAGCCACTGTCCTCTGAAATCCTTTTTTCTTCAGCTCCAGGACTACCCCTGCCCTTCCCGGACACCAGATATGTCTACAGCAGACACAAGCTCCTTGGATATTCTGAAAGATTTTTTGAAGGTATTCAAAAAATCGTTTACTGACAAGTTTATCAGAATGTGTGGAGAAGTGGAGGGCAGACCAGGGAGGCAAGGGACGACGACACACCGAGGCCTCCCAGGATGGAAGGGAAGAGGCCCTGGTCCCCAAACACCATCCTTCCCCAGATCTTCCGTGAGGGTGCAGAAGAACGCGATGCAGAGAGGCAGGATGCGGCGGAGGCAGGGCAGCCAGAGCTGGGAGCGTGAGAGAGAGGCGGGGAAATCTCAGGATGAGTCAAAAGGGACGAAGAGGCTTGATGGAGGGGGAGAGATGGACTCGGCAGGGTGCTGAGCCAGGGTGGAGCCGGCTCCACGGGAGGATGGGAACTCGGCTGAGGGCGGGGGAGCTGCTGGAGGGCAGCCCCCCATCAGAAGGTTGGAGAGCCTGTGGCAGGTTCAGGGGTATGCATTCTAGACCCAGGTCTGTCATGGAAGTGCTGAGTCTGCAGGAAGGCTAAAGTCGTTCATTCTCAGGACCTACTATTCATATCTTCCAACCAAGGATCCAGCACACATTTAACTACAGTGGTCCCATGCTGTGGCTGCTTCGGTGGCCTGTGTGTGCCAGCTGGCTGGGATATGGGCCCAGGAAAGACGACACTCAGCAGGATGTAGACAGCAACCCCCTGGGGGAGCCCTTAAGCAGGCAGGCCCTATCCCCTTACCCCCCTGACCCTAGGATGCAGTACAGCACCGGACCCTTGGTGGTCCACAGAACACGGTGATCTGAACTGACCGCATCCCACAAGGTCTCTCCTGATACCCGACACTGTGCACCCCGGTCTCTGCTCAATCCTGAGGAAACACTCTCCACACACAGGCACCGGCCAAAAGCACGGCTCAGCATCCTGAGAGCTTCCCGGCCACTAACACTTCTCCTCCCACCGTGAGCACAGGACAAGCCAGCTCTCTATGCCTCTTGCCTGCTGAGACAGTCCCCACGGGAGAGTCAGCACCCAAGCTCAAGGCCTGCTGGGTGATCTCAGGTGGCACCCTTTCTAGGCCTCAGGGTCTCCATCTCCCACACGAAGGCAGCCTCTAGTGGGAGCTAGAAGGGTGGGATGCCCCACACAGGGTACTGGGGTTTGTTCTTTGGAAGTGGAAGATGGAGTCCACGCCCATGAACCAGCAGCCTCTGGTTGTGAGTGACATCGCTGCCCGGGCTTCCCGGCTGCACTGATGCTTTGCAGAGCTGCTAAGTTTGGGGAAGCATATACTCTCTTCCCTGAGGGGGTCAAGGTGGGTTTTCATTCCCCCAGCCGGGCCCGGGCAGCAGCTTCCAAGGCTCGTCCTCTACAAGGGGGACCACTGTGAATGAAGTCAGCAACTCCGGCACAGGACGTCCCTGCACAGCGAGGCCCCTTCTGCACCGTGGTGTCTGCATTACACACCCCAGCCTTTCCCTTCCAGAACCAGTGAGCTTCTCACAGTAGCAAACTTGGACCCAGTGCAAAGAGAAGCTGACCTTGCCCTGCCCCGGGCTCAATGCTCAGTGCTGTCACTTACCCAAGACCAAGTCAACCCTGAGCCCATGCTGAGCCCCGACCCAGCCCCTGACTCCATCTCTACCCAAGCCCGGAGCCAGCCACTCATTCTACCAGGAGCATCAGAGGGAGTAAGGGTGGCTCTGGGCTACCATCTCCTGCAGGGCCCACACCCCACCAGGCGCTTCGGAGGCTGGGTCAGAAGCGACGTCTTGCTCTACCGAGGACCCCTTATCATCTGAGCAGCTGGAACCAACCTACAGGAAAGGGAGTGAATGCTGGTCTGAGGGCACAGGCAGGGGGTCCTCTCGGGTTTTCTTGGGGACTCCCAGGCTTAAATTTGTTCTGGAAACAGAGGAAAAAACCAGACAGCTGTTGTGGGCAGACCTGAAGGGGCTTTGCAGCCCAACATATAACTCTGGAGCCCCCGGGGACCCAAGCACAGCCCTGGACCCTCCCACTCCCACCGTGCCTGCCTTTACCCCGCCCAGGAACTTTCCTCCTCCCCATGCAGACCCTTCCCCACTCAGAGACAGCTCCTTTCTGGGCCTCCCAGGCTGGGAATACTTTTACACAGGGTTGAAGCCCACCAGCTGCCTCTTCTTCCAGGAAGCCATATTTTTTCTGGCTTGTACAACACCATCTTCCTGTCTGTGCATCCCTGGAGAACAGGAGGGATGCACCGCAGGCTTGGGGGACAGGGCCTGCCTGTGTTGTGGCTGAGGCTTCACTTTCCTCTGATGATGCATGGCATTTCGTTGACAACTGGTCCCCTCAGCTGCAGCACAGGGATTCCGTGCAGCTCCTGCTGCCCTAGCACAGCAGACGTGCCGAGGATCTGGGAGCACCAAGCGTGCACAAGCAAGCTGCAAGTGCTTTAAGTGCTGGGACTCTCAGCAGCATTGCCACTGGACCATCACTCACACTCGCCACCTGGGTCACTTTGACCCTGGAAAACTCAAATACGCGCGACTGAAGGATCAACTGATCCCTTCTCCAGCACCGGCCCTTCCACCAGTTCACAGGCCTTACCCACCTCAGCCTGGAATCTCTGGGACTCAAAGAAAGAAGGATTTTAGAGAAATCCACTTATTCCCCCCGGAAAACAAGATTTTTTGAGATAGCACAAATGTTGGAGATGTTTTACATCACAGAAGAAAAACTAGTTGGTTCTTTGAATGTCCTGATTGACAATGAACTACATCATACACTGCAATGCTTACAGTAAACCATATGAGAATTACAAGTGCTGTGCAGGGGACTCCACGGTTCCTTGTATGCACACGGCCAGATTCCCAGGCCCACCCTTCTTCCCCATAAGACCTGGAGGATTCACGTAGGGTGGGACAGGATGTCCAAGGGGGCCAAGAATGATTAGGGCTCAGTAGAGCATCCTTAATTAGGCTGAGGCTGAGCCCCTGTGTGTGTCTTGCTGAGAGAGACCCACAAAGAAGAGGTCCCGAGGGCCTCAGAAGCAGAACCAGGTCCTACCAGGAAGAAGAGGAGATGGAGGATGCTAGGTTTCAAGTGGGATGCAGCAGACTTCACTATACCAGCTTCAATTACAAAGGCACTATCAATGTGAGAGTTAATCTGCAACCAAGCAGGAGAAACTGAGGCCAGCCATAAGGAGATGGCGTCCAACACTGGGAAGCGAGAGAGGGGAGCAGTGAGGCTCCAATCTATGACACCCTGAGACGAAGGCAGGAACTGTCTCCAGAGCAGGATAGGTGGTGGTAGAGGGCCGGACCCACCAAGATTTTATGATTCGTATCAAACAATTTTCTTCTACACAGCAGACACACAGAAGATTGATAAAAATAAAAAGAAATTACAAAAATACAGAAAAAAAGAAGAGGAAAAAGTGTCCTCCAGTGTAAGGTAATCATTACAGGAGCAGAGAAAACACCACAAACACCCAGACTGTTAGGCTAACGCCTGCCCCCTGCAGGGGAAATGGAACATACCCATGTTGGATAAACAGGGGACTAGGGCAGGTTCCAGGTCCTCAGGAAGCTCCAAGGAGCCTGAGCAATGATCTGTACTTGACCTCGGAGCTGTTCCCTCTCCTTCTCTCGGAGAAAAAGGCTGAAGTGCCCAGGAATCTGCTGCTGGGGTATCACTATTGCCCCACTCACACTCCCTGGGCAGCATCAAGGCTGTGAGCCTCAGGCTGGGGCCTCTGATGAAGATGGCCAAAGCACCTAGTGATGACGTGACAACAGTATAGCTCCTTCTAACCTCATCTCTTCTGAGCGAACCCAGAAAGCAACACCTACATCACCTGCTGTGCCCTTCCACCCAGCCATGGGAGACACCAGCCTTTCTCCTCTGCACTAGAAATATCCTCACACACCCAGCTAGTCATCCCTCTCTTCGTAAGTTTGCAAGGTGTGGTGCCGGGCTCTCAGTCCGACTTCAGAGGAGGCACACAGGAGGGGGTGAAAAAGAGCCAAGCAGCGATATGCCCTAAGGCCAGGACTACAAAAAGACCTCTCAGAAGCCAAATGGCTACAGAAGCAGAGACAGCCTTGTACCCGATGGTGAGAGGGTGCCCTCGAAACCAGTGATCACAAACAAAGCAAAGGCTCCTGTGCTCAAGAAGAGAAGGAAGGAGCTGGGAGGTAGGATCAGACAGACACAAAGACAGACTTGCCCGAAGGCAGAACAGAGAAAGACTCTCGCTCCAACACCCCACCCTGGGAAACACCTGCTCTGTCACAGTGGGCCCTGAACCATTTCCCTGCCCTCCTGGCGAGGGGGGAGGGCGGAGCTTGGGTGCTCACAAGCCTCCCCCTGAACTATCCTCTAGAAAGGACCCCAATTCCTAAACAGGCAAGACTCCAATACCCGGGAGCCTGGTGTTTCCCACTGTGGCCATCCCAGCATCACACAGTTGTACTGGCCATGCAGTGCAGGTGCTCCCAGGGCGGCAGAGGCTCAGAGGGCAGCCACATGTTAAAATATGTCCCGTGGATATTCTTTAGAGACACTTTAACGAGGCAAGTGCATCTGCGAGGTCACCCTGTCACAAAGCCCAGGCCTCTCCGGGGCCCAACACAGCTGTCAGCAATGCCCATGATGCCCACACAGAGGTACTTACAAGTAGATGCTGGACTCATTGCCTCCCATGTCTGGGGACTGCAGCTTCTGCACAAGGATGACAATGATGCCAATGAAAAGCACAAAGTTAACCTGAGGAGCAAAGGAAAGGCAGTAAAAATGACTGGGCCAAGATCTGGCAGAGCCTGCCGCTCTACCAAAAGTCTATGTCCCACCCAGACTTCTAATCCAGCAGGGCAGCAGGAGGTGCCCTAATATGGCCATCTCCCATCCTCTACAGTCTCACTGAAGAGAATAAGGGATACACATGACCTCCACAGGGGTACTAGGAAACAGGAAAGAATGTCACGAGTGAGACAGGGACGTGAGCAATTTGGGGAATAGGAAGAGAAAACGGCCAACTCAAAAGTGATGCGAAAGAGGTGACTGCGGAGGTGAGAGCTGTTCTCAAGAGCAACTCCAAGTTCAGAGGCATGGGATATGGGAAGCAGCGCGGACACCAGAGGTGTGGCTAATGACAGGGGGCCTGGGAATGGCAGCAGCAGCATTTGCCTCCTGGTAAGGTGCAGGGACAAACACTTCGGAAACACAGTGAAAGGGGTAAAGGGACAAAGGAGCAGACACGGGCACAGGAGACGACCGCACGGGGGAATGCAGAGAACGCAGCCGCGCAGCCCTCGGAGGAAGGCACAGACAGGCTAAGACTGACCAGCCTATGAAAAATAATACTGACTGAAAACTCATTAGACATCCAAACCAAAAGCTAGAAAAGACTGCCACAAATTCAATTTATACAAGAAAAAAATTAATACAGGTTGAAAGTCATAGAAAAGGAATTAGAAAAATAGGTAAGTGCAATAAAAGTAAAGATTGCTTTTTGGTTTCATTTGCTTCATTTTTACAGGTGAGTTAGAACTATGAAGCCCTGTCCACGTTCTACCTGGTTCTCTGCTGCATGCCTGATGTCTAATCAGGGCCTGGAATCAGCCCAATGAACACTGCTAACTGCCTATGCTAGTCAATCCCAAAGGAAAAAACACAATTAAGCAAATTTATGGGTGAGGAAGAGGACAAGCAAGAGTGCACAAAGTATTTCAAACCATGAGAGGACACCAAACAAAAGGGAAAAACAGAAGCTAACAGAGACAACCAAAGGAAAGACAGAAAATCAGAGTTATCAATTCAGAAATGTTTAAAGCAGTAAAAGGTGTTACATATTAAAAGGCATCAGGCTCAGATAAAAGACAAAAAAAGCCTCTTAAATTGCCTATGAGACTAACAAAATCCTGTTCCAACACCAGACAAGGACAGAAGACACACACACACACACACACACACACACACACACACACACACACACAGGATCCCGGAACTCACAGAGAGTAATGCAGAAGCTTTAAACAAATTATTCACAAACAGAATTTAGCAGTGTACAGAAAGAATAAACCGAGGACGGTCATGAAGTCTCCATCACAGAATAATCTACTAGTATTTATTATAGTACATTAAAAAAAAACAAGCTTCCATTATTCCCTATAACATTGCCAATAGTTTGGAGCTAGAAATATCAACAGAGACATGGAAAGTACTAAAAACCAGCACCCTGAGCCGTGTTCACATAGGGCAATTTGCTAACCACAGTAATGTTTTCAGTGACACAACTTTGTCCCAGAAATCCCATTCCTAGAAGTTTATTCTAAAGACATACTCAGATACAGTCAAATCTAGGACCTAATATATTCCTTGTGACACTGTCTATAATGAAGAAACATTAGAATAATGCATCCATCACTAAAGGTAAAATCACATCAGTGACTGTCCCCAAAACACAGCTGATAAAATTCAATACCCATGCTGGAGTTTTAAAATCTAACTACAATAAAACAGGCCAGGAGAGGAATGTTTCCCGTTTCAACACAGGGCCACTTTCCAGAGTGAGAACAAATACCGTCCTCAACAGAAACAAGGAAGGCAAGAGACAATTATGGGAAAGGAGGGGCAAACACTGTTTTCATTTCCAAGCTGTATAATTTTCTACCTAGAAAATCCTTAGGAACCAACTGAAAAAAGATAAGAACTAATAAGTACATGTAGGAATCTAACTAAAAAAAAGGTACGCAAAATCGAACGGCAACCTAAAACACCACGAGTCACCTGTCTGGAAATAGTGATATGATTCCCCAACCCTAGAAAAACCCAAATTGGGAAACACCTTAACATAACAAGGGAGAACACTGAAGACATTTACAAAGCGACTCTGTGCAAGAGATTGCATAAATGACCAGTCATGCCGTACTCTTGGAGAGGAAGATTCCTTCCAAGAAAATCAATTCTCCAATTAGTCAATAAATTCAGTGAAATTCCAACACAGATCTCAACCGGAGTTTAATTTTTTTATAATTTGACAAAGGTACTCAAAAATCCCCCTCAAAGAGTAAATGTTCAAGAAATTTTTACAAAAAAAAAAAAAAAGGTAAGGTAGGAGAAACTTGCAAATCAGCTGTCAAGCCTGCCACACACACCAAGGGAATGGACAAATGGATTAGAAACACGAAGGCGAAAGTCTAGAACCAAAAGTGAACATGATGAGTGATTATAATAAAATAAAGTTCCAGCATGGCAGAGAAAAATTCAATAAAAGAGAGTGAGAATGTGGAATGTGCGCCTTTGAAAAACTAATTAAAATAAAATTAAATATTATTTCAGACCAGACAAAAAAATTAAATTTTAGTTAGATTAAAGGTGTACATGTAACAATCTAATCTACAGGTATCAAGAAACAATTACAAAAATTTTCCTGTCTTTGCTTTGGAAAGACCTCCATCAATAAGAAATAAGGTTCAGAATTCACAAAGACGGAGCACAAACGTCATGCTGCCTTGGAAATTCAACCTCTGTAACAGATGAAATGTTACTATCTTTCAGACAATTTGCTAGAAAATTGGGTGGAAGAAATAAACAAAAATATCCAGAATAAACACAATTTGTCAATAAATGTTCAGAAAAATGCTCAGCCTCACTAGCAATAGGGAGAAATGTACTTTAAATCAACGAACTACCACTTTCCTCCACACAAATGTGGAAACATTTAAGCGATCGGCACTACCAGCACAGACAGTGATGAAGGGAAATGGGCCACCACGCCAGGGGGCAGACACCGTCACAGGGCTTGAAAGGTGATGAGGGATCTACGACTTTAAAGCCACATTCCTTTTGATCCAGCAATTCTACTTCTAGGGATCCACTCTAAAGAAACATCTGCAAATGGCTAAAATTATACACAAAACAATTCCCAGCACTCCCTTTCTTAACAAGGAAAAATGGAACCAGAGACAGTGCCAGTAGCAGGGTAACAGCTACTAATACATCCAGAACATTCCAGAAAATGATGCAGCCATGACAAAAAGGGAAGCGAGTATGTACTGTGACCCTTTGACTTCCCCTCCTGTGTGTCCTTCAGCTCAGGTCCCTATCTCTTCCCTTTCTCCTTGTCCCAAGGACACTCACCATTATAGAGCCAACCACAGGGCCTTTGATCACCCACCACAGAGCCGTGCTGTCGTTCATGTCCCAGCAGCTAAAAATGGGCAGAGAGAAAGGAAATCAAGTCCAGCAGACACCTACAAGACAACTGCCCAGCTAGCTGCAGGACTGTCACCCCCCCCCCCCCCCCCCCCCCCCCCCCCCCCCCCCCCCCCCCCCCCCCACCCCCCCTGCAGCTTCTGAGTTGGGACTCACTAGAAGCAGAGTTCTCTGGAGCCTGCAGAAGCCAGACTCTAGCAGTAATGGTTGAGTCACCCCTGGGCTGCTGGGAAAGAGCCCTGCCTCCCCTGCAGGCCCAAGACTCAGTATGCAGTATCACTTTCAACATCATCGTCTGAAAGGAATACAGACTCAGGGCTGGACCCAGAAGCCGAGAGGGCTCAGAAACCCTGTGCATTTTGTTGCTGGGTGCCAGCTGAGTCATGGCTGACCTGCATGGGGTCTGGGCTTAGGGGCACCTCACCCTGGGCTTCTGCCTGGGCCCAGCTTTGGCTTACTGGTGCAGGTCACATGATGTCAGGCAGCCACTGAGAATCCACCTGTAAGAATCCACCCTGTGCTCAAGCTGGCCGTATGTCCTTACCCTGTGTCATCGAAGTACAGCCTCAGCATAGCCCACACCGTCACGCACAAGGTGGGGGTCCCTGAAAGAGCAAAAAGGAGTCCTTTGATAAGAGGAAAACCTATACGCCCAGTGTCTTCTAAGACCTGAAGTCCCGGGGGACGCTTGCTGGCCCTTACACCCAGGCTTTCTGAGTGGTCTCCATCTCTCCTCCCCTGGACCCAGAGCTGCGTCACCTCCGACTGGGGTCCTTCCACGGGCGGGGGTAATAGGAAAAGGCCAAGACAGAGCAGTCAGTTGTCAGCCCAGGGCAGGGGCCTGTCTACACTGATGCTCCCCAGCACCTGGCGATGGGGCCTGATGCGTCCAAACCCAGCCGGAGACCTACCCCAGCCGATAATGATGTACCAGTAGAAGTATCTCCTCTCGGGGAAGAAAGTCTCCACCAGCAGTGTGAACAGGTACAGGCCCTCGATGAACAGCCAGAAGTAATTGGACACAACACAGTAGTGGAAGAAAACCATGACAGCCTTGCATTCCACCTACAGGGACACCCACGGGCCAGGGAGGTTCACTCTCTCCTGACCCTTACGCCAACTCCCCAGACCAGCCCCGACAGGACCAGGGAAAGGGTTCTGGAAGCCTTCAAAGTGGGCTCAAATTTCCCAGGGATCTAAGGGAGGAGCTGAAAATGGCAGTCGTCTGACTCCGAGTCAATGCTGCATAGAGGCAAAGAGCACTGAGGGCAAAAAGGGACAGCAGAGCCCTCGGGGTTGTTCTCCCGCCTCCCGGCCTCCCTGCAGCTCCCTCCGGCAGGAGAGAAGAGCCGCCAGAGGTCCCTGCAGGAAGCTCCTGGGAAGAAGAGGATGTGGGCATCTCCCGGTGGGGAATACACAGCCTGCCCCTCCGCATCTCCTCTCAGAGAGGCCTGTGCTCCGACTCTTCTCCCTGTCCCTCCCCCTCCAAGCCTCGCTCCTCTGCCTGCAGGCTACTTCCTCAAACACCTGAGACCTGGAAAGGCGTCTGGAAAGACCACTAGCCACCAGGCCCTGGCTCCGAGTCCCAGCCTACGCCTCCGTCAGTGATTACTCGGTACTCCCACCTGACCTTCTCCAACTGCTCTACCAAGCAGAAGGCCCAGGCCCGGCCCACTGGGAATGGTAAGCTACATCAGCTACTGTCAGGTGGCTGCACAGCAATTCCAGGGTGCCTCCCCAGGCCAGGGAGCGATACCTTCGCCTGCAAGAAATCACTGCCCTGCGGGATGTCGGGCGGTGGGGAGTGCTGGGGTCATGGGGGGAGTGGGGAGGCAGTCTCCCAGCAGCGGTCCCTCAGGTGCCCCTGGGTCACTCACACTGGACATGAAGCAGTGGTTGCTGTCTTGCTCGGCATACAGGATCCAGTCTTTGATGAAGACTGAGATAGCCCTCAGCATGAAGGACACGAACAGGTTCATGTGGATGAAATTGCGGGTGCAGTGCAGCTTCCTACACGAGCAGCAGAGGGCAGGAAGCTCTGAATCCCCTACTACGTTCTCCACCAGGGGCTGCTCTGGGGCTCTGCGTGGCTTTGGGTCCGTGGAGCCCCTGCCTCAGCCACCCCCTTCTTCTCTCTTCTCCAGCCTTCACTGACCTCCAGTGCCCCATAAGTGGGCTCCCATTCTACCTGTGGACACTTCCTCACCTCACCTTTCTCTAGGCAAGAAAGACGAAAGCAAGCAAGGAAGGCCCTGCCCAGCTTCTGCCTGCTGTGGGGCCGGACAAGCCAGGTGCCCTCTCTGGGGTCGGGGTCCCACTGGCTGTGCTGAAGGTGGGGCACTGCCTCCCAGGAGACCCTCCAGGGCTGATACCCAAGGAGAGCGTGGGGTGGGGTCTGGGCAGTTGTGGGCTGCGCTGGCTCAGAGGCGGCTGGAGTCTCACCGGAAGCGGCACAGGATGACCATGGCAGTGGTGAGGGTGACCAGGGAGGTGCTGTAGCCAACCGTGTAGAGGGCCTTCACTGACAGGTAGTAGTAATCCTGGAGCAAGTGACAGGGCACAAGGACATGCTGAGCTCCATGTCGGGCCTGCCCCTGTTCCCTCAGGCCCACTCCCGGTCTCCCGGCTGGGCCTGCCCCACTCTAGGCCTGCTCTTCTTCCTTCCTAGTGATCCTGCCTCCGCTACCCCTCTACTGGCTGAGCAGCCCACTTCCAGCGGCACCGGGGCAGCATTCTGCACACGAACAGTAAACGAACAATCAGAACAGGAAGCAGCTTCAGCCTGGAAAAGGCTGGGAGCCCCCGCCAAGCCCAGCATTAACCCTCCATTACTGGGTCACAGGAAAGTCAGTGTCCTGGAGGAGTTGCCAGAGTGGTAAGGGGGACAGACGGGGGCGTGACAACCTCAGGCAGGACCGCAGCTGCTTCTCAGCTCGAGGGCGTGAGTGCACACCTTGTCCTCCGTGCCCCTGAACTAGGCGCAGAGCAGGTGCTCCTGCTCTAGCAACTGGCTAGATCCTGAGTCCCTCGGTCCTGCCCACCACCACTAGGGGATGGGCGCACACTCACTTGGTCCCCAGGCTCAGATTCATCCTCATCAAACCCACATGCATCGAAGTAATGAGGGAAGGGCTCAGACCAGCCATCCTCTGTGCAGTTCCGGCTCACCATTCCCCCGTCTGCAGCAAAAGACAAAGGTGAGGCAAGGAGACAAGGGCCTAGAATTCCTATGCAAAAGTGGGAAGTCTTGGAAGCTGGTGCTGCACAGGACAGAAGGCTCAAGGAACCCGTGGCTGCTGACCTGGCACTCAGCCTTCTCTACGGACCAGGGATGGGGAGGCAGGGAGCAAGTGGATCTCAGAAGCAAGGGGAAGGGCACCGAGCCCGCTGAGGCCAGCATCTCTGCATCCTCCTCTGGAACGCTTCCAAAGGCTGCCATGAAATAGTGGGGGCTTCTAGGGCGTAAAGCAGCACTTGCCTAATGTGCAGAAGAACCGCCCCAAGACCGACGGCGATGCAGATCCAGGCACCCCAGTCCGGTGGATTCTTGATAAGACATGGAGCCTATCCCCGAATCGCCCTGGTGACCGTAAGGTGGCATTCTTGGCCAACCTGGCTCATACCACTCTAGCCGGCACTTTGCCTCAGAGCCCTGAGCCTCCCAGCAGCTGGGACACTGTGAACCAGGCAGAGCGGACGCCCGCTTGCTTCACCAAGGCCAGCCCTCCACCACCTTAACAACAGACCTTCTAAAGACATTATGTCTGAGTTTTTTGTTTTGGTTTGTTTAAGTTTTGCCATTCACGGCTCAGTGGTCGATTCCCCATCACTGATATACCTTACTAATTTTCTTTGAATTGACTTGAAGATTATTTTGCGGGACACCTGAGAGATCAGGATCAGTCATAGGTAAGGAAAGGGCCACTTGCTGGTGGCAACGGAGATCCGGGCTGGTTTTTGCCGTCCGTGGAACTGTTTTATCCTCTAGCAAGTGTCACGTCACTCACCAAAGGAGGGCCTCTGGCGTCTGGGCAAGGGGAGGGGCACGCAGCCTCCTTCCTCAAGGCAGGACCTGAGCACCGCCCAATGAATGCCTGACCCCAGCCTGGCTTCCTGAGAGTGACCTAGTCTCTTAGAACACATGATGACATTTCTTCATCTCATAGGATTCAGGGACCAAAAAAAATGTATAAAACGAGATGCCTGAAGAAAAGAGGTTCCTCCCCAGTGTGATTAACGCCACGTCTGGGGACTTCAGAAAGGAGGCTAGGAGAGCAGTGAGTCAGAGGGACGTGAGGCCACACAAGGAGGCCAAGAGGAGCAGCTCCCCCACCCCCAGCTTCTCCAACCTGTGTCCTCACTGACCAAGCCAAGACTTAGGCCAGTTCTCCTCAGTCAAGAACAACAAAGAACAACAAAGGCACCTCCCAGGGCCCACAGAAGTGACAAGGCGAGGCCCTGCCAGGAATCAGAGACCTGCCCTGAGCGGGAAGACAGGCTCCTACCGCTTCGCCGAGCCCAGTGCTGCGGCACAGGTGAAGGAGCAGGCCTGGCCAGCCCAGGGACCACAGAAGAGCACACTCTGCCCCACAGCTTGATGCCAAGCTGGCCCTTTGTCCAGATCATCTATCTCATACTGTCATGGCAGACTCCTCAGTTCTTCAGAACACTTCTTCAGGAAGTCCAAATACTCCCCGGCCAGCCCCACCTCTGCTTCCCTTCCTCCTCACTCCGCCCACCTCGGGGAAGTGGGAAGAGGAAAGGCCCGTGGCTTTTTAAAAGTAATTTTTAAGAAGTATCCTAGAAGGGAAACTCATTTCCTTTCTTTCATTTTCCTTCTTTCTTTTTTCTCCCTTAATAATGCAGCGTAGGCTCAGAAACGTACAAGCCTTTTTGTGCTAGAACTGTTTCATGAATATTGTTCTGACAGAAATCTGCGGAAGCTCTCCAGATAGTCAAAACCCCACAGTGACAGCATCTACCTCACAAAGCTGCTTTGCCCCGGCAGCTTCATAGAACACAGAATTTTAGGGCAGTGGCTCCTAGATCAGGCCATCAGCATCCCCGAGAGGACCAGCAAACAGTGCACACACGCAGGCCCAGCCCCAGGCCTACTAAACCTGAGACTCCACGGGCGGGACCCCAGAATCTGCATTTCAACATGCCTAGGATATGACCAATACAGTTATAGTTCGACAGCCTCTGTTCCACGTACTTAAGATCTAAACCATCAGGGACCATCGAATTCAGGGATTCTTTACGTGGAATCCAGAGGGGCTTCAAGAGGTCTGAGGCTTCCCAGAAACTCTAAGTATGTGTGCTTAAGTGCGCTTTTCCAGGAGACATCTATAGTCTATCAGAGAAGACCACGCAGCCGCAGGGGGCAGGCCCTGGCTAGCAAAACTCCCATGGTGGCAGACTACTCCCTCCACCCACCACCCCACCCACCTGGGGTCAGCTCCAGCCTACCCTTACCTGAGAGATCTAACAAGGTACTGTCAGTGAAATCTAACTCTCCTGCAAACACACAAACATGGGCATGTGTCAAAATGCTTGGTTTCTCAGCTTGCTAAGCCACCTGCTGTTTACCTCCAGAGGCTGCCCGGGTCCTGAGGGACTGGGAGCAGGGTCCAGAAGCAGCCGCACACGCACCAGCTGCACCTCGTTCCAATGCACCCTGCCTATACCACCAGGCTCACTTAACTCTGGGGTTTTGTGGTGCTTGAGATGACCCATGCTTTATCCTCTACCAACTCTGAGGGAGCTGGAAACGGGGCCTCTCTCAGGAGGACACAGGATCTCCTGAGTGGGAAGGAGGGGAGGGAGCTGCCCAGACAGCCAGGCAGGCCTCAGGCTTGGATGTCTTCCCTGGTGCTCAACTCTCCATCAGGGCCTCCAAAACCACTCTTCCAAAGAGAACCCAGAGCTCCAGAGAGTTCCACCTCAAGCATTTTTCCCTTCCCTCCCTACTCTACATTACGCTATAATTCCAAGCCAGCTCAGTGATGAACCCTGTTTCCTCTGTATGTCTCAAAGTCCCGTTCCTCTGGATTCCAAGGGAACACGCCACCTCCTCCAGGAAGCCCCTTGTGCCCTCACTGCTCTGCCTGCATGCAGCAGCCACGCTCCCTTCTGTTCTCTTGTTCACTGTGCATCCCCCTCCCCAGCCACTGGGGATGCCCACTCCTACAGGCACCGCACACAGGGTCAAGCTCGTGTGTGCGCCTCTGCCTACGCACACGTGGGCTGGCTTTCCGGCCCTCCGCGGCGGAGTCTCATCCTCCTGCACCAGCTCCTGCGGGCCGGGAAGTCCAGAGCTGTGCCCCCCATCTTCCTATGCCCCGACCTCTGGCACAACCAAGGGGTGAGAAGCAGGAAGCGAAGAGGGGGCCCTGAGCCCTCGTGAGCTGCCATTCCACCCCCACGCCACCCTGGTCCCAGGAGCCACAGCCTGGGTCTCCTCAGGGAGGCTGGACTACTGCTGATGGACAGACAGACAGCAGTCTGTCGTGGTCAAGGCTTCTCTTACCGAAGGTTTCGGGCACCCAGCCTGCAAGAGAAAGAGAAGAGAATGCAGAGACAGCAGGGACTGAGGTTGGGGTTGGCTCCCGCTGACCCCTCCCCTTCTCCTTACCCCGGAACTCGGATGGAGGCTATGAAGGCCCAGAATGCACAGAGACTGTAAGGTGGGGAGCACCTGCCACAGCTCTTGCACTGCCACCTCCAGAACAGAAAGCCACCCGCTCTGCAAGGGGAGAGGCCAGTGGCCCACCCCGCATCGCCACCTCCCCGCCTCCTGGAAACCAAGCGAGAGCTGTGACACTCTTCTGAGAGAAGGTGCGCCTCGTGGCACAGGCGGTAGGAGGCCCTGTCTTCACGAGCCACCAAGAACCAAGTGTAAATAACCCACTCCTGGTGGGGTTGCAGGGCAGGGCCACAGCAAAGCCAAGCCAAAGGAAATCTTGTTTTACTGTTAATTCATTTTGCCTTTTGTGGCTGCTGCTGTAGAAAAAAAAAAAAAAAAAAAGCTGTCTTGGCATGCAATCTGACCCAGAGTAGATGTTCAATAAACCTAAATGGCTGAATGAAAGCCGTACACTCATGGAGGAAGTGATTAAGCTGGTTTTTCAAGCAATGAATTAGGACTCTGGTTGAATCACAGTTGCCACTATGCCTGACGCCGCTCACTAACTCTACCTCTGGTCCTGGCACTCCCTGCCAGCCTCCTTTTCTGACAGCCCATGCCTGGCCTGCTGTGTCACCCCAGCCACAAGCCCTTAACAACAGGAAAGCTTGGCGGCCACCCTCCTTCCTGACACCAGGTGGAGGCATGTGGAACAGAGCGACGACGTGGAGTATGCAGCAGATAAACCCTCGTCTGCTCTCAGGAGTCTGGAACCCCAACACACGCCACTATTTCTGTTCCTCATGCCTCTCTCGCTTGCTCACTTCTCTCTGTCACCTCCTGAAAGACCCTTCCCAGCCAGGTGGTGGCACAGATAGATGTTGGAGTTTGAGGTCTGAAAGCTGATCTGTCTCTCGCTTTTCAGAGAGGACACAGCCCTGTCCCCAGTGAAAATGGGCCACTGGGGCTTTGTGCCTACAAGCAAAGCACTGATTTGCTTCCTGAGCCACATCCCCTGTCACAGAGCTTGGCCACACTGCCTCCCCACAGCAGGCTCCGAAACAAGCATTCCTGGACCTCTCCTCAGCACTCCAATGGCTCCCAGAGGCCTGGAAAGTGAGACATGCCCAACACAGAGCTTCTCCCCCCTCCCAAACCTGCCCTGGCATCACACACCTGACCCCCCCCCCCCCCCCCCCCCCCCCCCCCCCCCCCCCCCCCCCCCCCCCCCCCCCCCCCCCCCCCCCCCCCCCCCCCCCCCCCCAGCCCATGTGCCCCGGACCTTCTCCTGGGAATCTCAGCAGCCTAGTAGCCAGGACCCCAGCTCCTCCTCTCCGAAGCCCTACTATGTACCCGAGAGCTAATGTGCCAACCCACTGTGAGACCCTGGGATCTCCCCACACCAAGAGGGCCACAGAGCCCAGACGCAGGTGAGCACTGTGAGTCCAGCTGCCCTCCCCAAGCTCCTGTTTTGCCTGTCAGTGCCTAGCTGGGTGTCCCATCCATGTGTGCCTTGGGCCTCAAAGAATCTCTGTGGCCGTGTCAATAATGTCACGCGCCATTTACTACTGAGCATTCAAAAGGTGCCAATGTCTGCATTAGGTGACCTCCATACACAGGAGCTCACTTTACCCCCACAGGTGCACACTGGAAGAGAGTGCCAGGTCCCCAGGAGGGCCAGTGACAGAGCCGGGAACAGCCACGCCTGAAGTCCAGCTGCCTCCACGCACAACAATGCGTGCCCTCGTGCACCTGGAGGCTCCATGTTCCTGTGCTGCTCTACCCTTGCTTGTGCTGAACGCTGACAGGCCACAGGGTCCTCCTCTCCACCAGCACGTGAGCTCTGGAACAGGAGTGGTGACCCACAGGGCAGCCCGGTCCTGAGCTTAGTGTCTAGAGTGATTGGGGCCGCCTAGACCAGCATGATTACAGAGATTCTGGCCTACACTCACCTTTGTCGGGGTTGAAGATTCGGAAGAGAGCAGGGCAGGAGACCAGGACTGTCTCGCCGATATGGGCTGCCCTCCAGCACGTGATGTTGTCCCACATGCCAGGGCAGCCTGGGTGAGGGGCAAGAGAACCATGGTGAGTGTGGGCTAGCCACACACGGCTATAACACACACACCCAACACACCACAGCCAGACACTCAGACACGAACTCATGACTGGATATGCCACATGTTTACATTAATACATACACACAGTGTTACTCAGGACTACACACAGTTTAAAAGGAGGAAAGGCACGGCTTCCTCCCTTCAGGAAGGAGGTGAGGCACAAGTCATGGAGTAGGGAGAAAGTCTCACCTGATTTTGTAGCGTACCCTGTGGGACAAAGGGGAGAGAAGCCCCGGGCCAGGGAAGAATGAGGTGACTCTGGAAGCCCCGATGGCTTCCTCTCCAGCCTCCCCACCTCCCCGCCTCCTCCAGCAGTCTCCACACCACCACGAGGTCTGGCCTCAGATGCCTTCCTACTTGGGTCGACAGGTCTTGGGCTAGGTGGACAGAGCCAGGACTACCTGGCCGGAAGATGCTTTTCTGCAGTCTCCACCCACCCCCTGGGAACAAGGAGCTGGCACCATGCTAGCGCTTGGAGGAGGAGCACAAATTCATCAGTTGGGAAGAGGGGAACCATGCAGACCAAAGTTGTAGCATGCCAAGGCTGGTGCTCTAAAAGGACAAGGAGCAGCAAGAGATGAGGAGGCGGGGGCCACTGGGAGCCACTGGGAGGCCATCTCAGTGCCATAGGGAATGTGTCCTGGGAGGTTTTAGAAAACTGTAAAGACTTGATATCTGAACAAGAGCTGTAAAGAAGACATCAAATACGGTGACAAGCTAATCAGATCTGGTATTCAGTGTTGCCCTGAATGCCCTGCTCTGCACGTTCCCTTTCCTGCTGGTACCTGTTTCCTGTTCCTCCATCTGTGTCCTTCATCTGTACTGAACCAATTCACACCAAGGTCAACAGTGAGCTCTTTGTTGCCACGACCAAGGAGCACTGCTAGGTTATGCTCTGCCCAGCTGACAGCTGCCCTGCCCTGGGCCACCTGCCCACTCTGGATCTGTATGCGGCCACTCCCCAGGGCTGAGCCATGGCCAGGTACCTTTAGACATCCTTGCTTTGAAGGTCCAAGACAACTCAAACACAGCACCTCCTACCGAACCCTCATCTGCCTCTGCCTGGCCAGCAGCCAGTGGCCTCCCTTACTCCACCTCCTTCTTACGCTTTATCTCCAGCTCTGCCATTTTCCCCTCCAGATGTCTGCCAAACCCACCCCTTCACTCGGACCAGTGAGAGCCTTCTGAGGGGGTTCCTCCCTGAAGCCCACCCACCTAGGATCCCAAGATTTTGAACATGAGCATCTGACTGAGCCGTACATCTAACCACAACTGAAAGCTTTCCGCCGTCTTAGAACAGTACACTAACGGGATGCCCCACTGCCTCCCGCTCACTTTCACTCCAGCACAGGTTAGTGGCAGGAGGGGTCACTCAGGGACAGAGGCAGTGTGAGAAGAGTGGAGTGGGCAGTCCTAGGGACCCTATCGTGACAGGGTGAGTCAAGATACACATAGAGATATCATTAAGAGTGTGGAAAAGGCCGTGGAGGAGGCAGCAGCAGGAGCAGAGGGGGCCTCTGTGTCCCACCAGGAAAGCCAGAGACCACATGTCCCACCTCACAGCCCTCTGGGAGGATCAGCAAACTCAGGCATGACAAGTCCCCCAAGCCACACCAGGCTCGCTCCATGCGTGTCCACTCTGCCATCAGACTGGTTTCATTATTTCAATTAGGTGTCCCTGGGGGCTACCTTCCCAAGAGGGGCCCACCCAGGCAGGGAGGTGATGAAGACAGCCCTGCAAGGTGGAAGGAAAAGCAGGAAAATAGCCACTGGGCCATCCCAGGGGATGCCTGAGAGGTCCCAGGCAGGAAAGGGGCCCAGAGCAGGTGTCATGAGGCCATCGTCTCTCCATCAAGGTCCAGGAACCCCAGGGATTGGCTGGGCTAGAAAGCACCTGAAGCTTTGGAGCACAGACAACTGCCTCTCAGAATTCAGACCTTGCTATTTAGAATTCCTGTGCAGTGACACTGGCCTATGGTACCTTCCTCACGAACAGAGTTTGAGAGTGGTAAGCACCACAGAGTACAGCACAGAGGAAGGACGCCAAGGCCCAGATGAAAGACCAGGGCCCCATCTCAGCGATGACGCCTGCCGCTCATTACAGCAGGACTTCTTCCCTGCGAGCGGTGGGCTGCGACATGTCCTCGAAAAAGAGCCAGCAGCACCACTTTGGCTGCTGCAGCCCATGTTTACTGTGGACCAGCCGTGGAGCGTGGCTGTGTTTGGCCCAGGCCCTAGAAGCCCCAACCAGCAGATGTTCCCGTAATGTGGAACTTTAGGCCCTGGCACAGCCAGCTGTCACTGCCAGCTGACAGTGCTGAGGTCAGAGGGCCACTTCAACAGTAGGAGCAAGGGCAGGAGGGCTGAGGGCAGGAAGAGACACAGGGTTTAGGCCGGGTGGGATGGAAGTCAGTGGCACAGGGGCAGGGTACATTCTCTTAATGGTGACGAAGTGAGCACCTGCCGTATCCCAGGCACCAGGTGGGCACCAGGGCTACTGACAATGCCAGTGAGGTACGTTAGATTTCAGAGCGAGGGAGAAGGGCAGGGTCTCCCCTTAGCACATTCACTGGAAGCCCCATGGCTTGTGTTCTGCCCTCCTTCACCATAAGTCGTATTTCTATTGTGTACAGGAAGAGCCAGGGGTCTCAGGTACTTTCCGCTTTGGGGGTCCAGAGCTCAAATGCAGAACAAAAGCATCACCAAGGACTTGCAGGTGCTTCAAGGATGGCTGGGTCTGCCTTCCAAGGGGACTGGAAGTCTCCCACCCTACCCTGTGACCTGGGAATGCTAAAGGTCTATCTGCCACACCTCTCAAAGCCATGTTGGTGTCTCTTTTTATCCACAGCCTAGGTCCTCTCGAGAGTCCTAGGGCCAATCCCAGCAGCACTAGTGTAGGTGGGAAGCCTCATGACCCCACGGCCCAAATCCCACCGTCTGGATTTGGGGACACTGTCCTAATGGACCCCATTGGGAGTTCTCAGCTGTGGAGCTTAGGAAGGCAGGAGGCTCTTGAGAGAGCCTTGTGTTTCCCTAGCTGGGGCAGTGACATTTTCTCTGCCCTTCACTCAACATGTGTTAGCTTTGCCCTTCCAGGCATACTCAAGACCCAGCACAGCTTAGAACTGTTGGAACTGGAAGGCATAAAGATGCCTTTCCTCCTCCTCCTTCACCTCTTTTATTTCCTCCTCCTCCTCCTCTTACCCTTTCTATTCTCCCTTTCCCCTTTCCCTACCCTTATTTACTTATTTATTCTAGAAATACTAGAGCCAGGCACTGAAGAATAGCACAGGAGTGAAGAGAAAGACCCTGCCTCAGCCTTACGGAGCTTGTAGCCCAGATCACGTAGTAACTTTGGAATGTCACGCTGAACGTCAGGGATCACTGGTGGATATTTGATTCCTAGTGCTGCTAGACATTTGTGACTAAGCTTAGTGTACTCAAATGGCACAACTTACCACTTAGAGTTCTGAGGGATCAGAATTTTGAAATGGGCCAACTGGGCTAAAATCAAGGCACCCAAGGAAGGCTGGCGATTTCAGGAAAGGTTGCTTTTCCTTGCCTTTTCCAGACTCAAGCTGCCTCACAGCCCCATTCCACTTCTGCAAAACCAGTGCCATTCTCAAACCTTGTCCAATTCTCCTGTCTTCTGTCACTTTCAAGGAATTCAGTTACTCTTTGTCCAACCAAATAACCTTCTCATTATCTCCTCATCTCAAGACAGCATCCTTTTGCCACGTGAGGTCACACAGTCAAAGGTTTTGAAGGCTGGGATATGGGCGTGTATTTCTGGGAATGGTCAGAATCTTATTCTGCCCACCACAGAGGGTTTTAAGAGAAGGATGCCTGTGATCTGGTTTGGTAGCATGGGGAAACAGTACATTTTGGTAATGGAAAATCATAAATGCAGGATCTGCCAGCACAGGACATGACAGTAGCCCAGGGAGGCAAAGCAGGGACTGATCAGAGGGATGTCAGCAGAGATGGGCAGAAATCCTGCACAAGACAGTCTAAATGGAGGAATAGCATGGCTTGGTGGCAGAATGGCCGGATGTAGCTGGCAAGGTGCAGGAGACTGCAAGTGCTTACTTACTGTTATCATGACTTATCATCGGGTCCCATGTAAGTGGGTGGAAATGTTGGACTACTCCTCTCTCTCTCTCTCTCTCTCTCTCTCTCTCTCTCTCTCTCTCTCTCTCTCTGCTCTCAGAACCTTTGGAGACTACATGCAGAGGCCACATGATGAGGGTGGTAGTGTTCCAAGACAGAAAGAGCCTGGACCCCTGAATGACTGTGCACAGCCAGGTTCCATCTCTCACCAAACTGGCCTATGACATGTGCAAGAAAGTAATGTCCCTAGGCTATGTCTCTGAGATTTTAAAGTTGATTTGTCACTGCAACATGGTCTGGGTTGTCTTGATTCATGAGCTGAGGGGAGAGGGGTTCTAGGGATGTCACCACTGTTTCTGGCTTGTGTGTCAGTTGTACGGACAGACAGATGGATGAATGGATGGCTAGCCACAGCAGAGAAGGCTGGTGGGGAATCAATTAGGCAAGTTGGAAGTGAACAGTTTAGGGTATGTTAGTTTGACACAGAGCCCAGTAGAGGCAGGCGTCACAGAGGCAGTCAGAAAAAAATCCAGGATCCAGAGTTGAAAACTCAGGCTGGAGACGAAAACAGGGGCGCTCAAAGCCATGTAGGCCATAGGTTTGGATGGGTCACCTCACAAGGGAATAGAGCTAAACAGGCCTGGTCCCGAAGGAAGAAATGCTGACAGAGAAGAGGAGCTGGTGGGTGACTGCGGAGGAAACACGGGCCAGGCTAAGGACACAGCAGCCAGGCAGCCCATGTCAGGGGACAGCAAGTGCAGCCAATGCCAAGTCCCGGAAAAGGCCGGAAATCAGAACAGATCTTCTGCTTCTACCCAAACCCCGCTCTAGGCCCTCCTGGCACCTAGGAACTTGGTCCAGGTAGTCTGGACAGTGTGCAGCCTTGGCGTGCCACACATTCTCTCTAGGGCTGCTCCCACCTGGGACGAGCGACCCAAAGCAGCCAAGGAACGGCGGCAGTGATGTGACAGCAAGAGGGACCAAGTCCACTGAAGGAGGTTGCACTGAGAGAAAATGCAAGGGCCATTAGCCTCTGACTGGAACAAAATGAGGAGCTAAGCTCCGGTTGTCATGGTGATAATTTTGCCCAATTCCACACAGTGTTCAAAACTCGTGAGATCGGGAACACCGGGGCGACAGACAAAGCCTCGTCTCTTCCTGAACACCACGATGCTCAGGTATTTATTAAAACAAGATGTCCACTGCAGCCTACAATTCAAAGGTAAAAGGGCTCCACTTGCTGAAATCCACTTCACAGCCCCAATTTCTGTTCCCTATAAGGAGCACCCCTGTGAGGTAAGTGCTGTGCGGGAGGAGAAGGGGGCAGGACCATAGACACAGCCCTCCCCTCCCGAAGTCAGCCATTCTCTAAGTTTGGACCCCAGCCCAGCAAAACCACCTTGAACCCATCAGAAATGAAGGTACTCAGGCTCCACACAAGCTCAGGAATCAGAAACTCGAAGTGGGTGTCACCAACATGCCTTCTAACAGGTCCCCAGGAGAGTCTGATGTGCTCAGGTTCAAGAACAAGTGGGAGAAAGAAAAACAGACTTGGCTAGAAACAGAACTCTTTGTCAAACTAGCACCAAGCCCTAGAGGCAATCGGCTCCTCAGAGGGAGGGTCCCTGCAAACAACAGTGCTTCCCCATGCCCAGGGCCTGGCCAGCCCCAAGCAGCTGGGAAGCCCAGGAGGCAAGGGCAGGGAAGCTGGGCTAAGCCTGGAAGTGGTTCCCTCCTCGGGGTCTCTACCATTACAGGGAGGCTGGAGTGGGGCAGCTGAGGCTCGGGACAGTCCTCAGAGACTGGGCCCTAACAGCCCTGAGCAGGCTTTCCCACCTTCCTTTCAAGTCTCCCGTGTCCCGCAGGAGTCAGAAAGCAAGCCACTTCCACTGCCTGCACCCATCCCCTCACCCACACTGCTCTACCCTCCCAGCCCCTCGCTGAGCTCTGTGGCTTCCTCCCCGAAGACCACCATATACATGACCACCTCATCGTGGGGTGGCAGTTCAAGAGCCAGTGAAGACCTGGCATTTAAAGGAACAAAGGTGTCTTCCCAGAAGCCCCATGCTCAAACCACATTCACAGCGACATCCACCCCTCACCTCTAACAGGTCAGGGTTCCTGTCCTGACTGCCTTCACTAGATTTAAGAAAATATGAGGACACAGACAAAATGTATATCAGCATGAGCAAATAGAGAAAGTTTATATTCAGCCATGCGCCACAGAATGGCACTGAATCCACAACCAACTACTCAGACCACGGTGACTCTAAGAGGTTATAACAGAACCAGAGAACTACCACCCACGGAGCGGGTGCCACGGCCACCACCCTGCAAGCCTCATGCACATGTGCGGGGTGGTGCCAGCTGGCTGAAACCCGCGCATGAAGCATCACAGACACCACTATGTGCCGAATAGATGCCAAAATGAAAGTAAATCTGCCTTGCTGGTTCACATGTTCACTTTTATCATTGTTGTAGAACACATTTCTATTTATATATAAAAATGTACTGCAGCCTCAAATGTTCACATCAGGGTACTGACTACCTAGCTCATGCAGTCTCTGATGTTCACACGCCACACCCAGCATTACAATTCTCTGAAGGCATCCCCATCGTTAGGCTGTGTGTGTGTGTGTGTGTGTGTGTGTGTGTGTGTGTGTGTGTGTGTGTGTGTGTGAAGCACTGCTATGAGTTCACACAGATCCTAGGACAAGCTACTGGCTCCCTTTGGCCAATCTCAAGTAATGCCTCAGGGACTTTGCTGCCCTCTGAGCAGCACCTGCGCAGTGTGTGCTCAGGGCCAGTACAGGCAGGAGAGGGCAGAAGTGGAGGGCTGGTGACTCTGGGGTCACCCTGAGCAGAACACACAACTCGTTGGTCCTTGCTGTTCTTAGTCGGGTCTTAGCCAATGTTGTGGTCCCTGGTCTGGCCTCCCTTGGCTACGGTGGCTGCTCCCAGACCTGAGATCGCATGAGCCCCTGATGTGTTCATTCTCTGGTCAAACCAGTGGTTCTCACGTATGAATGCACTTGAGAATCACCTGCTTATATACATCTCCTTAGAGTCCCATCCCTACCCAGATGCTGGTGATGTTGGGCTGGGGAAGGGCCTAGATATCAACCAGCACCTTACAATGCTGCCAAGGGCATCACTGCAATGAGCTGGGTCACTGCCTATATTTCACAAATATGTTTAATTGTGAGCTAAGAGGCCGAGCTCCAGCAAAGGAGGTCCCTAGGAGCAGACCTAAGGCTTATATGGGTGCAGGGGGAAACTAAGGTCTCCTTTGGCAAGTGATAGCAGGCTAACACTGTCCTACAAGGCCCTGGAAAGCTGCTAAGGCCACCTCCTCTGAAGGCCCCATGAGGAAGGCTTTCCCACCTCAGCCTTTGGGACCAGCGATGTAGACCCCAGGCCAATGCACCTCCTTCCCCCATTGTGTCTCCTCGCCTGGTCTCTGCCCGCCTCTCCTTCCCCAGCAGGTCACTAGGGGATGAGATCTTTCACTATCCTCACTCTTAAAAACCCCTCAGACTCTGCGCAGTTAGGAGTACAGGCCTCTGGGCACACACTCAAGACCTTCCTCTCCAACTTTCTCCCCAGCCTTGTTTCTACTCCCTCTGAGGCTTGACCTTTCCCTCCAAGAAGGAGGACAGTGAGGGCGGGTGCCTCCTTGCTCTGAGCTGCAGTGTGGTGCAGTGCGCAGTATCATGGCTCTGAATTCACCCATCACTCCACTTTTCCCGGCTGTTGGCTTACTGGGTAGCAGGCAGAGAACCAGAGTGCTCCAAGTCGGAGTAACCTCCTCTGTAACATGGGAGCCCAAACCCTATCCTGCCAGGAGTTTGGTGAGATTTACAAGAGCTGGGAGTGTGCACACCCCAGAGACCCTGAGGCCTAGTCATTCAATGCCAGTAACTCCAGCTCCTATCCGCTCCCTGGTCTCTCCCCACCACACTCAGGCCATCTCCACTGGACCTGCTCTCCATCTGCCCTCTGGAGCTCAGGTCTGGCCTGCAGGCCCTCCCCAACTCCTCCAGTCAGCCTTTCCAGATTGTTCCAAATGGCAATGCCCCGTGTCCTAGAAACATTTCTGCACCACACAGAAAAATTCAGATCTGGTATAGGACAGCCCGCCTTGAGCCTCTACCACGGTGAGGTGAGCATGTGTAATGACCTCCAGGTCCCAGCTGAGTATTTAGCAAATGCCCCACATATTCCATGGTTTGATTGTCTAATGCAAACATCTTCTGGGGCAGGTGTTTTTCCTCCATTCTGCAGACAAGAAAAGTAAGGTGGTAAGTGCCCTTCGAAGGTGCCACTGCTGGTGACTGTGAGGCTGGAGGTCGACAGGATACAGGCTGTCTGAGTTCAAGTACCACCTCTGTTAACGGACTGTGTCTCTAAACAAGGTGCACATCTCTTCCTTTGTGCCTTGGTTTTGTCACCTATACACAAGCACAGTGAGAAATCCAGACCCCTAGGTTGCTGTGGTGAGCAGAGAACCACCACAGCGCCCTACACATAGTGAGACCAAGTACACACTGACCATAGCACCACCTTCCATTCCAAAAGGGGAAAGTGTAAGGCCCAGAACAGAGCCTCAGAGCTGGTGGTGCAGCTGGGCCCCACGTCCTGCTGCTCTTCGCTTCTGCTTAACTCACCCTCAGGCCAAGCCGACAGTGCCCCACCTTTGACTCAGTGGAGGGCAAGGGTAGGAGAAAGGCGAGACCCTCTCCTCAGCACACAAGAGGCGGAAGCCACTTCTCGTCAGGGCTCTGCCCTCACCACTTGCAGAATCTCTGCCTGCGCCTCTCCAGACCTAGCTTGCACCACTCCTCCCTGCAGTTCTCCTCTGCTGCCTGGGCCAAGATTTACCCTCCCCACGCCAGCAGGAAGCACTCCCCCCAACACACCCTGAGTCCCCAGCACTGGCGCCACTCCACCCCATGGGGTCACTGCAGTAAACAGTTCTCTGCCCCTGCCCCTAGCGCTGCCTTTATGCCAGCCAGGCAGCCAGGCCAGACCTCAAGCTCCGGTGCCTCCTGAGTCCTCTGAGTGAAGGAGAAGGTGAGGGATGAGGGCAGCATGAGCCCGGCAGGGGACGAACAAGTAAGTAAGTGAATGAGTGGAAGGGCGAGCGGGTTTCCTCCACAGGCTTTGGGCCCGCCGCACAGATGGGGTTTTGGAAACGACCTCTGGCCAGCCCTGATACAGGGGCCCTGCAAAGGGCCAGACAGAGTCCTGGGTAAAGTCGCAGGATGCCCGGAGACACCGCTGCTGCTCCTCCCAGGCTACAGCTCCAGCAGACAGGCACATGACACACAGGTCCTGGCACACAGCGAGACGAAGTACACGCTCACCACCACACCAGCCTTCAGACAGGGGCTATGGGGCTCCGGCCTCCTGGCCCCTTGTTCACATGAACTCCCGGGCCTGGAGCACCCTCCCTCCTGTCTAGCCACCCGTTTCACTGCACCACACGCCACCTGCCCCTTGGGCCCAACGCAGGGTCTCAGCTCCAGCTTCTCATCCGAACAACCTTCTTCTGCCAGCCCAACCCTGTGGGCAAACCTGTCCTGCTCTTTCTCAGCCAGGTTCAACATGTAGGGGCAGCCAACAGGCACAGAGCCCACCCATCGCCCCTACCCCACCCTCCACCCTCCTAGATGCGTGCATACTGCATTCCAAGACTGGAGATGCAGAAACAATGGCCCTCTGGAAGGCAGGGCACTGGGGCCCAGGCCCCCCACGGGCTCTCAGTAGGTACTGCCCTAGAGACCTCATTTCGCCAAACAGGGACTTGGACCTGATTGGCTTTCTCTTTTCTTTCTTTCTTTTTTTGTTTTGTTTTGTTTTTTGAGGCAGGGTATCACTCTGTAGTCCAGGCTGGTCCTGAACTATGAGAATCGGGCTGGCTTTCAACTCATGGTAATCCTCCTGCCTCAGCCTCCCGAGTGCTAGCATTACAAGCATGTGCCACTGCTTGGACCAGATATTCTCCAGTCTAGGTTTTCTCCAGCTGTGCATCATCTGGGTCTCTGCCTCAGTTTCCCCAGGTGGTGGGGCCAGGAATCCACTTTCAGCCTTAGCTAGTTCATGGCTGCAGGGAAGGCCAGGAGGGCCAACAGCACCTCCCTTTCTCAGTCAGTCTTCACTGAGAAGCAGCTGGCTGCGGAGCTCAGTCCAGTGGGATCACTGTATTAACTGGGCTGCAGGTTAATAAAGTCTTCAGGCCAATGGAGCTCAGTGGAGCTGGGCGGATCCAGGGGGAGAAGCACATCCTTCTGGCTGGGGCAGCAGCTTCTCCATGGGGAGATAAGCATCCTGCCCTCCCCCAAGAGGCGGGAGTAAAGCAGGGTGACCCCATGATACCACCCCCAGCCCTGACTACCAGTCGGGTAGGCCGCAGAGGGCACCCTGGCCTCCGTGGGTCTTCAGGCCCCACCAGCATGGGGGTGTGAGGGGGAGACATTCCCCAGGATCACTGGCTGTCACCAAGGCTATGCCACTCCCACAACGTGAAAGTTGAAAGGCATTTTTTGGGTTATCTTCTGGGTTAGGGGTGTTGTAAGCATTTATAGGAAGAAGTTGGGGCTGCTAAATGTCCTGCAGTGTCTGGTCCAATCTAGACAGGACACAGTACCCCTCCCCAGATGCTCAAGACTCCCAGGAGAAGCCCCACACAGACAGGCTTGGCGACTGGGCTGCCCTCGGCCTTGCCCCTGGTTTCTGATGGAATGAGCATAGGAGAGCAACGACCCCGCTGTCCTGCCCTCAGCTGACCAGGAGCTCCACAGCTCACCCTGCCGGCCACCAATAAACTCTCAGACAGCCCCTTTCAAGACCAGGCACCTGCCCTATCCAGAATGCTGCAGAGGAGAAGGTGGCCCAGAACAGCCCTAAGCCAGCAAGGGCAGGCGGGCCCCAAGCAGGGAGACCCTGGAGTCACTGCCCAGAGACAGGAATACCAAGACAGCAAAAGGTTTTCTGAGGGCCCCAGAGCCTCTCCGTAAGGTGGGCAGAAGGCTGGGAAATTGCTTCTATAGGACAGCCTGCACGAGCACAGGACACCACACCCCACTCACCTGGGATGGAGTCATTCCAGACCTGCTGCTCATTGTCCTTTTGGATTTTCTCCAGGCACATGGCTTGCTCCTTCTTGAAGATGCAGTCAGAATGCATGGTGGTGGCCTGCAAGGGGTGGACAGTGACAGGTGGTAAGGAAGTCCACCTACGAGCTCTCCTACCTAAACTGCAGAGGCAGAGTACTGGCAGAGAAGCAGCAAAGTGACAGACACATTTCAAGGCCAGGTCAGGGCCTGGTAGCACCATCCCAAGGGCTTCCTAAGTCATGATGCACGGCCTAGCACAAACCCCACTTTCTCCCTGGGCCTCAGTTTCCATAACTTATAATAATATCAGTAAATATATGTAGCATTTTACTAAATGTTGGCACTAGTCTAAGGGCCTGGTGTGTGTTCATGCATTCATTTATTTCAAGAATACTGTGAAGCGGGTATTACTTTTTATTACTTTACAAGTGTGGAAACAAGTACAGAGACTTTAAGTAACATGCTAAAAGTCCTATGTCAATCCAGACAGAGAGGCTCCATGGACTGTAAGGCTACCACTACACTTGACAGGGGCAAGCTAGCAACGGGGGACAGGAAGAGAGCTCTGGGGAGACAGCAGGAGGTGCGCCCCAGCCACTGCAGGGGAAGGAGGTGGGCAGTGTTCACTGAGGCCTACTCACCACTCTCTTGTGCAGAGAAGAAACTGAGGCTCAGAGAAGAAACCAAAGCCCACGGTCACACAGTAGGTTAGTGGCAGAAAAAAATTCTCACTCAGGACCAAGTGACTTCATAGCTGTACATTCCTACTGTGACAGCTGTCTCCATACACCATCACTTTAGCCCAAATCCCCAGGGCAGAGACAGTGTCCTGGGGACCACTGGTAGTATGCAGCAGCCACAGGTGCCTGAGCTGCCCCAGCAGCACTCAGGGACCTTTCCCACAGCGGTGCAGGCAGCTTCTTAGAGAGGGGTGGGCTTTTCTGTAGTCACGCAGAAAGACTAGGAAGAGGTTGGCCTGGTTTCTGTGGCTCGGAGGATAGTACAGCCAGTCCTGAGAGCCACCTCTCTCCATGTCCCTCATAATCCTTGCTCATGGGACATGGGAGCAAAATATGCGGTCCTGAGTTCAAGTCTAGCAGGACCTCAGAGGCTAGAGATTAGAAGGCCAAAGAGCCTTCTGCAGCCCTAATCAGGATCGGCAAGAGCTGAGCAAGTTGTATACTGCACAGCTCTAAAGCTTACCACACGTGTTGCCACCATACTAGATTTGAAAATTTTGAACTAGGTCTAGTGCTGGTGGCACATGCTCGTAATCCCAGCACACTGGGAGGCTAAGGCAAAAGGACCTCCCTGTTCAAGCCCAGCTTGGGCAACTCAGTGCACTAGCAAGGGCCTGTCACAAAAGAAAAGAAACTTTTAAAATGGGCTGGGGGCAGAGCTCAGTGAAGGAAGAAAGGAAGAAAGGAAGGATAAAAAGGAAGGAGAAAGAAAGGAAGGAAGGAAGGGAGGGAGGGAGGGAGGGAGGGAGGAGAAAAGGGATTATGTAACAACATCTGGTCCAACCAGAACAGGGTCTTCAGGAATAGTGTCTTCTCTAATTCACACAATGGTGTTAGATGGTCTGGTGGAGCTATTGGCAGGGATGCCCTTGGCTAATGGTACACAGGACACAAGGGCTCAGGTGATGGGAACTCCAGAACAGCTGCAGAGGGATGGTCCTGGCCCTTACCACAGGCAACAGGAGGAAGGTAGCCAGGGGGACCTGCAGGACACTGGCCATGGTGCGCCTCAGCTGCCACAGCTGGCCTCCACTCCTACCAGCCACCAGTCAGCTGGATGATGTCCACAGCCTGTGGAGGAAGGAAAGGCATGCCCCCGTGAGTCACGACCTCCAGCCTCCAAAGGGCAGAATCCTTCCGCTCCCAGGTCCGTCCATTCTTTACTCTCCTTCCAGCGAAGGTGCAGAGCTCTTAGTCGGTGCCAGGCTGCGAGGACACAGCAGCCATGCTGGCTCAGACCTTCAACCTCCTACAGCTTTCTCCTGGGCCTCAGACCAAATCTGGCAGTCTCCCCTTTCCTCACAGCGACACTATGGCTGGCACACACATACGCATGCCCACCTGGAGATAACAGGTCTGCCCTGCTATGAAGTGTGAGTGTGTGGTCGCACCAGCACCTACGTAAACTGAGGCTGGCGGTGACACGAGCCTCGCACGCATCTCTTGTCCATTGAGGGCTTGGCATACTTGCCATGCACACTCTTTTGCACAGCCAGATCTGCCAGTGTAGACAAGGACGCTAACTGAGAGGCTGGAGAGTAACACTGTGAAAGGAGCCAAGACACGAGCAATCCTGTGGCACGGAGCGCCCCCTGCAGCTGGGATGGCCCACCTCCCTCCAGAATGCTCTGCGGGGGAGATGAGCTGCTGTTCAATCACACTCTCTTAAAGGGCCTCTGCCCCAGTCCCCCGGCGCATGCCTTAGCAAGCACAAGCTCCTTCACCCTGCCTCATCCCACTTTGCTCTCAGCGTGACGTGACAGGCTGCTGCCATGAGTGCTTACATCTGAGTGTGTCAGGAACTCCAAGGGCACAGGTGCACAGAGCTGGGCCATAGAAGGGTCCAGACTCGTTACCAGGATTCAAACAAGATGGCTTTGAGAGCCCAGCTCATTCCCAGAAGTCTACTCTGCCTCTAAAATTGGTCCTGAATATATATACCCTGCAGCCCTGCAACTCCACATCTGGAGAATATTTGCATTTGGATTAAAAGAAGCATGTGCAAAGCTCTTCATCACAGAACCATTTAAAATAGCATCCACAGCAGAAAAGGAGACAGCAAGGAAGCCACCAAGCCAGCGCAGCTAGACCGGCCCTGGCCCTACAATGGAGTACTATGCAGCTAGTTGTAAAGTATTACTGTTAAGAGCTATAAAAAGGTTGGGCAGACCTGTGTCAGGCACCACTGACTTACACATGCCTGGTTCTGGGGCCATGCGGGGCTAGAGCAAGCCCTCCTCAGGCATCCCAACCTGAGGCCTTGTACTCATGCCCAGCATGCATTGCTTCTGTCAGCTGGGCCAGTGCGCCCTGGCTCTCTGCCCAACCACACCTCCATCACCCGCTTCTGCCTCTCCCAAGGCTTCCCAGAGCTTAAACTAGTGGGAAGCAAGCACCCAAAAAGGAGAAAGAAAGCTGGCTTCAGGAAGTCTGCACTAAAGGAAGCCCCAGCTTCTCCAGCAGCCTAGAGCGTACTCGGAGTCGCCAAGGGACACGTGGAGAAGCTCTGAGGTGCCCAGGGTCAGGAGCAATGCGAGCCCACCCTCCTCCTCCTGCAGGCTGGGAAGGGCTGGTGCAGGGGGGATAGGGAGCCCTGGGCTATGCCAGACACTCAGACCTCTATCCCTACACCCGTCCCAGCCCCCTCCATGCTCTGGTGGCCACTGTCTCTGGCAGTGCACTAGTGGTCTCCAAAGGGCTTCATCCCCTCCAGCAGACTGGGAGCCCATAGCTCTGCCTCTAGAGAGATGGCCTCCTGACCTGCCTGGCTGCCATAGAGGAATACCGGGCTCCAGGGGCTTCAGTGAGGGCAGAGGCCATCTTTCCTGCCCAAAGGGGTGAGAGAAGCTGTAAGACAGAAGGCTTCAAGATCACTTTCCCACCTCTTGGATCACTGCAGGCCCAAGATGTGAAACAAAGCCCCTGGTCCTCCAGACACCCTGAGATGGCAGCTGTGCCAACCCTTTCTGGACAGGGCTGCCCACCAGTGGACACTCACTGCTTCCTCCCCAAGTGCTGACCTCATGGCCCAGTGAGCAACCTGGAACCCAATGGCATCCACGTGCACACACCTTGCAAAACACACCCTGGGAGCAGACCTTGCTGCAGCTGCCGGAGCCGGCGCTGGTTCAGGTCTCGGGTGACATCATGAGAGTTAGGCTTACACGGGCGCTCTCTTCACCTTCATTAGGAACCATCAGGGATAACACCGACACCCGTGGCAGGCAGGCCCCGTGGAGGAGGCGGGGGCAGAGTGCCGCAGGCTCTCTGTGCTCTGAATCTCTGTGTCTCTGTCTCTCTCACAGACATACATATACACACAAATGCACACAACAGAGAAAACAGTTCCACAGAGATGAGCACTAAGACACATCAGCCCCTTGAGACGGAGACATGTGTCCCAGGGCTCCCACTTGAAAGTACCAATACAAACTCCCACAAGAGGACACACAGGTGGTAATTCCTTCAGGGACCCACAGACACTTCCACAAACATAGACACACACACACACACACACACACACACACACACACACTCTTCTCCACAGACACACAGGCACATACCGGCACAGAACAAAAGCATATGCAAAAGCAAGCATACAACCACCAGGCCACTCGGACACGGTCACCAGGCAGGACATGTGTGCCTCACTCAGTCTGCAGAGACATCCAGTCACATCAAGACAAGGAGAGCGGTGCTGGTGCCATTAGAGGTGTAGATGGAACACGCAGCCTGCATACATGTGTGCACACCAACACACACATGTGTAGGGAGGCCTGCTGCAGGCAGGGTAGCTGCAGAGGACTAAACAAGGGAGACAAGAGACCGCAGCCCGGCCTGGCCCAGCTCTCTGCCGTGGAACCAGGACAGAGCTGTGCCCCAGCCCAGGGCCACAGGATAAAGAAGCTGGGGACTCTCAACACGGCACCTCCTCTGGAACTCCTCTGCTGCCCTCCCCTGCTTCCCCCACTACAGTCCCACTGCCCAAATGGATGCATTCAATCCCCAGCAGAAAAGAGAAGAGACAAAGCCCGGAGCCTCCAGGCCCCGACTTCCCATGTGCCCACTCTGGGGACCGCAGGGGTGCCCTCCAGCGGGCTCCCCAGGGCAGCCATGTCCTCCACCCTCCAGGATTCCAGCTCTTCACCTGTACTAGCCAAAGCTCAGCATTGTGTCCCAAACCTAGTGCTCTTCAGGGAGCACGTAGGCTTCTTCAGCCCAGGACGGTCTCCCAGACGGCCCCCTCCCCAGGATGTGCCACTCAGACCTGCCACCTGCTTGGACTCCTCCCCATCCCAGCCTTCTCAGGAAACAGGCTGTGACTCACCAGCTGCTGACTGTCCCCACTGGGTGGGAGGGACCCGCAGACCATGCATCCCCAACAAAGTCCTCCAGCAGTACCCACCCAGGGCAGCAGCCTGGGGTCCCGGAGGGGAGCTCTGAGGTCTCTCTGCACCCTTCCGGCCAACCCTGAGTACCACAGCTCCCTCTGCCATGTGGAAGCCTTCAGGGACGAGACGATGACGCCACCCCCTCCTCCTCAACTTCCCCAAGCTGCCAGGGATCCCCTCAAAGGAGGACCAGGCCATAGCCAGGGATCCGACACTTCCTGTCCCTCCCTGGGACATCTCAGGAGTACTTGGCCGCCCTACATCCTGAGGCACCCTCCTGCATGCAGGCTGTGCTGTGCAGTTGCAGTGGAAGACGACTGAGCCCGCTCCAAGCACGGGGTGAGGCAAGGGACGAGGAGCACTCATGCCGGTGCTACTCCAAGGTGTGGACAAAGTTACGTAAGCACACCACAGGGCACGGCGGCAAAGAGCGAGGACCACACACGTGTTAACCGCCATCCTCTCACCACTTTGTGGTCAAGCTATTTGCTGTGGCCCTTGCTGTCACCCCGCACCCAGAGCCTGTGTCACGTTCAGGATGGGAACAGCAGCCTGCTGCACCTTTATTTGCCAATAGAACACTGAGCAAACAGTATGTGTTGGGCAATCAGCCGAGCAATAAAGAAGCATTAACTCCTTCGACCCACCTGAAAGCCGGGAGGCAGTTTCTAGCACGATGCCCACTCTACAGCAGAGGCTAGTGAGGTGCAGAGAGAAGCGGCAACTTCCCCAGGGCCCCACAGCAAGTGCAGGACAGAACTTGCGCACCCCTGGGCTTCTGCTGCTGTCTGACTGGCAGAGGAGGACCTCAGAGCCCAACAGTAACTCCACAGGGCCCCTCACACCCTTGGGGGCTTCCTCGCCACACCTTTGCTATCTATGCCCTGCTGAGGAAGAATTATTTCTAAGCTGATCATTTCAGATGTGAAATTATCTTAAGGCCATCTGCCCAGGGCACAGATGGGGAAAGTGAGGTCAGGGAGAGGGAGACACTTTCCAAAGTCGTGCTGTAGTGCTGCAGGTTTGCCTGGCAGACAGGGCATGTGTAAGCAGATTCCCAAACTGGAAGGGAGTTTGGGGGACTGAGGGCACACCATCCCTCCTTTCCCTTGGGACAAACCCGCCCTCCAAGGCCCCACAGGCCCAACATAAGCCACAGGAAGGAAGCGACAACAGTAGCCATGTCCTCCCGTGAGCCTTGGCCCAGGTGACAGTGGCCCGACACACAGGAGACGCGTCAGCAGCACATGGGAGCAGGCGGTGACTCACCAGCTGCCGATGTTCCACACTGGGTGGAGGGACCTGCAGACCCTGCAGCAGTCCTCAGCAGAGTCCTCCTGCAGCACCCCAGCAGGGGCGGCCAGCCTGGGGCCTCAGAAGGGGGCTCTGTCTTCTCTGCCACATCCTTTCAGCCAAACCTGAATAGCACAACTTCCTCTGCCCTGTGGGAGTGAGAGGACAGTGCCCTCCCCTCCCTCTCCCAGGCCACACAGCCCTATGTCTCTTATCTGCCCAGTCTGGGAAGGGAGCCATCTGGGCCCTTCCCTCTGTACCACTCTGGCTGCTCAGCATCCCACCCCCTCACCGAGCAGTGCCAAGCTTGGACAACAGACAGAAGACGGCCAAGAAAAGAGCATCGCTTACCTCCCCTGCTTCCCAAATGCTGCCTTTATTACTAAGGCCGGAGCAGAAGCCCCCCCCCCCCCCCATCCTCCTCTCACTCCCGTAGCTGGGAACCAGGGAGGAAAAGCCGAAAGGTGAAAAGATAACCCCTACCCACTCTCCTTCGAGGAGAGGCTGCTTCAAGGACAAAGCAGCATTTCTCGAACCCCTCTCCTTCACAGGGTGGCCACAGCTGACGACAGCCAGGCCTGGGTGAGGGGCTTCCTGTCAACTGAAAGATGGATGGAATGGTTCATGCTCATGCCCTCATGAGCCTCCACACCCTCCCCTTGCAAAGCTGTGCAGGTCCCGTGCACACAGAGCGGCCCCTGGCCCAGGGCAGAAAAGGAGGGGGCACAGATGACCACTGGCAGTGTCACACCCTCCCACTGCAGAAAGCTGGGGACCCCAGAGATCAAGAGCCTTCTCTGAGGCCAGATGCAAGTCCTTCTCCTGAAGCCATGCGGACAGGAAACCTCTTACACACTCAGCAACAGCTCTCACTCTGGAAGAATCAGAGGATGTTGTACCCCCTCCCAGGCCGGCTAGAGAAGCAGGGTCAGAGGAGGCAGAAGAGAAAAGCAGGGGCTAGAGGGGTGGGGGGGCAGTGGAGCAGAGCTGGCAGGAGCGGGGGGGGGGGGGGGGGGGGGGGGGGGGGGGGGGGGGGGGGGGGGGGGGGGGGGGGGGGGGGGGGGGGGGGGGGGGGGGGGGGGGGGGGGGGGGGCGGTCCTGAGTTGAGCACCTGGGCAAGGGTATGAGTCAGGACAGAAGTGGCTACCAGCCACTGCCGGCCTATCTCCCTCTTCGATGGCCTTAAGTGAGTGGGTTCGAGCCAGCTGGGCTGTGAGGGCACCCCAGTATACACAGGTATACACAAGGCACACAATGACTGTCCGCAGAGCAAGGAACTCAGTGTGAGTATGTGGGAGCCGGGGACACTGGAAGACTGCTCCAAGAGGCAGGGCAGTCCCTGCAGGGTTCCAGGCAGGGGAGCCCAGAGTCAAAGTTCTCCCCGGGGGGAAGCACCCTGGTGAACAGGACAGGAACGGCAGAGGTGGAAACCAGCCCCGAGGGCCGGAAGACTGGAAGAGGAAGTGGAGATAGAATCCAGAGACTTGGGGAAATGCTAAGGAAATTTTTCCTTGGCCTCCCCTTTGGGGACAGAGCAGGAAGGAAATGTTCCAGGACAGTAGGAACAGCGAGAAATAGAGGACAGGACAGGTTCATTCTACAAGCCCTACATCAAAGCCTGAATAGCTGAAGGAGGCAACAGGAAACTATGTGTGTCCTCAGCCACACATCTCCAGCAGGGGGACGGAGGTCAGTAGGGGCCAGCTGCGGAGTTCAGGGAGAGCTGGGACAAGCGCAGCTCGGTGTCAAGGCCAGCCGAGCCTCCTACCACCACCTCCAGGAAGCCACCCGAGCTACACTTACCTCTCTGTCCTCCCAGAACCTCCAGCCCTGAGATGAGAGAAAGATCTTCTCTGTGCCCAGCTGTTTCAAAAGCACATTCACTGGGAGGTTCAGGTTTTATCTGGAATGAGAAGGGTGGAGGAAGCCAGGTTTCAGGGGGCTCCTTCCCAGGGGTCACAGGGTGAACCGGAAAGGAGGTTCAGGGCATCTTGCTGAACTCTAGGGACACAGGTTAATTTCCACAAACAATCCTTCAGGCACTGTCAGAGGAAGCCTCTATCTCCCAGACCAAGCAGAGGTAGTTGTGGGTGAGGTGCTGGCACCTGAGGGCCATCTCCTGGGTCTGACCCATCAAGCAGATGGGCACTGCGAGCTCCAGATGGGCTGCAGCAGAGCCCCGAGGTGTCCTGGGCCCCCGGACTCCACCAGGCACCTCCCTTCCACAGCCTCCCACCGTTTTCCTTCCCTGACCTTCCAGTCCCGGAGCTGGCAAACCCTTCTGGCCACTTGGATCCCGCCTAGCGCCTAATTTTGTATACCCAGTGAGCCAAGAATGGTTTGTACATTTCTAAATGGTCAGGAAAAAAAATAAAAGAAGCATATTTCACAACACATGCAAACTACATGGAACTCGGATATTCAGCGCACAAGTAAAGTTTAGCAGCACACGACCACGCTTTACTCCGCTCACACTTCCCTTATGGTTGTCTAGCCTGAGCAACTGAAGTTACAGGAAAAAAAGCTGCAGACTCTCGCTTTAGACTCATGAGATTCAGAACACACACACACACACTCTGCATCGATCCACTTCGCACACCCAGACCCTCGTTAAGGAAGGCTCTGTGAACTCCGGGCACATACACTCAGGGCTGCGTGAGAGGGAGTGTCCCAATGTCTGTGTTTCCGGTGTTACACGTCTCTATTTTGTCCCAGATCCCTGGTGAGTGTCACGGGAAGCCTACTTGCTTCCCCAGCCATGTGTCACTCCCTCTCGGTGTGTCACTGTGGGGGCGGCTGTCACTGTGTGCCTCTGACGGCATCCAGAGCTCGGTACAAACACGTCGCCACTGAGGAGCTCCCAGCCTCCATGTTGCCAGGCAGCTGGGCCACTGGGCCCAACCCGTATACATCTTGCACTCTTAGATTCTTTCAATCAGCAAGCTGGAGGTTCCTGAGGCTGCTAGCGCAGGAGCAATCCAGTCCCTGCCTGAGGCTCATCTCCGCTGCTCACACACGTCCCTAGAACAGGAAGCCATGTCACCCTGTGGGGCATGAGCTCTGCAGTGAGTGGCTTTCAGGTAAGCAAGGCCCTCCCGACCACGCACTGAGCTCAGGCTCTGTGCTTGGCTGCCTTGGTACTGCCTTCCGGCAGACACCACATGGGCGCTTCCACTTCATCAATGCCAGCCCTTGGTCAATGAGGTGTTCAATCCTGGAAGGCCAGCAACCTGCAGCACTCAGGCCGAGGCCACCTCCTCAGAGGGAAGATGACCTTGGGCCTTAGATCCTGCCTCCCAGCTCCTCACCACAAACACTGACCTGTCAGCAACCACTGTACGCATCTAGTCAACAAAAATTGCAGGAGCACCCAAAATAAGGGCATGACAGAGAGGGCTGGCCGTGTGACCAAGGATGAGTCCAAAGAATTCCCCCTTGCCCCCATGCAGGCGGAACCTTACACAAAGCAGGACCTCCTGCTGGAGCACAGAGGCTCTGGGGCACCCACCGTTCCTGCACTCAGCACCGAGCTCCTGGGGTCCTGTCCCCAGAGCAACCTACGAGGAGCCACTGCTGAAAGGGGCAGCAAAGCCCCAGGACGAGCTCCCAGGTCACAGGACACACTTGTTGACTGATGGGCGGGAGACATGGTCCAGCCGCCCCACTGTGTTTGGTCACTTAATTTGTATGTTTAAATTTTGGCTTATGTCCAGAATGGCTACTCTGCCTGCTCTCTCCAAGGTCAGGGAGGAACAGGAGTTCCAGGCTCAGCTGGGGACTGGGGGCTCTGCCAGCCCAACCTGGCTCTAGCCCAAACCCGGATGGGGCTTCCTGAGAACACTTAGGTGCTGTTGTTCTTCCCCCCCCCCCCCACCCCACCCCCACACACACACCCAAAAAGGCTCAAACACAACCCTCATCCTCTTCAGAAGCTGGGGCCACCTAAAAGCCTGTGGTCTGACCTTGGGGCTGGGGATCTGCCTCGGAACAACTGCAGTCCGGGGCAAGTTGCCCTCCACATCCGTGTGCAGCCCCTTCCAGCCCTGATCTCCTGGACTGTGCACGGGGAAAAGGCAAGTGCTCCGTCTCATTTTTTCTTTGTTGGGGAAGGGGAGAAGGGGAGGGGGCACCGTATGCTGGGCAAGCGTGGTAAAGAAAAGGAGTCTGACGCACCTGCACTGAAACACAGAAGCAGTCTGAAGAACTAGCAGGGCCCCACCAACTCAACCCCACCGTCTGCCATGAGGGGTCTGAGTACTCTGTGGGCAAAGCCGTCACCTTCCAGCTGGACACCCTCTGAGGTCCCAAGTCCCTCCTGACACCGCAGGCCGCCCGGGTCCCACTGAGGATACCCCCACCTCACAGTTGCCGCAGAAGCCTGGGCCTTAAAGGAGCGAGGCAGGGGTCCTCTGCGGGCCCACTTCAGTACTGGAGAGGTGTCTCTGGCGGGCACCTTAGGGCGTTTCTTTGAGGGTCCACCAGAACCCAGGCTTCCCCCTACCCGACCTCTGGATGCCACAGGAAACCAAGGGACGGGGTCCTCTTGAACAGTCTCCAATGTGTCACCACAGCGGTGCATGCTAAGCTAGCCTCTACTCCAGCACACGTTTGCCCACTCCTCGAGCCCCGCGCAGACAGCGGCACGGAGCCGCAGGGGACCCCAGGGTCGCCTTCCGAGGGACGTACACAGGCTCTTGGGGTCTCTCTGGCCGCAGTCCTCCCTAGCCCTGGTTAAGCCGCCTTCTGGGTTCCGGAAGGGGCGCGACACCGGCTGACCTCTACCTCAGTGGGCTGCACAGATCGACCGCGCGGTGGCCCCGACACTGGGGGCGGGGGTGGCGCGGCGCGCAGGAAGCCAGCAGCGGCGGGCGAGAGCCGCTTCCGAATTCGGACTCCCCTCGCAGAGAACGGGCTGCAGGAGGTGCCCGCGGTCCCGCCGGCCGAGGGCCTGGGCCCGGAGGGTGGCCCTTACCTGCTGCTGCCTGCGGGGACGGCTCGCGGCCGGGGTCTCGCTGGCGCCGCCAGGCACCTGCGCGTGTGCGCCCCGAGAGCGCGCCCAGCCTGGTCCCGCGTCCGTGCGGCGGCCGGGGTCCGTGTCCCTGCGCGGCGGCGTGCGCGTGTGCGTGTGCGCACGCGGGGACCGCGCCCGCCCGCCCGAAGCCGCCGCCGCCGCCAGTCACGGCCAGTGCCGAGCGCGGCGCCCCCCGCCCGCCTCCGCCCGCCTCGCCGCGCCGCGCCGCGCGAGCTCGTTCCGCGCCGCCCCCACCGCGGAGCCGGGCCGGGGCCGGAGGGGCGACAAGCCACCGCCGCCCTCCGCCGGGTGCGGGCCAATGGGCGCCCGGGGGCGGGTGTAGGCGGGGCGGAGAGGCCGCGGGCGCCTCGGGGACCGCGCCTGGGACGCTCACGGAGGGGGGATCGGGGTGGAGATGGAGGTGAAGGCTCCCGCCCACCCACCGCACTGGCCCGGGCGCTTCCCCAAGGGTTGCCCGCTGCGGGACGCGCCGAGCTGGGAAGCCCGCCCCCCTCGCCCTCCCGGGGCCTGGAGCCTGGTTCCCTCGGGAAACCTTCGGTCCAGGCCCGTCCTCAGCTCTAAGGCTCTGAGTAACCCAGACCGCAGGAGAAGGTTAGCTGGTTTGGGGGTGCCTGACAGAGTGTGCTCTGTAAGGAAAGGGCCGGGAGC
Organism: Ctenodactylus gundi; assembly: GCA_004027205.1. Taxonomy (NCBI): domain Eukaryota; kingdom Metazoa; phylum Chordata; class Mammalia; order Rodentia; family Ctenodactylidae; genus Ctenodactylus; species Ctenodactylus gundi. The sequence goes on along the minus strand of PVKB01000644.1, from coordinate 57,762 downwards.
GCTTGCACCATAGAAGTACCCGTCATGCCAGCTCCGTGAGCATGGATAAGTTGCCTGACCCTCTGAGCCTCGGCTTCTTCACCTGAGCAGGGAAATGTTAGTACCTATCTCCAGGACGAATAGCATTAAGCAGAACTAGTACACGCACCCAAAACAGGTTTTTGCTGGTTTCATGTAGAATAAATTACACTTGCTGTGTGGTCCTGCTCAGTCTTGTCCTAGTACAGATGGGTAAACTGAGGCTTAAGGATAGGAGCTAAACAGCTCAAGTCTAATAGCCAGCCATGATGGAGGCAGAGCCTAGCCGGAAGCAGTTAATCACCTCTCCTGGACAAGAGTTTACCCTCAGCCCACTCCCCCAAACCAGCACCCGCACCTATTCTCAGCTCTCAGCTAGGCAGCGCAGGAGAGCCCCTCGCGCCCCAGTCCACGGTTCTGCAGCCGGCTCGGTCCACTCCCGTTAGACAGTCCGAGTGTGGCATGTAGCAGGGAGTCCCCGTGGAGGAAGAAGGAAGGAAAGACCCCGTTCTAAGTGGGGACTGGGACAGTGAGGAGTACCTGTGGGAGCGGGGGAGCCGTGTGAGGTTCCAGCGAGGCGCACGGTGCGCCCTGGGGGCAGGGCGCCAGCACAAGGTTTGTTCTTGCTGCCCCTGAACCCTCCCCTCACTGCTATGACACGATACAGGCCAGAATGGCTCCTGTCCTTAGACAGCTGCTTGGACGCGGTACCTGGTCCTTCTCCCCTGCGTTACTATGGAATGCGACCCCTGTGCAGAGAAGAGGGCCAGGTCCTCTGCTGGAGTCAACAGACAGGCAGGGCCCCCCTGAAACCCGCAGCACCCCTTCCTAGCTTGCTGCCTGGCTCCTGGGAGTTGGCTTCCTTCGTTGGCCTCCAGCCCAGATGCTGGGAAGATCAAATAAGGTGCCGTGAAAGAGCTCTGTGAACTGTGGACCAGGCATGAGCAGGCAAGGCTTCCAAGAGTCTCCAGACCAGGAGAGAGGCAGGGGCGCAGGATATAAAGGCCAGGGAGCAAGTGGAAGGCTGAAAATAGAGGTCAGTTCCAACAGGCCGGCTCTTCCGTGGAAATGCCGATGGTCAGGCTCCAAGCGTAAGGGTCCCTGGACTTGGGAGTTCTGCATCATTCCTGGTGTGCTCCTTGTTCCACACTGCTGGTTCCCCAGGGCCTGGTTCCTGATCCCCTGCTCTCCATTCTGTGTGCATGGGTGCCACTTTGGTGTGGGCTTGAGCGTGCAGGCATGGCATACACTGCGGGTACACTTTCTTTGTTGTCTGGACAGGGGAGGAGCCCAGCCATCCTCAGCTCATACTCATTCCCTTTGCCTATTCTCCCTTTGTTTCAGGGCCCAGGGGCAGAAGATGAGCCCCCAGCTGAGCGTCACTAAGTGTGACTTAGGACTTCAGTATAATTTGTGTTCTGCTCAAAGGAACCCACCAAGGGGCAGTAAGTGTGGAAATCCATTACCCGCCAAGGCAGACACACTACAAGGCTACCCACAAGGGGTGCTTTTTCCTAGTTAATCTACCTGACAGAGGCACTTCTCAAATTCTCTCTAAGGTACTGAGTAGCCCGGCAGCTATGTAGACTGAGATTCTAACCTACTCCATCTGATAATGTCAGCCTGCACCCGGTATACAAAGACACACCTGTGCAGTGACTCGGGAAGGTTATCTGGCCTCTTTATGAATGAGGCATCTAAGACTAGCTGGGCAACAAGACCAACCTGGGGACATCCAGGTGGCTTTCTTACCAGACTAAGTGCTATACTGTACATCCTAGGTCCAGCTGAGTTGTCCTCCTGGTGAGCCAACCGACCATTCTGGGATCCCCAGCAGGGCTTCTGGTCCTGTACTGAACCCTGACTGTCTTCTATGTTTGATTCTGGTCTACCAACAGTGTCGGTGCTCCACAAGCAGGAATTATACCATCTCTATTCTCCCATACTTGAGCCTTCCTAAAGGCAGGGACAAAGCCTCCCTCTTCTCTGTCCTCTCCACACTTTTGCCCAAAATGTCAACTTCACCTCAAGTTCTAACCTTGACCTTCTAAGCTAGCCAACCCACCAACCCTACCTTATCTGCCAGGCTTTGGGAAGAGGCGGGCCCAGGGATCACTCCGTGGAAGGGGCTTCTTCCAGAGCTATCTTCCCTCCTCTCAGAGTCCTGGAGATCTGCTTACCTGCTTTTCTCTACCCTGAACTTCTCCCTGACTTGCCCCTCAGCCAGCCAGCCAGCCAGCCAGCCAGCCAGGCGGACAGCAGCTGAAAAATATGGGTTTTAATTCAATTTTCTGAGACATGTCTGAGGGAGATGGATGCCAGGCCACCCCACCCAGCATTCATCTCTCCTGAGCAGCCATTCCCTCCCGGCTCCCCACCCCCAGCCCAGCCCTGCCGTGCCCAGCCTGCTCAGGCAGGTCCAGAACACGGGAGGAGGGCACTGGTGGCAGATAGCTGACATTTCCAGGATACTCACCATGCCAGGGATTCTCAATCCTCTTGATGCCAAGGAATACCCAGGGGAACTTTTAAAAATACCCTTGCCCGAGCCTTACCACAGAGATAATTAGACAACTGGCCTGTGGAGAGTCCTGAGCAAAGTAGTTTTTAAAGCTCCCTGGGGGTTCTAATGTGCAACCGGAACACATGAGCCACTGTGGCCAGCGCTCTGCTCCACACTTTGCATGTACGCACCCGCGGTGATGTCACCATGTTCAGAGCATGGACTTAGGGACCCTCTGAGAAACCCAGGGAGTGAAGATTAGGTCTCTACCTAGATTTGTGGTTTCATACTGTGTACAGGAAACTGCGAATCCCTCCATCCTCAAAGGTGCCTGGAGTGGGGAGGCAGGGGTCTTCAGAGGTAAGGCCTGCATCTTCTCTGCCCTTGTCTGGCAGTGGGTAAGGATGACCAAGGGAACAAGTTCCATCGGGAGCAGGACAGGTGGAACCAGAGATTCAGAACCCTGGATTCTGGGTGCAGATGCAACCACAGAGCACTCCATTTCACAGATGAAGAAAATGAGGCTCAGAGACAAGAAAGGGTTATAAAGCAGCTCCTGACAGAGCAGGGGCCCCGTGCCACGTCTAAAGAATTCTAGCCCTTCGCTCTTTCCCCTTGAGAATAAGAAGGTGTGGTGTGTTGAGGATGGGAGGAATGAAAGATGTGATTTTGTGAAAGCCAGAGCTCTGCCTCCCTTTGCACACCTGGGCGCTCCTACGTATTCTCTGCCTGGAAGACCCTGTGCCCAAATCTGTGTACCCGTGACTACGTTGTGTGTCCTCTGCACACAGGTTCAGTGCTGTGACATACACAGGATGAGACAGGCATCCACAGCAGGCTGGGCACATACCTGTGCACACACAGGGGGCTAAACGGCACCTCCTCTGCCAGGATAGAGCTGTAGACAGCAGGCCTGCTGCAGCAGCCTGCTTCATTGCTTCCTTGCCAGACAGTGCGTGGCATTTCCCACTCACTTTCTATGGCCCCTCCCTGGGGGCCTAGCTGTTTACTCCTGGGAACTGAAGGCGAAGGCATCAGGGTGGGCCCCTCTCTCTCCATGGGACTCCCTCTTCTTACCCCTTCCCTCATGGCCTCCTCCATCTCCTGTACACCCTGGAGCTGGGGCCGAGGATCCTCCTGCTACAGAAACGATCCCTCCAGCTGTGGCACAAACAGACAACTCTCTGTGTGCGTGTTTGGGAGCTGTTGTGAACATGTCCTACCCTCCGCCAGGACAGGCTCCCTGCTTCTGTTGGGCTCCAGCTCTTGTTGTGGTGGGCGCCTACTGCTCCTCTGCCTGTTCCCCCCTTTGCAGGTGAGACACTCAAAGCGAGATTCCACTTGCATTTCCTGCATCTTGGCTTGACTGCTTTGAAAATGACCATGCCCACAGCCCCACACAGCCCAGGCTTCAGCACAGGGCCCAGGCGAGTACAGAGGTGTGGCAATTACAGATAATTCGTGTGGGAGGAAGCAGGCTGTGTGAGGCAGATACAGCTGTCCCAGAAAAGTGGCTCAGGATAATGGGGCCTGTGATGGGCTGAGCCCTGATTTGTTGTCGTACGAATGATGCTGATAATTATATTAAAAGTAGGGCAAATAGAATGTTGTTTGATGACCAACTTTGAGAGCAAGTTGATAGCTGATGAAAAAATTTCTTGCCGTGGCTGCTGGGAGAATTGTCTTCTTGATAGCACCGAGACTCAGGGCCCTGAGCAGGGACTGGGAGGGTGGCTTGGGCCAACAGAGTAGGGTGACCCCAGGCCTTGCAGAAGTTCCAGGGCTTTGTATAGTATTTGTTTTTTTTATCATTGTTCAAGAAGTTACTACAAACCTAGTAAGTTAAGACAGCTACCATTGTGTATCTCAGACTCCACGGGCCAGGATTCTGTGGAGGGTCTTTAGCTGAGGATCTTGTAAGGCTACAGTCGAAGTGTCCTAGGCCGGGATTCTCTGAGGCGTGGAGTCTTTTCCCAAGGCTATTGGCACAATTTGGATTCCTTGCAGTCATGGGGCCAGCTCCTCCGCTTCCAGAGATCACCCACCATGCCCTGCCATGAGACCCTCTCCCATGTCACCTTGCAGAAGCTGGCCACAGGAAAGGATTCTTTGGTCTCTGAATCTGATTTCTATGCCCCCTTTCGAAGGGCTCATCTGATTAGTTCAGGGCTTCTTGAGATAGTTTCCTTGAGGATAAACTTAAAAGAAGCTCATTAGAGATTTTAATAATATGACAAAAGCACTTCCACTTTGCCACATAACTGGCCCAGTCAGGAGAACAAAAACCCACTCCGTGCACAGGTCTTGCCATGAGGAGTGTGGACTTCCATCTACTGCAGCCCTCATTTGCAGAGCCTGGACTAAGGAGGGCTACAGTGGCGCCCAAGCAGCCTTCTTCTTGGGGTCCCTGAAGTCACAGCTTGTGCTCATTTTGTTTCTTTTGAAGTGCTCAGCAGAAAATTTGTTGTGCTCAAGATATGTGTACTGATTGAGTAACTGAGTCACCAACTCCTTTCTCTACTGTAAGTCAGTGGAGAAACTGAGGCCCAGAGACAAGAAAGAACTATTTCAAGTCATCCAAAGCCACACATGCCAAGATTAAAATAATAGTGCACACTACCACTTATTGAGCGCTAAGTGCAATGCCAGGCCCACACTCACTTATCTTGCTAGCTTGGCTGCTGGCCTGGTCCTCAAGATGTATGATTAGGGATTTTGATTATCCCAGGTTTATAAGCACAGGAACCAAATCTTAGGAAAGTAAAAAATGTGTCTAATAACACCACAGATGCTGCCGGCTCTCTCGCTCAACCGCAGTGCTCCTGATGCTCCCTCTTCTGCCGCTGTCTATGTGGCCACAGGCAGGCAGAATGACAGCAGTGTGGGGACCAGGTGTGCAAGGCGGTCAGTGACACTCGCTGCCGCCCTCTGTCCCTCTCGTACCTTTGCCTAGCTTACAGGACAACTCAGTCTTTGCTGTCTCCCACTGCAATGAGCCACCCATAATGGGAGAGATGTTTCTCATTAGTCATAATCAACCCATCTGATTATTCCTGTCACCAGGTGACTGCCTGTTTTAGCTCTTTCTTTGCATTCTGAGGGCCCTTCTGCTGTATAGGGAAGAACCATCTGCAGTGACCAAGAAGAAGACACAGGAATGTGACCCACACCATCAGAGGAGTCTTTGTTTAACTAAAGCCCCAGGCATCTCAGATCTCCCCTTCTTGTGCAGTCTTCCCAGAACTCCTCCTCCAGCCCCAGAGCACAGGCTACATTGGTCCTCACTGGCGGAAGACACTGGTCCATCCCCTGAGGGACCCACCTGCCACAGCACCCCTTCTCCAGGTCTCAACATGCATTACCCCTTTATATCCCTGCCTGCCCCATGTGCGCGAGGACCTCCGTCATTCCCCACCCACCTGCATCCCACAGTAGTTCACAGTGGTTACAGAAAGCTTTTAGAGCTAGACTCAAATCCGGGTTCTGGCACTAGGACAGTTCTTTAGCCTTTGGTGCCTTGGTTGCCCCATCTACAAAGCGGGACTAAATAAGACCATCTACTTTTTACGGTTACCGTGAAAATTAAATAAATTAGAGCAGTGCATAGCACAGAGTAAGAGCAATAAAGATACTGGTTCCTTGCTCTTTTTCTTCATAGCTCTTGTCACCCTCTGATGTCACTGCATCTGTTGCACTGAGTACATGCGTGCCACTTGAGGACTGGCCCTTTCTCTGTGCTCACTGCTCCATCTCCAGCACTAGAGTGCCCGGAGTGTGTCCACTACACTAGTGAACAAATCTCACCTCTCGCCATCACACACTTCTGAAACTGTGCCTTAAAGACATATTTCCATCCTGATTTATCCTTGTCCCCAGGATGTACAGCTGTGGCCGCTAGAGGGATTGGGTCAACTTATCGCAACTGGGGAACCACCAGGCAATAGCACTCAGGACTTCACATCACAGATCTCCTTAGTAAATTCGCATCAGTCTCCTGTCTTCACCTTGTTTTCTTGGACAGACATCCACAGCAAGCTCCCACCAGCTGTCCTGCAGTCTTGGATGGGTGTCCTTCTGGCACAATCCTGAGCAGCTAATGGAGCCTCCAGCTCTCCCGTGTGTGCCTGGCTGACTTGGACTATCTCTCTCTTACAAGTCCTCCAAATAAATCCCCTTTATCTCTATGAATTCTGTTAACTCTGCCTGTCTTAGAACCCTAACCAGTAGAATAGCCCTTTCCAGTAATAAAGCCTTGTCTGTAATCCAATAACCAAATACTTGAATACAATCCACTGGCCTGAGACCCATCCCACAAAATCCTGGAATGGCAGAATTCATGAATTCCTAGAATGGACTCCAGGACTTGTGGAATTCCATAGTAAAAACCTGAAATCTTCTAATGTAACCTGAGAACCGCTGATAGGACTTTAGGAATCTTACGAAGGAAGTCTGGAGTAACAGAGTCTTGGAATTAAATTGTGGGGAGAATCTGGTGAGACCAGCTGCCTCCCTTTCGCTGGCTTTTTTTTTTTTTCAACAATGATTACAAAGGCAAGTGGTGCTTGTGTGAGCTCAGAGCCGGGACAGGGTGAGGGGCCAGGAAGACGGTGGGAAAGGGCTCCCCTGGGAGGGTTGCTAGGCACTGGCCTAGCAGGGGGAGCAGAGGACAATGAGCGGGGCCTGGCCGGAGTAGGTTGAGACTGGGCTGCATCCTAATCAGGATGCCAGGGAAGCAAGCCAGGAGAGAGGAGTCAGGGCTCAGGGGTGTGTGTAGGGAGGTGGCATAGCCAGCTCTAATCCCATTACAGCTGCTCATCCAGCTGCCAATTCTGGCAGGAAGCCAGGCCCCAGTGCTGCCCTCTCCTCCCCACTGCAGGCTCAGGCCAGGGGGAGGCAGCAGGAGGTGGCTGGAGGCTGGAGGACACCCTCCAAGTAATGCAGGGACTTGGGAGCAACTTGCATACAAGACCCCAAGAATCTTCCTGGGCCAGAGCCGCATCCAGATTTCTCCATTGCCACTCGTTCTATGTGGCTGAGAAATGGTACTGTGCATTGAAGAAAGAACTAGAATGATGGTAGAGACCTCTGTTCAGCTGTGGGTCACAGCACTGTTGATCCAATGCTTCTGCTACGTCAACTGCACACCACGCTCTCAGGGAGGGCAGCTCTGTACACATTCTGGTGAGAATACTTCTGTTGCCAGGGTGCCATTGGTGATGTAAACCATTTAGCACCCCTCTCAGTTCAACTCTCAGTTCTAAATGCTTTGGCACTGCCCAGTCACTGGCACATTAAACACATACCCCTGCAAATCCAACATGGCCAACCCTCTACTCCCTTAAGAACTATGTTGAGAGATTGTCCATGCGCAGAGTGCAAAGAAAGCAGCCTCAACCCTGGTTAGACAACAAAATCCCACCACCTACCTCTTAGCAGTAAAAGTGAAGGAGATGACCCAGAAAGTGAAAAGACCCTAGGAGGTATGTGTCGGGGACACTCCTGGAAGACAGGCAGGCAGGAAGGGGCTTTTTCCTCTGAAGGTGGGCATGTCGCCCAGCACCCCTGGGTGGCTACCTTAGCAGTCTTCACCTACAATACCTACAACAACCTTGGCCCAGGTGTTGAGCGCAGTGTCGGTTTGACTCAGGGAAGCCATCCCCCTGACGCCCAGACCCACATATCCAGTTAGCCTGGATGACCTCAGTGCCTTTGCAGACATCTCAAGTCCAGCCTTTACATCACTGGACACTGGATCCTGCACCTCCCCGTTGCACCTAGCCCCCACCATCTCCATGAGTAGTATCACATTCATCTCCCTGGTAAGCCAGGAACAGGAATTTTTTGGTTTTGGGTTTGGTTCTTGTTGTTGTTTGTTTGTCTTGTGTGCAGAACCAGGGATTGATACGGGGCCTTCTTATATTCTAGCCCCTTTTTATGTTTTTATTTTAAGACAGAGTCTCACTAAGTCGCTGAATTGCTGAGGCTGGACTCGAATTTGCAGTTCTCACGCTTCAGCCTCCCAGACCTCTGAGATCACAAGCATATGCCCCACCACAACCAGCTTCAATTCACAGGACAGCAGCCACCCGTTAGTGAGGATTTCCTAGGGACAGCCATAGTGCCAGGCTCAGGGGTGGCAAGCATCCTGGATCTCCTTACTTCTTCTTCTCCTCTTCCTCTTCATCTTCTTCTCTTGCTATTTTTCACCACCAAATAATTTCCACCCAGGGGAGGTATACCATTTCTAGGCATATTACAACACCAGGTTGGTGCGTGGAGTGGACAGCACAAGCTCCTATTCCATCCCCCGGCTCCAAAAAATCCATTAAATATATTGTCTTCAAATAAATCTTCTAGTCATATGGAGCACACACATAATTTAAGCAAGGACCATACAAATAATCTACCATATCTTGGGATACTGAAATATAGAATGAGGTGCCATAAGCCTGTGTACTAAGTTGGCCTGGTCTCACCTAAAGACTAGGGGAGGGGACCCAAAGAAATGATTGGTGCATCTAGGATCTAATGGGCAAATGAGAGGGCTTAGGAGCAGTATAGGGGTGGTGTCAGTAGTGGAAATGTCACAACAGCAAAGGCCATGAAGAGAGTGGCAGGGGGGAACCATGCCCTCTACCCACTGCAATCAGCCCATGCGAGGGGAGGAGGCAGCCAGGGAGAGGAACTACATTTGAACCAAAGAGCCTCAGCCCCTCATGGCATGAGACTGTTGAACAGAGGGAAGCTGCTAACCAGAGTCAGCTTTCATTTGCAGGTTTAACGTGTCTCCCATAATGCAAAGGGGAAACCTTTGGGGAGGACACAGGGGAACTGGTTAGGAGGCTCATTGCAGGAGACAGGAGCAGTTGGAAGGAAACCATGGGTTTGCACTAAGAGACAGACTGGAGAAGTAGAGATAAAGCCAGAGGGGCTCCGTGTCCAGCTATAAGCAGGTGACTGAGTACGCATCAGTTGAACGTGAATAGGATTGACGCGACAACTTGTGTGTGCCCGTGAAGGGAGAAGAATGGCCCCCCTCCTAGCCCCCCTCCCCATTGGTGGAAGAGATGTGATGGCAGTGAGTAGGACACCTGTGTCAGACAGAGAGAAGGCTGTTTCCTGAGAAGAAAAGCCTCACATCGTGTAGAAGCCTAGACCTCAAACAATTACGGGACTGCTTCATCCGCCCTGAGTTGCCCACTCAAGCTTTTACATGAGAAAGAAGTCAGCACCTGCTCTGTTTGGACATTGTCATTTCAGATCTCTATGTTCCAGCTGCCTGAACAGTACAGGAGGAAGAGGCAGGGCTGGCAGGCTCTGTGGTGGACACCAGGCTGCGCTGTGACCACGAGTGGTCATGTTCACTGTGACAGGAGCCCCGGAGGAAGAAACAGGCTTTAAATCGATAAAGAATGTGACCACGGTGGCAAGTTGAGTTTGAGGCACCTGAAGAGGAACACAGGAGATATTAAGGGAACAAGTGAGGAGCTTGGGAGAGACGGAAGTTGGAAGACTGAACAGAAGATGATTCTGCACCAGAGAATTTAACAATCAGTGCAACCTGGTACCACCCCCAGAGATGCTGCTTCATCAGACTTGGGACGAGAGACCTGGCGTTAGTATGTTTTAGGACTCCCAGGCAGTTCTAACACACAGCAAGAGGTGAGAACGATGTGGATGGTAATTGAAACTGCAGGGGTGGTGAGATGGGCAGAGAGGATATAGAGTGAGAACAGGATCGATCTCAGGCCCTGTCTTAGCAGTCTTGTCATACCTACTGGGCCCTGCTGGAGAAAGGAAAGAGCAGACGGCTCTTGGCAACTGCCCAGCCAGCCCCTCGTAGTTCCCCCGAGGAATGCGGCAGGGGTAGACACAGGAATATCCAAACAGTAGTCCTGTCAGCTGGGATGGAGCTTTGGGGACAATACAAGTTCAGCTCCACCCCTCCCAGGGCCAACTGCCAGCCACTTAGAAACTTCACTGGTCTTCACAGATGACCCAGCCATATGCTGCCAGGAAGTGGTCACCATCGATGGCCTTCCTAGAAAGGAGGCCCTGCCCAGGTCAAGTCTATGAGTCTCTGAGGCTATAGCCAGTTACTCTGTCTACAATGCTAGGCCAACCTGCACTGTCACGCACAAGTGCACGCTTGAGACTGTTGACCACCTACTTTCGTGACAGGCCACATCGTTTTGTTCTTTCAGACCTCAGCTTGCCCATCTGTAAAGGAGAATAGATATGCTCACACTTACCAAGGCTGTAGGTTTATTTTATGTGCACCAGAGGAGTCATTAATGTAACAACAATCATGTATGAAACATCTTTTATTGACCCTACCTTCTGCTGCTGTGCAGGTTAGGGTGGCAGGAAAAACAAGAGAGAGAAGTAAGGAGGTGAAGGAAGGGAGTGCAAAGTCCTTGCTGCTCACAGAGGAGCCTGAAGAAATGTGCTGGGCACACACAAAAGCCTAGAAGGGGAAAAGCGCAAATCAGGAAAGTCAAGAGGAGGCCACAGTGTGCGACCATGGAGGTCACGCCAGGGGAGGTCTCAGGAAGCTGATCCACCAGAAGGATCTCAGCAGGACCAGCCAGGCCTGCTTCCAGTGCTAGTACCCTCACTCTCTGTCTGCCACTAAGAATGGCCTTTCTGAGACTGTTTCTTCACCTAAACATTTGACAGTCTGGGCCTACAAAGCAGTAGTAGTCTGTGCTAAACATTAGCTCCTTTTGCTGTAAGTAATTATATAAATTCAGAGATTGTGAATGAACATGCCAGTGGCCTGCCCAAAGCCAGGTGTGGTGATATGTACCTATAATCCTTTCACTCTGGAAGGCTGAAGCAGGAGGATTGTTAGTTTGAGCCCAACTTGAGAAACTTAGTGACTAAGGAAGACCCTGTCTCAAAATTTTAAGACATTTCAGAAAGGGATGGGAACATAGTTCAAGGAGAAGGCCCTGAGCTCAATTACTAGTACCAGAAGTTAAAAAAAAAAAAAAAAAGACTTGACCTAGAGTATATTCAGTGTCTTTTTCTTTCTTCAAGTGTATCTTCAGGACAGCGTCAGTGTAGACCTAAACTGCTTTGTGATGGCAAGATTTCCAGCAGTGCTATCAATGGGTTATGAGGAGAGTGACCATCTATGAGGGTGAGAAATCCGGTACCCACCTGGGCTGCCAGGATCAGCTATAAAAGGTCAGACACAGGACTGGGGAGAGTCATGTGACATGGGGAAAGTGCAGAGAGAACAGAGCTCACAGTATGTGGGTAGAGAGCCCCTGGGTAGGAAGAGGTCGGTGGGAATGGTAGGCAAAGAAGGGCTGCTGGAAAACAATGCCCCGTCCAAACGTGTACCCCCAAACGCATATGTTGAAACTTAGTCATCAATGTGTCATTACTAGGAGATGAGACCTTTATAAGCTGATTATATCAGAATACTGCCCCTCCTGTGACTGTACAAAAGACGGTTTATTTGTGAAGGTGGGTTCCTCCTGCCTTCTGCCATGTGAGGACCATAGCACCAAAGAATCATGTTGTTTTGGTTGTTTTGTTTTAATGGAGATTAAACCCCTAACCTTCAAACTGAGCGACACTCCTAGCCCATCACCATCATCATCACCATCATCATCATCATCATCATTAGACAGGATCTCACTAGTTTGCTAGGGCTAAGTCTCAGTTTGTGATCCTCCTGCCTCAGCCTCCCAGAATGCTGGAATTACAGGCATATGCCCTGCAGCCAGGTGCCATCTTAGAAGCAAAGTGCGTCTTCACCAGCTAGAAAATACATCTCTGTTATTCATAAATTATGCAGTTGCAGGAAGTCAGCAGACAGAAAGATGGGTGGTAGGTGAATGGGCACACAGATGGAATCCTGGGTCTCCCTTCATGATGCAAAGCCTGGCAAGCTCTGGGGGTGGATGCCAAGCTCCTGCCCGGCGTTCCGGCTGCCTGGCTCCCCACCTACTGCTATGCTTCCCTGCAGGTCTTGCTCTGTGAGATTTGTTCTCTTGATACCTAAACTGTGGCCACATCCCGTCTTGCTACAACCTCCCTCCTTCCTTGGAACAGGCCATGTGCTCCTCCCTCTAAGGCTGCTGTCTCTCCCACACCCTTATGCCTTCCTCCTGCGCACTCGGTCTGCCATTTTAGCGGCCAAGCCACCATCTCTGTGAACATGGCCTGACATGGCCCCGATGAGTCTTTGCATTTCAAAACAGAGCTCATGCCAACCTGAGCCCTTTGGCTGTGCAGGGGCTTCCAGACACTCGGCCAAGGGCTGGTTTGCTGAGCTGAGCCTTGGCCCTGGAAGATAAGATGGAGGCAGCATCTGCCTATTGGATTTGAGGCCAGAGTACTATTAGTTGAGGATCCTGAAAGTTCTAGGATAAGGATGGAGCTCCACTTGTACTGTGAGGCACCTAAACGCCATCCCGATTAGCCCTCATTTTGTTGACAGTCTTAGAGTCACAGAGAGCGGAGCTAACTAAACTCCCCAGACTGTAACATACGACGAGACCTGCAGGAAACACATTACACTCAGCATCACTCCTGTGCTTGGACTTTGTGCTTCTCTTCAAGCGGGACACAGTCCTTCTCAGCAGAGACTTGACAAAGCCAGGGTAGGTGTTAGCCTGAGACAATGAGCCGACATCTGGCTCCTGCCAAGGACACCCAGTGACCTGGTAGTCTGCTTCTCAGCTTCAGAGGCAGGGACTGTGGATGGCAAAGTCACAGACAGGCCATCCTGGTTGATACTGTCCTAATGGCCAGGCCTTGTGGGTGTAAGCAACCACCAAAAAATCCAACCTACTCAGTAGAAGGAATTGAATTGCAGAAATTCATGAAAAAGCAAGGATTTTCTTACTGTGCATGGAGTTTTTAATTTCCTGTCTGTGCCCCCAAAGGGCTTTTCCATCGACAAAGCACTTGGTTCTACGGCAGAGTGGTTGAAGAAAAGCTATGATGGGAAGATTAGAAATCTGGGACATACAGAGCCTGAGGAGCAGGGATGGCAGGTTTGATGGGGGTGGGAGGTTCAAACTCAGGCTCCAGCCTGGTCAGGGTACTCCAGGTTGCCAAGGAGGGGAACACATGGAATGGACACCCAGTTGAGCAGCACCAGGAGCCAGGTGGCACAGAGTACCATTCCAAACCAGAAACAACCATTCTTGAGAACAGATTTCTAGTCACGGATCTTACAAATCAGCTGAGGGAGACAATTAGGGAGTTAGGGTGGAGGCCAACTAGAAGCCAGAATCAGAGGCAGGACACAAGAATCTCGGGTGGGAGTTTTTACCCATCTCTCTCCATGTGTTACGAACCCCAAAATTTGTAGGGTGGTCCTGAAAAGGAGAGGCTAAGGAAGTAGGAGTGCCCTGGGGAAGAGAGGTTGATGGGTTTAAGAGAGAGGAGTGAGTGGGGAAGGATTTTTTTGTCTTCAACCGAAAGAAGGCAGTCTGCGTAGCTTAGCCTTAAGAAGGAACGTTGATGGAGTGGGTATTATGGTGAGATGTACCAAAGGACTTCCCTGCTGCTAGGTAAAGGATCTTCCCAGGTCACCTACACACAACTCAGAGCCTTCCCTTGTCTAGTTGGGGCTGCTGGTCACAGCCCCTCTCCCTCTCTTCAGGAATCCAAAATGCCTGATGTGGGGACTCAGCATGAAGCTGGCCAGCCAGCGGTCTTGGCCCAGGAGTGATCCTGGCATACCCATGCCCCTGGGCCACACTCTCTCGCTTTCCTGTTCCAAATCGCGAGAGGATCATGGGCACTGAAAACCCTCACACCCTGCCTCCTTGCTTTCTCTTCCACAAAACTAGCCTTCATCCCCACTGGCTCCCACTGCAGACACTGTGTGCCTGTGTTCATCTGGGGCAGCCCTCTCCTCAGCATCGACGTCCTGTTAGGTGACTGCACTGCTTTTGTAGCTTGGAATCTCATCTATAGGCCACTGGCCCCAAATGTCTAGCTGCCCCCCATGATTCTGTGCAAATCCAGGTGCCTTTGCAGCCTCTCTCGTTGGTGTCCATAGCCCCCTCAGTGGCAGACCAAGCGGCACTCTTGAGCCTCTTCTAGCCCTGAGCCTCCCCCAACTTTCCTACCTCAGGGAAAAGTGCCCCCTCTACCTGGACACTCACTTCTGTAGCCGGCCTGCACATTCTGGAGCCATGCCTTCCCTCCCGGGTCTCCTCGCCCACTCCCTCGGTGAGTTGCACAACCTTGGCAGATTTTGAGTCACCTCCTCTCTCCATTGTCACCATTTCCATCACTTCCAAGTCTGCACCCTCAAGGGAGGTGATTAAGCACCAGATCTTACAGCCAGCTTGGCATTCTTGCCTGTGTAGCTGCGGGCAAGTTAATGAACCTCTCTGGGCCACAGCCTCCTCATATGTAAAGTGAGGATAATAACAATATATCCCTTATGAGGTCCTTGTGAAAAATTAAGTGATGTATATAAAACAGAATAGTGCTGGAGGAACTAGTATAATCAGGATTATCATGGACTTTGACAGCATGTATACAATTTCCAATTTTGCAGTAGATATTTTTTTTTAAAGGAATGAGTGAAATTAATTTTAATGATATATTTTTATTTACCCTGCCAGATTCAAGTATTACTCTTTCAAAATGCCATCAGCATAAAACATGAGACATTTCGCACTCTTTTTACTGAACCACATATGAAAGCAGGTGACACAGCACATCTCCATGTGGACTACCTGCACATCTGTGTCCAAAGTGGCAGGTGGCCAGGAATGACTTCTGTGGCCAGCCCAGGTCCAAGTCATACCAAGGCTCCCACTCACCCTCCACAGTAGTTTCCCAGTCTCTGCACCATTGACATTTTGGGAAAGGGATGGAGAAAGAATTTGAACCCAGAGTATATATAGAGAGAGTACTCTGGATTATTTAAAAAATAAATAAAAGTGTGCCCTTGGGACATAAACATTTAGAGTTTCGCACCCTAGTGCTATTGACACTTTCTGCCACATACATGTCATAGGGGCTGTCCCATGCATTACAGGGTGATTACCAGCCTCCCTGCACTAGTTGCCAATATCCACCCCACCCCCACCCCACTGTGTATTTCCTGAAGACAGGGCAGTCTCTATTGGGCAGGCAATCATTGTTCAAGAATCTCTGCTGTGTAAGTCCCTCCAGTGGCTTCTTCCCGCACTGAGGACAAAATCCAGGCTCTTCACTGTGGCTGATAGGTGTGGAGCCCTGTCCCCTGCCTGCTCAGGGCAACCCCTCCTCTCTCCTTGGCCCCCACAGTCTTCGTGCTCAGGCCCTAGGCAGGCCAAGTCCACACCTTAGGCAGGCCTTCACCCGGCTGTTTCCTCGACTTGCTGCACTTCTCCCCTTGACCTTCACTCGGTGAATCCCTTCTTAGAACTTAGCTCTCAGTTTAGAGTCCTGAGTCTTGCCAGGTACCTCCCTCTCCCCAAATCTGTTCACTCATTATCCATCCCTGGGGTGTAAGTCTCTGAATACTCTGATATTTTTCTAGCGTCTACCTTCTGTATTTTTCCTCTAAAACATAAGCCCCAAGACCACAGCGATTTTGTCTTCACACATTCTCTTCCTAGCATCCAGAGGTATGCCAGGCACAAAGAAGAAGCCTCAACTAGTATTATTTGAAGAATTTGGTGCCCGTTTGTTCTGGCTTCTGGTTCTCAGGTTCAAGGTCAACAGCCTTCTCAGGCAACTGCACCAGGAATCTCCAGTGAGTTTTCCAGTATTTGATCAAAGTCACTGACTTCTCCATTTCTATTCGAAAGGCTGCCCTGGATGGCAGCTAGGCTCCACGATGACTACCAAGGCGAGGGACACGGAAATCTGAACACCACTGGGCCACGTCTGCCTAGAAAGGATGGCTTTCTGATTCTCACAGACAGGTCATGGAGGCTGACTTTTGCCCCTCTGGCTGCCTGGTGGGACCAGTTCTGTCCCAGAGAAGCTCCCTACAATACTAAAGGTCCCCACTTGTGCCACAGGCCGGGCTGGGCACCTGTGGGATGATCCCTGGATAGGATCTTCCTGGATCTTTGCTTTAGACCTCAGAATCTGCTCCTATGGGACAGCACCTCCCTCCACTGCCCTCTGCCCACCCAGCTATCCGCAAGCTCAAGCATCTGTCCCCAGGATTTGCTTCTCTGCGCTGCCCTGCACTGATCCCACCTCCCAGGGAGTTCCAGCCCCCACCTCCCTCCAGACAGGCTCTGTCACCTTAAAACAGAGTAGTTGTAATCTAAGACAGAACCACTCAACCATCAGAGCCTGCCAGCTCTGGGACAGGCTACAGAACAAAACTAATCTGGGAGAACTTGACCAACAAAATGGAGAAAGGACAGGTGGTAGGTAGCTTCTGAGTCCTAGAGCAGAGGCCCTGGTGACGTTTGCTTATAAATGCCCTTGAGACAAACACCCTCCGAAGACCTATAGGAGTAGTTTGGCTCTCCAACGTTCACTGGTCATCTAAAGACCATTCATTCCACAGGCATCTGACACCCAGGCTGGACTCTTGTCTTAGGTCATTCATTGAGAAGGCTGAAGAAACGGCCCCTCCTCCTAGATAGATGAGGAAACTGAGGTCCAGGGCTGTGAAACTCCAAAAAGAATGATTTGGTATTCCAGAAAACCAGGGTCACCGTGAGGTCAGGACCAGGAGGATGAGGTGGGAGGGGTGCTGCCGGGCCTCAGAGCTACTTTCCCAGGCCCCCTGGCCCTAGTGCCCCACCCCTGCCAACTCAGCCTTTGTCTGATTTGCTCTCTGTGACAGCTGGGGAGGCTGGGCCTCGCCCTGGCTCCTGCCATCAGCCATCTCCGTGTGGCACTAAAGATCTGCTCAGGCGCCAGGCCCCAGTAGCAGGCTTGGCAGGCAGCTCTGCGTTGCCAGGGAGACCACGGAGAAGGGAAGCTTGCCACATGGCTACTGAGGGCCAGATGGCCTGGGGTCCGAGAGGTGCCTTTCTTGGGAACCACAACCTCATATACATACTGGTGGGACCTTACAGACATCCAGTAGGCAGATGCAGAAACTGAGGTGCAGAGGGTACATGGCCTGATTCACTGACACCCCAAGGAAGGGTGGCAAGAGCTGAGGACAGAGACAAGGGCCCAACCTCTTGCTTTGGGCTCCACTGGCCCCATAGAGCTGCGTCAGGAAACACAGGCAGCACGCAGGTCTCTCTGGCCTGGCCTCTCAGGCTCCAGCTGCCTGCCTCTGGGGTTTCCCCCTGGAAAGGCCCTTGTTCAATTCCACTTTCAGGAGCAGCCAAAACTGTGTAGCCCCAAGTTCCAGGGAGATCCAGCTCTAGATACAGGGGAAGCCATCAAGCACACCCAAGATGGAAGCTGGCCTCTGCACAGGCCCTGATTGCAGACTCAGGAAGGGAGTGCCGAGGGGAGGGGAGGAAGGCGCTAAGCTGGCCAGAGAACCTCGAACTGGCTTCCCTCATTCCACACAAGAGGGTTGGCCAGGATGAGGGACTGAGCCCCTCAGAAAGACTGTCTCTGGCTTGTCTCCCATCCTTGAAACAGGGAAAGGGGAGAGAGTAAAAAGAGCCCCTTGCAGTCCCAGGTACTAGGCTTTTCTAAGGCCCCATGGGTACCCATGGATGGGAGGAAAATACTGTTCTTGGTGGGGAGACAGCTGGAGAAGATTCTAGAGTGGCCAGCCTTGCTAGGGCAGAACGCTCACCTTCCCGTCCAGCACCCAGCCGTGCTGAGCAGCCTGGGCCCCTGCGTCTGGCCTTACAGCAGGATTTGCCCTTGGACAGCCCAAACAGGGAGAGGGGGCAAGGCAATGCCTCAAGGCTGGGGAGCTTTTGGGTGGGGGTCCTCAACAAGGGACAAGAAGTGATGAAGTCTTCCCAGAGAGCAGCAGCAGGACAGCCAGCCACCCTCTGCCCCAGAGGCTCAGCCCTAGGAGAGCGCATTAACCAGTCTCTTCCTGTGGCAGGAGGAAGCCTTCTTGCTCGCACTCTTAGCTCTAACATTTGCAGAAAAATAAAGGAAGGCGAGGGACTGTGCTATCTCTCAGGGTCCAGGAGCTGAGCTCCGTGGCCCACAGCCTGCTCTGTGGCACAAACGGAAATCCCCACCTGCTGGAGGATGCACACGCAGCGCCTGTTCCCTGGAGAGCTGCGAGCTGCCGGCAGCCTGGGGCCTCCCGCCTCAGCCCCCGCCGACGCCTGAGCTGTCAGCTGAGCTCGCAAACAGGCTGATTATCCCCATCTGGGGAAAACAAAACATGTCAGCCGCGTGCTTGTGAAGAGGCTGTCTCCGCGGTGAGAAGCAATCCTAGGAAGGCTCCCAGAGCAGGTCTGCCGTGGGACACTCACGAGCCACCTCAGGTTTCCAAACATGGCCTTCTCCTCTGCAACCAGCATCCCCTGCTCCAGAAGCCTCTGGGCCCCCCTGGCCCGCTCAGGCTCCTTGCTGACTTCTCTGAACCTCCCGGGGCCTGCAGTGAATGTTCCACAGATATTTCCCTGTGCAGCTTCGGCCTCTTTCAAAAATGGGACTGTGGGTCACACTGTCTGCTGTGTTGCAGGCTTTCGGATGAGGGCTCTGGGCTAAAGGGTTTGCAGTCCTCCAGGAAAGACCTGGCCCGTAGCCTGCTCTGTGGCAAAAACGGAAGTCCCCACCTGCTCAAAGTTCCTGGTCGAATGTGGTGACCCGGGATCAGCATTTTGGAAAAAAACATTACAACTTTGATGTTGAAGAGGAAAAAATGATGACTTTGACCTTCATACCCCTCATGCCTTCTTACCCCTGAATTACCCATGGGTTCTCTCTACCCAAGACACCCTTCTTTTTTTTATGCCTACCTTTTTCTCTGTTAATTGTACTTCAAATTCCAGCCAACAAGGCAAAGCAAACCCCAATTTCCCCAGTGTAAAGGGCACTCAACCCCTTGGGAGCTTCTGTGTGCCCACCGGTATGGTAATACTTATTAGAAGAGACGTCTTTACCCTGCTAGTCCCAGCCAGGAGCTTCTGGGGGAGGACATTACCGGGCTGTGTCTGTCTGACCCAGCTCAGAGACAGTTCACAGACAGGAAATGTGCTGAGCAAACGAGCGTCAACGATTCCTGTCTCCTAGACTGGCCTGTCTAACTCACTACCTGCAAGTGCTGCGGCCTCCAAATCCTCACCAAGAGGGACCTCCCCATAGTACTGCACCCGGCCCTGATGCCCTCTTGGGGAGGAAAGCAAGCGTTTCCCCTCAGATGCCTGTAACACGGGGATAAGCAGGTAATGGCATTTGCTAGTCCAACGTTCACGACAACAGGGCGCAAGTCCCCCTTACGGATGCAAAAACCAAGGCTATGATGAGATACAGGCCTGCCCAAAGTCCTCAGTGGCAGAGAGAAGATGCAAGTTCCAAGTCTCTTGTTTTCTGGATACGACATCCGTCCTCCACGGCAGGCTAAGGCATTCAGCCAAGGCTCCAGGGTCCAAGCGTTAAGCCTGGAGGCTGCCCCTGGCAGAGCCTTCACCCCTTGGCTCCCCTCCAGGGTGGACCCTCCACCTGACTGTACTGTAATTCTGTCGTTATCAGCTTGACATTAACTGACACATGAGAAATTTCACAATTCTTGGAAGTTAAAGCTTTCCTCATCACAGTTCAGACAAGGAAACTGAGGTACAAAGAAGTTAGCGAAGTTGCCAAAGGACACAGGTAATAAGTGACAGTCTATCATCTTAACAGCACACAAGGATTAAACACAGGAAATGAAGATCCCCTGCCTGTACCCTGCAGCTGCAGAATGCCACCACTCCCACGTGGCACATGAGGGCATGCCAGCTCTCCTCCTTGCCCTGCCACAGCTCCTGGGGTATGGAGAACACAGATTCTACCATCCTCTGTCCTCAGCCTGTCACCCAGACTCTGACCTTGTCAAGGCCAAGGGACCTGATTCATTCTCTTTCATTTCCTCCCATAAGAGAGCAGAGTTGAACATAAGTGAGCATAATGATTTTATGTATGTGTTTACGATGTTTCCTCTCCCTACTTCCAAAGCAGATGGAAGGTGGTTTAGAATATTGAAATGCATAATGAGGTCAATAAAATTATTCTTTCAAACAGAGCTGTTGGAATCCAATCAGCAGGCAGGAAGATGGAGTTCTATTAGGTAGCAGGGAGAAGCACTGCTTGCCTGTAAGAGCCTGGGCTTAGGTCTCTGGCTGTGCCACAGATGACCTTGCATAAGCACCCCCCTTTACAGTCTCAGCATGCCCATCTGTAAAACAGGCAAGCCAAAGGTAGAAAGCAAAGAAACTGAAGTGGATGACAATTCTTCATGCTGTGCTATCCAGTGCCTATATTAGTTTGGGTTCTTCCAAAAGGTAGAATTTGCAGAAATTATAACAAAAAGGAACTATTAGGATGGCTTACACATCCGAGGATAGAGATAGTCCAAGATGGTGGCCTGCACGTGCAAGAAGTGAAGTGTCCAGTGGCTGCTCAGCCACAAAGTAGAACACCCGTCCAGGACTGCAGGACAACCAGTGAGAGTCTGCTGCAGATCTTGGTTGTTTGAAGAAAAATGGTGAGGACTGAAGCCTGAAGATTGGTGACTGAGCATCTGCAACAGGCAGACAGGTGCAAGTCAAGACTGGAGCGAATCTGTGCTGAAGATCTGCAGCGTGTGGCAAGTTGGTGTCCGTAGACAATTGCCAAGGTGAGAGCTTTCCCAGAGGAAGAAGCTGTGACAATCTTCCCTCTTCCTTCCTTTTATATAGTTGGAGTTCCCCCTTGGGCCTCCCACATCTGGGTGAGTGCTTTTATCTCATTCTCCAGCCCATAAATCACTCACACTCTATCCAGACTAGTTCTCAATTCCAAATCTAGGCATGGTTCCCAAACCAGGTGTGGTTCCTGATAGCCTTAAGTTGACATAATCTCTCCAATGGTCACAATGCCCTAGGGGGGTGAATAAAGGACATGCCAAGGGCTGACAGGGGAGGCCGTGGGCAGTCAGTGGCTCAGGTCCACCCCTCCCACTGCCATCAGTCTGACTCTACAGTCACCTGTATTAGCTGCTGAGCTTCTGAGTAAGATTTTACCCTCACTGCCAACATGCTTAGGAGCCACACTAGCAGGACTTCTCTGAAAGCCTTGCCATGCTTAAAGCTCTCTGGTACCCTTTGTGGTACCAGTCAGTCCATACCAGCAATCCTCAGGTCTGGGCACAGAGCTGGCGTTCCTCAGAATCTCAGAATGAGGTTGATACCTGGGGTGGCATCGGAATGCCCCTTGGGAAGGGACTACAGTTCAAGAGCTCTCATCTGGTAGAGACTGCTAAAACAGGATGACAAGGCCCTATTCTCTTTAGATGGAAGTTTACTCCTGCCTCTGAGGCTCAAGATGTGTGCCTTGATCTGGGGCACCCAGGTGTTAGGGGCTCTTCTCAGCCCATATTTGCAATATCTCTAGGTGCAGGTAAGCATTGCTTTCCTTAGGAGGTCTCATCAGATGCAGGCAGGCAGCATAGAGGACCCACTGGACAACCAAAGTGTTCTCTCACACAGTGCTGGCACACCCTTGCACCCTACATAGGGCAAAGGCATGCTGATGAGATTCAGGGTAGAGCTAGGTAATCTACCTTTCCTCTTCTGAGCCCACTGGCTTAGAGGATGACCAGCCACTGTCCAGACCATCAGGAGCCCCTGCATGGACCCAGGGCTGTGTGATCAGCACCCCTCTACAAGGACAGTTACTGACATGCTGTAAGCACTGGTCTTTGACCAAGGTGCTGGCACCAAGCCACCACTACCTCCTGGGCAACACCCTTTGCTGGTTGATTTTGTCACATCAAAGTCTGGTCTCAGCCTGAGTTTTCCACTAAATCTAACTCCTTAAGCCCACCGGTGGGCTGTTTATGCAACCAGAGAGCTGCAGACTCAAAATTCAGGCTCAGTCTGTGTATATGCACATCTTCATCACTTTGTCATTGCTGGGACAAAATACCCAACACCCACAACTTAAGGGAGCAAAGGTTTATTTTAGCTCAGAGTTCAGAGGTCTCCGTCCACTTATGGGCAGCTGGCATTGGTAGAAGGTCATGGAGGAGGCCCGTTACTCAGGAAGGCCACTCATCCCATTATGGCCAGGAAACAGAATACAAAAGTGCGGAGTTAGTGCAAGACATAGACCCCTCCAGGTCATCCCTCTCCCAGTGATCTGCTTCTTCCAACCAGGCCCTTTCTCTTAACAGCACAAGAAATCAATAGTTAATACCCACCTGATCCAATTAACCCCCATAATTCAATCACCTTCCTAATATATGAAGTTTTAGGAGACATTCCAGATTCAAAAAATTAACAATGCACCTCTGAAAGAGAAAGTCTGAGGTCTTGGGAGGAGATGCAGAAACGGTAACATGCTGTGGCCTGTGATAGTCCAGCTCTCCTGTTAAGAATGTGGAGAGAAGAGAGGAAAGTGGAGGAGAGCAGAGGCAAACCCAGAACAAAAGAGCTGGAGGAGGGCAGAGCTAGCCACGTGCATAAGGAAGTCCTCTCTAGAACTCTGGGGGACACAACCCTTCCAGAACTTGGAGACCCTAGCCTACCTGATGCATGCTAGTAATGACAGACCTAATGTAACCATTATCCTGATACATCAACTTCACTGAAGAAATGTGTGGCAGAATAGTGAAGCCTGCTCCTGGGTTTGTTGGGGTAGGCCTCGGAGGCAAGACCCTGGGCACCACCAATAAGTATGGTCTCTTGCCTCTTCCTCTCTGGCACTATTTCCTACTCTGCTTCCTGGCCACCATGAATGGAGCCTCTGTGCTCCACCATGCCTTTCTACCATGACACTTCTGCCTTGGAACCATCCAACCACGAGCTGAATTTCTCAAAACTGTGAGACAAATTAGGCCTCTCTAAGCCATCGGTGTTGAGCGTTGTGCCTCAGCAACAGGAAAGCTGACAGACACACCTGATGTGGCTTCTAGGACCTGGGCTTTCCTGTGAGTGGACTCACGCTGTGACTCAGAGGCCTGTCGCCTCTCGGACGCTGGTCCCACCAGCCGTGTGCCTCCCCTCAATTTCCTCAGCAGCACTGGACAGCACTGACTCTGCCTCATCCCACTGATCCCAGCTCCTGTCCTCCAAGTTCTTCCCTCTCTTCCTCCCAATGAGGGAAGTCCCCGGGGAAATGCAGCCTTGCTGGTGACTCCTAGGCAGCCCATGGACTGGGGACAGAGAAAACTGTCTAGTTAGAGATGCCCCTAGAGGCTCTGGTCCATTCCTCTATGGCCATGCCTACCCAGTTCAGCAATACTCTCTGTGGTCTCTTCCATGGCTTTAAGCTCCGTCTGTTTGCCAGTGGCCCAAGACCCTTGTTTGAGTCCCACTTACGTGTGGCCTCCAGGATCTGGCAAGACCACTTCAAGCCATTGGTCCTACTGGGCCTGAACAACCACTTTTATTTTCTTTTATTTCTCTCAAAGGAAAAATTCTAGAGCCCCAATAGTCCTGGGTGGTTTCTTTCTTTCTTTCTTTCTTTCTTTCTTTCTTTCTTTCTTTCTTTCTTTCTTTTTCTCCCCTTTTTTGTGAAACAGGATCTCCCCCTGTTGTCCAGGCTAGCCCTGAACTCAGTATGTAGGCCAGGCTGGCCTAGAACACATAGCAACCTTCTACCTCTCGTGCTGGTATTACAGGCGTGCACCATCACAACTAGCTATTATGAGGTGCACAGACTAAGGGAAGGAATCCAGGGCCTCAAGCTTCCTAAGTCGGTGATTTAATCACTGAGCTTTGCCCCAGCCCTGGTCCTGGGGATATTTTCTACTGTATCTCACCAGAGAAGGGGCTCAGGGACTAACAGACTCTCAGCCTTTACCCCTCCCCAAGCAGGGGCCTGGCCTGGAAGGTGGCTGAGCCCTCCCAGTTGCCCTCTTTTGCTTCAAGAGCTGCTCTTTCCTCATCTGCGTGTGCGCGGTGCACCGCCCCCTTCCAAACTGGGGGATAAAAGCACCAGGTCATTTTAGTCCAATTTGCTCCCCACGTTGACAGGCAATTGTGGCATTAAGGCCTGGTACCTGATGTTCAGAATCAGCAAGAGCAGTAAGTGGAACAGATAATGAGGCCTTTTGGACAGCACTGAGGCCTATCTTGCCTCTAACACCCGCAAGTTCTCATCCCAGACCCCCAGAACCTAAATAGAAAGGAGCTTCCTCCCGCCCCCACATAGAAAGTCCCAGGTTCCCTAGCTGGTTAGACCCTCTAACTGGCCTTGGGAAAACCACCTCCCTTTCCTTGGCTTCCTCAGTTTCCTTATTTGTATAATGTTAATACTTTCTCAAAGAATTAGAGAAAGGAAGAATATAAATAGTTTGTTCATTTATCAGTGGTGCTGGGGGTTGAACTCAAGGCCCTCATCCTGAGCTATATATCCAGCCCTTTAGTTCTCATATTGAGGCAAAATCTCACTAAATCTCAAAATTGCTTAGGCTGGGATTGATCTTGCCATCCTCCTGCCTCAGCCTACCAGACATCTGAGATTGTGCACTTGCACTACCAAGTCAGGCTTAGAAATACTTTTGAAAGACAAGGAGGAGCAGTAACTGGCAACTGTTCCTGCTTTCATCCACAGCCAGCTTGGAGCCTTTCTCCATCCTTGGCAGGCTGCCTGCGCTAGGATCACCCACCTATTTGCCATGGTTACAGAGACAGGTGCAAAAGGTAAATGTTTGCCTATTGTCTCAGCATCTGTTTAGAAAGCTCCAGGTAACACCAGCACATACTCATGGAGAGGCCCTAGGCTCTGTGCCCTGCACAGAGTATCCCAGACCTCACACTGCCACCCTGGGATGGTTCTGTTATGAACCCCAGTTTACAGATGGGCAAAATAGAGGTGGAGGGTACTGAAACTACTTGCCACAGAGACCAGAGGCTTAGCTGAGGGCTGTGGGGCCTGAGGAGTGGGCTTCTCTCTGGAAACCTCGGGGAGCTCTCAAAGGAGGGTCCTTGGAGAATTTTCTGGGAGCCCTGACCAGGCCCACCTCCCCACCCCCCACCCAGTGTGACTTCCCACCCACCTGTGACGTTGGTGCTGAGGCTTAGCGGGGAGCAGGGGTAGTGACGTACCCTGCCCAATCTCTGCTCTGATCCTACTAGCATGGCCCTAGCACAGGGCAGTCACGGATTCTAATAAGGAAGAACAGATCTCTTTGATTAGGGCACTAGAAGCCCTGGGACCCTCCCCAGCTTGGAAGCTCCCACCGTGCTCTCTCCTGTAGCCAACCTCCCTCCCCAACACTAAAAGCAGCTCCAGCAGGGACCCTCTTCCTGCACCTGTGTCCATGCAGACTTCACTCTCTGGTACCGTCCTGTCACCAACAGCCAGCTCCCCATCAGCACAGTCTTGTGTCAAGTGACAGGTTAGGGCCAGGAGATGGAGATGGAACGTGGGGCTGAGAAAGTCCAGGGACTCAGCAGCCCTCAGAAAACCCCTTCCTCATGTCCCCAGGTGTGCCCACCTTGTGTGGCCAGCTTCTCTTCCTGCTGGGAGTTAGGCTGGGAGGACATATGGTGGTGGCAGAGACCAGACATTCCGTCACCCATTGGGCTCATAGAGGGGCAGAAAGTGGGAAACTGCAGGAGTCAAGAGCGGGCCCTGGCAGGCAAGGGTGCCCCTACGGCTCTGATGAAGACATGAAGTCGCTCTGCTTGGGCCAAGGTAGGAGCAGGAAGAGAGTTCTCCTTGCTTGCTCCTTCCCCTCAGAGGACCCACCTGCTCCTTGCCAGCAGGAAGGCAACCTTGGCTAGGTATTAACATTTTTAAGTTTACTTTAAAGAAGAAGAAACTACAACCAAGAGAGATTACATGTAGTCTTAAAACCACACCTCAGGTAAGTGGACAGAACGCAGATCAAGCTCCTCAGAGGATGTCAGCCCTGAGGCCGGGTAGTGGGCTGTCCCTGGGCATCGCTGCCCTCTGAGGATGCCATTTCCTTCCACAGGGCCCAGAACAGAGATGCCTCCGGGCACTGCAGAGGAGGAACCAGCCTTGCTCGGCTGCAGTTCCAAAGGGAGCAAAGCCATATTTCCAGCAATATCCGCCCCCCTACCCCCGCCCCGCTTCCCTACAAGGAACCCCGGCAAGCCACTAAGTGGGGAAAGACCTAAGGAGGACAAAGAAGACAGCCCCATCTCCCTGCCACAGAAGGCTCCACATTTGAGCTGGGCACAGGGGACAAATGTGCTCTTAGATCAACCTCAGAGTTTTACATGACATCTGGCTTAGGGTCCAGGGGTGCATAGGAAAGACGCGAGACCTGTACAACTTTCCAACTGCTATAGTGGGCAGATTCCTCCGTGGGTGTTTGGCAAAGGTCGTAGGACACAGAAATGACATTGTGGTCCAATGGGCCCATCGCTGCTTGTTCTGGTGCCCAGCCCCACATACATGGGACCTAGGGTAATCATCATGCTGGGTCTCCTTGTCTTCTGTAACCTGGATGGGACAAGGCTGTTGGCCTGCTTTCTCAGGTCGATACACTTATCTGCCCAGTATGCCCCACTGCTCCTGATCAGGAATCTATCTGCTCAGTGTCTCTGGCCAGGCACATCACTGCCCTGTCTGGGCCTGTAGGGAGCAGAAGGAACCAGATGAGCCTTTTAAAGGCTTGCCCTTGACAAACTGTTCAAAGTGATAATGGGGGGGAGGGGGGTCCCTTTATCTGTATTCTTGAGAGATGCCCTGGGTCTAGAAAGGCACTGGAAATGGGACCACAGACCAAAGCAAAGAAATAGACTTTTAGAAATCAAGAAATTAACATCACTCGAATTCTAGCTCCTTCCAAGTAGCACTGAGCTGGCATGGCCACACAGTGCCTGTCATAGGTGGCCCCCTCATCTAGAACGCCTGCCCACCCCTCAGCTACAGCCTCACTGCTACCCTCACTCCCTGTCACCGAGGCTGGCTGCTCTTGTCACTGGGATTGAGCCACCATTTTAGTAGGAAGCTTTCTCTGTCTCTGTATCACTATCCAGAGCTGAATATTGATGTAGAGGATGAGAATTCATGTGTTTATAAAGAATACCAAATGCAACTCTTCAGCTGGCCTTTAAAGTACTCCAGTATGTCTCAGGATTGGACACCAGCTCCTGTGCTCCGGATGGATGGCGGCCGGGGACTGCTGGACGCTGCTTTCAGGGTGCACAGGCACTTGGAGGACCTGCTGCCCACTCGCAGGGTGAAGGGCCTGCGTCTCTGGACATGCTGCCTTCCCTGGGTCAGCCACACTGACACACCCCCGCTAGAGCCAGCACCTCCCATGGCAGCTGGGAGCCTAGGGCTCATCCTAGAAGAAGAGTTCTCGCAGGGTACAGGGGGCGGCATGCCGTGGGCTGGGGCACTGAGGGGCTCTCCTGCGCCTTTCACCTCTGGGCTCAGTCCTCTGTAGATCCCCACCTGAGAGCTAGCTGACAGCCTGATACATCCCACCCTCAGGCCCTCTCCCTCACTCCCTCCTGCTCCTGGAGTTGTCATGACAACCAGAGTTCACCCTGATGCCAAAAACACTGGGAAAACAAAAATGAAAACTCTACCGTTGGCTACAAGGGAAGCAACAGAGAGCCCCGCGCCAGGTCAGGACCGCAGCAAGAAGGCACAGGATCCACATTGAGCTTCCGTTCCCACATAACCCCAGTGGAAGAGCAGCAACAGTTTGGGGACTACAAGGAGACAGTGGCGGGGGCAGGTGAGACGCCAGCACTCAGCAAGGATGGCGCCTTCTTCCCGGGGCTGGGCTGCACTTTTCCACACACTCATGTACCCCTCAGCTCTCCTGGAAGTCCCATGTAGCCATCCAGGCTGCTTACAGGGGCCGTGGACAGGACATGGAGGCAGGGTGTACAGGAGTCCAGCGGGCCAGCTTTAGTCCTGGGATAGAGGTTCATAAGTCTGTCTGACCCAGGTTGTGTGAACACTCAGACATTTCCCTTTCTGGTGACCTAAATCCTCACACGCCACTCCCTGCTCCCAGTGCCTCCATGATTAAAAAGTACACTCATGGAAGGGTTGGGACCTCATTCACACTAAGGTGGAAGTGCCTGATAAGGCTCGAAGGGTAGGAGGAGCAGGCATGTAACAGTGGCATTGCAAGCCTCACAGGACCAGGTTGGGCGCTGGGGAATATTTTTGATCCTCCGGGACCCCATATAATAGGGAAGGGAATGAGCCTGGCCCCTCAGGCAACTGGAGCATAACCTTTCACTCTGCTCACTGCACGGCCCACTGCCTGAATGCTCAGCACTGAGCTTAGCGCCGTCCTCAGCAACGCCTGGTCCTCAGACCCAGGCCTCTGGGATAGGACCAGCAGAGGCTGAGCAGAAGAATGGCCCGAGCATCTGTGGTACCAAGAACACTCGGAGAAGGGCAGGACTCATTTGCAGATCCCGGTGGGTACAGAGTAGGCAGGAGGCCAGACCCAGAGACTTCTTGTTTATGTGCTTGAGCAGAGGGCAATACGGCTAAACCTCTGCCCCTTTAGCAAACGCTTCCTCCCCAGGCCTCGGCCTCCTCCCAGCGCCTTCCAGGAACAAGACAGGTGAGGCATCAACAGCATGGTGTGCGCTGCTCCTCGCCCTGGAAGCTGCTTGGGGGCAGGACGCTGACTTCCCCTAAGTTCCAAGGGTGGAATGGAGGAAGGGAGAAAAGAAAGGAGAGGTGAAGGACGCGGAGATGGTGGCCTGTGCAGGCAGATGAGGCTGGGCCCAGCGGGGGCTGGCCCTGCCACCAGGCCGACCACAGAGCTGCCGATGGCCCTGAGGCAGACAGAACAGGAAGCTGTGGGACTGACATCCACTCCGGAGGCCCAAGCAGGGCTCCAGTCACTGGCTGGCTGTCAGGTGACCCTCAAGTAAAGTAGCCATTGCAATGCTGCACACTGCTGGCTGGGGGGAGGTCCCTCACCACCTCAGGAGGCCTTCTGGGAGAGGACCAAAGCGGGGACTGTGGTGGGGCACCCATGCTGAACTGGAGGTAGCCGCTCAGAAATGACTTCTAGGGAGGTCAAAGGAGAGCCAAGGTCAGCGTGAGGACTTCATGAGGAGAGTGAGGAGCGTGTGGAGCAGATGCCAGGAAGGTGAGAGCAGCCTGGAGCATGGGATGCATGCCAGTGTGTGTGCACATGTATGTGCATATCAGTGAGTGTACCCAAGTGTCCGCATGTACGTGGGTGCATGTGACTGGGGGAGGCAGAGCAGCAGACGCAACCACCTGTGGGGTCACACAGCATCAGGCTCCTGGAAGCCTGTGACCCCACAGAGACCAGGCAGTTTGCAAAGAAGTCACCTCGAGCCATGGGGCCAGCACAGAGGCTGCAGGGGCTTGAGGGGAGAACACGGCCCACCTTATACCTCTAGCACCATGTGGCTCAGTCGCACTTTTCTTGATGATACGGCTTAGTAAGGGCCACGTATGACCCAGTCTGAAGTAGTTCACTTGTGTGGACAGGTTTTGTATACACAACGGTGGGTTGAGCTCAACTTTGTTTTCCTGCACATTTGTAGAGGAGAAGGCTGAAGCAGGGAGTGGAGGGAACTGCTCTGAAGTCTCAGCCCTGCCCCATACTCTGCTCCTCCTTCACGCCCACCAGGCCCAGGCCATGTGCCAGATGGTCACAAATAAAATACAGTCAGACAAGACACCAGGCCAGCCACGCTCAAGCCCATCCTTCCAACAGGCCAACGGCGGGTGGGGAGAAGGGCGGGCTGGGGAAGGTTGGGAGGGCACATTAAATCTAGACACTTGGACAGCAAAGAAGGCATCTGGGAACAATGACAGGAGTGACAGCAGGGCAAGAGCCAGGGCCCCTGGCCAAGCCCACAGGCCCTTCCCTGAGGGGCTCCACCACCCTGAGCTTCTCTCTGAGGCCCAGGTGGAAGCTGCCAGAGCTGCCCAGTCCTGGATTGTGGGTACCGGTGACAGTCCCAGCTGTGGCTCAGGGAGGGCGGCCACAGCACAGCAAATGTGTAGCTCCCGCCAGACTCCCAACCCTCCTCAGGAAGGCTGAGTGACCCACAGGCCGGGGGCCCCCAAGCCAGAAGGAAGTGGCCTTCAGAGCCTGACACGAATCTCAGCCTCTTGACACCCTGTGAGGCATCTTTGTCGTTCACCTGAAAGGCCAGGGGAGCCCGACCAGCCAGGGTGACCACACTCACTCACAGATCGACCCATTAGCTTAGCATTAAATGAGTCCTAACCATAATCCACAACATACGTACTTACGTGTGAGACTTATAATTTGCATCATGTATTATTTATAACATTAACTTACAAATCCAACAAACCCACACCTACTTTATACCAGTACCGGGCAGGGCTGGAGACAGGGTAGGGGGGATAGCTGTTTGCTAGGCTGCCTCCGCAGAACGGGGGCCTGGGGAGGAAGGTCAGGTGTCCGGGGAGAGTTCATAGCAAGATGAAGCCTGCCCTTCCTCAGTCACGGAGAAGGGGTGGGGGAGAGTGGAGGAAGGCTTCCTGGAGGGAGTGACGCTGCAGCCCAAATGAGGCAAAGAGGAGAGTCCAGGCAGAGGGGAGGAGAGAAGACAGAAGAGACGGGGAGGAGCATGGGGAGCCGCAGGCCGGCCTCCAAGGCAGGAGCAAGTGGCCGCGGAGCGCCAACACAGGCCCCCAGAAAGGCGCTACTGAGCGAAACCGTGCAGACCGAGGTGTAAGGGGCCATTTTCTCCACTCCAGACTGCTGCAGCCTCTGCACCGGCCCCATGGCTCCAGGCTGGCTTCTTCCCAAACTGCCCGATCTCCGTGGGGTCACCTAGGCCTCCAGGAGAGCAGAGAGCTTGGAGAAGAAGGGAGGAAAGGGGTTGCAGAGCCGCGCGCTCAGACTCCAGCGCCGCACCGGTGCTGACGCGGGAGTGAGCTCTGCCGCCTGAGCAGGATCTCTGACCAGGGCACAGGGCCGTCCAGGGGAGGCCTGACTGGGGCTAGGCTGGCTGGTTCAGGTGCCCGGTAGCTGCCTGCCTTGGTGGGTGCACACACTGGAGGAGGTGCAGCTTTGGGGCAGCAGTGGGAAGCTCAGCTGAGGTCTATTGGGTGGAGGGGCCCCTGGTCCACAGCAGGGAGTGCGTCCAGGGTGCCCATGAGTGTCTGGGTGCGGGCTCCAGGGAGAGGCCAGGGCGGCAAGAAGAGTCAGGTGCCAGCGTGGAGTAGTTCAGGAGGCCTCGGAAGCCCTGTCAATATGGCCTTAGGGGGATTTCCCTCTCCCTTCCCCATGCTGCAAAGCCCCCACTAAGATGAGAGGAAAAGACAAGGCCAACCAGAGGGAGAAGCAGGGGACAGCAACAAGCTAAGTGCCTTGGGAGGGGGAGGCAGCAGGCTGTGTTCTGCTGTGACGCCTAGAGGCCCTTGGCCCCGAACTTGGAGGCAGATCCTGTGCTGCATGTCTCTTTAAGGGGAGAGTTAGGCTCACGCTAGGGCCCACTGGTCCCTTTTCCACCTAGCCAAGCATGCGAAGTGATTCTCAGGAGAAGTTAACTTGGAGCTCTCTGGTCTTGGTGACTCTGGGACTGTGCAGTGTGAATATGGGATGGACGGTGTCGTGCTGAAAGCGGCACTAGCTGCCACTCCACTTACACAAGGCTAATACCCCAAGAAGAAATTTACAAATGTTCCCACTAAAACACGAACCAGCCCAAGAAGAAAGACCTCCAGATAGTGGGAGTTGGAATTGTTACCTGGTCCCCTGTGGGAAAGCCCACCTATGCACAGACTCCCCTGGTGCCTCTGCCTTAAACATGAACGCTAAGGACCCCCAGATGCTACAGAAATTACTCCAGCATGTCAGAATGAGACAGGAGAACAGAATGACAGACAGGACAGGAAGTTAGAGGACACAGAGACAAACAGTGGGAAAAAAATGTTGCTAAACCTCTTAGGAAATTAATAAAATAGATTGGATACACAAGGGAGAAAGAAATAGATCACTATTTTTAAAAGAAATACCCAGAATAGGCAAAAGTTCTTGTGAAATAAAAAGAAAAAAATGCTGTATCTTAAACTAAAAATTTAATTAAAAGACTGAAACGTTATGCTGGAAACATCTCCTAAACAGAAGGAAGAGTTAGAAGAGGAGAGAGAAAAGGTATATATAACATGGGTGTGTCAATTCATAAAGTCTGACATCTTACCAATAGTGGTTCTAGAAAGTGACACCACACAGAATGGAGTGGAGAGATTTTTAGATATAATTCAAAATTTTCTGGAACTCAAAGACATAAGTCCCTACTTTGAAAGTCCCCTGAGTCATGGACCAAACTGTAGAAGAGCTATGCCATGGCACATTATCTTGAAGTTCAGATCATCAGAGACAGAAAAAAAAATTTTTTTTAAAGGGAAGGTAATCACAGAGGACATAACTTAGAATGGGCACCAGACTTCTTACCAAAAAACTGGAAACTTGAAAACAAAAAAACACCTTCAATATCTTTGAAACTTATTTGCAACTTGGAACTCCATACCTCACCAAACTAACCATCAAGTGAATAAAATAAAGAGAAAATAAAAGATAAAATGCATATTCAGACATGCAAGGTTTTACAAATTTTATTCATGTATGTGTTTCTTAGGCAATTTGGGGGAAATGTTCTGCACCACACAGGCAGTTGGCCAAGAAATAGACAGCCATTGGATTCCTGACGCACACAGTGGAGCCAGCTGACAGAGGGGAAAGGGAGCTCCTTGGGGCTCTAGAATGACTGGTGGGAAGGCGACCCTTCCACGGGAACAAAAGAGGTAATAAGGAGGTTATCTCCAAAAAGGAGAGAGACAGAGAAGCTTGAATTTATAGGTTGCATGTTGGGGTTGGCAGAATTGAGAGCAGCCTCAGGAAGTTGGAGAGTTTGGAAAGAATTTATACTAAGTTCATAGAAAACTAGGAAAGAGACAAACTGGAAAACAAATCCTGCAGGTTTCACTTTCAACATGTCTCCTGGGGCTTCTCCTCCACTCCACCTTCATTCTAGAAGACCTGAATTCTCTCAGGAGAACTGAACAGGCCTCTTAGGAAAAAGTAACAAAATCTGGCATTTGGGAGGAGTCCCTAACAAAAAGTCAGGTTTGTCTGAAGGCTGTCAGTAACCCAGCACTAGCACTGCCCAGGCACTGGGCTTCCGAGCAACATCTGCTGCACAGGGCAGTGGGCAAGACTCAGCAGGCAACAGAGGGAATCCTCCAACATAAGAACAAATGATTGCAAAAAGGAACTGAACAGAAAATAGAGGTCCTGATGGGAGCAGAGGAAAACATCAACAATAATAACAAAAACTATGATTAACATTCCTAATTTATATAAGTGTAAGTATGTATATATGTGTACGTGCATGTGCACGCGCACGTGTGTGTGTGTGTGTGTGTGTGTGTGTGTGTGTGTGTGTGTGTGTGAACATACATTGTCTTAGCTACTTTTTCATTGCTGGAACAGAATACCCAATATCCACAATTTAAGGGAGGAAAGATTTTAGCTCACAGTTTCAGAAGGTCACAGTCCATTTATGGGTGAGTGGCAGGAAAAATGGTGGCACCACATGCCGGGGCCAGAGCCAGAACTCCTCACAGCATGGTAGAACACGCCAAGACCTGGAGGAAGGGCAGAACCAGCATGCACCCCCTGGGTCAAGTCCCATGCATCCTTCCCTTCCAGTCGGGTCCCACTTTCCAACAATGCATAGTATCCATATGTATATAAGGTTTTGGGAAACACTCCAGATCCAAACCACAACATACATATGCAAACATACATGTATCAACACAAAGAGGATCTGAAGAAGAGACAGACAATGAAAATGAGTTCTTGGAGACTGAAAAAAAAAAATCTGAATATGATAACCGAAGAAAAATCTAAAAATGAAAAATGAGGTACAAGGAATCTATGAGAAAAAAGAAATTTAGAGTACTAATTGCAATGCCATATGACTATAATCCCAGCTACTTGGGAGGTTGAGGCAGAATGAGTTTGAGGCCTGCCTAGGCAACTTAATAAAACCCTGTCTTCAAACAATTAAAGAAAACAAAGGAAGAAAAGAAAAAGAAAGAATTCTGTAAAAATCTGGCTCATGCATGTGGGGAGGGACAACAAGTGCCGGGGCTCCATTCTAGGAAGCCCAGCAAGTGAGGAAGGACAGAGAAAATGAAGAAGAAATTATAGATAAAATTTGCCAGACAACGGGCATGGTTTCTAGACAAGAAAGGTTAACTCATGCCTAGCACAATGGATTAAAAAATATAGGACAAGCAAGAATATGAAATATAAACTGGGTATAGTGGTGTAGGCCTTTAATCCTAGCACTTTGCATGGCTGAAGCAGAAGGATCCCGTGTTCAAGCCCAGACTGGATAATTTAACAATTTAATGAGATCTTGTCTCGAAATGAAAAGAGCTGAGGCTGGAGATAAAGCTGAGAGAGAAGGCTTAGGGGTCAACCATCGCACAAGGGAAAAGAGAGAGGGAGGAAGAGAGAGAGAGAGAAAAGCCTGGAACCAGCTTGGCATTAGGTTGCTCCTTAGGCCTGAGAGGACACAAGGCTGCACTTTCAGCCCCAGGGGAGTCTATTTCTACCCCAGATGTCAGATTCTGAGAAATCACCAGTCAAGTGTGAGACCTTTTCAGACGTAAAAGAACTGCAGATGTTGCTCTCCTTTTCCTTGAAGATGTAAGTCACTGAATGAGGAAGAGAAAGAGCCGAGGCCCAGGTGAAAACAGGCTACCCATGAAGATATACCTCAGGATTTATTTAGGTGACTGTCCCAAAGAGCATCGAAGTGCTAACCCCAAGGAGCCACAGGTCTAGGCGAGAACAAGAGAAGTCTGATTGAATGGAAACTATGGGTACAAGAGGAATGTTGACCACTTAGAAAAAAGTATTATATTAATAGACACATCAGATAAGTTAAAAATGGTAATTAAATCTAGACAAAAGAATTCCAATAAGAAGACTGCATATGGGCTATGCAGCAAGACCCTGTCTCAATAAATAAATAAATTAAAAAATAAATAAATAAATAAATAAATAAGAATGCATGGGTAAGCTTCAGTGAAGGAGTTGGAGGTGTAGCTCAATAGTAGAACACTTATTTAGAATGTTCAAGGCCCTTGGTTCGATCGCCAGCACCTTTAAATAACCAAATCAACCAACCAACCAACCAACAAATAAATGTCAGCCCAGCCAGGTGATGCAGGCCAGTAATCCCAGCACTCTGGGAGGCTGAGGCAGGAGGATTGCAAGTTTGAGCACAGCCTTGGCAACTTAGTGACTTACTGAGACCGTGTCTCAAAAATAAAAACAAAAAAGGGCTGGGAATATAGAAGCACAAAAAATAATTTAGAAATCTTATGTACGATTGAGCTGAAGAGTTGCTTTTGCTCAACAAAAAATCAAAGAATAGAGGGTTATGGGAGATCTGTGTGTGTGTGTGTGTGTGTGTGTGTGTGTGTGTGTGTGCGCGCGCGCGCGCGCGTGTGCGTGTGTTTGGTACTAGGGGTGAAACCCAGGGCCTTCATACTGAGATACATTTTTGATATACATTTTGATACTGAGCTACATTACTATTTTTTACTTTGAGACAGGGTCTCACTAAGTCACTGAGTTGTCCAGATTAGTCTCCAACTTGGGATCGTCCTGCCTCACCCTCCCAGAGTGCTGAGATGACAGGTATCCACCACAATGTCCAGCTAAAGTACGATTTTTATTCAAGCCCCATGTCACCCTACTCAGGCTCTGCACACAGTGAGCTCTGCCAAGTGTGCACAGGAGGGGAACGATGGGGCCGTCCCTGGGGCTTGGGGGTCCTGGAGCAGGCAGGCGCGGGCTAGGCCTGGGAGGGGCCTGCAGGGGCCATGAGGACAGGGGAGGACTCTGGCACCCGGAATGGGAACCAGCGGAGCTGAGGGGCTCCGGGGCAGAGCAAGGGCACACATTGTGCTGGCCTGCCGTCATAGGAGTCCCTGAATTCTCAACGTGAGTTCACAAAGAAAGCCCTCAGGGATAAGGATGAGCTCCCAGGGCACCGGTCCCCAGGGCAGGTGGCCCCCCACCGGCCGTGTCTTTTGTTAGGGGGCTGCGTGGCACCCTGCACTCTCGGTCCTTCTACATTGTTACTTCTTTCAGAGCAGGATTTGACCTTGCACACAGCAGAATTCCCTGAGGGGTTCTCCCAGTTGTCCATCTGTCCAGCAGACCCTCTTCCCTGCGAGGCTGCGTCCTGGGCCTGGGCCCTGCCACGGCTGGTGCCTCCAGGGTCACCCCCTCTCAGAGTGCTGCAGGACAGAAGGCATTTCCACCTGTAAGGATGGCGTTTTGTTCATCATGGGCTTTTAAAATTACTTTTCATTTTTAAAAACGAGACATTAGTATTATTTATCTTGGTGATGGTAGTAGCTCCCATTCGCTTTCCACAGTTTCAGTTATCTCTGCTCAACCACCTTCCACGGGCATTAAGTGGAAAATTCCAGAAATAAACAAGGCGTAAGTCTGCCGTCCTGGGTGACAAGATGAGATGTGCGCCATCCAGCTCCACCTCCCTCCCCCACCCCGGGGGTGAATCACCCCTTGTCGGATGTGTCTACCCTGCGTAGGCTACCACAGGCCGTGGCCCACTCAGCAGCAGTCTTGGTCACCGGATCGGCCGTCACAGCATCGCAGAACTCTTGTCCCCGAAGCCCTTGTGTGACATCCTTCCGTGACACTTGTGTCACTGACCTCGCTCCTTTCCAGCACAAGGTGTACGAGGTGGTACATCTTTTCTTTTCTTTCTTTTATTTTTGGTACTGGCCCCATTGAGCCTGGGTCTTCATACTGAGCTACGTCACCAACCAAACAACTCTTTCTATGTTTGATCTTGAGATAGGGTCTCACTATGTTACTAAGTCGCCCAGGTGGTCCTCCAATTCGTAATCTCCTGCCTCAGCCTCCCAGAGTGCTGGGATTATACATCTGCACAGCTTCCAGGCCCAGCTTATGTCATTAAACATCATCAAAAAAAGGGTGAACATAGTAAGATATTTTGATAGAGACTATACACACATAACTCTTACTATGTACATAGTTAGAGTTGTTCTGTTTTTAATACTGGTTGTTAATCTGTCACTGTGCCTAATGTATAAATTAAGTTTTATCCTATGGGGAAAAAAACCTAGTGTCCACAAGGTTTTAAGCATCAAATGGGGGTCTTGGGACAATCCTAGTGGATAAGAGGAACACCTGTACTGGGAGTTTTGAGTACCCTTTAATTTTTGCATCCCAGGCCCTGGAAAACAGTAGCCCCTTTGGTTGGCACCCTGCCAGGAACTGGGGTGCAGCCCTCAGCCCAAGGCCTCCAGGGACACAGAGCAGGATTCCCATAATGCTGTATCCACAGTGCAGCCAGAGGGCAGGCAGGTGGAGGGCAGGGCAGCCACGGGCCTCTCGAGGACGTCCAGGGAGGAACCAGTGGCAGACGGACTTTGGTGGCAGATTTAGGAGGAGTGGAGAGGCTCCATTGCTGCTGCCTGCACCAGGAAACCTCTGCTGAGAGGAGAAAACATCTATGTAAACTTCTCCTTCTGGAAAGGTCATCCAAGTGGTCCCTCGACACAGAGCCCTTGGATTTCTGAGGGAACAGATTAAATCCCCGCTTGAAGAGCTGGCCCACACTGGGGTTCGCACTGTTAGCAGTAGTTTGAGAGCCCGTGGTGCTGAATGTTTGTGATAATTAGCACTTCCTGCTGGCCAGAAGCTGTGCTGGGGCTTTCGGAGGGCAACCGCAGCGGGCGGCTTCTTGTGCCACCTCACAAGGCAGATCCATTGTCATCTTCATGTTGATGCCCAGAGAGGTCAGGTCACTTGTGACAGTCACACAGCTGGCCAAGGGTGGAGCTGGATTGGCACCCTCTTATCGGACCCTCCTTGAACACTATGCGTTGTTCCCACTGCGGGAGCAGAAGGATCTAGAGCCCAGATGGGAACCAGAAGGCCAGTGCCCTAAGGTGGAGTCAGCCGTGGGCCTGGGTGAGTCTGTCTTCCCCTTACTGTCTTGGTGCCTCAGTTCCCTCATTCGAACAGAAGGCAGCTCATCTGGCTAATATGCCCTGGCGTGCAAGGTCTCTGACTGGAGCCCCTTGGGCCACGCTTTCAACAGTCACATGGCCTGCTGAGTCTGTTACGAATCTCAGAAGCCACGGAGGAGAGTGCCCTGCAGGTTGAAAGGCTGGGGCTAAGTTCCAAAGGAGGAGACGGTGAGGCCTCTCCAGGGCAAAACATCAGAAACCACCTCGGTTGCCTTCAGGCCCACCGGTCAGGGGACTGTGAGGCTACTCGAGGCCCCAGGGTGCCCTCCCTTTGCCCCAAGGACCATGGCTCAGCAGGTAGGAGGGGCAGAGAGCACAGGAGCAGGGCTTAGAGGTGCAGCCACCTCAGGGACTCCATGAAAGGCACGCAAGGCCAGGAGAAGCTGGAGCCCCCAAATCCTCAGCATTCAGAAGGGACTCAGAAGAGAGGAGGCCCTAGGAATGCCGGATCTAGGTCCTACTGAGGCAGGAGGCAGAGGGGATCAGAGGCTTCCCAAGGTCCCCATCTGAGAAGGACAACCCAACCCCACCAGCCCATGAGGGGTGGGCTCACAGGGAAAGGTCAGAGCTGAGGAGCCACAGGGACTCTGTCGGGAGAGGAGAACCAGCCTAAGAAGCACAGATCTACTGAGGACCTTGCAGGAGGAGCTTGGAGACAGGTGAGAGCATGGTGGCGAGGAGGAAGCTGCAGCTCTCCTTCTGGAGAGGGAGCACTTTGCCTTGTTTCTGGAGTGCAGGGGAAGCCTGGAACTAGAGGCTGGGAAGGTGAAGTCAGGCCGGAGTCATCACAACACCCCATCTCTTCCTAGGACGCTTCCTTCCTCCTTCATGATCAGCTCCTAGCTCACCAAGACTATACCCAATTTGGGACAAATGGATAAGGATTCCATGCCTGCTAAGGGTTCCACTATCCCTCCCCTTCCGTGAGAGCACACAACGGCCACCAGCTTCCACCTACCATTCCTCCCTGGATTGGAGATCAGGATGCCAGCCCCCTGTCACCAAGTCTTTCATTACCTTGCTGGGAAACTCTGTGGCCACCAAACAAGGAGATGGTAGCCGGTCATCCCAAAGGGTCGTGTTATATGAAAAGGATGTAATCCTATGGGATTCCCTGGGGACTTTGCACACAGACTTGAGCAGCCCTTCCTTGGAAGAGTCCAAGGCTGCTCCTCACTAGTGTTCCCAACTCTGGGGGGCCCCCTGTTCCCTCACATACTGCACAGGGAGACAGGACCCTGTTGGTCATGCCTGGATCAGAAGCACTTGATTCTTATACAGCATTCCAGGGTTTCTTTTACCAGGTGACCTAAGAGGCTCAGGAGAGAAATGACAGGTCTCGCAGAGATGGACAGCCTGTTGAAGGTCAGGAGCACAGGCCCCATTGGACCTGTGACTTCCTGGCAATGGCAAGGTCCTCGCCCCAGCCCTGCCTCCCGCTCCTCCCTTCTGGCTCCTTCCTTCCAGAGCATCCTGGTCCCCAGTCACTCAGCACTGCGGGAGGCCTGCCAGGGAAGAAATCAGAGCCCCACGTCAGCCATTCTATATTTACCACCTGGCGGCCGAGGAGGATCTATCTTCTGCACAATTAAATGAAAAGAGTTTTAATATCGGCAAGCAAAGGACTCTAGCAACAATGGAGAATTAGGTTAGGGCCGGCAATTAGATTAGCGCCGAGCTGCACGTGAAATGAGGACTCAGACACAGGAGGGCTATCCTTCTCTAGGTGACAGGCCCTTCCTCAGCAAGGGGTGGGGAGGATCCTGATGCTGGCCCAACCTCCAACTCCGATGACCAAAGGCCGGCAGAGGCAACTTCCCCAGAATCCCTGGTGAACAGGAAGATCTCGCCCAGGCATGACGAATGAGCAGGCATGGGGTCCTCGTGGGTGCTGCCCTGGAACCGCTCACCAGGCGGCCACCATGTCTCCAGCCGAGGATGAGACCTGCATCCCGTCATTCCTCTCCGGCTGGACTGCGTCGCCTCCCCCAGGGCTGCTGCGGACACCCTCCTCTCACCTCCCAGCCCAATCCACGGCCATGCACTGAGCTTCTGAGCCAGTTTCAGGCCCTGAACAGAGGGACACAGGGGCGCACAAGGTCCCAAGCCACAGTTCCTGAGGGCACAGCACTGTTACTACAGCTGCAGAGAGCACAAAGAATGCTTCGTTCTTTATTTTATTTTCGATTTAGTTGCGTCCCTCAGACCCTTTGCATGAGGAATGCATGGATGCACCCTCGCCTTACCAGGGGTGGGAAGAAGTCCGGCACCTGCTGCGGCAGGGTGACATGCGCAGGCACCTCAGCTGGGGCTCCATCTCCCTCCCCTAGGCCGCTGCTCTCGTCCTAAGCGGCAAGCACAGATCCTTGGCAAAAGACCAAGGCAAGCCCCATCAGGTTCCTTGAGGGGCTGCCATGTCTCCCACGTGGGCCTAGGAGGCGTCCAGGCCAGCCCTGCCCCATGAGAACAGCCCCAAGCCCCATCCTGCCCTGGAGGCTCCAGAGGGAAAACCCAGAGCCACGCGGGTCTCATCTGGTCACCTCCTTCCTTCCCACTGACACCGAGCTCTTGCTTCCTCTTGCCTGAGCGCCCCGCACGGGAGTCCAAGTTGGCTGGAACTGTCTCAAGAGAAGACAGAAGTCACCTGGTAACTCCCAGAGAACAGCAGTGACCTGCCCCTGGCTCCTGGCCCTAAAGCTCTGAGTACAAGCCAGGGATGCTGGGCTGTCACCCCAGTGCCTGGGGAACAGTGGAGGCCCAGGAAGGAAACCGGTGCCACAGAGGCAGATGTGGGGCGTGACTGTCCTGGAGCTCTGCAGCCCCGAGATCAAGGGGTGAAGGCACTTGCCCCCGCCAGCCCATCCTGCACTGGAGTGAGGTCTCCGGGACAGGGCAGTGTCTCAGACGTACTACCAGCAGACCAGACTTTCTTTTCTGTTGATGCCGGTAGAAGATAGGAGACTCCTGGCTCAGAACAAAGAACCTGATTACTCAGAAAAATCAGTGCTCAGAGTTGCGCACAGAGGATGGCTGTGCTCAGCTGCCTCCTGAGCGTGTCACTCATATAGAAGAGGTCAGGCTGCAGCGACGACGAGCCCGCAACCCTGAGCACAGGCCCTCTGCCGGACCACGCTGCCTGCCCACACTGGGTCAGCCTGCGCTGGTGCCTCGGCCAACACTCAGATCCGACCCGACGTCTGCACCGAAGGAACACGGATGGACTGTGGCGTGTGCCGATACTGTGCACTTGGGCCATGGTGGCCCCCACAACATCCTTGCATCCACGGCTGGCTGCGGGGCCATCGCTGACTCCAGCTGGGTGCAGAGGGCTGTGATACACTGTACACAGGAAGAAACAGCCGAGACTGTGGCCCAGTCCCCGGATACCCGGCCAGTTGTCCCTCCCCTCTGCAAAGTAGAACAGGAAACCGAAGATGAAAACCAGAACAGGAAACCAAAGATGAGACATGGATGCGGTTTTGGAAAAAATAAATAGATACAAAGTGGAGCTCTAATCACGTCTCCTGCTCGGAGAGGCCTGGGCCTGGTGTCAGAAGGGCTTAAGCCTCTGAGGTACCTTTGTGTCCGTTCACCCTGACTTTTCCGGTTATCTCCATAACCATGGGTCTTGGAGAGCCTGGACTCCTTGGGCTAAACTGTCCCTGGGCCCTGAAGGAGAGGTAAGTGGGACTTTGCTGACGAATTATCACTTCAGTACCGGAAGGGCGAGGCTTTGAAAGTGGCCGCTTCTCTGCTCCCTGACTTCCCCCAGGAATCTTCCCCACAAATGGCTCTGCATCTCAGCCCTCTGCCAAGTCACATGATTTGGTGCCATCTGTATAGGGGGAGGTAGCAGTGAGGGGGTGGGGAAGAGCCTGACACTGGCCCAACCTCTAACTTTGAGGCCGAGGATCAATTGAAATGATACATGGGACCTGATTAGATCAATTCAAATGATACATGGGACCTGATTAGCGCGTACAGTCGGTTCTAGGGTTTGCACGGGGAAAAGCTTAGCTTTTTAAAAGTATCCCGAAGTATTCTTCTCTCAAAATTGAAACATTTCAGAGCCCCCACATCCTAGAGTTTTGCAAACTGTCGTAGTTACTTTTTCATCACTGATTGAATACCTGAAGTCCCCAACTTTAGGAAGGAGGAAAGACTGATTTTAGCTCACAATTTCAGAATGTCTCAGTTCATTCACGGGTGAGCAGCTGGGGGAATCACATGGTGAGCACAGAGCTGGGTCCGGGACACAGTTGAGTTCCAGACAGAGAGATCCTCAAAGCATGGAGAACGGAGACCAATCTGAGAGGAAGGGCGGAACCGGCATCGCCTCTTCAGGTCAAGCCCCAAGCACCGCCCCTTCCAGCCAGGCTCTGCCCCTCACCCTACACGGTATCTGTAGGACCATGAGGCTCTGGGGACACTCCAGATCCAGCTGCGACATAAAGCATGCTGCCCAGACACACGTCTGTACAATCCTTTCTTCGCGCATTCTGCCAGTTCAGGCAGAAGGAACGCCTGCTCCCAGGCACCGGTGGGGACGACGGGGACAGCGTTTCCTTCAGCTGGTCTTCCCATCCTGGCCACGTTGGATCAGGCTCTATTCTGCATCTTTTGTTTTTATTTTATTATTTTTATGGTACTTGGGACTGACCCCAGGGCCTTTTTACTGAGATATGTCCCTAGCTCTTTTTAAACTTTTTTTTTTTTAAAGACAGGATCTTGCTGAGTCACTTAATAGCCCAGGCTGGTCT
The DNA here is from genome assembly GCA_004027205.1 of Ctenodactylus gundi. Taxonomy (NCBI): domain Eukaryota; kingdom Metazoa; phylum Chordata; class Mammalia; order Rodentia; family Ctenodactylidae; genus Ctenodactylus; species Ctenodactylus gundi. The sequence goes on along the minus strand of PVKB01000644.1, from coordinate 14,397 downwards.
CAAATTTGCAATCCTCCTACTCGCTCAGTCTCCCAGCCCTGCCTTCTTAGAAGCAAACACAGCTCACTGATGTTCTTCAAAGACTATCCCATCTACCTAATATGGAGAATATCGACATTTCTTCAGGCCGAGGGCCTCCCCAATTCAAGGAGCTTAATTTTGACTCTCATCTGTGGGAAATCAGGACTCGACCTTAAAATCTCCTTTGAACAGGGTACCCGGGCAGCAGGGTCTCCTCCATGTGACTAAGACCAAGGATGAGGCTGCGCTCGTATAGCTGTGCCCCTGCTCGGGTTGGCACCGGCTGCCGCAGCCAGTAGCACAGATGGGCACCCACCCAGCTGACAGCTGTCAGGACTCATCTCTTTTCATAAGGACATCAGTCATATTGGGGAAAACCCCCCAAAAGACTAAAAGAAGGAAAGAAGAAAGGGAGAAGAAGGAGAGAGAGAAAGAAAGAAAGAAAGAAAGAAAGAAAGAAAGAAAGAAAGAAAGGAGAAAATGAGAGGGGAAGGGAAGGGAAAGAAAGGGAAGGGAGAAAAGGGGAAGGGAGGGAAGAGGCGTCCTGTGCCCAAATGACCACATTCTGAGACTCTGGGGGAGGACTTCACCGTGTAAATGCAGGGCGCCCAGTCTGCCCACGCCAGCTCCCAGCGTGGAGCTGCCACCCATGGGAGGAATAGGAGGCAAGGTTCAAGCCGTCTTATTGTTGCTCTGTGGTGTGAGTTGCCCACTCTGCTGTCCTTCCTCTGCCTGGCCTGTCCATTGCCTCTAAAAATTCTGGTTCCTGTCAGCCCTGAGCGTCCTGGGAGATGTGGGTCCCTGCCCAGCCACGTTCCCCCTCTGCCTCCCATCCTGCTCCCAGCCCCACAGGCTCCTGCGGGCCTGCGGAGGGCAGACGAGGCCCGTGCTGAGAGGCCTGTGCAGGCAGCAGGCTGAGGGGTGTGCTGTGCTACTAGGAAGGGCCGGAAGTGGTGCTGGGACTCTGGAGCAGAAAGAGGCCTGGGAGGCCTCGTGCTGGATCTCTGTGTCCTTCCCTCCCACACCTCTGCCCGCAGAAGCCCTGGCCCAGTTCTCCGTGGTGGGAGAGGCCAGCTTGCAGATGTTCAGCTGCTCCCAAGGGCTCCTCCGCCTCCATGTTCCGCAGGGGTCAAAGGGCAGTTCTGTGATTTCCTGGTAGAGAGGCGCCATGACTAACCACAAGCTGGGTTAAGAAGATTCCCTGCGCCTCGCCCCAAGCCTGCTTCCACTTCCCTTCTCTGCCTCATCTCTTTATGGCCTTGACTGTCTGCCCTTCTGGCTGTGGGCTCACGGCTACAGGAGGCTCCAAAACGCATAGGAGAGACTAAGTTGGGGCGTGCTCAAGTCTTTTTAAGTCTAGTATTTTTGTTTTCTTCATTTTATCCCAGTGCCTGGAAATTTCCTAGTACACAGAACAACAGAGATTCAATGAAAAAAAAAAAAGAAATGAACGAGCAAATGTTATGTCAGGCCCCCTGGGCCATGCTAGGTGGAGGAGTCAGGTGGGAAGCCAAGACCCCTCCATGCCCATGGCCAGGGAGGGTCCTTCAGGGTACCAGGTGGCTCTGAGGCAAGGACCTGACTGCCAAGGCCGGGGTCCAGGGATAAGGGGGATGGAAACCAAGACAAAGCTCAGCAGAGGGTCAGTGTCCTTTTCTTGGCCCATATGACTCCAGCTGGCACGTGGGCCTCCTGAATACCACCCCCCAGAGGCGCTGCAGGAGAGCAGGTGGCCTCGGGCCTGCCGATGACATCGAGCCATGGACAGCCTCCTGCCACTGCCGGCCTTGGTTCCCTATCTGGGAGGTAGCAAGGAGGGAATGACGTCCCCTCTGGCCTGGAGGTAAGTTCCCTTGAGCCTTAGGAGAGCCTGCCCTAAGATGGCTGGCAGTGGTCCTCCCCCTAGGCTGCCCGGGGTACACGGTCCCGCCCTGACGAGGGAGGGGAGTGCAAGGGAGAGCGACGCCCAGCTCCGCGTGCAAAGGCTGCAGTGAGAACGGGCTTCGCCCTGACTCCCACGCCTTGGGCCAGCTCCACAGCCTGCTGCCCTGACCACAGTGGCCCCAGGGGTGCTGAAGGGGCCATGGAGGCCCAGCAGGGTCAGGGGCCAGAGCATTCTCTGGCGGAGCCCAGGCTTGACGCAGGGGCTCAGAGCAGCCCATCTCTAGGAGTCAGAAGACTGAAGGCCTCAGCCATGCCCGAATTCTGATTCTCTGTGACGGCGGCCAAGTCTCTCTCCTTCTCTGAAGCGTGATTAACCCAAAAAGGGTCTGGCTTTCTCTGATACGGACCAGGAAGGAGGCAAGAGAAAGCAGACAGGATCTTGGCCCGGCATGTGGTTTTCAGGTGACTGAACTCCAGGGAAGAAAGAAAGGGATGTGCTGGAAAACAAAAACACACAAAATCTGTAAAATGACCATGCAGGGTCTGGAATACCAGTAGGGAGGCTGAAGCAGGAGGATCACACAATTAAGCCCAGCCTGGGCAATTCAGCCATTTAGTAAAATTCTGTCTCAAAATAAAATATTTTTAAAAGCCTGGAGATATAACTCATGGCAGGGGCCCTGGGATCAGTCTGTAACACTGCAGAAACAAAAACAGACAAGCACTATGGTGTGGATTTGCTGTCTCCATCCTGTACCTTTGAAAACAAAACAAAAACTCCATGGAAAGGGAGGGCATCCTGGGGTCTCCCTCACCTCAGCCCTGCACGGCGGCCCCTGGGGTGCTGAGGTGCCATCGGGCTGTTCTCCTCCCTCGTGGGCTTCTTTCTGCCCTGGGCACCCACAGCTAGGGCGCTTCTGGCCAGGTGCACATCACTGCTCTGTGGCCTACCCAGACCACGAGCTTGGAGGCCACGACTCGTCCTCTCCTCGCGTCTCTGGCGCTGGGCCTGGCACCCTGAGGGTCCCAAGGGTGGGTAATGCGAAAAGCCAAAGCCAGGCTGAACCATCAGAGACTGGGGTCTACAGCTGACTTTGGTTTCAGGAAATTTGATACAGAACTTCAGTAAAGCCAAGGGAGAAATTAGAGACCTGGACATCTTTACACCAGTTTTATTCAGCATAAATTCCTTCCTATAAACATTGTTCTTCCCCTTTTCAGTGTTAGAGCAATGTCATTTCTCCCAAATCATAGTAATTTGCGGAGCATTTGCAACGTGTGAGACATGGTGCTAATTACTTCACCCTGACCGCAGCTCAGTACGGCAGGTCCCACCGGGAAACTCACCGCGAGCAGACAGTGCTTTCCCTGTGTCTGCAGCCAGGATCTCCACAGACATTTTTCTAATGCCTGCTCCATGCTGGGCACTATGGAACAAACAAAACCGAAAACCCAGTGGCGCTCACGTGCCAACGGGGGAAGACAGAGACAAGTAATGAAATAAATGACAACATGAACGAGTTCTGTAAGCGAGACCACTGCCTTGGGATCTGCTGGAGTCAGCAGCCAGGGCTGAAGAGAGCCTCAGTGCACGAAAGAAGTGAGCCATATGGGGGCCTGAGGGAATGATCAGTCAGTGCAAAAGTCCTGGGGCAGGAATCACAGGGAGATCAGAACGACTGGAGCCCGTGCGTTAAGGAAGGAAGAAGGGAGATGGTCCCCAGAGAGAGCACCCAGGACTTCCCGGTCATAAGGCCCTCATCCTTTGGGTGAAATAAGATTTTGGAGGGCTTGGGAAATACCAGGATTTATTTTGAATTGCAGTGGCTTCTTTTGGGGGGGGGGGGGTAAGTAGGTCACAGAGTTGCCTGACCACCGTGTTTTTCTGTGACTCTAACCCTGACTTGAACACAGATCCAACGAACCCCAGACTCTTGGTGCCAATTCTAGAGGCCCATGGCTCTGAGGAGAAGGAAGCCAGGAATGGGGGGATAGTGGTCACACGGCCCTGCAGGCCTTGCTCCTCGAAGTGCCGGCCAATAGGAAAAGGAGGAAGGGAGCAGTGACAGCGGGGGCTGCAGGGCAGGGAAGAAGGGACAGCCAGGCCGGGCCGCCCCGGCCCGCGCCCCCAGCAGGCCCCTGGGCCACAGCAGGAAGCTGTTCCAGTGGGCCACAGTACCCCTCAGGACCTTGAGGACAGGGCAAGGCCCTGGCTCAGGGTGTTAGGGTGGGCACTTGCCCGTAGCCTTGGGGTAAAGAGGGGATGCTCGAATCCTGGTGAATCGTGTCAGGGTGTGTGGATGAGAGGAGGGAGCTCACTCTTCTCACCAGGAGAACGGGCAGCGCATGCTACTGACTTCATGGGACTTCAGAGGCGAGGACTGCAGGGCACAGCACACAGCCGAGCACACAGCGGATGTTCAGTACACACGGCTGTTTTCATCCGTGCCCGCGTCACACGGCCACTCTCACCCAGTGTGCCCGGGACTCACAGCCTGGGGGCTGAGGGGGCGGGAGTGCCTCCAGGCTCAGCCTAACGGGCAACGCTTAGGTGCTCAGGGCCAGGAGGGCAGAAGGGCAAGGGCCACGTGCGGGTGGCCACTCCGGCTTTCCACTTACCTCAGTCTACATCCCAACGCAGAGTAAATGCACTTGTGCACGTCACAGTGCGCCGCAGCGTCACAGAGCAGTACTCACTCTCACAGTGTCTTCTACTCTAATTCATTAGAATGTTAAATTTTAATGTATTTGGTCACAGCTCGACACCCACGAAGCTTAGCAAGCAAGCCCGAGTCTTGACCCAGCTTCCCCGAGTGGGCTCGGGCGGTGTGGCCTGGTAGGGGTTATGGCTCTGGGGCTACTGTCTCCAGAGGGCCTTCCGGGGGACTAGGAGGCAGATGTCCAGTGAGGGATGTGGGAACCTCTCTCCAAAGACCCTCCTGCCCAGGAGGGCCACCCTCAGGTGCTACAGAGTGAGCAGCTGCGGCCGCATCTCCAGGCAAGCCGAGACATGAATCCAGCCTGGGAAGGACCAAGAAGCGTCATGCACGTAGTGGTTAGCACAGCACATTTGCTGGAAGGTTCCTCGCCATGGTCCATACCCAGGGCACACTGTCTCCTGTAAATGGGAATAACACTAAGCCTTTGAAAGGCCCTTTAAAGAGCAGGTATCGACAGCACCAGGCCCTCTGGCCCTTTTATAGCTTCCGACACAGCCGCGGACTGGCTGCAGGCCAGCAGGGATGCGTGCCAACACGCCATGCCGGACTCGGGATGGGGATTTCCCTCCCCACAACCTTAGGCCCGCGAGCCGTGGAGCCTGGCGGGGTGGGAGCAGGGCAGCTGTGCCCCCCACGCCCTGCCCTCCCTTGGCAAACCCCAGCCTTCCCTCGCTAACCGTGCACTTGAGGCTCGGGGGCAGAGCAGCTCTCGACTGAGCCACCTCGCTGGAGAGCTGACTCCCAGGCTTGGGTGCAAAGTTGCGTGGCTTACCCTAGTCCCGGCCGTGAGCCAGTGACGTCTGGAGGGGCCAGGCTGGGGGCGGGATTCGATAGACTTGGTGATTAAGTCACCGGCCTCCCCAGGGAGATGTGCAGGTTCCCACGTAACCGCGCCCCAGGCCGTGGGACAGGCGGGAGGAAGGAGGACTGTTTATGGACTCTGGGGCTTCTTGCTGGTATTCCTTACCCAAATCCCAAATGCCGAAAAGCAAGGATCAAAGCTCACTTGGGATCTGTTCCCACTTAGCTTCCTGGCCGTCCCTGGCTGCCCTACCAGCTGTGTCAGGCAGCCGGCCTTCAGCCCATCTCCGCCAGTCGCAAGCCTCATTACCGAGCCTGTATGAGACCCATGCCAAAGGGGCCACGCCGGCCTGGCAGGGCCAAGGAGGGGGCCGACACGCACAGCGCTTGGCACGAGGCAGCGCCTTCCCTAGTGGAGATGGTCTGCCCTCGCTGTGGGCTCTTGGCCGAGCACCCCCCTCCCAGTCCTCCCTCCCCTGAAGTCCCCGCTCCCAGCAGAACCTTCTCCTGAGGCCTCTTCCAGGCTCTTGGCTCCGTAAACAGGTCTTGTGGCGGCAGCAGCAGCCTTAATTCTGGTTCTGGGCTCAGTAATTTCCCGTGATTATAGGCCCTGTCAGTACAGCAAGCACTCCAGCTGCCGGGAAGCCAGAGGCCTCTGCAGGGCAGGCAGGGCCCAGCACATGCTCACACACGTGCCTGCACACAGGGACACACACTCCCGCATGTGCACACGTGCCTGCACACCCCAGGACCCAGGCGTCCCAGCCGTCCCCAGCTGGACTGTGTGGTGCTGCCTCGCCTATGCTAACGTTCACTCCAGGAGGCCTCCAGCCACCCAGGTGCCTATGCCCTTTCTGTGGTGGGAGGGGACCGGGGATCAGAAGGCTTCAGGACAAGGGCTCTCACCTACCGCCTCTCCTGTCCCTTGGCTGTGGTACCCACGGCTGGCTGGCTTTTCTGTTGTAAGAATGCCTCAGTACTCTGCGCATGTATGTGTTTCCTGTGTATGAATGGTGCTGTGTGTGTGTGTGTGTGTGTGTGTGTGCGTGCGTGTGTGTGCATGTGTGTATGTGTGTGAGTGTGTACGAAAGAAGCAGATCAATCAGCCACTAATATCTATGAGGCATTGCCACAGTTTGAAGGTTGCATGTGTCCCCGAAGGTTCATGTACAGGAGGCCAGACCCCGAGGAGGGCAGTGCTGAGGTGGCGGGACCTTAAGGAGGAGACTTAGTGGGAACCAGTTGGGTCAGGAATGCCCTGGGGAGGAGTAGCGGCTGGGCTCTCAGGCTGGGCTCGTGGTCTCGGGAGTGGGTTGCTATGGAAGCTGTGCTGCTTCTCCTCCTTCCTGGCTGCTGTCTTGCCTGATCTCTCCCCGTCGCGGGCCAATCCCAACTGTAATGTCATCTGCCACATCATAACACAGTCAAGAAACGCCTCATCAGAGCGGAGAGCGACACACTGTGGGTCTCCTAGGACTGGGAGCTAAGGCAGCCCCTTTTCTTCACCAGTGACTCAGCCTCAGGCACAAGACAGGCTCCGGACAGGCGTCTACTGTGGATTGTAACTGGCTACAGCAGCAGCGAAGGCAGGACAGACCAGCTCAGCATCGGAGCACACCAGTGGCGTACAGGCGGCCCCCAGTCACAGAGCGTATTTGTGAATTCACCCGCTTTCTAACTCCCAAGTGAACACTCAGAATACTTACATAAATACTTGCAAAAGAGTGAAAATTTCAAGCGATTATAGGCCCGGTCACTTGACACACTCCCACGTGAGGTCAGGTGAGGGGCCTCTGCCTTCTTGTTCCAGCTCCCATGCTACAAACAAGTATCCCAGCCCTTGTTTACATGCTACAAACAGTGATCTATTTAGCACATTCTTGTACTTGTGGGTGATGTCACTGTTCCTAACAGCCACCAGATGTAGGCTGAAGTGCTGTCAAGGCTCCTGAGGGCATGACAGCTGGGATATGCCTCACAGACTGACAGATGCATGGATAATCTTTGTTCAGGCATGAGTGTAATATTAGTGAACCAAGAACATATATTAAACAAGGTTCTATGAATAGGGTTATGTACCAACTAGCTGGCAAAAAAGGGCTGTGACCAAAACCTCACGGGAAACTCATCCCACCTTTCCCCTAGGAGCAGCCATGCCGTGATTGTACCTCGGTCCTCTCGGTGGCAACAGAGCACACCTACCCCCAAGTGAGAATGGACTGCAGTTACTACCAAGTGCCACGAAGAGAGTGAAATGGATGTGGCAGTGGCAGTGAGCGATGTCACCAGGCAGGCAGGCAGGCCTCTCTGCAAAGTGAGGCCGGCACTGGTCCAGGTCAAGTGGAAGAAGGCCGAGAGAGAGCATCTCAGTGCTGGCGGCTAGGCTGAGGTCGGCACAAGCTCAGAGGCAGGAAGACAGTGAGGTGAGAGGCTGGAAGAGAGCACGGAAGAAGCAGGTGGAAGGCGAGCGCCCAGCGTGCGCGAGGGCCCCATGGGGGAACTTGGACCAACAGCAGGGGCTGTGGTATCCTGTGAGGGCCAAGAGAGCAGCAGTGCGGGCTGGCCGGGGAGTCATGAGAAGTGTCACCCTGGGGCACCCACGGCTTAGCAGAGAACGCAAGGCTGAGCCTGGGGTTGGGGTGAGCAGTGCCCTGTGGGGTGGACCCTGCATAGATGGCTTCCTGGAGCAGAGTTATTCTGATGCTGCTAACCACCTACATCCCGTCTTCCGGTCCACTGCCCGTGTCCAGCAATGCAGGGCCAACTGGGGAAGCTTCTCCACTCAAGGACATTCCTTTGCTGTAAGACCTAGCTCCTCACAAAGGACTGGAGCCCTGTGTTGATTGGGCCTCAGAAAGGCTGAGCTGATAGAATTTATAAAGATGAAGGGAATTTATTGGGGGCCTTACAAGTTTGAAGGGAGAGAGTCCAAATCAGCTGTGCCCACATGGGAGAGCTGGAGGGTCCCGTAGCTGCTCAGGCTCGTGCCAGAAGGACACCAGTCCCAGACTGCAGGACAGCTGGTGCAAGCCTGCTGGGGATGGTTGTCCAAGAACACGAAGCCAAGACGGGAGACTGGTGCAAGTCTGCTACAGATCTCTGCAAAGTGAAGACCCAAGTAGCCAGGAGCTATCTGAAGGCTTGTCTGCTCAAAGCAAGGCCAGAGCTTTCTTAGGAAGAGGCTGCAGCGATGAATCTCCTTCCCGCCTTTTCTCAGCTCAGGCTGCCAGCTAGGCGCCCCTTCCCCACTTCCTGGCCCACAGGTAAAGAACACACCTGAAAGCTCTTCCCTGGGCACTCCCAGCTGCAACAAGTTAACACAATTTCTCTGATGGCCACAGGCACTCTGTCAGCTCGCCTCCTCCCCTGCATTCCTTTCTCAAGCCCACCTCCCCTTGCCTGTCCTAGGAGGCCCCCACTGAACCTCTGACCACCCCCCCCCCCAAATTTCTGCATGCATCATGGCCTGCTGCATCCACACCCCCAGTGGCAGGGCTGGATCTGCGGCTCTGTGACGTCCCCACTGCCCTTGACAGAGACATGAAGGATACTGGACAGCCCGGGGGCCAGAGTTCAGGTGTACACACCTGCAGGGGGGCCTGGGGCGGGCCTGGCCCAGGCTGTGTGCAGGTAGGGTAAGATCTTAGTGAGGGGCTGTCAAGCACTGAGTCTGTGGGCAGCACCAAGGCAGGATCTGGGGTCGAGGCCAGGACCTCCCTGACTGTCTGCGGTAAGTCAGCTGACGTGTAGGGGTTTGCCACCACGGCCCCCATGCAGTGCAAGTCTCTGAGACAGAGCGCTGAAAGGCCTTGTGGGAAGAAGAGCAGGAGCCCGGAGCCTGGCCAGGATGCGCGGGCTATGCACCTCACTCCACAGGACCGCACGTGCTGCTGGGCGTCTGGGTACTACATGTGCAGAGGGAGCCCCAAGCTGCTGCATTCCAGCATGGCACCCAGTAGAGCCAGGGGCTGCACCGGTGCCACGGCGATGCCAGCTGGGCCAGCCTTTCCCAGCTGGAACCAAGGAACCGAGCACGGGGCTGGGCTGCAAGTCCACGGAGGGAGGGAGACCCGCGGCCGCCCCCAGGGATGCCTGTAGGGAAGTGGGAGCCCCGAGGCCAGTGAGTGGGGGTGAAGGTGGCCCACGCACCCCCGCCACGGAGGGGCGGCAGCAGGGAAGGGCCACACAGCTGGCTGTGTCTGGGAGGGGAGGAGACAGTGAGGGCATGGAGCGGATGGGCACAGAGCTGCCGAGGAGAGTCCTAACAGATGGTGGACGGCCACCTGCAGGTCAGTGCGGTGCTCGGGCCCCGGCCGGCAGCCCCAGGATCCAGATGCGGGGCTGCCCGACAGTCTGTCCCATTGCCCCGAGGCAGGGTGTCAGGACCTTCTGAAGGAAGGAGGTGGGGACCTGGCAGCTGAAAGAGCTCTATCCGCAGGAAGAGGCTCCTCTGAAGAGCCAGCCACACGGACTGCGGGTCCAGCGCAGATCAGCCCCGAAGGCGGCCCTATTCCTGAGGATTCCTGGTCCTGAGCCGCTGCTGGCCCCGAAAGTCAGAGTGAAGCCATCCCAGGACTGCCAGGCTGGACACGCGAGGGAACAGAGGTAGAAGGCCAGGCGGTCCTGCCCATGACCCTGCGGCCTGCCTGGCTCCCCCATGCCATGCCGGCTCTGTGTTGACTGCCCTGCTCCGCCCTCCCGGCCGGCTCCCCCTCCTCCCTCTGCCAGCCTGCTTCTGCTGCCATGCCGCCATCCCGTGGGCACGCCGGCCTCCCCCCCCACACTGCGCCTGTGCTCATCTGGCCTCTCGCCCCCTCCGGCCGCTCCCTCCAGCCCCCTGCGGAGCCCCTGCTCCTCGCTTGGACTCAGGAAGGTCCGACCCCCTCTGGGCTCAGGGCCCGGTGCCACCCTGCCCCTCCCCTGACCGTCGCACCCGGCTCCAGTGTTCCTTGCCATCAGTGACCCAGTGGCCAGGCGTCCCTTTCCAGCCCAGCCTCAGGACGCGTCGCCGGCACCCCTGCAGGCCTCAGTGCCTCTCCGGCTGGAGGTGCTCACACCAGCCGGCGTTCTGCCCCCTAACCCTTGCTCCTCTGCCACCCCTACTCCCCCGGGATGCTTCTAGGAAACATGTCACAACACCCATTCATTCAGCATCGCTTTGGCATCTTTTGATTCTGTCCTTATCTTTCCAACCACCATATCCCTAGTTCAATCCTTGTTTTTGGTATCTGCTTCCAGTCTGAGTCTGTGTCTGAAATTCAATCTTCAAAAACAAATTGTATGAAAAGCAAAAACTCATTATATGACACATTTTCAATAACTCTTGGAATCAAATGTGTTTTTTCTGGCTTTCTTGAAGCTGCCCAACTCAGGTGTTGCCTGTCTCCACCATGGTTTCAGGCCAGCCTCCCATTTTCTCACAGATCCAGCCATAATTTTAGTTTCCCTAGATGCCAAGCTCCTTCCTACCACAGGGCCTTTGAACATGTCATTTCTTCTACCTAGGCTTCACTTAGCTCACTTATATTCATGGCTCTCACCTCAGCTCAGATATTTCTTCTTCCTGGAAAACTTCTAATAACTTCCTGTGCTGTTCAGAGTTGGAGCCTGGTCAGATCACTGGGACATGACCAGGAAGGGTAGCTTCCCTTACTAGCTCAGCCTTCACCCTCCTCTCCGGCCACCCCTGGGTGAATAGCGTCTGTCTGCCTAGGCCCTCTGCCCTCCACCCGTGACTGGAGAAATGAGGAAGAATAGGAATAAAGGTAGGAGGAAGAAGGCAAGGAAAATCAAAGTTTTAAAATAAAATGTTGGTAAAGGCAGGTTGAGAAGCGGGTCCCGTTTAGAGGAAAGCAAATTCCTCAGACAGCCCGTGATGAGCTGGAGCCTCTCACCTGCCAGCTGCACCTCCCTCCATCCAGCTCCGTGCTCGGGAAGACGCGCCGTGAAGAGAAAAGCAGACCTCGGCTTCGGGCACCAGTAGAGAGGGCACTGCCACCCACCCACGGTGACTCCTGTCTGCGCTGCTCCCACCCCTGCAGGTGGTAGCCGCCGTCTGTGGGCAGGCCATCCTCTCCCTCAGCTGGCTGTGATCGGGAATGTCCCCCCAAAGCCTCACATGTGTGGACATAATAGATTGTCTGTGGAACCATGAGCTGCTGGAAAGGAGTAGAGCCCAGTTGGAAGGGGTGGAAGCCTGGACTTGGCCTGGGGATGCACGCACTAGCTCTGCCCTTCCGTGCGCACTGGCTTCCTGTCTGCCTTGCTGGGAAGGGCTCTTCCTCGGGCTAAACCTTTGCCACTCGCTTCCACCATTGCTGGCTGCCCGTGAGAGGACTATGACCTTCTGAAATTATGAGCTAAAATAAATCTTTCTTCCCTTATTTGTGGATGTCAGGCATTCTGCCCCAGCAATGAGAAAATAATTAAGGCAGATATTGGTACCAGAAGTGGAGTCATTGCTGTGACTTCAAGTTTGAAGATGCCAGCTAGAGAAACCTTAGAATGCTGAACTCAGTGGGAGATTATGGTCAGGACTCGAAGACTAGAATACTGATAAAGTGTGGGTTGGCCAAAAGCTGCAGATGGGAAGGTGGACTCTATTGGCAATTGGTCTAAAAAGCATGTGTGCTCTGCTCTGTCCAAAAGTGTACTGGCATTCTGCCCCTGTCCTGGGACCTTCCCTGAAGTTGTGATTGAGGGTGGTGGAGTACTTAGGGTGGAGGAAATTTCAAGGCAATATTTGTGCTGTCATATGGGTGCTGCTTGAGACTTTTAACCAACTGAGTTGTGAAAAAACAGACAAAAATTATGTAAAAAGTTTACAGTTTTGCAAGACTGAAAGAGGATACAAAGGTGGGGCAGAGTAGCACATGGTTATTAAACTGAGTATCATTAAAAAAAAAGAAGCCACGTACTTGGAATCAGGACTATAAAAAGGCGCCTTGAATATGCCTCTGGAATCAGCAAGGCCTCATCCTCTACCAATTAAAGGGTAAAAATGAGAAGGGTTTTGCTTTAAAAATGGACCCCTCCCCATGGTATCCTGTAGGGCAACATGGGAAAGAAAATCCCCAAGGGGTTCAGCCATCTAAGAACTCAGAGGCCTCAGCAGCAATTGTCCAATGGTGCCAGATTGCTACACGAGCCTTTGGCAAACTTTGGTGACATATGTGTGGTGCCAGCTTCACAGGCATGCAGAGAGCAAAAGCTATGGGGTCATGGTGGCTTCTACCCAGACTTCAGTAGAAGGCCTTGGAGGCTAGACAGCATGCCCCTGGGAGGGAAATACGTGAAGCTCTGAAAGAGAAGCCTGGGGTGCAGTGGAGACCCCCCAAAATTTGGAGATGCTAAAAACATGAATTGTCACTGAGGAAGGCTACAGGCTGTGAGCAAAGCCATCCCAAAGAAGAAGCCATGGAGGTTATATCCAGAGACCATGCTGTAGGGGCAGGACCACTCAAGCCCTTTGAACCTCCTGTCTCACCGCAGTTGACTCCTAAGTATTAAAACTACAAGATTTAATGGAGCTACAGGATTTACCCTTTGCCCTGCTGAATTTAGAACCTCTTTTGGTCTGATTGCTTTTGTTGTCCTCCTATTCCTCCCTTTTGTGATGAGAACGTTTACTCTGTGCCACGGTATGCTGGAGGTGTTTGAATTTTCTCTGCTTTTCATGGGGCTCACACCTAAGAGTTTGCCTCTCATGAGCCTTAGAGGATACTTTGGACTTGGACTTTTAGCATGCATTCCACGGGGCCACTGTAGCTTGGATCCAGAATCTCCCCCAAAGCCTCATGTGTTCGGATGTGGTAGGATATCTATGAGGCCGTGTGCTGTCAAGAAGCGGGGCCCGTCTGGAAGGGGCAGGTGCCTGGGACTTCACCAGGAAGGGACGGAACACCAAGGCTTGACACGGAGGGGTGGGCGACGGGGACACAAACCCTCTCCTCCTTGCTGCTTCACTTGGCTTTCCATTTGCCGTGTTGGGAGGAGCGCCACCTCAGCCTCTGCCCCTGCCGTGTGCTTCTGCCATTGCCAGCAGCCCATGAATGGACTGTGACCATCTGAAACTGTGAGCTAAAATAAACCTTTCCTTCCTTAAAGTGTGAATGCCAGGTGTTGAATCACAGTGACAAAAAGTAACTAAAATGGAGGTGGACATGGGTCTTCTGGAGGGCAAGAGTGGAACACAGGAATGTCCTCCCAGAGCTTCACGTAGTTGGATGTTGGGAAACAGCTATGGAGTCCTGTTCTGTTGGGAAGTGGGACCTGGTTGGGGGAGTGGAAGACTGAGGCTTGGTCTGGAGGATGCACACTAGCTCTGCCCATCCGTGCCCACTTGGCTTCCTGTCTGCCATGCTGTGAGGAGCTCTTCCCTTGTCCCGGCCTCCACCACATTTTTTCCTCCACTGCCAGCTCGCTGGTGCTGTGCTGCCGCTGGCCTCCTGGAGTCGAGCGGCCGGCACCTCTGCAGAGAGAAGGCGTGGCAACCCACGAACCAGCATCCCTCAGGAAAAACGAACATATAACTTAGTGTACTCATACACTTATATTCTCTTAAGAGATTTTAATGTTTACTTATTAGGTAGCAAGTTAGTTTGTTTGATGCTGAGAATGAAACTCAGGGCCTGGAGCATGTTAGGAATGCCCTCCACCAGGCACATTCCCTGCCCTACAAAGAGAATCATTCTATGACACGGGTCATGAAGTTATGGAGCTGGACACCCACTGCCATCTGCAAGCCAGGCCTGGGAACCCAGAAGGCTGAAGACAGAGATGGGGTTGGCAGCCCAAGGGCAAGTAGAGGAGGCCAGAGTCCAGCCTTCCGCCTTTGCGTTCCTCACCGGGCCGGAGGCACACACCCCGGGAAGGCCCTCTGGTCCTCTCCTCTACCGGTGTACATGCTAACTGATCTTTTCAGGAGACACCGGCACACACATGCCCAGAATTCATGACAATCAACGGCCTG